>JAODXP020000026.1:11175245-11180245 GCA_027497455.2 Sardinella longiceps | reverse complement strand
CTCTCTCTCTCTCTCTCTCTCTCTCTCTCTCTCTCTCTCTCTCTCTCTCTCTCTCTCTCTCTCTCTCTCTCTCTTTGTTTCTCTATCACTCTATCTCAGTCACTGCAGTCACTTTACCTTGATTCCCCACCTCTCATGCTGTCTTTTAATCTCGATCTCCGTCACACATTATGGATCTCTCACTCTCGGAGTACACATCGGAATGCAATTTTCTTCTCACAGACCCTCTCAGACAGACAGATTGAGAAGTGTGTGTGTGTGTGTGTGTGTGTGTGTGTGTGTGTGTGTGTGTGTGTGTGTGTGTGTGTGTGTGTGTGTGTGTGTGTGTGCTTCCCTGTTGTTTTCCTGACTTACAGTGAGGATATGTGACTCAGACCAAAGTATATACCCTATATGAACTGAAAGTTTGTCCTTGTACTGAGTACATACTCTGTATCAGCTGAAAGTATGTCTTTGCACCGAGTACTATATTAACTGAAAGTGTGTCCTTGTACTGAACATGTAACTCCTTCTACTAAACTGACTGACTTTTGTTTTGAACATGTCAAATTTTAGATTTGGGTGGTTTTAGTAGGGACATTTGCACCTACTCTGTATGTACTGATCCAAAGAAGATGACAGTGTATGTTTCAAGTCTGTAATCTTACCACAATTGTATGCCAATAAATTTAAGGCATTTTCCACACATACTATTTGTAACTGGCTTTGGAGAGAAAATGAAAGTCAATCTGTACCTGCCGATCATAATCCAGATTATCATATAGACTAGACTACATCATTTGTTCTCAATCTGTGGTCTGGGCCAGGGAAGCACAGGGGTCTGCAGTGTATTTGCCAGGGGTTCTGTGAAAAAGTTTGCCACAAAATAGCATCTATCATGTAACATAGCAAATGGATGCAAGCCTTGCTGGTTAAATTTGTGTTGCGATTATGAGGAGTCCTTGGAATTTATTCTGCTCCATGAGGGGTTTCTCGGTTTAATACCGTTTGAGATCCCCTGCACTTCAGGGCTAAGGACTCTTATCAGGGTATGGAAATAAATGTAGCCCATATGTATGGAGTATCATGAGGGGACAGACAGGCCTACTCAATTGCAATTCCATATTTTCCCTTACCAGTTGGTGAAAGTATAAAGTGCCAATTTATTTCATCATGCTGCTTATAGTAACCCAGATTAGTAAATCTCTCTCTCTCTCTCTCTCTCTCTCTCTCTCTCTCTCTCTCTCTCTCTCTCTCTCTCTCTCTCTCTCTCTCCCTCCCTCTCTCCTATTCCTCTTATCTCTGCTGTGCAGAACTTCTACAAGACGGAGCTGAACAAGGAGGAGATGTACATCCGCTACATCCACAAGCTCTACGACCTGCACCTCAAGGCCCAGAACTACACAGGTAAGCTGTGTGAGCACCTACATCAGACTACTCCTCCATGTTTATCTGCCTGCTTATGTTGTTTAGCAGACACTTCCATCCAAAGCCAACACACAAACAAACCATGATGGAAAGAGTGTTTCAATTAGACTTCAATCGAATCTATCTGTCTAATTGATAAGTCTACTAATGTAGGAGGCTTTTAGTGTCCTTCAGCGTGATACAGGCTGTAAAAAGACTACAGTAACTACTGTGTTCACATCCATACTTGTAGATTTGTACTATATATATTGTATGTTTGGACTATTTGGAGCATATATTATATTTACTGTAGGGCTGCTCCAGAGTATTCTAGTTTAAAGGACATTCCCATGGACATTTGGATTATCATAATCATCAAACAACAAAGCAGGATCAAATCAGAACACATGGAACAAGTTATGTGCTCCCATGTACAGAATCATTACTCTTAGGTTGTGCAGTATGGCTTAACCTTATAGATAAATGGGAATATATATATTTTTATAGATATATCTGAAAAGAAAATGAAAAGGGAAATCTTTAGTTGAAGCATACAGATTGTAGGTGTGTGGACATACAGTACGGGCTTTGCTTTAACCTATTGACCATTATGAAATGACCCCCGTCCCATCTGAATGCATTCACACTCGGATCAGTGCAAAGCACTTCACACACTGTGCTGACACTGTGTGACTCTGTCCTGCCCAAGCCGTCACTATCTACATCCACACTGTGTCCAGTTTACTGTATGCACTCCTCCTGACCTCTCGGTCTGCCACCTGCTTCATCCCAGTGGTCACTCCCACACGTCACAACAACTGACCCGTCACTCTCTCTCCTCTCTCTCTCTCCCTCTGAGTAGCCTAAAGGATACAAGTATGCACTCCAGCTCACCACTGATCACAGTACTTAGTAGACAAGTGATCTTTATCGTCCGTCCAAAAGAGTGCACTAGATGCTCATCGTACTTAGTACACAAGTGAACTTTATCCTCCCTCCAAAATAGTGCTTTAGAGGCTCTGGAGCAGACATTTTTGCACTTTTGCGTGTAATGCTGGTGTCAGTAATCCTCATTTATTCACCTCTCAGGCTCCGTTCCACCTCAAAGTAGTTCCATCCACCCATCCATCCATGCAGCGATGTCATCATCCTGCACAACTCACTAGTTCCCAAATATGACTAAGTAGTCAAGATGAATTTGAGAATGCCAAGTGTCACTTACACCGGGTCCTGACTGCAAAATGTCAGATTGTTGTGAACCATTGACTGCTCTCTGTCTACCTTGGACCCGTTAATGTGCTTTTCTATTTGGGCAGATTCCCCCATTCAAACTAGTCTAGTAACGCAATGCTAGCAACAGAAATAGAAACGGACCGAGCGACAAAAGTTCTGCCAAAACGTCTCAAAGCACTGCTTCTCGTCATATTCAGTTAGGACAGTCTGATAGAAACTGAAGTAAAGCCAATGATTTTTTTCAATATCTAGCAACAGTAAAGTCCTATACTTGCCTAGAAATCTAGACGTACCCTAGTGGCGGCAAATTCATTTGCTCAGCCTGTACTTCTAGTAGCAAGGCATAGGGAATTTGATTGGATGACGCCATTGGCGACTTCTAATCACAGCGCTCTATGTGTTTAGGGCGGGCTTCGCCGATCTTGTTCGTTCCTGCGATTGGCCATAGGCTATCCTGTTGTGTCCAGAAGTAGTTTGAAAGATAGCAGCGTTGTTCAGCCCACGATTGAGTTCGGTTTATCTCTCGATGCCAGACTATACATTTCAATGATATAGGATGGCCTGCCAGGCTAGTCCTATACTGTACAATGTGGATTTGATATTGACCCCCCCTCCCCCCCACCCCGCAGAGGCCTCCTATACCCTGCTCCTGTATGACGAGCTGCTGGAGTGGTCAGAGCGCCCCCTACGGGAGTTTCTCAACTACCCCATGCAGTCGGAGTGGCAGCGGAAAGAGTATCTGCACCTCACCATCATCGAGAACTTCGACAGGGGAAAGGTGGGTGTTTTACGCGCTCTCTGTCTTTTGTCTGTTTTGGTTGTGGTCTCTTGCTCTCTCTCTCTCTCTCTCTCTCTCTCTCTCTCTCTCTCTCTCTCTCTCTCTCTCTCTCTCTCTCTCTCTCTCTCTCTCTCTCTCTCTCTCTCTCTCTCTCTCTTACTCACTATCTGTACTATATTGCCTTTGATGCTCTCCCTCCTTTTTTACATCTCTCCCTATATCTCTCTCACACATACGCTCTCACACACACACACACACACACACACACACACACACACACACACACACACACACACACACTCACTCAGCAGCCTAATTAGCTCGATGATGGCTAATCTCAAGTAGAAGTATAAAATCAATCATCCCCACAAAGCCTTTTGTCTCTGCAAAACAAATCACGTTCCAGTCATCAGTGGCTTTTTGGGCAGGCTAATGAGCAGCCCTAGCGCAGCCCAACTCAGCGCAGCCCAGCGCAGCGCAAGGCAATGAGCTGCCCAATTTGCCTGCGAAATCATGACCACAGCCATCTGTGTCCGCCGGTGCTGCAGGACTATAAAACAGTAGGCGAAAACCTGCCATTTAATTAGCAAAGATGGCTAGGTGCTCTACCTGCAGTGGAATGGGATGGGAATGTTTTTTTCTTTCTTTTTTTTTTCTTTTTTTCCCTCCATCGTCTCTTTGTTGCCAGTTTTCTGTCTGGCATATGGGGATCATAGTCCTCTACTGCCACCAAGTGGTGGAAGGTAGACGTGCGCCTGATTCCGCGGAGGCATTTGGGGGACGATGAATAGTTTATGTCGAAGGCCACTGAGAAGAAGATGAGAATGTTCTGGATGTTTCTTATGAAAGACATGCATACATTTACCCGCTTCTGTTTGCTTTTTCCTTTTTTTTTCTCTACTGCTAAAATAAAAGGTAAATAATTTAGGGGTGATATTTTATGAAATATGAAGTTGTGTAAGATGATATCTCAGTCCTTTTCATCTCCCCATGTCTTTGTCTCTCTCTCTTGCACAGAGCTGGGAGAATGGGATCATTTTATGCAGGGAGCTTGCCGATCAGTACGAAGCCTACTACGACTACAGAAACCTGAGCAAAATGAGGGTAATGCACACACACACACACACACACACACACACACACACACACACACACACACACACACACACACACACACACACACACACATTTTTTGTGTGTGTTTAAAGTTACAGACAATATACTGTATAACAATATCTAATCAAACATTCATTGCAATTTATATAATCAGACAATATATGACAGTATATAATCAAATATTCATTAAAATTTACATAGTCAGACAATATATAACAATATAGAGTCAAATATTCTTTGTAATTTACATAGTCAGACAATATATAACAATATAGGGTTAAATATTCTTTGTAATTTTGCACATTTCTGCAAGTGTGCATTTCTCAATGCCTTTCTCCTCAGTTGTGGCAAGTAATGGTTAATTTTGCTCCATGTCTGTGCGTTGTCTTGCTCACTATCAGATGAAGGAGGCCTCTCTGTATGATAAAATCATGGACCAGCAGAGACTTGAGCCGGAGTTCTTCAGAGTGGGATTCTACGGCAAGAA
>JAODXP020000026.1:11170245-11172745 GCA_027497455.2 Sardinella longiceps | reverse complement strand
TGTGTGTGTGTGTGTGTGTGTGTGTAGAGTGCAGCCGCACACACACACACACAATATGTGTGTGTGATCCTCCCCCCAGCGGAATGTGTGACTTTCCTGGGAGGGCAATTAGAGCGGACAGAGATGGTCAAACCGAATTAGCGCAGCGCTTTGTTATCCCGCCGCGCTATTAATCAATGCCCCGCTCGCTCACTCTCTCGCTCGGGCGCCCAGCCGTGGCCCACCGCCACTCATACGTGTGCACTTATGATACATGGCAGCCATGCCACAGCCTGGCACCACCGCCTGGCACCACCACATGGCACGCCTGGAGAGGCCTGGGGACCCTGGGGGCATGTGGAAGGGGAGAGGATGGGGGGAGAGAGAGAATTCTGAAAGAAAGAGAGAGAGAGAAGGCGGGGGGTGGGGGGTTGGGGGGGAGCATGGAGAGGACTGAGGACCCTAGGGGGGAGAGAGAGGATGGGAGAGAGGGTCACAGAGAAGGAGAGAAAGAAAGAGAGATTTATTATCATTTATTGTGTACAATCCTGTTTCATTATTAGTAGTAGTATTATTACTACTACTATTAATACTAGTAGTACTATTATTATTACTACTATGACTACTACTTCTACTATTATTGTTATTACTTACAATTATTAGTTTTGTCAAGAGAGAAAGAGAGAGAGAGAGAGAGAGAGAGAGAGAGAGTGAGAAGTAATGAATGGAGGCATACAGTACATTTAGCATAGATGAAAGTGCTGCTATTAGCCATGATTACTGTTAGCACTGCTAATCATTACCAGCAGTAATTAGAAGAGCGCTAGAGAAAAAAAAAATGGTAATGATTTTGGTAGTATTAACGATAACTGCAGCATTGGTAATAATGAAAAGAATGAGATGAGTTTAATAAGAATATGTGTGTGCCACCCCTTTATAGCACCGTGTCCAAAGAGCATTAAGGAAATATAATATGATAATGATATGATAATATGATAGTAAAATGTTCAAGGAGAAAATCAAAATGTGTTAAGATGTGAATGCTAATATAAGGAGCAGTACTTTAAGAAGAAGAAGAAAAAAAAGTTGTCTGTGGTAATGAAAGAAAATTGATTTGTGTTTTATGCAGCATGAAATGTTGGTGAGTTATCATGCTGAGTGTTACCAGGGGCCAAGTATGAGTCTTTGTTGAATTATTAAGAGTTAAAGTGGGGTTTGTACCAATTCCTAAATGGCTGTTTATCAAACTCAGAAAATGGTTACATTCACAAGTGAATTGTAAATGTTTCTTTGCCTATTGACAATCTTGGCTCTTCCAATTGAAAATACGGCGTTCAATCTGTCCCAGTGAACGAAAAAGAAATAAGAAAAAAGAAACCTTTTAGAGACTGATAAATCAAATGAATGAGTTGCCATTCCTACAGTACTTTGTTAATGACTCGCACGCCTGGCCAGCATGTTCATACTTTTGCACATTTGGCCAGCATCTCAAACAATCATTCTTTTTCTTTTTTTTATGTGTGTGTGTGTGTGTGTGTGTGCTAGAATCCTGCAGGCTTTTACCGTCAGCGTAAAGTGGGACTTTTTCTCTGATGGGTTTTGATTTATAAATCACCCAAGGAAACTCACACAAGGAAAAAGGTTGCTAGTTGGCACTTATCACAGAAACAGTAGAAACCAGCAGGTACCTGACATCTATCGTTGACTGAAGAATGATGTCAATATAGTGGCATTTCCCTGCGTGCAATACACTATGTGGTGAAATAGCCTACTAGCACTTCCGTTTGCTAGCTCAATCTGCATGAATTGTGGTTGACTTTGAACGCTAACCCAACAGATTTTGTGACAGATTGCTTTAGAACATTATCTGTGTGTGTGTGTGTGTGTGTGTGTGTGTGTGTGTGTGTGTGTGTGTGTGTGTGTGTGTGTGTGTGTGAGCGAGAGAGAGAGAGAGATACTTTAAAAACTCTTAGCCTAGATACTGTGACCTAAATGCAGTGCTACACTAGCCTAGCCTGCGCTCTTAACAGCCTGCTAAGTAGACTCAATGCTACTCTGTGATCTCATTATGGAACTTCACTTCACATGAATGTTGCATACAATTTGGGAGGAAAACTCCTGCCTTAACTTCTGTAAATGTGTAACAAAATATGCCCTCACATATATAGAGAGAGATGGGAAGTAACTAAGTACTGCACTTAAGAAGCATTTTCATCTGAATGTCTTTTTAAATAGCATCTGGACAGTGAAGTAGTGATTAAAGTTTGTTATAGTGGTTCATTCGGGATATTGTTGTAAGCTGATTTATACTGAAGGCTTCTTTTACCAAAAAAAGTCCTTAAAACAGGTGGGAGTACTTTTTACTTTTATACTTTAAGTGCATTTTAAGACTTGTCACTTTTATTTGAGTAAGGACTCAAGTCAGTACTTTACCAGAGTTATTCAAATCAGTACTCATGCTTTTGCCTGAGTTATCCCACATAAGTATAGTTCATCTTGAGTTTACAGTGTGTGTCCAGTG
>JAODXP020000026.1:11147745-11155245 GCA_027497455.2 Sardinella longiceps | reverse complement strand
CTCTCTCTCTCCTTTTTATTTAATTTTAATGTGACCTGTCAAATCTGTTTACTTTTGTAATACAACCAAGATTATTATATTTTGAAAGGATAAACACTAAAAAGATAAAATGATGTAATAAATTCCAGAATGAAAACAATATGGTCAGTTCTAGAATGGAAAATAAGACAGTTTATATGATATATTGGAACCCAACCCAACAGTAGAGTTCTGTGTGTGTGTGTGTGTGTGTGTGTGTGTGTGTGTGTGTGTGTGTGTGTGTGTGTGTGTGTGCTCTCTTTGCAGCCAAGCCCATCTACCTCGAGCCTTAGCTCCAATCACTCTGCGTCTCCCAACGTGACCAGCTCTGCTCCCTCCAGTGCCAGAGGTAAAACTCTCCTCCTCTTCATCTCCTCCTCTTCCTCCCTTTCTCCTCTTCCTCATTCTCCTCTTCCTCTCTTCCTGTCCCAGCAGACACTTTTATCCGTTAGCTTTCAAGCTACAACACAATTAAAAAATAGCCTTACTAATACATGTAATACATGGTGTTAAACCACCCCCAGCCACACACACACACACACACACACACACACACACACACACACACACACACACAAAGCTCTCTCACTCTACCTTTTCCCTGCCTCTCATCCTAATGGCATCATTCACTCTGCCACTAGCACTTCCCTCAGAATGCAGGCATCACTCGAACCACCAGCAGGTGCCAATAAGCACTCACCCTTGGGTGTCTGGCCCATTAGTGGAAACTTCACCAGGCATAAGTTCCACTCTCTCGGCTCCCTCTGATCCACTCAATCCAGCGTCCCCTGGGACAAACACCTCTGATGCATTTAATAATGTACACATCCATCACTATTAGACCTCCTGCTGCAAACAGCCATTATTATAGGCTACACAAATAACACCTGTTATGCACTAGAATGTTCCAGAAGCTCCTTTATTAGGCCAGAGAAATGAATATTGTTCAGTTAGGGCTGGCTGAGACTGGGTGGAGAGTTGGAGAAGTGGTGGTGATATTGGTGCTTGACTACTTCACCCATTAAAGCATCTGTAACTAAAAAGCCGTAAGCACATGGTGGGGCCTCTAATGGATGGTCTATGGTGTGATTGTCCTACGGGTCGTTCAGTCTGATGTGCTTATTTCACCTCCAGACGGTCAAATTTGAGTTGTTATATTTCCCTATGGGATGATGCAACATGACTGTTGCTACACTCCTCATGTCGAATATGAGTGAGGCGCTGGATGAAAAAGAAGCGAGGCGTCTAAAAACACGAGCCGCTCAAAAAAAGATAAAAAATAGTTGCTTTTGGTTGTTAAAGACCCGTAGGACCACTGCTAGACGGTAAGGCAGGTCAGAGACGGTCTATACCAAACCTAGAGGCAAGTTTGAGTCATACTAGACTCAGCAGTAGGATGCGCTTGTTCTTAATGGATTATACCACCTTATAGGCCAAGCTATTTCCCACCAACTCATGGTTAAATAATTGAGTTTTACCTCTCTTCAGTCCATCCAGCCGTTATCTCTGTCTGACAATTGTCTTTCTAGCTTCAAGTTAGCATATATCATTGAATCTGTTGGAGTCACTTACTGTAGCATCTCACCCTTGACTCTCAGTACTTGCAGTTACAAAGTGAACGAAGAATGAAGATAAATGAAATGTGTCCATTTTCCAAACCAATATGACATGGAATGATACTCTCATTCCAGGGTAATAATCAGGTAGTTTGAGTAGATAATCCTTGGTTTAAACCGTTGATCAAGTCGTCCAAGCCATTGTTCCTTGCTTTTTACAGTTTGTTGTGCTGTGTGTTGTTGTGTTGTACTTTTATTTTGCGTAAAAATGAACTGCTAAATGAACAAATAGCATAAAATGATTTAATTTTTTTTCTCTCTGCAGCCAGCCAGTGCTGTTCTAGCGTCTATAGCACTGTGGACAGTTCCCACAGACTGGTCAGGTGATGAGACTGCTGTTGTGGGCCCCCATAGTAATCCTGTAGTAGTTAGTCATAGTTCATTAGCAATAGTTCATTAGTTAGCAATACTATTAGAACGTGTTTGTGTTGGGCTATTAGGGTGTAGCTGCTCTGTCAGATGCAGTGGGGAACATAATTGAGACAGAAATCACAGAAACATCCGCTTTACTGTCACACACCCACTTTGCCACAAAGCAACTCCATTTAGATCTACCTCCTGATTTTGCACATTCCTATTAATGCCTGTAGCAGACGCTCTTTTCGAAAGCCACTTTGAAAATGAGCGTTAAGTCAATTGACTTTGCAAAAAAAGACCAGCAAGAAACCAACATCAACGTTGTGTCACTGCTGGAGGAACAGAATACTGATGTGAAGTTTTATTTGTGTAGTAAGTGTACTGATATTAACTTGGAGTTCTGTGTTAAGAACACTGCGGCAGGCACGTGTTCAGGTGGTAAGATTGCGTTAGGAGGAGAAATACTCTGGGAAAAGCCGGGTCTTTGAGTGCTTCCTGAATATAAAAAAGGACGCCTCTGCCTCTTCCTCTGCACTGGTAGCACATGCGAGGTCATTCTGCCAAGTGAAAGCCTACAAGAATAATCAGTATGCTGTATTTGAATCGTATGCTGATAATGTGTGCAAACAGCTGGACGCTCAGGACCTAATATGACAAAGTTGTCAATGTGGGAATTCTGTTTTCCTTTTTATGTATTCTTGTGCGGTCATCAGTTGGTCTTGGCAACGTGAAAATTTGCATAGATCAATTCAGTCATTTGCCAGTGATGTTGTTTATTCATTGATGCGAGTCGGAGAAATACAGGAAAGAGACAATTTGTAAACAAAAGGTCATTTTCAAGTTCTGCAGATGTCAGTCAGGCTCTGTTGTTATTAATCCGAAGAGCAAAAGTTTTGACTGCTGTAACCACAGAGGTGGAAGAGAGAGAACAGATGTTCGACGTGTGCAGGAAACAAAACACCTAACGTGTGTGTGTGTGTGTGTGTGCGCGCGCGCTCATGTTAAAACACAAACACACATGCTATGATGTGTGAATCAATGCACACACACACACAGGTATGACTACACACACAAACACACACACACACACACACACACACACACACACACACACATGCACGGCTACACATGAACGTCTACACTCACACCCCCAAATGCCCCCCCTGTGAGATTGTCTGTCGCCCGGAAAAGTGCAATTCTCACCTCAGTGGAGAGTGGGGCCAATGTGTTTGCTCCTGTCCCTCTTAGGGTGCGGAGGCAGGTGGCCAACCTCATGTCCGTGTTTGTGTGTGTGTGTCTGTTTGTGTTGACGTTTCATGCAGGCAGTAGTGTATACCTAGTGCTGTGTCTGCATTTTGCTAAGCTTGATGAACCAGACTTTTTCACTTTGGTGTAGAGGGTGTCTACAGTGTCTACTTCATGAGAACTTTAAAATGATTGGTTCAGCCTTCAATCTCTTTTTGCTGATTGGAAGACCTAAGGGAAACTAAAGACCAAGGATAGTTTCCTGACTTAGTACTGTAGCAAAATACAATAGTGAGCAGAGGTACTATGGCGGTTCTAGTCTGGCTAGCATTCCCTATCTTGAAAATGTGTCTGTGCGTGTTTGTGTGTGTGTGTCTTCTTCAGTGGAATGGATTATTGTTCCTTTTAACCTTTTAGTTTAACCTCTGATCACCCCCCCCCCACCCCTCTCTCTCTCTCTCTCTCTCTCTCTCTCTCTCTCTCTCTCTCTCTCTCTCTCTCTCTCTCTCTCTCTCTCTCTCTCCCCTCTCCTTCTCTCTTTCCTTGTCATGTTCATTTCTCTCTCCCAGGTTCCCCCCAGCTGCCGGACAAACACAAGCACTCCCGGGAGAACGCCTGCCTGTCACCCCGGGACAGACCCTGCAGTGCCATCTACCCCAACCCCTTGGACCCCACACAGGTGAGAGTGGAACGCACACACACATACACACATACACACTCACACTCACACTCACACACACACACACACACACACACACACACACACACACACACACACACACACACACACACACACACACACACACACACACAATTCGTCTGAAACCTCACCCTGTTGCCATGAATAATAAGTTTTTGTTCTTTGGTAGAAGTAAGAGTAAAATTCAGTCAAAGTGATGCAGACCAATTACAACCAGCAATAAGAATGTCCTATAGTGTATTATTGTTTAAACTATATTTTGCATACCGATTTACCAGACCTAGGCAAACTAAGGCCCCGGGACCATATTGAGCTATTTAATCCGGCCCCTGGAGCCTTTCCAAAATGGAATAATTTCTCATTTAGCTAAGGTGACTTAGATTATAGGCCTGATTTATCAAATTTGTTGTATTCAATGAAATACAAATCCCCCCCCCTTTTAACCCTGCATGTTAACATGTCCTCGGAAGAAAGTGGGGCTACTGGCTACTGGAGACCAACATACTGGCATCAATCCCTATCAACTGGTTGATTGTTAACACCGGCCCATTAGTCAAAATCTAAAACCCAGTGTGGATATACCCCTTGTGGATATACCCCTGCGGTATACTATACTCTTGTATACTAATGGAGTACTGTACTATACAGTACCATACCATGTTTAAACAGTATCTCACAGATGGGAGTGGGGATGTTCAGGAATATCCCCACAGGTGTGGTTCGACTGCACACATAAAACCTATACAATGCGATGCAATAGTTTAGTTTTAGTTTAGATTTAGTTGTGGATGAGTCTAGCTCTCCTGACAGATGTCTGTATTTGATGTGTTTTTTTGATTCACAGAGGATGAACACACACCAGATGGGGGATTCGACACTGCCGCGCAGTGAACCCAACATCTCTGCTCCTGACAAAGGTTAGCACACACACACACACACACACACACACACACACACACACACACACCCTAGGGTCTACACTTTGATCAGTTGTCTAGCAGCACGTTCGTGACAGCATCAACACAAAGTCACAGTCTATTTGCCAAGAACCAATCATATGGTGAGGTCTTAACGCTAGCGAATCCTCCCACTCCCCGACATTGTTAGAATTCCCAATAAGAAAAGAAAGGGATGTCTTTGAAGTAGGGGGGCTGTCCAGTTGTTATCCATCCAAGCGCTTCTCCATCCCCTAATTTATAATAATCTTTTGATGTAGAGGGTTGTTTTATTTTTTATTTTTTTTTCTTCTTTCCCCTAGTCCCCTCAGAACACTCTTTAGAAAGTCAAGCCAAATATTAGCGGGAATGGATAGGCGGCATGACAGTGTATTTTTATTGCCTTCATCTGATGCAAATGTGAAATAATTTGACATATCTCTGAAAGACTTGTAGAATTCCATTTATTTATCTCGGATTCCTGTCTGAGGAAAACACACACACACACACACACACACACACACACACACACACACACACACACACACACACACACACACATACACACATATACACACACACACACACACACACTCTCTCACACACACACACACACACACACACACACACACACACACACACACACACACAGACACCTCTAGGTTTCTCTGAATTGACACAGTAGGCTTGACAGGCTTTCACATAAAAAAGAAGGGGGTGAAAAGAAGAAGATATGAGACAACAAAATGATAGTATTATTATTAGGAGGAGAAGGAATGAGCCATCTGTCAGAGAGCAATGCTGCACTTTAACGCATAGAGCTGTCAGGCTAACACACCTTCAGCACAACAACAACCACAGTAACTCAGGAGGGCGTAAGTGCTCTTGAGAGGCACTATCTTCATTAGTGCGTGTTTGTGTTCAGTTTATTATTATTATTATTATTATTATTATTATTAGTGCCAATTAATTTGCATTGGATGTAACACTTGGATCAACCTATATATATTTGTATTGGATCAACCTATATATATTGCTTTATAAAGTGCATACAGAGAGACAGACAGATAGACAGAGTTTTATAATCCCACAGGAAATTCTGGTATCGTTAAACTTCCACAACATAGCCTACATGTGACATGCATACATTGTCAAAATACAGTGAAAAATCCTCTTATGTGTGCTATGGAGGGCGCTAAGCTGATTGGTGTGGAAGCAGTCTAAAATGTGCAGGAGGATCCTACGGTACCCCTAGTGCAAAAGTGCCAGGGCAAGTACACTTCCAGTGTAGGTCATGTTCCAGAGCAACATTAGGGACACTAGGCAACTTTATGCCTTTGTTTGAGGTTTCTTTTTTATCAGACAACTTCTTTTGGTTAGCCTAGTAAACCAGCACCACCCGCTGGACGCCAAAATCTTTTGTCTGCGAGTGGGTCTAGCCTCGCATCATTCTCCAATTCTGCCAGGATGCCAGAAATCTGGCAAAACCAATCATAACGCAGAGATGTGTTTTGAATCAAAGCGGGCGGGGTTTTGAGGGAGAAACGACAGAGCTTTGGCTTATATGCACAGATATGGTTTGAAAGACAACGGGTTGTACTCATCAACAAACAATCTCCCGTTGTATCCATTCATTGAATTTTTAATTTTAATTTTTAAATTTTAAATTTTTTCCCATTTTAATGGGAATACCAGTCTGGCCTTCCCATACCCATCTTAACCTAGCCCACCCAACCATCCTCATTCCTAAAACTGCTCCTCACCAACACATAATCAGTGATCAGTTGAAGTATTAACACTTTACAAGAGTAATCCAGAGTGTTGCTAACTTTGCTGACATGCATCTGTCATGCGTGTTTTGAAGTGGTCAGGCCTGCTGCAAGTAGCTGGAGTCTTGACTGTGGTAAGGATGCCCACACACCACCAACACCTTCTGACAACAGGTTCTTAGGTCCCCCTGTCCCTCCTAGGCCACCATACACAGGTAAAAGAAAAGAAAAAAAAACTACAACCGAATTCAACTCGCCGACGCTCAACTAATATTTCTTTTTCCTCAACTTTTTGACAAGACAGTTTTTTTTCTCTTTCGATTTCCAACACTCCTCCTTTTCGTTCTGTTTTTCTCCTTCCTCCCCCATTTTTCTCTCTCTCTCTTTTTTTTCTCCCCTCATTTCTGAATTAATTCCAATTTTCTGGCTGCTCAGGACTTACCCATCCCTCATCACCAAAGTATTACCAGTGACAATTAAACTCGGCTCCGGAGCAGCCATTTCATTTTCTCCACTGCTGCTACCGTCGGCTGTGGGGTGCTAGGCCGGCTTTAAGCGTCTGAAATCACCTCGGCACCCGCTGTTTTCCCCTCCCCTTCCAACGGATCAGCCGGAGAGCCAGGGAGGGAGGTGCCAAGAGGAATAATGGGAAATCATATTTACATACGACTCAGGGAAGGGGAAGGAAAACACAACTCTTTACTTTAGAGGAGCTTGTCTGTCGTCGGGATTTCTTCTTCTTCTTCTTCTTCTTCTTCTTCTTCTTCTTCTTCTTCTTCTTCTCTGTCTCTCTCTCTCTCTCTCTCTCTCTCTCTCTCTCTCTCTCTCTCTCTCTCTCTCTCTCTCTCTCTCTCTGTCAC
>JAODXP020000026.1:11135245-11145245 GCA_027497455.2 Sardinella longiceps | reverse complement strand
GTCTGTGTGTGTGTGTGTGTGTGTGTGTGTGTGTGTGTGTGTGTGTGTGTGTGTGTGTGTTTCTGACTGCTTGCATGGTTTGTGCACAGGTGTGTGTGATGGACAGGATGAAAGGAGCCTTGGGGTGTCAGCAGGAAGCATGCACACTCTGTTTGTGTATGTGTGTGTGTGTGACTGTGTGTGTGTGTGTGTGTGTGTGTGTGTGTGTGTGTGTGTGTGTGTGTGTGTGTGTGTGTGTGTGTGTGTGTGTGTGTCTGTGTATAACTCAGCACATTGTGTGTCTGTGTTGCGTAAATCCATAGATGTATTCTTTGCATGTTTGTGTGCACATACAGTATATGTATAGGACACAGGACAAAAGGTGCCTTGGGTTGTCAGCAGGGTGTGTGTGTGTGTGTGTGTGTGTGTGTGTGTGTGTGTGTGTGTGTGTGTGTGTGTGTGTGTGTGTGTGTGTGAGAGAGAGAGAGAGAGAGAGAGAGTTGAAATGACAACAGGTTCTGAAAACAGACTCACTAGCATGCTGTGTGACAGAAAGATGTCCATCAGGACTTGCTGTGAGCAGTCATCCATGGTCCACTTCACTTCCACACACACACACACACACACACACACACACACACACACACACACACACACACACACACACACAGACCATGGTGAGTCAGATCATGCTGAGCTGTCCGTCCCCAGCTTGTCAAAAGGACACTGACAGGCAGTCGCTCATATATGATAAATATAGAATTTGAATGTGAAGGGTGTGGACACATCTCCCTTTATCATATGCACTTCATATTTGCATATTGGCATTCAGTGCAGGGAAATGTGTTCAATTTTTCAGAGGCAGTCTCGCTGGAATTTACATCTGTTTAATTTTTGACACCAGAAGAAGGAAACTGGGATGCATACATGTTGTGTGTGTGTGTGTGTGTGTGTGTGTGTGTGTGTGTGTGTGTGTGTGTGTGTGTGTGTGTGTGTGTGTGTGTGTGTGTGTGTTTGTTTGTGTGTGTTAGTGTGTGTGTGTGTGTGTGTGTGTGTGTGTGTGTGTGTGTGTGTGCGCGTGTTTGTATATGGAAGCATACATAGGGATCTTTGAAATGGTAATGAGTGAAGCAGCCTACATTTTGTTTGTGTTTACTGTGTCAATGTATATGGTATGTGACTGTATAATGATGTGCTTTGTACTTTTTACTTTGTACTTTGCTCCTAATATCCCTGCTTAGATGTATGTACTGCGTGTGATTCAATGTGCATGCAAGTGTGTCTATTGTGTCTATTTGTCAATTTGGGAATTAGCAAAATTGTGCCATTACAGAATTAATGACCTTTTAATGTGTGTGTGTGTGTGTGTGTGTGTGTGTGTGTGTGTGTGTGTGTGTGTTTCCAGAACTCTGCACCTCCATTCACCCCCTCCCCCACTGAGTGCCAGTCAGCAGGCTTGGTGTCCAACTCTCCAGCGCTCTCGGGCAGCTACAGCAGCGGCATCTCCTCCCTGAGTCGCTGTAGTGTCTCAGAAGCTTCCGGAACCGAGGGTCCCCCTACTGGACCAGGATTGGTTCACACCGACAGTGGCAACCTCCCGCTCCAACCCCCCAGCACCCTACTGCCGAACTCCGCCTCCGATCGCGGCTTGGACGAGCTGGGCCCGCGCCGCGACAGCAAGACGCCGCCGCCGTACAGCGTCTTCGAGCGTTCCAACCCCCGTCGGCCCGTGCCCCTCCCTCACAGCCTCTCCGTGCCCCCCCAAGTGGACCCGCCGGCACTGCCACCCAAGCCTCACCAGATGCGCTGTGCCAAGCCAGACGCTGACCCTCGACGGCCCCCCATCGAACCCCCGCGTCCTCGTCCCTTGCCCAGGAAAGTATCCCAGCTCTAGAAGACTTTTGGGAGCAGATAAATGTTTTAAAAGAAAAATAGTTGCCATTTTTTGCACTTTGAGAAAAAGAAAAAAAAAAAAAAAGAATGAGAACTCTTTTTGCTGATCTCAAAATTTGTGTTCTCGGAGATCCCCTAGTAAAACTTGGACCCATTGAGAAGTACACACATTTTAGCAAAACAAGATACAACAGAACTGTAACGATCTGGCTGCACGATTCTGCACTTTTAGCTGTAGAAACAAGTAGCACCGTGTACACAGTCAAAAAACTGCACTCAGTTGGTTTTTTTATTAATATTATTAGGGCAGTCACAAACCAAGAAGAAAAACATAACTGGCTTTTAAGCAAGTATTACAACCCGGATGTGTGTACATAGTAGTGAGTTTTCAGACAAATGTTTTTTGCCTTAAGTGTCAGACGCAGTCTTTCGATTGATCAAACAATGCACGTCTCCGCGTCGGCTGTAGTTTTGTCTGAAATGGTTTATAATGGTGCTAGCGGACAGTACTCTCGTATTCATTCCTGCACAGGAACACTTGCCTGACCTGATAGTCCACTGAAGCTATTTTAGGCATCTCTTCCCCCCCACACACCCTTCAGACTGTCGATTTTACAAACACATCTGTAACACAGTGAACATTGCTCTCAAGCTGTTGGACTTCAAGTGACTTGACATTGATGTGGGATTATTTTTTTGCCACAGAAAAAAGGTCATGCAGGATACAGGTGTGTGTGTGTGTGAGTGTGTTGGATGTGGTGGGGGAGAGGGGTGTTTATTCGCTTAAATTACCCCCACTCACCTTCTCAAGATTCAGGGGGGGCAGAGGGGGCAATCATGCCTGTTCTCATTTCTGTTTTAATCACCCACTACCCCCCTCTCACACATAAACAACCCCCTTCCCCCCCTTGCTGTAGTCAGACGATGTGGAAAACAGAAACGGACTTAATGAAAGACCGGACTCTTGTGCCAAAGGAAAGGAACATGTAGAGGTGGAACTAGGGAAGATTATGTGAACAGAAAGAAGCAGGTCCTTACAAGTGTATGTGTGTGGATGTGTGTGTGTGTGTGTGTGTGTGTGTGTGTGTGTGTGTGTGTGTGTGTGTGTGTGTGTGTGTGTGGTACTTGTGAGTGTGTTAGTATGCACTTGTACATTGGAAAGCGCAGTCTTGTCCTGCCTTAGTATAGCTGGATGAGGAACTGATGATTATTTGATTTACTTATTTTTTAACGATTCAACTAATTATGTTATTTTATGAAACTTGGGATCAAAATGAGCACAAATCAGATTGTTGACGTTAAAAACTTGTCTTGCCCCATTTCAGCTCTCTCTCTCTCTCTCTCTCTCTCTCTCTCTCTCTCTCTCTCTCTCTCTCTCTCTCTCTCTCTCTCTCTCTCTCACTCTCATACACACACACACATACACACACACACACACACACAGCCTCTATGGGTGTAGACTATACCCATTGCACAGCATGTCTCAGAGCACTCACAAGCGTTGATATTGTTTTGGACTTTTTTTTCCAACTCACTGCCAGAACTCTAATACAGAAGTAGGCTGCCACTCCTGCTGATGAAGATGTTTCACTCCAAACATGAATTCCTTAGCAGTGAACCAGCTGTGCATTTGTTTAGTTTGCTCTGTCTCCCTCCCATATTTAGAAAAAATTGATTCGCCTCTCTCAGTGTCTGTTATTTTACAGTGTGAAAGAAGGCCACTTTTTTGGGGGTTCGTCCAGGATTTCAGTTCTTCGTATGATTGCTGTTCTGTACATTTGTAGAGGAACATACTGATAACTTAACTCAATTCCATTATTTCTTTTGTTTATTTTAATTTTAAGAATTTAACTGGAGTATTATTTCTATGAGTCATTTTGTATGGTATTGTTTTTCTTTCTTTCTTTCTCAAAATTTACATTTGTTGTGAGTTCTTGGATGAAATATTCACATGAAATCAGTACTTGAGAGAAAAAATGTAAATTATATAATGAAGTCGTTATATGTAAGTATGCCAAATACTGTACCTTGTCTATTAAAAGTATTGTACATATTGTGTTTTTAACAAACTGTAGTTATAACAAATTTACAGCTTTGAATGTGGAAACAGCAAATTATAATTATAAATGTCAAATATTTATGTTTTGTGAGTGTAGAGAATCAGAGGTAATTCCAATGTACACCTAACTCATTTGCATTCTAAAATAACTACCCTGTGGAATAAAAAAATCAAATTTACTTGAATAATTCATCACTCTTCCTCCCACAACAACAAATGCACACAGTTCTGGCTGTCCTCCTTGAAGTTTGCCATGTAAATCCTCTCCTAATTTAGCTGCCACTTTTATTCTGCATCCAAATCTTCTGGAACACTGAGCTGTGGTGTGATTCCAGAACAGGAACTCTTGTAAACAACTTAATGCATCAAAACATTGTGCCTCCCAGACCGCTCTCTGGGCTGTGTCTTTGCTAAAGGGCTTATGTGACACCACGGGTTATGCGTAGGATCTCAAGTAGTAAATGCAGTGTGCACACTGTAGAATGTGGATAGTACGGCAGTTTATAGTTCATGGCACTAATGCTCCGAAATTCCTATCTGAGATGATTATAGTTTAGCTTTGTTTTGAAATGGTTGTTTTATATCAAGCACATGGAGGTATATCACACTTCTCTCCTCAATACACTTTTTCGCTACCTACAGTTTTATTCGTTACTCTGCATAATAGAAATGTTACATAAAAAGCATAGCTCTACATAATCTGCCACGTTGTGCATTTTCAGCTGCCTCAGTAAAGCTGTTTAAATATGCATTTTTGCTATTGCTTAAGTTAACCATGATTTGCTTTAATGGTTCCTTCAAATAGTAAAAGTCCCACTCCCTTTCTAAACACTTCCAGAATGTAAAGATTACACTTATGTTCCTAATATGCATACATATTGTATTCTAATATCTTTGCATTGAAAATACCACAGCTTTAGCCATAGTAGGCCCTATATTCTCTCAGTGTGTGTGTGTGTGTGTGTGTGTGTGTGTGTGTGTGTGTGTGTGTGTGTGTGTGTGTGTGTGTGTGTGAGTGAGTGAGTGTGGGTGTGGGACAAGCTCAGAGAGCTGCAGAAAAAAAGTAGAAAAATGCAGACATCTAATTAATATTCTTCTGGCTGTAGTGGGGGAAAGAGATGAATGCATAATTTATGTCATTTCTGTTTTGAAGAAGACCCGTATCTTCCAGTGTATTATGCCGCATTGTTGGGGGTTCGGGGTGTGTGTGTGTGTGTGTGTGTGTGTGGAGGGGATGGGGGGGGGGCTGTCACTGAGGGTTTGTAGCATGCCTGGGGAGCTGCCAGCCACAGCTTGCTCTGCGGAAAAGTGAATACTTCACTTGTCAGATAAAGGCGTAATTGTAACAGTTGCTGTAATTTGACAGCGCTAATAGCGGATAGTAAAAGGCAACTCAAGAAGAAAAAAAATCTAATCCCCAAGTTTCCTCACAAGAGAGAGAGAGAGAGTTGGTATTTTTCTTCTTTTTTTCCAGTTGACTGGAAAGTCCAACTATGCTGGCTTAGATAGGCATTTGGCTGCTTTGTGGATGGTATGAATAGGGTGTTCAGTGTCATCATATTGCCTTTTTTCGACTCAACCCAACCGTCACACATGGTGAAGCTGTAATTGACTGGGACAACACAGTAAGACTGATGAAGAGAGGAGAGAAAAAAGGAGAGAGAGAAAAACTAGGACACTGTGTGCTTTGAATGCCACTACATTTTTTTTCTCCCACTGATAGTTTAGTGAGGTTGTTTTGATGCTAAACATCAAACCTTGATGTTCCTCTGGTTCTAATAAAGAATTACATCTGGGAGGAAGTGAGCGTATAATTCCACGTTGCCGCAGGCGTGTTCTAGGATAATACACAGCCCGCGAGAAGCTCAAGGTGTTTTTCTCACCGGGCGAATCTCGCCGGAATAGCGGGTAGGCTCTATGGCGCGACGGGGAGCGAGATCGTCGGTAAGAGAGAAAAATTTCAAAGAGCGCCTCGGGATAATAGGTGGTCTTTTCATCCTCCTTATTTCCTATATCAACCTGGTTGTGCTCATGGCTTATGGGGATTTACCTGTCTGCGTCAACCACTCAGGTGATAGAGTAGTGCTCTCATTCTCTCTTTGTCTGAGCCTCTCTTACCTTCTCTCTTTCGCTCTCACACTTTTTCCCTCATCTCTCATCGAGAGAAATGACAATTCTGTCACTTTCCAAGCCTTAGTGATATGTGAATATTGTATTTTGCCTGACAGCGCCAAACCTAACAAATGAAACTGGATTTCCAAGAGACTGTCAAGATATGTTCAAGCTTGCAAAGCATTTTCAGTATTTATTTGTCTTTGGGAAAGCAACGACCAAACAAAACAAAAAATTGCCCTGCACAACCATATAGACCCACATGCAAAGAAAGGAAGATTTTTAGGAACAGATCTGTTCGGTTTAAAGGAATATTCCACCTTTTTATGAAATTGGGTCATTCACAGTCTTACCTGAAGTTACATTATGTGGGTAAAAGCATTTTGGTCTCAGTGCATGTGTACTTTACATTCCAGCGCCTATGCGAAGCTAAAGATGAGAAAAAAGTAAAAGTAGGGTTGCTAGACTAAGAAAATGCATGCACTGAGACCAAAATGTTTTTACCCACATATGTAATTCCAGGTAAGGGGATGATTAATCAATTTTCATAAAAAAAGTGGATTATTCCTTCAAAGGTATACTGTTTTAATGTGTAGGACAGGCAGTGTGTTTTCAACACCAGCAATTTCCTTGAAGGACGCATAGGTTCACCGAACGCACAAACAGGATTTGCAGTTGGGTATGATAGTGTGTTCCTTCCTTCATACTTCCTACTGTGTCAAACCAGAGCGATTTCTTCTTTGATCCACACAATACATCATCAAGACTCCTTACTGTAAAGAAAGCAGTTCCATCTCTGCCTCTGATCCAGTCCTTTGCCAGGGTATGTGGGCTGTGCACTATGCTGGGAAGTAAATAAATAAAAACTCTCAGCTGTTAAACATACCTGGAGGCATATGATGCAGCTCAGAAGTCCTAAATAGGCCAAAAAGCCTCAGGATACCCACTACTGAAATCCCAAGGGAAGCACTTCTGACTTCTTGAGAGTGATTCTGCTCCACTCTCAAGACTCATACGATGTTTGAGGGAGGAATACATTTTTGTCTCACTCCACGTCTTGATGTGAGACATTCAACTGTTAATCTATGTTTTTATTTGCCATTTTATTTTATTTTATTTTATATGCTGTTCTTAATACCCTGTTGGGTAGTAACTTGGCTCTTTCTTCTCATTTGACTTGACTGCATGAGCACAGGAGGAAACCAATATCCATTTAAAGGCCCATAAATACATTGCTCAATGTCTTCATCTCTATAAATCTTCCTATTTGTGATCAGTCTCTGCATATATATTATTATAATATGGTTACTTTTTTCCCACTGGAGGACCCTTCATCCTTGACAGGAGAACTAGAATCATCACCACCATCATCTGCATCATCATTTTCATCATATTCTTCTTCTCTTGACATCTCTTCTTCTCTCAGTCTCTCCTATTCTCTATCTCTTGCTCTCTTCTTTTTCCTCTCTCGTTTGCTTATCTCTTTCCCCTCCATGCTCACTCTATCTTTTTCTTCTCTCTCTCGCTCTCACTGTCTCTTCTTACCCCACTCTCTCTCTCTCTCTTTCTCCTCATGCACAGTAGTAATTGCTCCTCTATATGTAGCCATAGAGTATATGTTTGGATTGCTGGACCATCAGTATTCACTGTTCTCCATGACTTTGGCCCTGTTGCTTACTCCCAAGGGTTGCCATAGCCGACACATACAGTACCCTATATGAATAAATATGGCCCCTAGAGGGAGGGAGGAAGAGGACCTTACAACAACATCCACTCAGAGGCCTTATACTGTATATGTAAACACCAAAGACCGCGGTGTGGATTGTGCTCGTGGGGAACTCAAAGTCTGATTTGTTAAGAATGACAAAAATCGTTTAAGTGTGTGTGTTTGTGTGTCTGTGTCTGTGTGTGTGTGTGTGTGTGTGTGTGTGTGTGTGTGTGTGTGTGTGTGTGTGTGTGTGTGTGTGTGTGTGTGTATGTGTGTGTGTGTGTGTAATCCTACTTAGTCACACATTATATTAACTATGTCTTTATATACAGTATTAAGCGTCAATATGCATTGTTCTTCTTTCATTGGTGCATGCCCCCTCAGTATAAGAAATAGGGGGGGGATGCTAGTGGTTTTAGTCTTTGAAAGAACAACAAGGCATTTTTTAACCATTATCCCAAATTAAGGTCCATTGCCATTTGTGTATGTTTGTCTACAATGCAATGCTTGTTTTTTGGAACAAATTCTACAATGGGATTTGCTAAAGCCTTAACTAAATTCATATTGTGTTTTTTTTCTGATTGTAAGGATGTTTACTTTACAGGAAATATTAGTTATATTTTTTCCCACTCTGTGGGGCTGGAGAATTCAGTACTGAGGACCCAAGCTGGGCTTTTCTGTTTTTACAGGGCACAGAATCGACCTCATGGCTGTGTGGACACGGCTGAGATATTTGTTGCTGTTGTTAGTGTTGTGTTGTGCTGTTGCTGATGTTCTCAGCTTTTACCCAGGGAAAACCACAGGGATGCCACCTACAGCGCTCGCCATTGATTTCCTGCCCAAGTCGCCTTGTGCCGCGTCATTAGAACCACGGTGACATGTTCGCACCTGGCCTCCAAGGGACCCGGTTGCTCGGGGTAACCGTTGCCGGGGATGCTCGCTCTAGCATCTGTAAGGCTCTTGTCTGCTCCAACCTCTCTCCTCCAGTCTGGGTACCACTTTTACTGCTCAACATCGATCTGCCCAGTGACCCCCCCACTAATGAGAATGTCTGCGAGGTGATGTCCAGACATTGTGTGTGTGTGTGTGTGTGTGTGTGTGTGTGTGTGACAATGTGTTTTAGCTAGTCTTTGCATCTGTGCATAGTCTCTGTGTACATACAGTATGTATTATTTTCTCAATGTGTCTAATAAGGAGGATTAGTTTCTGATTATTTTTGTGTATGTGTGTGTGTGTGTGTGTGTGTGTGTGTGTGCGCACGACTATCTCTAAGCTTGAGTGTTGGAAGAAGTACACTACAAATAAACAACTCCAAACAACTCCATGGGATAGTCAAGTGTGTATATGTGTGTGTGTGTGTGTGTGTGTGTGTGTGTGTGTGTGTGTGTGTGTGTGTGTGTGTGTGTGTGCGTGCGTGCGTGCGTGCGTGCGTGCGTGCGTGCGTGTGTGAGGGAGAGAGAGAGACACACACTCACACAGGGGTAGGTGAGGAAGTGAACTACTCTGCCTCTATCACCTCCCAACCTGGGGAGGATGCCACCCCTTAATTAAGCAGTCATCAGGGGGAAATCAATCTGGCCCCATGCACCCCTCTCCTCTCCTCTCCTCTCCTCTCCTCCTGCTGGAGGGCTTGATGGAAGGGGATCGATGCCGTCTCCCCACCAGGCTCCTTTCTTTCTCTGCTCCTGTTTGGCTGAGCTTGGGAAACCAGTGTGGCCTTTTTGGTCTGATAGTACAGTGATTGCACTGACATTGCACTGCACTGGGAACCTTTGGCTTGCAGATGTAATGGGGGGTGGGGGTGTGTGCACGTGCTCTGGCGAGACCTTGCTGTGTGTGTGTGTGTGTGTGTGTGTGTGTGTGTGTGTGTGTGTGTGTGTGTGTGTGTGAGAGAGAGAGAGAGAGAGAGAGAGAGAGAGAGAGAGAGAGAGAGAGAGAGAAATAGATAAAAAGAGTTAGATTTTTTTAAAGATAATGCTATATTGATTGTATAATGTGTCCAGTGTCTGCAAGTATGTGGGAATGTGTATAGGCTAAGTGTTTATGCATGTGTGTTTGTATGTGTGTCAGAGAGAGAGAGAGAGAGAGAGAGAAAAAAAAAAAACAGATCGAAAATATTCAGTTCTCAAGAGCAATGCTGTAGTGCGTGTGTGTGTGTGTGTGTGTGTGGTGTATGTATTTTGTTGTGAGAGAAAAAGAGATTTAGATTTAGAAATCGATAGAAAAAGTGCATTCTGTATATAATAATG
>JAODXP020000026.1:11125245-11127745 GCA_027497455.2 Sardinella longiceps | reverse complement strand
CAGTCTGAGATTACCCTCAGTAAGTGCCTGCCTATCACAATTAGGTAAATACATGTTACAATTTCATATAGCCCTCATTCAATCCTATTCAAATTACTTTGTCAAGTTGTTTCTGTAGTATGTTGTACCGTACCTAAATTTATAACCCGGCACAAACCGTTGATGTAACACAATTTATTAAACCCTGCTGATTAAATTGAATTTATGAATGTTTAAATTTAGTGTGCATATTTCAAAGCATTATTGTTGTCAGTGTACCATCCCCTCCACTCTTGCATGCATACAGAGCTAGCTGTCTGAGCCCGGAAGGTTTCTCTGTCGCTGTCCATGGTCCTGACCCTTAATGTTGTTTATAGTCGCTGTCTGTCCGTGGTGCTGAATCTCTCCCTGCTTGAGGAGCGGAGATTGCTTTGTTCTCTGCGGGTGTCTGGCAACCCCTGCCATCACCATAACATATTTGAGAGCAACAAACACATAATGTGTGCTACATCATTCCAGGCAATCATCATTGCATACTGATGTAATTGGCTGCATACGTGGCTGTTTTGTAACAAATTCACATCATGGCAATTCGCATTGCGTTTGCCAATGCGGAGGCAAGCACTACCATGTCCCCTTTAGTGCTAGGAAGATGGGAAGTGGATGATAGGTTATTTGGCACGCTGCCAAAGAATGACAAAGAGGGAGCTGAGGCACACATACACACACACAGACACACACTCATGCACACACACACACACACACACACACGCACGCACGCTCACGCATACACACAAACACACAAGGGTGTAATGCATTCTGTCATATTCTGGCTTGGGCATAATGCACTGAAGTGGAGCTGTCACAAAGCTATAAAACTCACACTCACTCACTCGCTCACTTTCACAGACACACACACACAACACAGACACACACACACACACACAAAGTATCTGTCAGGCGGCTATAAAGTACATAGCGTGCAGACGGGCAAGCCCCACACTGATACTGATGATGGTGTGGTGTTTCCTGGCAGGACAATAAAAGAAGACATCTCAGCTCGCTGGCATGATGTCGCCTCTCCACATACACACACACACACACACACACACACACATACACACACACACACACACACACACACACACACACACACCAATGGATGGGGCTCTGCAGACACAGACACCATATCTGTTTTATAGGCAGAGTGTGGGATTATCGCATTTGTATTTGCACATGTGTGTGTGTGTTGTCATGTGTGGGTGCATGTTAGCTTGCCCTTGGACAGTGTGTGTGTGTGTGTGTGTGTGTGTGTGTGTGTGTGTGTGTGTGTGTGTGTGTGTGTATGCCTGTGTGTGTGTGTGTGTGTGTGTGTGTGTGTGTGTGTGTGTGTGTGTGTGTGTGTGTGTGTGTGTGTGTGTGTGTGTGTGTGTGTGTGTTCTTCAGCTGTCCTCCACCTGAGACTCTGTAGGGTGTGAAGCCCTTAGCACAGTGAGAGAGGGATAAGCATGTGTGAGAGGAGAGAGAGAGAGAGAGAGAGAGAGAGAGAGAGAGAGATAGAATCGGATTATGGAATAAACAATACAGAAAATGGATGCCGATGCCGTACATGCAAAATTATAGAGCTCTTTCTGCTTCACACACAAAGACACACATACACAGACAAACACACACACACACACACACACACACACACACACACACACACACACACACACACACACACACACACTACCATCTAGAGGTTAGTCTTAGACATAGGCACAGGTTTTTTTGTTGGCTCAGTAACAGCTCACTTGGCTGAGTTTCAGTACAACAGGATTTGCAAGGAAAAAACTGTCTGTCAGATAGAGAACTGTTCTCTGCTTTTCCACTTATGCCTTAGCTAATGCCTTATGTGTGCATAAACTGTAAACTTATTGTCTAGTGTACCTTATAAGTAAGTAAGTTGGTACGTAAGTTGGTAAGTTGGTAAGTTTTGTCTTTCATAGTAGAATGTGTGTGTGAGTGCGCAGGGGGACTGAGATACCAGGGCCCCAAGAAGAGAGACGGCCCTTGAGGAGTCTGGAATGTGGAATTGTACTCCAGGCAGTGAGGGGGGCCCATGGTCACTGTATGTGCACAAGGCCCTGTGTGTGTGTGTGTGTGTGTGTGTGTGTGTGTGTGTGTGTGTGTGTGTGTGTGTGTGTGTGTGTGTGTGTGTGTGTGTGTGTGTGTGTGTGTGTGTGTGTGTGTGTGTGTGTGTTTATGTGTGTGTGTATGTGTATGTGTGTGTGCGTACGTGTGTATGTGAATACGTGTCCATGCATCTGTGTGTGTGTAAATGACCTGCAGTTAATAGTAGGGATTCTGACCCCTAAACAATAAAAATAAAAACACACAAAAAAACTCGTTCCAAACTCTTGTGCTTATTTGAGAGCAAAAGCTCTTTGTTTTCAAAGTGACACCTCTGGAGGAGTAACATTTCCCATCAAATTGCCCCTTATCAACTCGGACAGCCCTTTCAAAGACAACCTGATGG
>JAODXP020000026.1:11117745-11120245 GCA_027497455.2 Sardinella longiceps | reverse complement strand
CATCACGGAGAAGGTGATATTTATCCTCAACGGTAAACTAAAATGTACCTGCTAATGAACGTTTTCACACGGAGGAAAATATCCTTTCTCCTGTCTTTTTTCTCATCTCTCTCTCTCTCTCTCTCTCTCTCTCTCACTCTCTCTCTCTAACGACTTCTTCTATTACTCTTTCTTTTTTTATACACGTTTCTGGGTAATTTAGGAAAATCACAAGCTGCAACGTGCCAATTCTCGAAACGAACAACTAAAACTTGAAAACTAACAATCTACCTCAAATAAATAAAGTGAAAAAGCAAACACAAGTAGCCCTGAAAAGCAACACGCAGAAGCACACACACTCACTCAGGTTGCCTTTTGGTGAATCATTTGAAATCTGGGCTGTTGTTTTGTTAATTAATCCCATCCACAGTGCAGTGCACACAGCACACACACACCACACACAGCAGAGCACAGTGCTGCTCTGTTCAGCAGCTAGCTCCAGAGAGACAGAGCAATATTAATCAACGCTCCAAGGCCGGAACAGGTAAGTCTGGAACTGTGCCATAACGCCTCAGTGTGTGTGTGTGTGTGTGTGTGTATGTGTGTGTGTGTGTGTGTGTGTGTGTCATAGTGCCTCAGCATGTGTGTCTGTGTGTGTGTGTGTCTGTGTGTCATGCCTTGCTGTGTGTTTACGTGTGTGTGTTTGTGTGTGTGTGTGTGTGTGTGTGTGTGTGTGTGTGTGTGTGTGTGTGTGTGTGTGTGTGTGTGTGTGTGTGTGTGTGTGTGCCATAACGCCTCAGTGCCTCGTGGAGAAAGGCTCTGCCACGTGGAAGACTCAAAACCACTGAGTGTGTTAAAAAAAATATATATATATATGAGTTTGTACGAAGAGGGGATGAGGGAAACAGGAAAGAGGTGGGGGGAAAGGAAAGAGGGAGAGAATGATGAGAAGAAAAGAAAAAGAAGCATTTCTTTCCCTGGAGCTGAGGTGAGGGTAATGAGAGGAGAGGGTAGAAGAAGAATGAGAGAGAGAGAGAGAGAGAGAGAGAGAGAGAGAGAGAGAGAGAGAGAGAGAGAGAACAAGTACTGTATACTGAGTGAGAAAGAGAGAAAAAGAAAGAGAGCGAGAGAAAGGTAGCGGATGAGAGGGCCCCAAAAGGGTGATTTTTGGTGCATAGAGTTTGCTAGCCGGATGGTAATTATATTACAGTCTGCAAGGGTTCAGCGATGTTGCCATAGTAATGGCAACCTCAAGGACTGTAACCTCTGAATGATTCCATTTTCTTTCACACAGGAAGAGAGGCAGACAACACATCTTGTGTGTGTGTGTGTGTGTGTGTGTGTGTGTGTGTGTGTGTGTGTGTGTGTGTGTGTGTGTGTGTGTGTGCTCACGCATGTGTGTGTGCTTTCGTGAGTGTACATGTGTGTGCGTGTAGGTGTGTTAGTGTGTGTGTGTGTGTGTGTGTGTGTGCTTTGGTGTGTGTTTATGTGCGAGTGGAGCTTGCATAAGATGTGTCACCGGCTATAAGCACTCTGGGTGTCTGAGTGGCGTGTGCATTGGCTTTGGCAGGTTTGCTGTTTTGAATTGGAGAGCCGACATGATCAATCTTCAGATGGGGAGAACGCTACTCTGGGCGGCCACCGGATCAATGCCAGCCAAATCTTTTCTTTTAATAGCCTCCCCCCTCTGGTCCTCCTGTCAGTCCTCTCTTTCTCCTTCATCTCTCTCTCTCTCTCTCTCTCTCTCTCTCTCTCTCTCTCTCTCTCTCTCTATTCCTCTTTTTTCTTGTGTTTATATTTAGCTTAGCAGGTGGGACCCTCTTGGGTAGGTTCAGCAGTGAGAACTGTATGTCACAGGCTATCTCTCTCTCTCTCTCTGTGTGTGTGTGTGTGTGTGTGTGTGTGTGTGTGTGTGTGACTGTGAGAGTATGTGTGTAAAAGACTGAGGGAGAGAGAGGCATGTGTGTGTGAGTATAAGAGAAGAGACAAACAGTGTGTGTGTGCGTGTGTGTGTGTGTGTGTGTGTGTGTGTGTGTGTGTGTGTGTGTGTGTGTGTGTGTGTGTGTGTGACCTTGCTCTGTAGCTCTGGAGGATGTTTAGACGTGCTGCTTGTCATGTTTTGACTCATTTTTATTGATGGCGTTTATTTTCATCTGTTTTAGCTTTGCCCTCCAAGTTGCCATGCCCCAGGCCTCCACCCATCTCTGTCACTCATTGAGGTCTGTGTGTGTGTGTGTGTGTGTGTGTGTGTGTGTGTGTGTGTGTGTGTGTGTGTGTGTGTGTGTGTGTGTGTCTACAGAAGGAAGTGCTAATTCTTATATGTGTGCATATTTCCATCCATCAAGTCAGATGGGTATGTCTGCTTCTGTCACATGTCCCCGGGATGCACTGGGTCATACGTCAAGTTCCGCCTCAAGTCTCTCAGCGTGATGAGAGGAGAGTGTGACCAACACATAAACCAGTCATACGTAGTGTGTGTGTGTGTGTGTGTGTGTGTGTGTGTGTGTGTGTGTTCGTGTGT
>JAODXP020000026.1:11102745-11105245 GCA_027497455.2 Sardinella longiceps | reverse complement strand
AAGATCAAACTATTTAAAACTTTCTGTAAACCAACAATAATAAGCTGATAAATATAATAGCCTGTACATTTCCTTGAATAATATAGTTTATTGAAATACATGATGAATAATCTTATAGGAGTATGTTCTTCTTTTTTTTTTGACACTCTTTCTCTGCCATACCGATCCTGTTGACATTACCGAGCTGAGTTAAAAGACCGCCCAAACTGAAAGCTGATTGGTTTACTCAGCCAATTAGTAAGCCAATCAGGACGCTCTATGTCTTGCATGCATCCTCCATGCATGCACACACACACCGTTCCCTTAGGCACCGCTTCTCTCTCTGTCCCTCTCGCTCACTCTCACATGCGCGCATATTAAGATGCGCGATGTAGACGTAAATGTTTCACGTGCATGCCCTGGCTTACTAGCTCTAGATTCCGGGAGATATTATTCTATTTGCGGGCATCAGGGAGGCATTATCAATATCAGGATGTCTGCACAAACTATAACATAGCATACCATCATTAGATCCTCTAGAGGCGAACCCCAACTGTTGGTAACATTAAATACTATCGATCACAACCAAATCACGGTTAACAATCAATTAAGACATTGACTTATGTTTGCAACCTATACATTGCAACTGCGCAAGCATACAGTACCCCTTTATCATCAGAGAACATAATAACAGCATGCCAATAAGGCAATAACACAAAAAGAAAAGATAATCAAAAACACCCCATAACAATAAGCGCTTCCCTGCTTGTGTGTCGTTCTGAGGTGCCTGATAAAGTTGGATGTAGTTGAGCCAGCATCATTTATCCTGACACCACACTCTTTGCAAAGGGCTGTTCGCCCGTGTGAGAAGTCTTTATATTCAAATGCAACAACAAATGGAACAGGTGAATTTGCAGTCGCCATGGTCATTGTTGATTTCTGACTGCACACATGCGTTGGGCGTAATCTGGGAGAGAAATATTCTGCCAGCGCTCAGCGTTTCCCATAAGGCAAGGGAACACATTGGAAAAACAAAAAGATGATTTTTTTTTCTGCGAAATGATCATTGTTCACGAGTCACAAGGCTCAAGTCCGAGTCAAGTCTCGAGTCATTGAGGGCAAGTCTAAGTCCAAGTCTCAAGTCTTTGTTTGTGCGACTTAAGTGCGACTCGAGTCCAAGTCTGGGACTCGCGTGAACATCACTGTCTTTAACACATATTAATTGCCAGAAACACCTTGGTGAAGTTAGCACTCAGCAAATGTTTACCTTAACCACCATTTGGGTAATACAGTGAACTGCACATTGTAAATGACAACATTAAACAGTCATGAGTTCATAAAGAATGAGTGTTTGAGTGACTGGTGTGAGTGACAGTGAGAAAGAACGACTGCTTTTCCCTCCGGAATGTGTATGATGCATTGATGGATGTGTTTACAAGTGTACAGTATCTGTGTGTGTGTGTGTGTGTGTGTGTGTGTGTGTGGGTGGCGGGTTGGCTATGCCAATTGAATGTGTATGACTTTGTTTGTGGAACAAAGTGTGTGTATAAGTTTGTTTGTTTTATAAAAGTATGTGTTTGTGTGGGTGAGTGAGTGTGTGTGTGTGTGTGTGTGTGTGTGTGTGTGTGTGTGTGTGTGTGTGTGTGTGTGTGTGTATTCCCTTATAGTTATTATTTTTATATTTCTGTACACTTGTAAACATTTTATAAATTTATTTATATTTATTTTCTTATTATTGTCGTTTTTTTCCTTTATGTTATCCTTTGCTCTACAGTACTTCACTTCTCTTTTCATACAGAACACTGAAATCCTTTTGTGTATGAGATGCCCTATATATACAGTGTATATACAGTGTATATATATATATATATATATATATATATATATATATATATATATATATATATATATATATATATATATATATAAATAATCTTGTCTTTCCATGCCAAGCCCTGCTCTGCTCTGCTCCCAGTGGCTCAACCTTGCGTACTCTGTGGGCTAAGGCCACCCATGCAGTGGACTAGCCCAGAGGATGGCAGTGTCTGCTTGCAGGGGGAAGCCTGTGGTCCTGAGGGTCAGCAGAGACAGGAATGTGCTGCTCCTCCACTCTCCCTCCATTCCCACCTCTGCTGGATTCCAATGCAGAGTCCCAAGAAACAGAGCTGGGAATGGTAAATGGACTGTATTCATATAGCGCTTTTCTACTCCTACGAGCACTCAAAGCGCTTTACAATGTATACCTCACATTCACCCATCGGTGGCAGAGGAAACCATGCAAGGCACATTGTAAATGACAACATTACCCCCACTCACCGGGAGCAATCTGGGGTTAGGCATCTTGCTTAAGGACACCTCGCTGGGGTCAGGTGGAGCGGGGCTCGAACCTACAACCCTCCGGTTGCCAAACGGCACCTCTACCAACTGTGCCACCACCTCCCAAACAACCAGAGCTACTATACTATAGGTGTACTATAGGACAACACAGCTACAGTATGTTAAAAAGGCCCTATGCAATACC
>JAODXP020000026.1:11095245-11097745 GCA_027497455.2 Sardinella longiceps | reverse complement strand
GCCTGTCACTGCTGTTAACAGTGGGATTTATATTTAGGGGTTAAGTATGATTAAGTGCCTCTCTTGCCTCAGGGTCCAGAAACTACACAAGAACCAAGAGTGTTTCATAAAGTTATTTTATGTGATGTAAGACTAGTGTGACCATGGTAACAACTAAAATTCATGTAAACAACGACTATCCAAGCAAATAGATTATGTAGCATCAGTCTGAGAAATATCAAACCTTTTCCAAATTTTCTCGGTTATATTTCTATCTGGTGTTCTTCCATATGGGCATGGTGAGAGATGCATGCCTGTTGTATGCCATGTCACAGCTAAATATAGGAGGATATATGGGATGCATCCTGGTCCATGTGAAAAATTTCCATAATTTTCCCCCATGATTAACCATGAGATTGTGTGGATGTTCTCTTTCCCCCGGTTGCTTTTGTTGCCCTAAACACCCAACTTCAAGGCTGTTACTGCAAGGTTACATGGGAATAAATCCAATGCCATCCCGAAAGGCCCCCTCACGCCATACGCACACATAAATCCCGCAGACTCGGGGAGTGTGTGTGGAAATCGTTTATCATAAATATTGATTCAGAGGCGTTCCCAGCAGAATCGTTTTTACCCGCCACACTCTGCTCGTTCACTCGTTCACTCCCCTGGCTGGCGGGCTCGTTCTTCAAAAGAATACATTTGATCTTTAATTGCCGGATGCCGGAGGAACGAGGGCATGGTGCACAGATGAATGTTAATGTGCCATTAATACATCGTCATCACCAACACCGAAATACTTTCTATTTTTTTTTTAATTCTTTTTTTCTTTTTTCTTTTTTTTGAAATCCAAACGACAAGCATCCGCGTGTTTACGATATGTTTTATGCATGAGGACGAGACTAGGGATTGCTCTGTGCAACCCCTTGACTACTACTATCTCTTTGGAGCTCACCTTGATGAAAAAGCTCTTGTGTAAGACTACCCTTCTGTCCCCCTCCCCCTTTCCCACTCCACCCACCCAACGCCTTCCCCCCGACACACTCTCCCCTCAAGCGCTCCAGCACCCTCCTCTTCCACAGTCTCAACTTGCCACCAAACAAAGTCTAATTATGAGAGTTGTCTGCAGGGGCTCTCGGTATAAGCAAGACATTGTCAAGGGCGAGTTGGGGGTTTGATAGGAGTATATGTGTGTGTGTGTATGTGTGTGCGTGTGTGGATGGGGTGGTGATCCTCAGATCTTGCCAAGTCTGCATTTCTATTAGGGCTCGGCCGGCGATGATGGAGGCGCCAGCTCAGGAAGTCATTTTGCGTAAATCTCCAACTGGATAGCCGCGCTAATTAAATAGCCCCATGTGTGAGACAGAGAGAAAGACAGAGAGAGAGAGCGAGAGAGAGAGAGAGAGAGAGAGAGAGAGAGAGAGATGAAGGGATCCTCCCAGGAGATAATACCAGCCCCATTCCAGCATGTCCCATCTTACCCCATCTCACCCCACTTCGCTCGTGGGGATGGGTGAGAAGTCGTGGTGGTCGAGGAGAGATAGAGGAGTGGCTTTTGCTCCCCAATGTGCGAAATTAGAGCGGAGAAAGACCCTCGAACCACCACCCACCCCCACCCACCCTATCCAACTTTAATTTCACTCTTCAGCACATAGTGCTATCTCTTTCATTATCTAAGGGCCAGATCAATCATATTCCCATGCACAGTACAACACACACACACACACACACACACACACACACACACACACACACACACACACACTACTAGGCACACATACACACACACACACACACACACACACACACACACACACACACTACAACACACAAACTCACACATGCAGATACACACACACACACACATACACACAGGTCATGTTGATCAGGATGTTTCAGTTTCTCATGGGAACTGATGTGAGGCCCATCTTAATTACTTGAGTGGTTCAATCTCGTGAGTTGCAAAGTTGCTTTACATCAAACTTTCCTATGTAACTCTCAGCACTATTTGAAGTATACTTTTTAAGCCCCAACATCAGTTTTGGCACTATCTCCAAATTAGTTCAGATAACATTTAGAAAGGATAAACAAGTATTATAACCACCAACGTTTCTCTGTGCAGTTTCTAGTTGGAGCGTAGGAAGCCATCATAATTTAAAAAAAAAAAAAAAAAAAAAAAACTTTATGTTATTTCTGATTGTGTTGCCATCAAACACTAATTAAGTTTTTATCTTTAAGTCTAGCTGTGCCAAAAAGGCTTGGTAGGGATTTGTGTCCTTGAGGTAGAACTGGTTGTAAATCATATCAAAACTAGACCTACAAATAAACCTAATATGTATCAATTCTTAGTATTGTTTAATCTTGCTAGGTTTATAATTTAATGCTACTAAATTTGTCAGTATGCTACTCAAACTTGATGCAACTGAATGCTTTAAGTTACACTATCGAACTATTGAACCATAGGCTACATAACAAATCTAAACATCAATCAGTATGATCTATAATTAGAATCCATGCAATA
>JAODXP020000026.1:11080245-11085245 GCA_027497455.2 Sardinella longiceps | reverse complement strand
TTTTTATCCATCCCTTTCTCCTCCTCCTCCTCCGCCTCCTCTCTCTCTCTCCCTCTCTCTTTCTCTCTGTGTGTCTCCCATCATCCCTGAGCAGTGCCTCTCTCTGATCCCTCTCCTCTCATTCGGCTCCTGAGTCGAGGCTTAATGGTGATTAATGCCAAACGGAGCCCCAGGTCCCGGCATCGTTGGCCCAGCCTCACGAGTCCCAGGCCTGGGAGGAGCCCGCGGGGCTAAGTGGGCCTCTCTTGCTCCACTTTCCTGGGCGTCTGGGCCAGCAGGCTGGGTCGCTCGTTTGGTTGGTCGGTCGCTCGCATTCACACACACACACACACACACACACACACACACACACACACACACACACACACACACACACACACACACACACAGACAAGACAGGCAGGGATGTGAGTGATTTATTATGTATCTCTGGGCATCTCTCTCTCTCTCTCTCTCTCTCTCTCTCAGGTGCTCATGCAGGTAGCGGCAGCTCATTTCCACAGCTGGCTCAGGATCAGTGTGAGGGAGACAGTGCTGCTAGCTGTTTTAGCTCCTGAGTGCTGTGTTTGTCACTGTAAATATCACTGCCATGCAGCAGCAGTAGCGCTGGCCATGCTCTGTGCAATGCTATGCTATGCTATGCTATGCTATGTCTGCGCTATATTTTTAGCCTTACTTTACCTCTGGTAAGGCTAACAGCTTGCATATATTCTCAGTCTTTTTCCTGTTGTTTGTTCTGCTGTGAAACTGAATGCTGGTCTTATCAATAGTTTTATTGAATTACAGTATTACTTTATCTCTACCTCTTCACCTTGTTTATTTCTTATTCCTCATCTCAACCTTTTTATTTTGTATGTTCTTTTTTTCTTGCTGTCTTTCTTGATGTCTTTAGCTTTACCTCTGGCTGGTGAGCAGCAGTGTTCTGTTCCCAGTTTCTCTAATCAAAGTAAAGGGACATGGTGGGAAACTGTTCTATCTCAGGGAGACATTTTGTGTCTGAATGATTTGCCAATAATAAATCAAATTTGATTTGTGCGTTTTGGGTTAATTATTTCATGGTGTCAGTAAATGTTGAGGAACATGATAGGAACACCACGGCTGCACAGTGGGTAATCATGAATTTGTTAGATATTTCTGGGCCCCGTTAAAACTGAGAATTGCTGTTTGTGGCTCTGCAAGAATTGGTTGGCTGTGACTTCAGACTGATGGAACATTAACAGAGGGCAGCTTTTTACAAGGCTGTCATTGCATCTGCTTTGGCAAGGGACTCATTCCCAAAATAGTCATGAAAAACCACTGTTTCTGTTCATTTTACCCTTTATGTGTGTGTGTCGTGTGTGTGTGTGTGTGTGTGTGTGTGTGTGTGTGTGTGTGTGTGCACAAGTTTGCATGTGTGTGTGTGTGTGTGTGTGTGTGTGTGTGTGTCTTTGCAGGTTTTGCTTGTGTGTGTGTTTGTGTGTGTGTGTGTAGCATTGTGTCAGACTGTTTGACTGGCTCGTTTGTGTGTGTGGCTGTATTTTTCTGTGTGTGATTGAGTTGAAATATAAATTTGTGTGTTTCATTATAGCTTTGTTTGTGTGTGTGTGTGTGTGTATGTGTGTGTGTGTGCAGAATGATGTTTTTTTTGACTGATGGGTTGTTTGTTTGTATGTGGTTGTATCTGTCTATGTGTGATTGAGTTTAAATATATTTTTTTGTGTTTCACTGTAGCTTTGTTTGTGTCTCTGTCTTCTCTGTATGTGTGTGTGTGTGTGTGTGTGTGTGTGTGTGTGTGTGTGTGTGTGTGTGTGTGTGTGTCTCTAGCCGGGTGAAGAAGTGCCAAGAATGCTCGCCGCATTATGAAGTGCCCCTCCACTGCACCAGATGCCACGGTCAGCCGGCTAAATCCGTGCCAGCAGTTGAGCACCAGCCAGGGCATCGTTCCTCTGAAGCCCTGACATTCCCCCCTCATTAAGCTGACTCCAGATCTGTCAGACGCTTACACATCTCTGCACCCCAGCAATAGGAACTGGGATTCAACTTTAGGACTTTAGGAGAAAATATGAATCTGTATATGAAAATATTGTAGAGTGCATTTGCTTGTCAGTGTGAATACTGTGGATGAGGCATGATTATCAGGATTATGGATGATTATCAGGTCAAATATAGTTCTGGTTCACAAAGGGGCATTGTGTCACGTTTAAGTCCATTGCGCCACGTTTAAGTCCATGTTGGTGTATTAAAGCAATATACCGGAGTAAGTAGCCCTGCTGCACAAGCCTTCTACAGCAATATATTTCGCATGAAATGAAAGAATTTCAATTAGCATGGACCTAACGAGTCAATGTAACCTCAGATCTTACTTTCGGTTTCCAATAGTCAGGTCCCATTGATTCAGTGTAAAGTGCCTGTTCGCTTCTGCATTCGCGTTCGGTCTGTGCTTTACCAAATTATTTTGTTCCACTCGCTAACTAGCTCATTTAGCAAGCTCTTTCAACAGGGCTATGCTTGAATTCACTCCGGTATTTTCCTTTATAACCCTCCTTACCTTCTTCCGTCCTCCTCCCCTACAGGTCTCTCCTTCATTTCATCCGTAAAACGACAGTAGGTGATTTCTCTTCATCCATAGGGGAGTTCCAGCAGACTTCACTTGCACTTGATCTCTGCTGATGGCATCCTAGGGCCACGGCTCGATGCCAGGCCAAACAAACTTATTTTTACTGAGCACTCACTATCAAGCAATCTGATAGGGTGAACTTAAGTGAACTGTAGAAATAGGAATGTCCTTGAGTTTCATCTCAGAGGTGTGGTCATGGGGACACAGATTTGAATCCAGACTGATCTCTGTCACTCAGCCAACTTTGAGAATGCGGTGTGAGAATACAACAGACTACAGTAATTTCACGCATATAAACCGCATTGTGTATAAGCCGCAGGACAGTGTTTTACGCAAGTTAAAAAAAGAAAGAAAACATATTAACAGCATATTAACTGCCTCCCTAACCTCATTGCGGAAGAAATTTTGCAAAATCAATGTATAACCCGCGGCTAATAGTCGGGAAATTACGGTATCAGTCAAGGGTTGATCCAATATATATTTCTTAATTTAAACATCTTCAACAAGCAATCGTTTCTCAATAGCCAGAATCCCAGACCCTTGTACAAAGCAAAGGGCATAGACCAAGAGGCTGGTTATGACCAGGCTAAAAAAAAACCTCCACCCAACAGAAAAAAAAAATGTGATGATTTATTTTAACCTTGAGGAACTATGCTGAGTTTGAGTTTGTTAGTCAATATCTGCAGTGCCTCTTTGAATGTCACTGACACTTTGCATTGACTGACAAACTGACTGACTGACAGTCAGTGCTCAAGGCAGTGCAAGTGTAGAGGCCGTGCAAGAACACTGTCACCATGGTATTGATAGACATTTGAAGTATTTGCTGACAGCAGCATCTCAGTCCTCCATGTCTGACTTCAGTTCCTATAATCCTTCTTCCTGTTAGGTTTCCTTCTTGTTTACAACTTTGGTGTTCCGGTCAAAAATGGCCGAAGCATTTTTTAAACTGGAGATTTTTTACAAATATTAGCACTATCATCACATTTTTAGACCTCTGTATCGATTTGTGCTCTTTTGAATATTAGAAATCTAAAACTTAAGTGTACTAATTGTAGCCACAAGGCATTACTGAATGAAGCTTTTGAGAGTTTTAATTGGAAATAGGTTTTTAGTGGAGTTTGTGGAAACAGAAATAGGGAGTGAGGGTGTGTTACACATACATTGTCCATCATACTATACATAAAACTGTATGTGCCTAAAACATTTTATGTACATTTACTGTTGTCTCACACATGCATTTTCTTATTGTCCAATCACAACAGGTGAAACAAATTTGAACAAAACATCCAAAATGAAATTATTAAAGTTTGTGATTTATGTTCTGATACTGTACCCTATATGCACAAAGTGACAATGACCTTGGCCATGCATGTCCACACATCTTAAGTCCATAGCAAAACAGTTGTGAGAAGTAATGTTGCAAAAAGCATTTGACTTTTGAGATGTTTTTAATTTTTCAAATTTCTCAAGTTCAAAACCAGCATGAATAATTGATTGTAATAGATTTATTCCACAATTAACTAAGAAGTGGTGCACTGTGGCTGTCAACACTTTGAGCACATTTAATAAAGAACATCTCAGGATGCAATATGTTAATCACATGCCAAAGCACCCACTTCCAATCTGTGACTACCCTAACCTCTACCATGTCATTTTCTCTAATGAATTCATTTACATACTAACTTATTGGTCATTATCTATGAATGTTTTATGTGTGTTGTGTGTTGTCTGTTGTGTTTCCTTGTCTGTTTATTCATAATATTCTTCCATTATTCATTTGAGAGCCCTAGGCTTTGATGTTAATAGGACCGGGTCACGTCTCCCTGACTGCCGTGAGGCTGAAGCAGCAGCAGCAGCAGCCTCACCATTAAGTGCACAGCCCATAATGACCCGATAAACAAGCCTTAAACTAATTGCCCCCCAATTGAAATTCAATATAAAATCCTCCTTAGTCAGAAATGGAAAAGAGGAGTAGGATTCACTGCATGCACACATGTCTAAAATATATATATGTGTGTGTGTGTGTGTGTGTGTGTGTGTGTGTGTGTGTGTGTGTGTGTGTGTGTGTGTGTGTGTGTGTGTGTGGATTGCTGTGAAGGGAGAAAGGGGGTATTGGTCATATCCAAAAGATGGCATGCAATTAATTCTGAAAAGAAAGAGCAGTGTGTGTGTGTGTGTGTGTGTGTGTGTGCGTGCGTGCGTGCGTGCGTGCGTGCGTGTGTGCGTGTGTGTGTGTGTGTGTGTGTGTGTGTGTGTGTGTGTGTGAAAGAGAAAGAGGGCAATGCTTTAACTTTTTATCTTGGGTAATTGGATCCCAATCAGACATTGCTAATTACACCATTGCATAAATGACCACCAAGACACAATCACCCAAACAACTTTGGTTTGGGGACATGTTCGACCT
>JAODXP020000026.1:11075245-11077745 GCA_027497455.2 Sardinella longiceps | reverse complement strand
GTGTCTCTGTGGAGATTTTATATCATATATCATAAGAGATTTTATATCATGGTATGTGTGATACGGTTGAGATAGGAGACTAATCAAAAAATAACTTTTACCCCAACACAATGGAGGTGGGCTTAATACCTGCTTCAAATTGTGATGTATCCAATTTGCTTTCTTGCTATATCACTGTCTATCTGATTGTCTGTATTGTTTGTTGGCTGCAATACAGACAGTGGCGGTTCTAGACCAAATTTACAAGGGGGGCTGAGGTGGGGCCAGAGTTTTTTTCAAGGGGGCACGTATAGGCTACAAAACGTAGGCTACCAATGAAGTAAACTTCAGCATCAAATGATGACCTTCAAAATACTGTCAATCATATCAATCAAGAATATGGAATAATTTAATACACATATTTAATGTGTAGCCTATAGTTAAGTAGTAGGAGGGTTAGGGGGTCCTCCCCCAAGATCTTTTTTTAAAAACTAAGTTGCCATTTCCTGCAATCTGGTGCATTTTAACAAGCATTTTAACTTCCCATAGCAATTAATTCTTGCTGAGTGTTGTATTTGGTAGTCAGTCAGACTTTGCAATCTTTCTTACAGTGCTCATGAGAAATTAATAATTTTATTATCTGGTCAGCACAGGGGCCACAGCAGGGGCCAGGGTCACTTCTCCAGGGGCACAGGCCCCCGTTGGCCCCTGTCTAGAACCGCCTAATACAGAGCCAATTTCAACTATGACTGTTAATCTTGCTTTATAGAAGCTTGAGAGGAATATTGGCCAGATTGATTGAGGGGTGAAAATGAAATTTGGTGAAAATTTAGTTGAATATATCTGAAAAAAATATACAAGTAAAATATTAATATATTTAGAGTATTAAACAAAAGCTGTAAACATAGCAGTTAGAGCCAAGGGACGTAACTGCATTTTGATTAAAACATATATTTTCATTTTATTGCGTCGTCCATCTGTGTGAATAAATATGCGTAAAATAGGTGAAATCAGTACAGAAAATAGTATAAGGATAAACTGCAGTCATGCTTGCTGTGGCTCACAAGCCCTCAATACGACGGAACCAAGCTAACCATTCACATTAATCAGATGCACTTAATAGATCATTATTTCCTGTCATTCTTGGCAAACACATAAAATGCAATTAGTTTTCAAGCAAATAAGGACGCAAATAATGCACAAACGTCTCTTTATTATTGCATTGAAAAAAAATGATATTGTAGAAATATCATTTTGTTTTGGCAAAGTGTTCCAAAAATCAGAGATTCTGCATTAGTCTGCATAATCTTTGTATACTGGCTTCAATTCCATTGACTCCATCTTGACTCCTATAATAATAATCTGCAAACTCTGGAGCACTTTGTTTGTGCACCCAGGCATTAATTAAATACCCTTTGTTATGATTTCAGCTGTTTGGAATTGCACATCCGTCCGTCACATGTTTGCTGTGACTTATTTTTCTATAAACAAATTGAAAACTATGAGGAGCTTGATAACTGAAGTGCCACTTGTGCTGCCGCTCGCCGGGGTTTTGTTTCTCTAATAACATGAGTGGCCTGAGGGATCATCAATGCTTGTTAACTCAATCACATGGCACACTTTCAGAAGCCGCCGGAGAAAGGGAAAAGAAAAAAAAAGAAAAGGAAAAGAAGAAAGGAAGAAAACAATATTTGCTCTGATTAAATCTTCGGTGAAATGACCTGTTAATCTGGCTAAGTGCTGATGGAGAGAGAGAGAGAGAGAGAGAGAGAGAGAGAGAGAGAGAGCAGTGAGTAAAGCTCAAATAAATGCGGTGCAGTGCTCTAAATGTGGCACAATGTGGTGTCTCAAGAACACAGCTGCCTTGAGTCAGATATTTGGTGGCCTTCCAACAGCGTATTTAAATAGCTAACTGGAAAAACACTCAGAGAGCGCAGACCTACGCCAAGCCAATACGGTCACTGACGTTATATAAGTTTCACATGGCGTTTCAGATAACCAGTCAGCACCGATACTTAAAGCAATATACCGGAGTAAGTTTAAGCATAGTCCTGCTGCACGAGCCTTCTAACAGCAATATATTTCGCATGAAATGAAAGACTTTCGAACAGCACAAACACAAACGCGAAACACTTTACATTGAGTCAATGTAACCTCAGATCTTACTTTCAGTTTCCAACAGTCAGGTCCCATTGATTCAGTATAAAGTGCCTGTTCGCTTCTGCGTTCGCGTTGGGTCTGTGCTGTACCAAATTATTTAGTTCCACTCGCTAACTAGCGCATTTAGCAAGCTCTTTCAACAGGGCAGTGCTTAATTTGTAACGTGGGAGGTCCCGGAGCGCAGAGGATGCATCGCTCTGGTGCGGAAAAAAAAAAAAAGGCGGAGGGGGCGCTTTGTAACAACTCTGTGCGCCAAACCGAAACTGCATGTATTGTACAGATATAGTACAAATTCCTATGTTTAATGCTGTATTTAGTCAACAAAGCAAGACAATGGTCTACAGTATAACTAAAGCCAGTG
>JAODXP020000026.1:11052745-11070245 GCA_027497455.2 Sardinella longiceps | reverse complement strand
GATTAGGGTCATTATTTGTCAGTCGTTATTTGTCACCGCCAAAGTAGCAGAATTGCGCCTAGCTTGTTGCTAACTTAATTTGAATGTCTCATAACTCCTAATCTATCGGTTCATTTTGGTTAAACTCTCCCATACTACATTTGGCAGTTTGACTTAATCTTGGAAAAACTTTGTGTCCAATCCAAAAATATTGAGTAAAAAGCATTTTGAAACTTATGTGCCTTGTGTTGAAAACTTTATAGCCCTGCCCGCGGGCACCAGCAAATTATGCTGGTACAGTGGAAAGCGAGTTAGCGACTCCAGGACTAGATGTGGCTGGCATTGGGTGCTCGCATCGCGGCAGGAGAGAGAAAGAGATCCCGGAGGATGTGGTGCTATACCAAGTGTAACGCAAAGCATGAATCGCATCATGTCTGCAGTGAAACTGATGGACTTTGGGGGTGAAAGAACTAATAAATGAAAGAACTAATAAATTGGAATTTTAATTTTGATTTTCATTTATAGGCTAAACATTTATTGGATTGTTAAGAAATTGATGCTTTTTCCCTCAGATAATCTGAATGACTCATTTATAAAGTTGAAGTGTTTGGCATGGTGACAGTGAGAAGATACATTTCTGGTAAGAACAATATATTTCTACAATGCAAACATATAGGCCTACTACAGTACATTCTCTTTCATAATTAATTGGCACTAGTGGTCTTTCAAATTTATGTATGTAAATGTAATGTCTCTACATGTTTCTTTTAAGATTATATTCAATCATAGCCTACTTATAGGCCTATGACATTTGAAAAATAATATTGTAATATATTGTAAAAATATGAAGGATATTGTGAATTTGTCTCATAGTTATGTGGTTTGGACCTATGTTTTTCTTGCAATACAGAGTAAGAGTTGGAGTGGACCAGTAGACCTACTGCAATGAACCTTTCAAGTGCTCACAAACATTCTGCTATTGTTAACATGACACATAGTAAGTAGAGATGTACAGTAAACTGATTTTTGATTCAGCATTATAGAGATCCCAAAAGCGTAAATCATGCTCACCAGCATTGCTAAGTTAGCAGTTATGCTTTTGGGAAACAAACACTAGTCTAATGCTGGGTTGTGTTATAAGTTTTCTGTCTTCTCACCCCACTCTTCTGTACAGACATGTGCAGAGTATACACAGATTACCACAATCCCACTGAAGTCAAAGTTTATGGCAGAGCTCCACATTTTGTGCACCAAGCTGTCAACAGTTTGCAGCGAGGAGAAGCAGGGCGCATAATCAATAATATCATGGTTTGCATTGAATAGGTTTGTAATTCAAACTTCACTAAGTCTTTATTCATATCAGATATCTCTGTAGATTTCCCCCTAGATGTGTACATTTATGTGATGATCTTGTTATTTGATTGTGTCTTATACTTCACAAATCTGTGTTTCAATTTGAGGTGTGTAGCTTGCACTTAGGAATGAAGCAATACAATCACATTTCCCTCCTTTCTCCTACAGAATCACACCATTGCAGTGATGGGGACTTGGACTCGAGACTTGGACTTGGACTTGACTTAAGTCGCTCATTCTGGAGACTTGCCAATAGGAGGACTTGCAACATGAAGGCTCTAGTGCTGTATTTAAATGAAGATCCAGAGGTGCTTTTTATTACCTGGTAAGTAAAATTCATTGACTGTATAGAATTAGCAGACTGTATAGAACTGCATACAATCAGTACACAGCACTGATGACGGAAATTTTAATATACTAATGTCAGTATCCATAGACTAACAAAAAATGTAAACTGGACATGAAATATGGTAAAGTATAGTGCTGTTAAAGTATTAACTTTTTGGAGTGAGTTTTTTTGTGTTATTCAGTAGTCAGATATTACTTTCATCTAAGTCACTACTGAAGACAAACAGGATGCCGTTAAAGTGCAACCATACGGTCAAATTAAACAAGAGCTCTATTACCTAAGCTAATTGACTAACCAGTTCTGAAGACACAAGAAATTTTGATCCAACTTGTATAGGTTTCCTTGAATAGGTGATAAGCACTGACAGGTAACCAAAGGGTGCAGAACTTAAACCGTGTTTTTAGCATCTTAACAGGCTCCAAATGTCACCTAAAGCGCTGCAACATCTACAGACATCTGACAGCACAGCACTGTAGAGTGTTTTTTTGTTTTTTTTCAATTTGTATGTAGTTGCTTGCACAAACACACAGTTTTAAACACTTTTTTTTGGTGATTTGCAGTCATACAAACGTGCCATGTAGTGCTGTGTTCTAGCATGTCTGCTAATGTTGCGTAGACTTCAGGGCGATATGTGGAGCATGTCAAGATGTTTAAAGCTCTGCTCCCATGGGTTAGCCATCAGTGCTTATTTTATACCTACCCAATCAGAACACACTATGTAAGCTTGAATGAAGTGCAAACCACATATTATGGATGAATAAAGCAAAACATAGCAGCGTGTTTAAACTTCTGAACAGTAACAGTCTCTATATTTTATAAATTGTCTCTAGCAAGTGAATGTTTATAGATGTTTTTTCTTCCTTTTTCAATTGTTTAATCAAGCTGCGTTTAAGTTGTTTTGCTCATTTGTGTTATTTGGCTTCACACATCTAATGACCCATTAAATGTCTGTCTTTGACTCATGATATAGGATGTGGCCCAGAGCCAAATGGAGTGCACCACCATGGGAATCTACGTCATCACTCGATAAGGTGCAGATGCCACTAATCCTATGGAGGATGTTGGCATCCCAGTGGAAGGGGTCACCGTCCTGCGATGTGTCCTGCACCATTGCTCTACTATTTGGGATTGTTTATGTTTTGAACTTGAACTGCCCATGCAAACTGAGGTACACTTTCAAATTTATTCAGAAGGTCATGATGGGAATTGATAATCGCCGCCTTTCGGCCAAGGTTCAGGTACTAAAAAATAAACTTTCTTGCTAAGCATTATTGTAAAGATGTGTGGACAGAGATGGAGGATGTTATGGACTGTTCATTTGTCCTTACTTAGTACAGTTTCAATGCCAAAACAGATTTACGATGATCTAATGATCTAATGTAAAATTTTTCATGGAACAAAAAGTTGTATCTAAACTTTTGGGTGTAAAGACATTCAATATTCAGCTTAAATGACAATTGTTGACATCCGTATGGCTGAATAAATGCAATTTATTCTGAAAATGTTGTATTTACTTAAACAGTTTTGTTTCCATTTACTTAAAAATGTTATGTCAAGTGGTTCCACGCAACTGTGTTACGTTTAAGTAAATTAGCTTGAAAGTGTGTTATTTATCTGTGAAAGTTAAGTTGATTGAATAGAACACAGTCAATTGGATTGGACATAACAGTGTTCATTTAATTCAACATAAGCACATTTAATACAGATGAACTAACCAAGTTACATTGAACATACTTAACTCACTCTAGTTGGATTTACTAAAATTCATTGAGTTAATTTAAAAGAATGTAGTATCTTTGGATCTACGTAACACAGTTTCGTGGAACCACTTGACATAACTTTTTTAATTAAATCCAACAGAAATTTTTTTTGAGTGCACATATAAGTAAATTCCAGCATTAATTTGGTCTTCACACGTCTGTCAGTTCTTCCAGTGAAGGTTAAGGAAAAGACTGAAGAGAGATTTCATATTTGTATGTATCTGGTGGAAGTCAAGGATGGGAGAGGTGTGATAGTGTATTTGCTCATTTATTTGCAAGAGAAAATGTATTTTATTTGAGAGAAAAAGACATGTGAGATTGAGATAAAGAGACGTTTGAAAGTTGAAGAGCTGAAAGAGTTAAGTGAGGAGATGATAAAAAAGTAAAAAAGTGTGTGTGTGTGTGTGTGTGTGTGTGAGAGAGAGAGAGAGAGAGAGAGAGAGAGAGAGAGAGAGAGAGAGAATTAGGAAATGAGTATGTGACCTACAGAGTTTGTGTGAGTGTAAGTGATAAAAAATACAAAAAAAGTAAGAGAAAAGATAGAGTGAAAAAAAGAGAGGGAAAAGAGTGTGAGAGGGAGTGTTGGTGAGAAAGGAACTTGCCTGGTGTTTTTAGCAGCTCACGGCGAGTGCCTGTGAACATCACACATTAGTAGTGTAACGGAAGTGATGAAGCTTGCAGTGGAGATGCCACCTCTAGCACAGAGAGGATGAGAAGATTGTTTGTGTGTGTGTGTGTGTGTGTGTGTGTGTGTGTGTGTGTGTGTGTGTGAATAGATTCCAACTCCATCCCAGCAGAAATCTGACATGGAGGATGAAGTGATTTTCTCTTTCTCTCTGCAGAGGTTGGAAGTGGTTTAGAATTTAGAGCTAAATTCATGTAAATTGAGACACTAAGGAGACAAGTGCTCTCTCTCGCTCTCTCTCTCTCTCTCTCTCTCTCTCTCTCTCTCTCTCTCTCTCTCAAGTGTAAAGACCTAAGAGATCAAAGAGACAGAACTAATTCCACATCCATCCAAAGCACACATACAGAAATAGACATACATGCACACACACACACACACACACACACACACACACACACACACACACACACACACACACACACACACACACATAGCAACACCTGTCTTGAGAAAATGTTGTCTCATGGTGACTTGGTTGCTGTGAAGTAGTAATTGGGTTTTTGCAAATAGAGGAATAAATGCTGACCTGTGGAACCAGTTAGCATTTCTACTTTAACTGGAGGCCAGTATCAGCTTAGGGCTACTCTGTACGCCACAGTGGCTCTATTTCACATGAGAAATCATGTTGTGGCAAAATGTACCTATCTCAATTCTATTTATTTTTTTACTAGGACCCATTAGTCCATTGCTGCATTAAGTTGTATTGGTTCATTTGGTCCATATCTTATTTGCAATCAGGGCAGTGTTTTAACAGTGCTGTCAAACGATTAAAACTAATAATCAGATTAATCACACATTTTTGCCATGATTAATCACCTTTAATTGCAACTCATGTCTATTAATCACAACACATTTGCTTCCTTATTTTTCCCTGATGCCACCTGACTCTCAATTGGGGTTATTCACTCATCTCTTACCCCCACTCATTCCCTCAAACATCAAGTAACTTCTTGAACAAGATCCACGACAGGCTGATATATGTCAATATGAGAAAGGTCAGGGGAGAGAGTTTTGGGCAATGTTAGTCCACTTTGATGCATGTTTACTTCACCATCGACAGCTGTTGGACAGTCCAGTGTATTTGTCTTGTTTGACTTTGCCATATTCTAGCTAAAATTGAGCAAAACATGCCAGGAAGTGGAAGCATATCAATCAGGATTAATCAGATTTGTTAAAATCTGAGTTAATTTTTTTGGGGATTAATCACTTGATTTAAAGCGTTAATTTTGCCAGCATCCATTTTTTAATGTAAAAAAAATAGTTTTAAACTCTCACTCTTTCCTCATCGTTTTAAATAGAAGTGATATGAGCCAAATAAATAACAATACATATCCACTATAACAATGAAATCGAGTATGATTGGCGTGGCAGGATACTTATATACTCATAAACTTGCATAATTTATCAGAATTGAACAATAGGAGACAGGACATGACAAGGAATCGAATTCAACGGTCATTAATTTTTAATCCTGCCATAGGCGTTGTGGCGTTGTGTTTACAGAGCTTCGCTGGTTTTGTACAGTGCAGTGCTAATGTATTTGTTTTAGAAAGATTGCAAAAATGCTTAATGAAGACATTGACTGATACACAAGTCGATGGAATAAGGGGCCCCTGCTCGTTTTCTACAGACAACTTATCGGCTTTTATTGATACCCTTTCTCGACGGTCTCCAGTAGTGCCTAACAAGGTCTGCCAGGGGCCCCATCTGTGTCCTATATATCAATATGCCAACAGATGTGACACTGAAGAGAGTCTGGACCAAGGGACTGTAAATAAATAAACACACACACACACATACACATACACACACACACACACACACACATACTCACTTACTTACAGATAGCCTCAGTTCTCCCTGACCACCCACTGAGCCCCTCATCTGTAGTTAAGGTTTAGAGTCTCTGAATTGCCCTCTCCATATCAGTCTGTCTGCCTGACGTCTCCTCCGCTCCCCTACCCTTAGCCCTGAGCTCAAAATCAAACAGTCACTCATGGGTGTCTAAGCCAAACCTTAATAAAACCTATGGAATAGAGTTACGTTCACTTATTTAGCAGACATACCATGCCAGAACTAATAATCAGCAAAAGGATAACACAATTGCGCCATATTCTAGACAATCAGGTGTAAGTGTGTGTGTGTGTGTGTGTGTGTGTGTGTGTGTGAGGCTTGTGTATGTGTAAATGACCTCAGTAAATGCTTCAGTAAGAATAAGAGTAAGAAAACTATGTCCATGCCAGTGGGCCAGTGTGTGTGTGTGTGTGTGTGTGTGTGTGTGTGTGTGTGTGTGTGTGTGTTTGCGTCTTTGGACTGTTTTTTTTTTTTTTTTTTTTTTTTTTTTTTGAGTGACTGCAGAGTATTTTTGCCACATTTGATTTGTTTATTAGAGAATAAATGGCGGCGACGTGTAATCATTGGCGAGGTTGGCAGCTTGTGTGCACGGCACGCAGGCTTTTGTTGAAGGCTAACAGTGTGCAAATGAATTTCACATTACTGTAGGTCACTGAATTCATTTTCCAAATGGCAATTGGAGTAATTTCTCGTGGGAGTTGTCGCAGGAGATGCACTGCATTTTCTATTGGGCCAAATACAGGGGCTTGGCTAAATAGAGTCTTCACTCAATTTTTTTTTTTTTTTTGTCTTTTTTTGTTTTGTTGTGTGTGTGTGTGTGTGTGTGTGTGTGTGTGTGTGTGTGTGTGTGTGTGTGTGTTAGTGTTTGGTTTGAAAAATTCTTCAGAAGGGGAACTAATTTACCCAACATGCTTTGTTGTTGCTGTCGCTTTGGTTTGACCACAACAATGCCAGACGCAAAACCTGCCTTCGTGTTCGTGACACATCAACAGAGACAATGTCAGACTTACTCACACGGGCACACTGTCTCTACCTCTCTCTCTCTCACACACACACACACACACACACACACACACACACACACACACACACACACACACACACACACACACACACACACACACACACACACATAAACACACTCACACACACAACCAACTACACATCCGACACAGAGGTCGGGTAGCAAAACAGGAGCTTCTTATCCCGTCTCCCGCTCCTCTTCGCCTCTCCTCCTGAGGGCTGATCCTTATCCTCCTATCCCCGCCACGACGAAGACGTCCAAGAAACGACCTCTGTGATCGTTATGGACCCCCAGGCCCGGGCCATTTGCCAGCGCCGGGGCGAGTGGAAAGTCCATTAAAAGATTAATATAGGGGAAGTGGTCAGGATCCTTCTCCACTATTTAGAACCTCATCACAGTAGAGCAGGCCTACTTGATTTATATGCCCTGCCAATGTTGAATAATACAGAGAGCGTGGGGCGGGGTGGTGTTATAGCTGTGGATATTTACATGCGGCGCTTGGCACCCATGCCAACTTGCCAGCATTAAGCAAGACGCTCACTCTTTATCGTGCCACACTTCGTTTTGTTTTCTGACAACTAATCTCCCTGAAGAGACGAAGTCTTTGAGCTTCCATCACTTCACAGATTTATTTGTTTCATTCGTTTGACGATATGTTTATTTATTTATTTATTTATTTATTTATTTATTTATTCACGTATTTATTTACTGCTTCACACCTCACCACCACTTTCGGTTTTGCCATTATGCTTTTTATTCCATTTCGCCTATCGATCAGAGAATGCGCATTGGCACTCTCCTCTTCTTCTTCCTCTTCCTCGTCCTCTTCCTCTGTGTCCAATGGCTCATTGCTTATTCACGTGAGTCCCTCCTTCCAGCCGACTGGCATCTTGCGAGAGGCTCTGCCCAGAGTCTGCCCAGTGATATGCTTTTAGTAAAGATTTCCTGTCAAGCACAGGCGCCCGTCCGCACCCACCAATTCGCTTCGAGGGCTTGTCTGAAGTTCTTGATGTAGAAGAAGTGGTCCTCCATGCCAGGGAGCAAAGGATTATGGGAAATGTGTCGTCCCAAGTTGGTGACACTCCATCAGTCTCTGGAGGTCTGCCTATGGTCACAAAGTTCTGTATGTTTGTCCTCTATTGAATTGTGCTATAGGGCAAGATTGACATTGTGGCCTAACTTTGGTGACTCTGGTAACTCAAGGTAACATGGTAACTCTCTCTCTCTCTCTCTCTCTCTCTCTCTCTCTCTCTCTCTCTCTCTCTCTCTCTCCCACCTCACACACACACACACACACACACACACACACACACACACACACACACACACACACACACACACACAAGGAAATACTTGAGATAACCTAATTGTTACTTAGTTGCTGTGCCATCTTCATTGAGAGTTTGTTATCTGAGAAATTGGTGCTTATCTAAGAAGCCTGTTAGCCTTTTGCTGGAGGTTAGCGTAAGGTTATTAAGTACATGTCCTCTGTGAGCTTCAATGGACTTACAAGACAGCTCATTCTGTGGTAATTACTGGTAATTCAAAAGCCCTTACTGCGAAGAAAACACTCCTTGTTAATGTATTAAAAAAACGACTATATTTTTGTGTATTACCATGGTTTTACCAGAATTGCACAAATATAATTCGTACTTATTGTGGCATATGATGTCACCCATATAGCACATGACAAATGAACTCTGTTGACTATTCCAAAGAAAAGGTATTATGGAATTTTTGAACACCATTCTGTTGTTTATCATGAAATATAGCATAGTGAAGTTGAGGGGTGTTGTATGTGTCTATTGTGTCAGCTAGTAGCCTATTGACATTTGTGTTGTTGTCTTATGTAATTTACACTTATACTGGATTGCTCTGGAATTCCAAATGTTCTAATGGGACTTTAAATGTTGGCATTTTATAAAATGACAATATCAGCACTGCAGTCCACTGGCGACATTTGTATGTATGTACATTTGTATCTCATCTCAGTTGGAAAAATTAAATACTTTTTCATTTCATTATTTGCTTGTCTTGAACGGCAAATAATGATGTGTGAGTTCATTTTTTAGCTGGCAGTCTGCAATGTTTTAACTGCAAATTAGGCAAACTCACCAGATTTGCGCACTTTAAGGTGGTAATGCATATCAGCGTATTTGTGTCAAAATGCATGGTTGGTGGAACGTACTAGTACATCAATATGATAATTTCTTGATAAGTGGTCCTGCACTGCACTTCTCCTAGCTCCTAACAAACTCCTCCTTGTTTGTTGTAAAGTCATGCAAGACACCAGAAGATGCAGCTGTTATTATCATTTTATAATTATAATTTATAACTAAAATGATTATTCATTACGCCTGGATGTTTTGCCACATAAATTCTTAACAACGAATAATCAATCATTGATTACTAACCCTATTACCAATAGAATTCTGTGAACAGGGCAAAGGTCAGGAAAAATGAGTCACAAAGTGGGCGATGAAGAATATGGACACTAGTGTAGCACCAAGTGTGTGCATGCATGTGTGAGCATGAGTGTGTGTGTGTGTGTGTGTGTGTGTGTGTGTGTGTGTGTGTGTGTGTGTGTGTGTGTGTGGAGTGTGACAGAGAGAGACAGAGTTAGATTGAGCTGATGTTTTACAGCACATTGGTCATCAGAGCTGCAGGCTTTATATGCCTGTAGATAATTAAATCTGTGGACAGGAGTCAGAAATCAATATCAGCGCTGCAGCATAAAGCATAAGATATGACCCACACACACCCCATTTCCCCCTGTGTGTGTGTGTGTGTGTGTGTGTGTGTGTGTGTGTGTGTGTGTGTGTGTGTGTGTGTGTGTGTGTGTGTGTGTGTCTGAGTAAGTGAGTGAGTGAGTGTGAGAGAGAGAGAGAGAGAGGGGGGGGGGGGGAACTGGTGTGCGTGTATGTGTGTGCATTTTCATAAATATGCAAGAGAGGCTGAATGTGTGTGTGTGTATGTGTGTGTGTGTGTGTGTGTGTGTGTGTGTGTGTGCGCAGACATGCACATGCCTGAGGGGGAACATCAACAGAATTGAAAGTGAAAGTTTTACAGTGGAACCCAATGGGCTTATTGACATTATTGGCAGAGTTGAATGAGAAGGCTTTTTACTGAACATGGCCGCCATAAACGCTAAGTCATCTATCAAGGCCTGATATGCGGGTGACAGTTTGACCACACGCTTTCCATCAATTGGATATGAATGAATCTAAATTGTCTCTTTTCTCTCAAGAAACACTAAAGATGGAGCATTAGCATGCTGGAATCATGGGAAAGCCATACATAATGGTTGGTTAGCCTCCCTATTATTATTATTTTAAAATAAATATGGAAACAATCTCCATAAACTTAGTATAAAAAAGAAAACATTTGTTGTTGTAAGGCTTTAAGTTTTTAGAAATGCATTTATAGAGTGTTACCATAATACTGTCTTTGTGTGTGTGTGTGTGTGTGTGTGTGTGTGTGTGTGTGTGTACTGTATGTATTAAAGGTATTATCCGGAATGAATCAACACGTAGCCCTGTTGTTTTATAGTGCTAAGCGATATTGATATCCACCTCAATGATCGAATTTCGTGCAACGTAGACAGAGTTTTGCAACACGGCAGCTAACACTAACAGAATGGGGCACGTCAAAACGAAACCTAATCGTTTTGGTTTCATTTTGACATGCCCCATTCTGTTATCGTTAGCTGCCGTTTTGCTATCTCAGTCTGCATTACACAAAATTCAGTCATTGAGGTGGCTATCAATAGCGCTTGGCACTATAAAACAACAGGACTACGTGTCAATCCACTAATTCCTTTAAGTATGTATGTCTATGTCTGTATGTATGTATGTATGTATGTAAGGTGCTATGTCTGATACTGCTGCTCTAATGTATTTGCATGCTATGATTTTTTCACACTTAAGTTATTGCATTACAAGCTGGACCATGGTGGGGTCGACTACACTCAAACCAGTGGAGATTTTGTTTAAAAAAGCACTCAAGATACTAGACAAAAAGCCCCTTTCATACCACCACTGTAACATCTTAGATAAATACAATCTATTGAGTTTTGACAATTTCTGTAAATTCTCCTACAGCTGCCTATTTTATAAAATTTTGCATGGCCTGGCGCCACCGTGTTTACAGGAATTTGTTAAATATCGTCAGACACGGGTCACTCGAGCAGTGGTAAACAAAGATGTTGAGGTACCTTTTAGGAAAACCTCTTTCAGCCAGAATGCACTATCTATTAAAGGCAGTGCATTATGGAACTCAATACCAACGCACATAAGAGAATGTCCCTCTTTAGCCACATTTAAGAGCCAGATTAAAATGTGGCTTAGAGCTCAACAAACATGTATGCATCTCTAGTTAACACTAGAGACAACAAACATGTATGCATCTCTAGTTAACACCCGCATGTAAATACACACACCACTAATACATTTCCTTATTTTAGGATCTCATTCCTCTTGTATTAACATGTGTTTTTGTCTTTGTATGTGTACTTTTTCTTTCTTTCTTTCTTTTACTAACAGTGTATGTGTACTTTTTCTTTCTTTCTTTTACTAACAGTGTTTCTTGTATAAAAGTGTATGCTTCTGCTTTTAATTTCTCTGCTTGCTAACATCTAACCTGCCTACTTTGGACACCAGATGGAAATTAGCCATTGTGCTATAATCTGGCACATTTACATGTATACATGTTCATCAATGTGCAATGTCCTGAAAAATAAAGTAAAGTAAAAGTAAAGTAAAGTATGTTTGTATGAATGTATCAGTAATGGATGTGATGTAAGTGATGTGTTCATGGAGTGTGTGCTTGCGTATGTGTGTATGTGTGTGTGTGTGTGTGCGCGTGGGGCTGTAAAGGATGACTTCATTAATGAAAAAGGGCACAGCTTCTTTAATTACCTGAGGGAAGATTAACTACTTGAGGGATGAGACAGGAAATGTGAAATCTGTCCATGGCAGGAAGGTGTGAGGAGTGTGTGTGTGTGTGTGTGTGTGTGTGTGTGTGTGTTTGTGTGTGTGTGTGTGTGTGTGTGTGTGGGGGGGGGTTAATGTTTGTGTCTGTATGTGTGTGTGTGTGTGTGTGTGTGTGTGTGTGTGTGTGTGTGTGTGTGTGTGTGGTGGTGGGGGTGGGTGGATCCCAGTCAACAGTAGATGAATGTACCTGGCTGGTATCCCCACTCTGTTTTCCCCTCAGGGATGTTGATTGCTGGGTGAGGAAGGGATGATGGTGGTGTTAGCGTCTGGAGACGCCGACACAGAGCGAGGGCTCTCGGCAAGACGATCCGCCTGCAGGGTTATTCACAAGACTCCCTTTCACCACCTTGTCGCCATTGTTTAGCTTGGCGGGTAATTCGCCTGTATAGGTAAACACTGCGAGTCCTTGGAGCATTGTGTCGGCTGAAAGCAGCAAATTACTTCGCTGACTAGGAGAGCGGGGGCGTTTTTCACGACTCGAGCGTGCATTGATAGGGCTATTTACGCTGACGTTAGATCTGTGTGTTTGCTCGAAGCCTTGAACAAGGACAGGAATTTGTAAAACTCTGTCTCAGTATTAAGGCTGCATAAGCTACTTACTCATGTAGTCACTTTATGAGAGATGTAAAGGAAACTCTTATACAAACTTTGATTTCTGACATGATAAACATATTTATGTCTTATGAAAATAGCAAGTTGAAATGTCTCCTATCCTCATACTACCAGAAAAAACTGATAGAAGACTTTAGTTCTCTCTCTCTCTCTCTCTCTTTCTCTCTCTCTCTCTCTCTCTCACTCTCTCTCTCACTCTCAAATCAAATCAATAATGTTTTATTGGCATGACAAACAAGACATTCATATTGCCAAAGCAATCATACAAGGTATGATACATCTAAAATCAAAGAAGCCTATGTGTGCATACATAGGTACATATAGTGGGCAAAAATAGCATCATTAACAACAAGAACACAAACAAAGTAGAGGTATAGGTTATAACACTGTCAACAGAGTGAAACAGTAACTGTATGATTTCAGTTAACTAAATGTGGACAATAATACATTGTGTTACAATCCCTTAGCTCTCTCTCTCTCTCTCTCTCTCTCTCTCTCTCTCTCTCTCTCTGTGTGTGTGTGTGTGTGTGTGTGTGTGTGTGTGTGTGTGTGTGTGTGTGTGTGTGTGTGTTTTCAGGGATAAAATGTCATCTTTGTGCTAGGTATTTACTTTTTTATACTTTACATTACTGTACCTGGTTCATTATGCTGAACTGTGTAATTCACCAAGCTCTCTCTCTCTCTCTCTCTCTCTCTCTCTCTCTCTCTCTCTCTCTCTCTCTCTCTCTCTCTGTATCACCCCATCAGATCTGGACCAGAACTGAGCCAGAGGTGGCTACGTCTCTGTGGTGGCCCCAGTGGTGAAACCATCTCTGCAAAGCTAATTTAAAGCCTTGTTATCAGAGCCCTTCATTTTGTGGGGACTTGCAGTGAAAGTGCTTCACAGGCAGAACATTTTTGCTCTCCGTCGGATAATCATCTTGTGCTCACACACACACACACACACAAAAAAGTCAGTCTTATGGTCCACAAAACAGAAATGTGCAGCACATTAAAATGGTTCAAGGCTGAAGTAGAAATAATTTGAAACCTAACGTTTAAAAGAATCCTCTCTCTCTCTCTCTCCCTCTTTCTCACTCGTTCCTTCTCTTTTTCTGGCACGTAATCCAAGACAAAAGGCTTTTCTTATTCGAGACACTGGTTTATAATGAGACGAGAAAGAGTGGTTTATAAAAAATGAAAAAAGTAGTAAAACAATGGTTAAGATAGGGTTCTGTTGTAACATGATGTAACCTCCTTGTTATGACTGAAAGATTATGAAGCTCTAAGGTGTGTGTGTGTGTGTGTGTGTGTGTGTTACTGATGCATGGGCGATAAAGGTTAATGTTTTGATTAATTTGACTTTGATTTGTTAAATCGTCAAGTCTTAAATCACAGTATCAATAAATGGATTAAGCTTTAATTTTACCTTTGCCTTTCAATTTCTCCTTGTTATCACATTGTTTCACTCTTCACTGGAGTGTATAAGTGTTAGTCTAGGGCTACATTGGATATGTTTGGGAACCGTTACTTGAATTCACATCAAAATACTCTCTTGAAAAAAATTCTCTCTCTCTCTCTCTCTCTCTCTCTCTCTCTCTCTCTCTCTCTCTCTGTCTCTCTCTTTCACACATACACACACACAAACACACTTTTTTTAGAACTTGCACTGTGCCGCCACATCTGGTTTAGCCAGTCGCCGTGATTACAGTGGAAGCTAATTGTTGCGGCAGATGCAACATTGAATTACCGCTTGAATAACGTACTGTTCCACGTGTACAGCCTCTCCATTATAACCGTTTCTGTATTTATAGTCCATGATTGGGTAGCATGAATAGGTTTTGTTTAATATGTTGAACTAAAATTGAACTTTCACTATTCATTTCCTTTCATGATCTGCTGTCTGCAGTCATGCTCGTCACAGTGTTGAGCAGAACCACATGCAGTAGGCGGATCAAGCATATCCAATAACTTTTATTCACGTCCCGAATCTAGATAAGGCCAATTTCATGCACATATGACATTCAAAAACTATTAAATATAAAAGTGTGTCAGAAAATGACTGCAGTATGACCCTGGAGCCCCCGGATTTAAATTCATGTCTGATTGGCCCTATCTTTCCACAAACCCCACCCTCCACACACACACACACACACACACACACACACACACACACACACACACACACACACTAACCCAATACCCAGGCTCATGCTTTGACAATCAGATTCCCCTCAGTCATTCAATTTAAAGAGCCACTTATCGCACAAATGCTGCATCAGTGTTGAAACCAGTTTCAGGCTTTTTTTTTTACACTTCTTTTCTCTTTCTCTCTGTCTCTTTCTCTCTACACTTCTTTATGTATTTGTGTATCACTCTGTGTCTAGTCCTCTCTCCCAATCCTCACTCTATCTTTCTTTACTTCTTTGCCCGTCTTTTTTTTCTCTCTTTCTCTCTCTATCTGCTGGCATTGTCAGCCTTTTTAATTTCATTTCTCCTGTCGGCGTGGTTGACTACTTCATTCATTAATTAATGGTGACACTTCATTTCATAAAAGTATAATTTAGGGGGGAAAGAGTAATTTTGATGACAGCCGTTGACACACGCGTAGAGAGCAATGAATTATATTCCTCGATAGGAAAATGAGGGTGTCGCTGCACGCAGGTGTGACTTTCTTTTCTGCTCACTGATTTCTTTATCTATCGGAGGTGTGTCATTTTCAATAAGCCTGTCCTGTCTGTGGCCTTGTTAAACAGCATTTTCACTCAGTGGAATTTGCTACGAAGATAAGACTAAAGGCTTTTGGTACTCTTATGCTCACTCTCTCACATAATCACACACACACACACACACACACACACACACACACACACACACACACACACACACACACACACACACACACACACACACACACACACACACACACAGACAAACCAACACACACATACACACACACACACACACACACACACACACACACACACACAAACATATGCAAACAAATATATACACATTAGAGAGACTGTTGATGTTGCCTTGATGCTGTCTTGTTGCCTTGGTGATAATTTCACAGCAGACAGTGGTCAAAAAATCCAGTCAGATAGATACACAATATACCGTTTTTTTTTGTCTCTCCTCTCTTTTCTTTCTCCTTCTCTTCTCTGTCAAATACTTTTTTTCTTTTCTTCTCCTCTGAAGGCATCTTTTACCCTTTTTTAATCTCATATGTCATTCCCTCTTTTTCTCCAAGACAAATAGCACGAGAGCAAAGGTTGCGGGATAGTGCTGATCAATAGCGTGGCCATCCTTGTCAGGTCACCACCCAACACCCCTCCCCCCACCCCTTACCCTCCTCCACCCCCCCACCCCCCCGCCAATAGGGCAGCCTCACATACCAGACAAGTGTGAGGGATTATGGGACAGCAATGAGGGATTATGGGAAGAAGGATTGGTGGTGGTGGTGGTAGTGGTGGTAGTGGTGGTGATTCCCATGAAGGATGTGTCCCAGCACCCATAAGTCTGAGGAGATGTCGAAGGCGGTCGAAGTCACCATTATGGTGCTGATCTCTCCAGGAGATGGAGGGAGATATAAGGTGCTTGTAGGTGGAGCTGGTTTGTTGATTATGGGAGGTCGGTGGGAGGCTCTGTGAGGGAAGGCTATAGGTTAGGTTATCTTCTCTTCTCTTCAGGATGAGAAAAATAGCTGTGTGTCTCGTGGCTGTCCATCACCTCCTCTAGTCACTCTGTTGGTTTCCTCTGCGTTTAGCCACTGAAGATCCAAAGGCTATACTTTTTTAAGAGCAGTTGGACTTCAAAGCCAAAATGGACACCCAAACTCGGAGCAGTTGTCTTTCAAAGTGTTCAGATGTCAGATACCAGGGCAAAAAATGCAGAAGACTTTCAGAAAATACTATCACTTGTACTACTACCACTGCTGCTGCTGCTGCTGCTACTAATACTACTACTACTACTGCTACTATGACTATAATGACTAATTATTACCTCTTTGTCTGTCTGTTTGTTTGTTTGTTTGTCTGTCTGTTTGTCAGCAGGATAACATGACAATGTGTACATTGGGACAAACAAGAACTGATTTGATTTTAGTGGCGATCGGTGATATCAGATATCAGGGGAAACAAAACAGACATACTGAGCTTAAGATACTAATATGTCAAAACAATAATATATTTCCTACTGTGGGCAATACTCTCAAGAACACAAAAACAAATGTAAGTTGGACTCATAAAGCAAGGTTTCTAACAGAGGTTTTGCAAGTAATCCATAGGTGGGCTTTCTACTGGAATTTGTACTACAGCAGCATACATTACGTGGGGCTGGCTGTGGGAAGCATAAACATACATACAGTAGATCCAGTATCCAGTCATGCCCTTACCATCAACCCTCAGGCTATAGACTGACCTTTGACCCAGTGACATGCGCTCAGGGTAGGGCAGTAGCCTAGGCAATGGCATGAAAGGAGTGTGGTTCATGCTTTAAAACTGATATCTTGTTTATACAGATTTCTAGCATGAAGTGAGACATTTGTGGTGTTGAATATTGGAAATTTAAAAATAACAACAAAAAACTATACCTCTCTCAATTTGGACTAGATGTTTAGATACTAAAACATGCCCTTGTGACTAAATTAATGTTATGGCAGAGTCGTCTGTGAAAAAGCGGACAGAAAATACCCATACACCAACAGTAAGTAAACTACAGCCCATAATTGAGTGATAAACTAAATAATGTGAAAATATCTCAGCCTAATGGGTTGTTTTAGAGCCTGCAAAATGGCAAAAATACACCATACGCTACTCCAATCACAATAACCAATCAATCTTTCCATCTAAAATTTCAAATTGGTTTATTTTAACCAGAAGATTGGGTGACTCAATGTGACTATGGAGTACC
>JAODXP020000026.1:11035245-11045245 GCA_027497455.2 Sardinella longiceps | reverse complement strand
TTTTCTTCTTTTTTTCAGAACAGACCTTTTCCTCCAACATTCGCTAAATCTAGTTTTTCAGTTACAAGTTTAAGCATGCATAATGATTAACAACACAGCTCATATGCACGCATGTCCAGTTTAGCGGCATTGGCATGTCTGTTTGGCCGTAAACTCTGCGTGAGCACCCATCCATCTCAGAAATCACTGAAGGCCATTACTTTCCATCAATTTTTACTGCCAGACCACAACCGGAGCCCCATTGCATCACCATGAGGAACCTCACCAGGATAATGAGAAGCTATTGATTCTCGTGAATGCTGAATGTTGTGTGTGTCTGTCTCTCTCTCTCTCTCTGTGTGTGTGTGTGAGGGAGAGAGGGGGGAGTTCCCTCTGTTTCTGTGTAGTCGAAATAGTGTGTTGTTTCCATAGACATGATTAATGGCATTTACAGTCGAAGAATCCAGTGGTATTTTGTGAGAGACGAGGAACATGAATTCAAGCGGCTTAACACTTGTTTAGCAAGGAAAATAATTGATGGATATCTCCATAATGCCATTTTGTTATTGCTTTGTATTTTTTTGCATTAACAAATGTTTTTTTTTCTCTTTCTTTCATTTTTTCCCGCCTTTTATCTTTCTTCATTTTCTTTGTGCTGATTTTATCACCTCATCTGGAGAGGTAGCTCAATATTTCCAAAACCGGTTTTGAAAAGAGACCCTTCAGATAAAATGAAAGACGTGCCAGTGTTGATATTGTTGTATTTTATGGGTGAGAGCCAACTTCTCTCTCTCTCTGTGTGTGTGTGTGTGTGTGTGTGTGTGTTCTGTATACCTGTGTATGGGTGTAGAAAACTACACTGTATCAGTTTTTTTGTGATGTATGTGCTACAGTAACAGGGCGTGTCTGAAGGCTAATTAGAGTGATCCTTTTGTCACCTCTCTCATGTGTGTGTGTGTGTGTGTGTGTGTGTGTGTGTGTGTGTGTGTGCCTCTTAATTCCTCCCTCTGATGCCTCCTCCTCTAACCTCTGTAGCCCACTAATGCGCACAGCTCTCCAGATGCTCTCAATAGCCTTTTAGTGTGTGTGTGTGTGTGTGTGTGTGTGTGTGTGTGTGTGTGTGTGTGTGTGTGTGTGTGTGTGTGTGTGTGTTTGTGTGTCAAAATTGGATATGACAATACATCTATTATTGAGATTTGTGTGAGAGAGAGGAGAGGACCCATCCTATGGCAAGTGTCCTGGAGCCACATATACTAAATTGAATCATATGATACTGTATTCTGAGAATATTTTACACTTTTTTATGTACTAATGAGCTCAAATGCATCGATATCTTGTTTGATAGTCTAAGTTTAAGTCTAAGTGTGTTTGTGTGTGTGTGTGTGTGTGTGTGTGTGTGTGTGTGTGTGTGTGTGTGTGTGTGTGTGTGTGTGTGTGTGTGTGTATCTATGTGAAGTGTATTATGTCTATAATTTGTGTGCGAGTATGTGTGGAGTGTGTGTATGCATGTGTCTGTGGTGTGTGCCTGTGTGTGTGCCCATGTGTGTGTATTTGTGTGTGTGTGTATTCCTGGAATGAATCTGAGTGGCTACCCATGCCCAAGCTCTCTCTCTCTCTCTCTCTCTCTCTCTCTCTCTCTCTCTCTCTCTCTCTCTCTCTCTCTCTCTCTCTCTCTCCTGTATCCCATGCTTATGCCTGTTCTGGCGGCGACATGAAAAGGTCAGCGCATGATTTATGCCCCTCTGTGGAGTGCTGGATGGGGCCGCTTGTGTTTGTGATTTGGGGCCGCTTGCCCCTATCAAAATGAGAAACACGCCCGCTCCACTGCCGTAGTAAACAAAATTACTACAGCGCGCATGTGGGTGAATGGAGTTGTGACAGGGTAGGGCATAAGTGTGTGTGTGTGTCTCTGTGTGTGTGTGTGTGTGTGTGTGTGTGTGTGTGTGTGTGTGTTCACTGGAAATTGACAACATTTTCTTCTGTCTGAATATATTAGTGGCAGTGTGCATACATGCTTTTGTATGTACACGTGTAAAAGGTCTGACCGTGCGAATAAAGGTGACTATGCGTGCCTGTGCACTTTTGTACAACGACAAAAAAAAAAAAGTGAACTTGCAGTTTTTCTTTCTTACGTGTGACATAAGTGGCAGATCTCTTTGTAGAGCCTGTATGGTTGTAGATACGCTAGAGTATGGTTGTCGCTCTGTCTCTCTCTCTCTCTGTGTGTGTGTGTGTGTGTGTGTGTGTGTGTGTGTGTGTGTGTGTGTGTGTGTGTGTGTGTGTGTGTGTGTGCAGTGTCTTTGGCACGGTCTTACTTATTTATGAGCCATTCTGATGTTTGTCTCCGGGCCGACATGACAGGTTGCCATGTCTGGGATATATATTCACACAGGCCCGAGTACGGACAAGGAGGAAGCCCAATGGAGGGTTTTCCAGGCTTAATGCTTGGAGATGGCCTGGATGACGTTATCCAAGGAGACAAGGTGGTCCGCTTCCCCTGTCAAAGCTTTTAACCAGATACTGCAGCCTTTTTTTTACCGCTCCCTGCCGTAAATGCATCTCGGCAACACTCCCAGGGGACACTAAAGGGAAAGGTACTTAAGCTTCGAAAGATAAGAGGAGGAAGGGTTGGGTTTTATTTTTTGAAAGATAAAAATAGCATACAATAAAAATGATAACTATCAGAGGAATGAAAATGGCTTGTGAAGATGCAACGGTATCACAATGTACTGCATTGACATAAAATGGACAAGAGAAAGGCTGACACAGTAACAAAAGAAACATATGGTGTAGTGGTAGTGGTGCTGGTGTGTGTGTGTGTGTGTGTGTGTGTGTGTGTGTGTGTGTGTGTGTGTGTGTGTGTGTGTTTAACGTTTGGATGGAATCGTAACCAGAGTAGTGTTGTGAGGATTTTTTTAGTGGGGGTACGCAATACAATGTTATAAATGGAGCATATTAAAATGTGAGAAATAGCCTCTATTCCAAGAAGTGGGGTGGGGGTGGGGGTGGGGGTGGGGACTCTGTACCCCCACATCCAACGCCCACTACACCCCTGATGGTAACTCACACATTTCCAAGCACTTACACATACTGATTGATATACACAAGAAAGCAGCTAAGCAGGAAGGAAATGAAGATTTATAGATGATAAATGGATGAATGGATGGATAGATGGATGGATGGATACAGTATAAATGGAAAGAGAAATAGATAGATGGATGACAGATGGATAGATTCATAGAGTTTTACATGAAAAGAAGATTAGAACGTGGGTGGATGAATTTCTCAGTTGACTGATTAATCATGATTTGGTGGTACAGTAGGCTATGGCTTTGACTGATGCTCAAGGCTCTCTTAAAGGAGAAATACAGTGTAATTCAATCTATGGCCCTGTTATTCAAACTCACCAAGTGCTCTAGGTAGGAAAAAAATAGGAAAATTTGGTACAATATAGACCAATCAATTCCGTTCCATTTAATTATGCCCCATGCAGCCCGCATTAGTAAATGGTTTGTTATTTTGTTTTTTGGTTTTGGTTTTGTTATTTGGTTTTCTCTTGTTTTTTTTTTTTTTTTGTTTTGTTTGTTTGTTTGGTTTTTTTGGTGTTTTGCTTTTTTCCTTGAAGACAGCATTCAGGTACCTGGAACAACAAGGCTACTAGACTATTAACACCTGATTTCTCCTTTAAGATGGTGGAACTGCAGTGAGAGTGAGACTAGCTGGCCACTGTTGAGTGGCTGCCTGCTGGAAATTAACTTGCTAAAGGTCATGGCAAGGTCATGCACTCCAGCAGCGCACCTGACCTCCTTTATTAAATGAGAAGCATGAAACATGTGCCGCTCTGATATAGAGCAAGGGAGAAAGGGAGAGAGAGAGAGAGAGAGAGAGAGAGAGAGAGAGAGAGAGAGAGAGAGAGAGAGAGAGAGAGAGAGAGGAGAGAGAGAGAGAGAGAGAGAGAGAGGGAGAGAGAGAGAGAGAGGAAGAAAGAGAGTGCTCCACAGAGAACATACTAAGTGGTCCGTCCAGGGATTACACACACACACACACACACACACACACACACACACACACACACACACACACACACACACACACTACCCACACACACACAACATAACCTCCACCATACTCCATCCTATCTCTTCCTTCTTGTCAGATTTAACCTCACACACATCACTACACACACACACACACACACACACACACACACACACACACACACACACACACACACACACACACACACACCTTCCCCCAGCTCTCCAATCACAGTACAGGCAGGGACCCATGGGCTTGTGCTCTTTGCACCCCACCCCAGCCCCCTCTGCACCCCCACCTCTCGTCTGCGGCTACACCGCGCAGCATGTCAGGTCAATTAGCAGCGCTGCACTTACATCTTCCAGCTGACTCTTTTCATTAGGGAGGTCGAGCCGCAGTACAGCCTGTGTGTGTGTGTGTGTGTGTGTGTGTGTGTGTGTGTGTGTGTGTGTGTGTGTGTGTGTGTGTGTGTGTGTGTGTGTGTGTGTGTGTGTGTGTACGTGTCTGTGTGTGTGTGTGTGTGTGTGTGTGTGTGTGTGTGTGTGTGCATGTGTGTTTATGTTCAAACGTGTCTGGTGTGTGTGTGTGTGTGTGTGTGTGTGTGTGTGTGTGTGTGTGTGTGAACAAGCACGTCTGTGTGCACACACATGTGTGTGTGTGTTTGATGGAGTAGCACTTGTGAACCTGCAGAGTAGAGTCACACAAGCCTCAAGCTTTGCTCGTCTTTGTGCTGGTCTGAGCAATTGGCCTGAAGGTCAGGCACAGTAGTGTATCTATGTATGTATGGCTACACACCAAACACTTCACGACCCAAAGTTAAAAACAGAACTGTGAGGGAACCCTAACCCTAACCCTTGCATCTTATCAGTTATGAGTAACGCGAGTTCTACCAGAAAGCCTCAGAGAAGGAATATGATTCAACAATTTATTAGAAGCATGGAATGACAACAATGAACAACAGAGCATCGTAATCAAGTGAAAGTCTTTGGCGAAGGCCCCATCATCGGTCCGGGCCTTGAAACATCAAGATCCGGCAGATCCTGCCTGAGTCAGCTGGCAGGGACCGACTAAGTCTACCCCTGGACAGATAGATGGGACCAAACTGGTGGTGCTGGGGAGGGAGGTGGTGACATCAACGCATCGACACCTGAGGCAGCAAGACAGGTGTGTTAGACAAGTTGTAAAAAAGCCAGTGGCAAGGGATGATTGGACGGAGGTAACGAGCGCATTACGTGTCTTTAGAGACTCCCTGGTAGAACTTGTGCTAAAGCTTTCATTTCTCTCAAGGCAAGAGAAATAATGTAAGTCATGGAAAGTAATGGAAGGTCAGAATTCTGTTGAGGCATTTATTAAGCATTGGTTTAATATTAGTTAACATTTTAATAAACATTTTACCAGTGCTTAATAAATACTTGATAGGGTGCAGTTATTACAAAGTACTATCCGATTCACTGATTCACTTTAAAACGATGTGCATTGAAAAGTTAGTGTGACATTTGTGATGGAAAATGAATTTTATTACAACGGCAAATTGGTCACAGTAAGTTGATAGGCTTGGGATTTAGAAAAGTTATACCGACATAAAAGAGTTGGAGCGATATAGAATTTTGAGCATGCTGAGAAGACACAGTATATACTGCTTGTCATATCTCAGCACAGGCTTGCTGAACGTTATAAATTAGTCTTAGCATTATTGATATCTGGAATTAACTTAATTTGCAGGTTAGGCTACTTTTTAGCCTAAATGAAAAAGGCCAACTGACCAAAGCAAAAGTCTCTATCAATAGATCACTTTAACATCCTACATTCTCAGGAAAATATTTGTTGTGGTAGGCCTACCGCAGTATATTTTACGCTGAATGTATTTACATGGGGTCTCAACAAAGTGACAGTGAAGACATTGCTGTCTAGTGATTGCTTGTAACTTGTAAATGGGACAATGCCTCACTACCTACAAAGGTTTCTATGTATAACAATGTTTTCTTTATACACAGTCAGCTTATGTATATCGGTAAACATAAATCTGTTAACAATCCTACTGCAGTCCACTGATTTCACTAACAACAACAAAATATACAAAAATGGTGAATGTAGAAAGGGTCAATTCAAAAGGTCAGATCTGCTCGGCTTTATCTGAATCTGCGATTCATCTGCTTTTTTTTTTTTTTTTTTTTTTTAGGCCTGCTCACATTGATCTGACAGTTGACTATGCTTGCAGCTTGCCCTTAGCATTCTTTGCTCTTAAGAGACTAACCTTTGCACAATACAACACTACACAAACATTTGAATATATCAGGACAGAGTTGTGTTTGTGAATGTTTAGTTGAGTATATTTTTTTTCAGTAAGAGTTTTTAAAACTTGTTGTTTTGACAACTTAGCTCCTTGCACAATGCCGACTGCTAAAGGAAAAATATTATTGATCTTGGGCTCTGAATGTTTTTGTCTTGTTTATTGTTGAATATTCCGTCAGTGGACCCATTTGTCCCTTTACTGGTGTTGTTACTTGTTTGTCCGGGCTTTAGTGAAATGGAGGTGATCCGCTGTGACTTCAGAGTAGTTAAGAGACAGAGAGAGATGGAGAGAAAGAGAGAGAGAGAGGGGAATAAAGAAAGACAGGAATAACAGAAGATTATGCTGACAGTTAAACTCCAAAAAGTCAGCTGCCACAGGCCCTTTACTAAGTATTAAAGATCATCTAAGCGGATTTAAAAGAATTAACTTTTTTCTTTTTCAACTGAAGTTCTGCTGGGAGCTAAAGCGAGTTTAAGGCATCCTCTCTCTCTCTCTCTCTCTCTCTCTCTCTCTCTCTCTCTCTCTCTCTCTCTCTCTCTCTCTCTCTCTCTCTCTCTCTCTCTATCACCCCCCCTTTTCTCTCTCTTTCTCTCTTTTGCCCTTCCTCTTTCTCTCTCTGTCTCTTCTTCAGGAATCCTCTCTTCTGCCTTAATCACAAAGTTCTCCATATTCATTGTCTCGTCTCTAAACCCATTACTTCCTCCCCAGCATAAGGGAGCCATTCCGCCACACATTGGGAGACAATATGTCTGTGACATGGCCTGTCTTACACTGATTGCTGTTGTGCTGTTGTGAGATTCATGGATGTTCATTGTCGCTATTGCCTATGCTGTAGCTTAGCCAACCACCCCCCCCCCCCCAACACACACACACACACACACACACTTAAGCACACAAACACACCTACCCACCCACACACTCTTCTTTTTTTTCAGAGGAATAAATTGCCCTCTTCGATGGGGATGGTGTGATGAACTGTCACCTTTGTGACTCATCTGCATGCTTTATTGGATGGCGCTCACGCCTCCCCGATATTTATTTCATTCGTTGTGCCGGAGCTCAGTAAAATATATAAATTAGTAAATAAAGAGGGAAGCGAGGAAGGGGAAAGACCGTCATGGAGTCAGAAGAGTGGGATGGAAAAGAGAACAGAGACTGGGAGGATGGGGGTGGGGGATAGGAGCAATGACTCAGGATGTGGTTGTGGAAGAGAGATGGAATGGAGTTTGACTCCGGAGCAAGAGGGTATATTTATCTCTACACACATTTGCCTTTGTCTCTGTTGCTCTCTCTCTCACACCTGGTGCCACCAAACCTACCCCCCCCCCCCCAAAAAAAAAAAAAAACACACACACACACACACACACACACACTGTATAAATCTACACACTCTTTTACATCTCCCGCTTCTATAACCCCGCCTGTGCTCCAGGGTGTTTGAAGTCAAGTTCATGTATTCACACAATCATACAGTATATCCTCCTGCAGATGATTGTTCTACACACCCATACCTATACACATATGGATGCTCTATAACACATCAAGAAGCCACCGGAACGTTGACATGGCATATGCATTTGTTACTCTTGAGAATTTATGCATAAACATTTGGTATTTAATTTTATGTAGACATATTACATAAATAACTCGGAATAATAAAGTAAACAAGAAGATCCTGTGATAATAAATGGCACGGAAAAAAAAAGATACAAAAAAACCCGCAAGTAATAAAAAGTTGTCACAACAACAACAACAACAAATAGTGTAATAACAATGTAATTAATGCCTAAGCATGCTTCTGGGACAAATATTCCTGCTATTCTCTATGTAAGGTTATTGCAAGTCCTGAAATGAGCGTATTTGTCCTGTTGAAATTACACATCCATTAACCTTTAGTGACATTAAAAAAATATTAAAAACCACCATCACATTTATTGCGGCTGTAATAGCACATGAGCACCCAAAGGTCCATTATAGAATAATAATAACAATAAATAAAAACCCACTCCAGAAGGACCCATTATTTGTCTGTGTGACCTGACAATGATTACTCATACAAAGGAGAGATACATGAGCTCATAATAGAAGTGGAGGTGTGCATGTGATGGTGAGGTGGTAGCAGGAGTGCACGTGGGTTTGAAACAGGAAAACTGGAGCCAAAGCAGCATAGTAGCATCTGCAGTCTGAAGAGGTAGACAGACGAGGTGTGTTGGTATTTCAGAGTGTATAGCTGGTTTGTTTTATGCATTTAGCAGCTGCTAAAGACGGCCCAGCCTTACCTTGCCAAATCCTTAAGTCTTTCATGTCCGTGGTGTGGGGAAAAAAAAATATCCGTCTCTCTTTTATTTTTATTTATTTATTTATTTTTCCTTCAAATCAAATTGATATTCTTCCCACTGGCCCATTGGGGTCTAACAGATGGGATGAAAAGAAGTCTGAAGTATTTTATTTATTATTTTATAAATTTATATATAAATATACTTTTTGCTATGAAAAGGACTGACATTTCTTTTGCTTGTGGATTTTCAAGCGTTGCTTTAGATTCTGAGTTGCCTTTGGAGGGTTTAGAAAATATTCCGAAGGATTACAAGTCTGCACTTAATGTTGGTAAAGATAGACACCAAGAGAGACTTATACAGGGGAAAAGAAAAAAAATACGGTGAAAAAGAAATGAGTGTATGTGTGTGTTTATTTGAGTTTAGGAGTCAGACAGAGGAACAGCCATGCATCCTTGCAGACGTTACTTTATCTGCCACTCAACTGACGGCCCGACTGTCAATCATCCCCTTTTTTTACGGACAAAAACCTTTTAGATGGAGTCTTTGATGACAGAAAGCCGCCATCACCATCACCGCCGCTTCCACCGCCATCGCCATTGGACACGGCTTCCTGCCTTTTTGTCAAGACGCCCCTTCCTTAATACCCCTTGGAACATTTGTGGCGCAATCACTTTTTTGACGGAGAAGGGCACGAGGAGTGATGGAGCGATAGACGGCCAGCTCTCAATCAGGCCGGCGGTCAGCTTTAATCACACTCGGCCCCATCAGCAGAGAACAGAGCGTGCGTGTGTGTGTGTGTGTGTGTGTGTGTGTGTGTGCATGTGCATGTGTGTGTGAGCGGAGACAAGAGGGAAGATGCAAGCAGATGCAGGCAAGCACACACACACACGCCCACAATCACAGCCCCACACACGCACGCAGCTATCAAGAAGTGAAGGATGTAGAGAGAAAGAGAGAAAGAAATACAGGAGAGAGAATATAACACAAAGAAATGGAGAGAGAAAGTATAAAATAGGGAGAAAGACAGAGAAGATGGGGAAGAAGGAGAGAAAGAAAATAGAAGAGAATGACAAGGGAAAGATAGAAAATGGGAGTCAACAGCAATGAGACAGAGAGAGAGAGAGAGAGAGAGAGAGAGAGAGAGAGAGAGAGAGAGAGAATGAAAGAGAGAGCAAGGAGTGAGAGAATATAACACAAAGGAATGGAGAGAGAAAGTATAAAATAGTGAGAAAGACAGAGAAGATGGGACAGAAGGAGAGAAAGAAAATAGAAGAGAATGAAAATGGGAGTCAACAGCAATGAAAGAGAGAGTGACAGAGAGAGAGAGAGAGAGAGAGAGAGAGAGAGAGAGTGAAAGAGAGAGAGAGCAAGGAATGAGTGAATGAGAGAAAGCGAGTGAGACAGGCAGTGT
>JAODXP020000026.1:10992745-11007745 GCA_027497455.2 Sardinella longiceps | reverse complement strand
GATGATGGTGGTGGTAGGTCTGGGTCTGGATGGGGATGGAGGGGGTTAGCGAGCGAGCGAGCTCCTGTGCTGCTGAGGCAGGTACACCAGGGTCTGACTCTGCCACACGAACAGCAGGAGGGAGAATTGAAGTGCCACAGGGCATGAAATAGTGTGACAGACGCCTTACTCAGGGAACTGCACTTCCATTTAATTAGCACTGTGTGTGTGTGTGTGTGTGTGTGTGTGTGTGTGTGTGTGTGTGTGTGTGTGTGTGTGTGTGTATGAGAAAAAGAGAAAAAGAGAGAGAGACAAAGACAGTTGTGTGTGTGTGTGAGTGGGTATGAGAGAGAGAGAGAGAGAGAGAGAGGTATGTGTGTGTGTGTGTGTGTGTGTGTGTGTGTGTGTGTGTGTGTGTGTGCGTACACACACTTTTTTCCAACACGTGTGACTCCTGTGGTCAGACCTGCCTCTCTTCCTCTCCTCTCCACATGAGCATGAATCAGAGGCACTCACGCATGGCCTAATGCCCATAGAGCACTTTAATGATGCTACAGCCATTCACCTGCATCGGAGCACACCTCCGCACACCTCCGACGAGACAAGCCACTCTCCGCCGCCTGCCTGTGGCCTCACATACCTCCAAACTCACACCTCTCCACCACCCCGAATCGATGGAGGTCGGTGGGCAGCCGTGCATTAAGAGTTTTCGGACATGTGGTTTGAGCATTCGCCATTTCAGACTAGGGCTTTTTAATTGATCGTGTTGAGGGGCTGGCTACTCACGTGTTGGTTCCAGGTTCCATGTCAACACACATCTGTCAGAGAAAGAGAGAGACAGAGAGGCAGTGGAGGGAGAGAGAGAGGGACAGAGAGGCAGTGGAGGGAGAGAGAGAGAGACAGAGAGGCAGTGGAGGGAGAGAGAGAGAGAGAGAGAAAGCTTTAATGGCTGCTCCGTCATGACCTTGTGCCTCTAAGCACTCTTGCTTTTGCTTGGCTTTATTCTCTACTGTTCATCTGTCCTCCTTCCATCTCCCTCTTTATGTTTCTTTTTTTCTTTCTTTCTTTCTTTCTTTCTTTCTTTCTTTCTTTCTTTCTTTCTGCTGTATTCCTACACACTGTATTCCTTATACACCTTTCTTTCTTGCTTTCTTTCTTTCTTTCTTTCTTTCTTTCTGTCAATTTGTCTGTCTCTCTTTCCCTGCTGTATTCCTACGCTCCTGTATTCCTTATACAGTACACTGCCTTTTCTTCCACTCTCCATTGTACCTTGTCTCATCCTTTTTTTCTCATCCTCTTTTTCTTCACACTCTTTCTCCCCTCTCCTCTCTCTCAAGTCGCTTCTCTCCTGACTGCTTGTCTCTTCCCCCTCTTTGTCTCCTGAGCAGAGGGGGTGTGAGGGCAGGAGAACTGTCTTTGGAACAGGCCCATTCAGATCGCTAATCCGCCCCTTGGTGTGCATTAAAGCTGGGATTTGCATACAGGCTTCATAGTGTGTTGGGTGTCTTTTTTTCTCTCCTCAATGTCCTCTATCCCTCTATATACCGTATTCTACCCTCTCCCTGGGGCGCTGTGTGTGTGTGTGTGTGTGCATCTGGTTTAACTGCACTTCTTCCGACACATTTAAAAGTGCAATCTGTGTTACCTAGGGTTAGAGTCAAATCATCATGTATTATAATCTCTTTGAATTTTCTTGAAGTAAGCCTATGCCATTTTATCTTACTTTCACTTATTTGTTCAGTCAATGGATGTGTAGGCTATGTATGGTATCCAAGTTAAAGGGGACATATTATGAAAAACCACTTTTACATTGATGAATTAAGAGAGGTAGTGCATGGTCAAAGAGCTATCATGAACGTGAAGCATGGTTCTGCCCTCTTTCATATGGAAATCTTAAATTTGGAAATAGCCACTAGGTTCAATTGAGGTTGCCAGAGCGGGGCATTGTTTAAACAACAACAACAAAAACAAACAAACAAACAAAAACATTTCAATACACATCTGAAATATGAGATGTTAATTAGGCTTGTAAAATATCACTTGATCTTATTTTTTTTTCAAAATACAATCAAATATATTGTATTGTGACATCAGAGAACAAGGTACAATACTCAATTGATTCACTCTATGTCCCCTTTAAATGTTAATTGATGTTTAGAAATTGTATTTTATTTATGTACTTACATGTGTTCATTTATTAATTTATTATATTCATGAAACCGTTTTAGTCAATCTTTTATTCTTACCTTGGAAATTGATGACAAAAAACAAACAAACAAACAAACAAACAAACAAAACATTAATGTCATTTCAGATAGTCAAAACAGCTTGGGTATTTTTCAGTGTGGTATCAGCCATTTTTCTGGCAGGTGTTGTTTTTTATATGAATAAGCCCTGAAGCTAGTCCAATGGTGGTGTATGTCTACATCACTCCTTCTCACCCAGTTTTTTTTTAAGAATATGAGAAGCAGATAGAGACATAGTGAATCAGGTCGGCAAAAGTTGTGATATTTTGCAGTGCCAGCTCCATATTTAGATCGCTGTCTATGTGAGATCTGGTATTTCTAGACCTCCTTGTGTATCGCCTCTCTGAATCTCCTTTGACTGTGGCTGATGACTTAGCAAAGGCAGAAATACTGTATTAATGTCTGAGCTCCTACTGCAATTCACTTTTATTTTATCATTTTTATAAGACAGCTAATAGTCTAACAATAGCCAGGATCAATTCCCCATTGATTAGAGTCGGTAGCTGAATCTCAGTGCCCTATCAACCCCTAACCCCAGAACCCCTGAAGACTTGACTGCCATGAATTAATATCATGATTGGTTGATTCAAGTCTTTGAAGGCAAATTCAGACTGAAGATCCACAATGAGATGAGACTGCATACGATTAGAGAAACGTTGCAGCTGTGTGAATCTATCGTTTTTGCAAGCAGTTGCAAGCCGACACAAAATATTTAACATGTCAAAGTTTTAGAACGTTGCAGGTTTTTTAGAACGTCGCAGCTCGTCTCGTCGCGGATCTTTGGTCTGTAGCCACCTTTAGGGTTTAGGGTTTGGGGATTGGGATTCAGTCAATGTGTGACGCACATAGACCATGAATGGAGGTGTCTACACACAGGCTCGGACAAAGAGCAGAGCAACATTCTACTCCATCCTTTTGAATTCAACCACGCACACCCAGCTCTGACGCAGACACATGGTGATTATGACTGAAGTCTTTATGTCTAAATGTTGTGATGTGAGGTCTGTCTTGTTATGTTTCTTTTCTTTTCATTTATTTATTCTGTATGTACATTTTATTAGATATGGACCCTGGTATTGGTGTCTGAAATAAAGAATTGATTGATATTTTGACGGAGCCGTTCTTTAACATCCATTGGTGATTCCACAGGCTACTGTACTGTGTTCGTTGCTTGTATGTCATTGCTGGTGTGTGTAGGCAAACAAAATTGTTGAATTTGAAAGTGCTCTGTATTGTAGAGCAAGTGTGTGCAAAGGACTTGAGTCTCAAGGTTGTTCAATGTCCAATGTTGTTCAATGCAACAGTAGAAAGTTGTGTGCAGTAGCACAACAGTAGAATTTGACGTACAGCGTGTCCATATGCAGTGCATGCAGTACTGAGTAAAATGTTCAAAATGTCTCTTTTGTATCTTGTCCTTGAAGTTGATGGCTAACTCATGTCACCTGGACCCATATTACTCTGATGCATTGATGGCAGACATTGTCATCCTTTACTCTGGAAATTGGAAGAATCTGCACACCACACACACACACACACACACACACACACACTCCAAGCATTTCCACTTTACTTTTGATTCAGAGGACATTTCTAGGCTATATGGTGAATTTTTCATACGGTAAAGCATCTTTATTATGTCTTGTGGGAACACAACCCCCAAGGACTGGGACTAACATAAATGTAGACCTCCGATTGCCTTGGGCCCTTAATAAGCAAGGAGTGTGGGGGACGCATGCAGTCATCCGCAATCAGACGCTGGACCTGGATGTGTAAAAGTGGCTATTCATTCACAGCATGGGGCCCGCATTTCTCACCGCTCCTCCCCTCACCCACCCACTGTGCAAAAAGGAATGCACACACACACATCTCTCTCTCTCTCTCTCTCTCTCTCTCTCTCTCTCTCTTTTGGCACACACACACACATGCTATATCTTTCATGCACATGTACATGTGTGTACACACGCAGAGACACACATTTAACACATCCATATACTGTAAACACACACACACACACACACTACTATCTGACAGTTGGACATTGCAAGCATCATTTTGTGGTATTACTGTAAGTATTTGGGAAGCCAGGGAAAGAGTATGTCTGAAAGTGTGTGTACTGAATGCGTTTCATTCCTCATTCGTGTACTCTAAGTGGACTCAGGGACAGTGTGTGCTAGTACCGCAGGTGCTCCCTAATGACAGTGATTTTGAATGGATAAAAATGACAAGGAATACTTTGGTAAATGCAAATCACATCGATCTCAACTCTTATGTTATCATTGTGTTTATACATTACGCAAGCAAACCGTTTATTTATCTGTAGCACATAAGCATAAAGTATTTTATTATACAGTAGAGAATACTAAACAGTAGAGAATACTGAAAATACTAGCCTAGCATTTATCTTTCAATTTTCCTAGATAAAGATGTGTTTGACTATCAAAATCCTTATTACTGTGGAGTTTTACAGAAATGTCAAATTTTCACATAGAAAGTGTGATATATCAACTGTCATCTTGCCATTATTGCTAATGACATAGTGATATTTTATTTTAATTTGTTGATCAATGTCTTAATTTGTTGATCAATGTAAAGACAATGTAGGATAATTACCCGATTCGAATGCAAGCACATTTGACCCAAACACAAAGAAAGAGTTAATATACTCAGTGTGTGTGTGTGTGTGTGTGTGTGTGTGTGTGTGTGATGTGCATTATGCATACTGTCAGAGGAAGAAAAGAATAACAAAGCAACTGTCAGATCTTGAGCAGAGGAAGTTGGCTTGGTCTGTCAGAATGACACCAATGGAAATGACAGTGAATATGAACACAGTTGTGGGCGGGGCGATTACCACTCAAACACCTGTGTTCACTTACGATGGCTGCTACAAAACTCACTCTTTTGTGTGTGTGTGTGTGTGTGTGTGTGTGTGTGTGTGTGTGTGTGTGTGTGTGTGTGTGTTTGAATGTGTGTATGTGTCAGTGTGTGTGTGTGTGTGTGTGTGTGTGTGATGTTTGTGTGTGTGTTTCACATCTTAAGGCACTCTGTCAACACAAGAAAAGAGAATAGTTCTATTGGGACACTGAGTGTCACCATCTAAGAGACCCTTGTTGACTAAAGAAGAAGTAGAAGTAGAAATCTAGCATGTATGTTGTTTTATGATGTTTGTTTTATAAGCTTATTCATAGATCAAGTTTTGGATTGTGGAACTCTTCTGATATCAAAGCATCTCACATAATTTTCTTTGTCACCATGTAAGAGACCAAACCTCAGTCACGTCAGATGATGCATTACACTGCAAGCAGAAACTCCATCTGTTATTTATTCGTAAGAGATTTTTCATCAGAAGACTGGAAGTCATCAAAAATCTGTGCATATAATTGGACAATTCACTCACATCGAAACCAAGTTATTGTATCCCAGTATGCAACATGATTTTATAGTTTCTCAACCACTCCAAACAAACAGAAACATCAGTATCACTGGCATGATTGCCACAATGATCGATTTAACTACAGAAGATAGATGTGTCTTTCATTTTCATTTATAACTCTTAGTTGTGTTTTCTAAGTTTGTAAGAGATGAGCTACGTCAAAAATCCCACCTGGCGATTCTTACGGTCTCTTGATTGGTCCGTCCATTCCATCTTGGTCCTGAGATCGCTTCCAATGGGCTCAACATCAGATGGGGCAGTGGAGCTGCCTGCTGCATAACGAATCATCTGACGTGAGTGAGGTTATAAGAAACCCATGTTAATTAAAAAGAAAAGGATAGAATGCTACGTACAGTATGTGCTCAGTGTTTGTTTCTTTTTTTAAACTTAATTTTTTATTTGGATTTTCCATAAATGTACAAGCTCAGTGTTTGTTTCATAAACTTTTTCATAAATCAAGTTTAGGATTTTGGGGCTGTCTTGCTTTCAAAGGATGTCACAGAATTTTCTTTTGTCCTTGAGTTGTACAGGCAATAATGCATCATGTATAAAGCCCCATAACTGGTTGCTAAGGCTTTAAAACGTCGTAAAGATATGCAGGAGTGCGCTTCTACCGTGACTCATCGTTTCATTGAAAACTGGGAGATTTATCTTTGCAATATCCTCCACCTGATTTTAACCTGATAAATCACAGGCTTTATAATTTTATAATAAATCCTTGCAGTTTATTCAACACTTTTCAGATCAAATAGCACCACGGCAAACAAACACTCAAATTCTCTCAAATATAATTAGATGATTGAAGTGGTGCTTGTTTTGAGCAGCTAATTTTACACTGCCAAACCTGGTAATGTGTAATCTGCATGATGATTTAGCTTCACTTTTTAATGATTGAACAATTGGCGTGTTCACAAAACTCTTTGGCCTTCAAATGAATCCAGGTCCTCCCACAGCCTACTCACATTAAAACATAAACAGGCACAGGCACTTTCTCAAAAACATAATCATTCTCACATAAACCTGTGCATTCACACAAACATGCACAGGTTTTTTTTTTTGGTCATTCTTGGACCAAGCAGAAAACACACACACACACATACACACACACGCACACACACACACACACACACACACACACTCAAATCCACCGGTGTAATTTGCAGCCCAGGGGCCCGATGAGTGCATCTCACTGGAAAGCCATCAGTGCTAACCTGTGGCCTCCCGTTCGGCTCCTCTGTAATTCACTGTGGCTTCAAACGCAATAAAAACCAGCCACTGCCCCCGTGCTTGTGCCAGCAAGAGACATCTATTTGGACTCAGCAAGAAAGGCTCCCTGCTTCTCTCCCTCTCTCTCTCTCTCTCTCTCTCTCTCTCTCTCTCTCTCTCTCACACACACACACACACACACACACACACACACACACACACCTCACTCATTTGGCCAACTTGGCGCCTTCAAATTTCACTGACTTTCACTGAATCACACAGTTTCTTTTCTGCTATCTTTATTGTTTCTCTTTTTCTCTCTCTCTCTCTTTCTCTTGCTCTCTTTCTTTCGCTGGCTTTCACACTCCCCTGTACGGTATATGTTGTGTGTGTGTGTGTGTGTGTGTGTGTGCGTGTTGAGATTTATACTGCAGTAGTTGAAATGGGATGCTGTCACTTTGCCATTCCAGCAGAAGCTAAAAAAGAGGGCCATTTAATTTTTAGTGTGAGCTCACCAGCCATGCACCCTATCCCGTCCCCAGTCCTGCCAGAGCAGCACAGCAGCATCAAAGCCTGCTGTGTCCTCAGAAAACTCCGGCCCAGGGAGCTCGCATGATTCTCCCCTTTTCTCCTAACTTATTATGCCACCATCAAAGACTATGACAAATTGAAGGAAAGGTACAAGCTACTGATTTCCAGACCTCATATGCTCTCTCTCTTTTTTTCCAGTGACACAAGCATTCAAAATTTTTTTTTTTTAAGTATTTATTTCTGTATTTATTTTTGGCAGTGGCTAATGAGCATCTGGTCTGTGGTGCTGTTCCTTAGAATGTTCCAGAACTTGTCTGATGACGCATTTCACTGGACCTTGTCTGGGGAGCTGGATCAGAAAGAAAGAGATAAGAGAGGGGGCTCACTAAAAACATGTTGTCATATTTTATTTTATTTTTTTCAAGTTTACTTTTTATTTTACATTTTCTTTTCATTTTTTGTTTGAAAATATAACAGCAAGGGTCACATCTCTCTTTATTCTTCATCCCTCTGGCCTTGTTAATACAACTCCACGCTATATATTTCAGGGAGATGATAATAAACAAAAAAATAAATAAATAAATAAATATTTGGTGGGGAAGGTGGGGAAAACCAGGCTCATTTACATGAACAATAAGCCATGTTTGTGTCTGATTCTGTCTGACAGTTTGGTGGTGTTACAAAGTCTGTGTTTTTCAACTGTTAAGAAGTACTTGCTTTCTTATTCTTAAAAGGAAAAAACAATTAACATCAAACAACAAAAAAATTCTTCTATCAATTCTAAATCAGTTCTATTGCCTGGCTAGTGCCACCATATACCTCCACTCAATATTTTAGGGTATTCAGGGTACTCTCACACCTTTCCAGTTTTTGGATTGCACAAATGTTACTGATCAGAAACTGAATTTCAGAACCAGGTTTTTAAAAACATGAAAAAATAAACTTGTGCCTATCGAAACTTTTGCCTTAAAAAACAGTCAGTCTAAACTCTGAACCATGGGAAAAGGTTTGAACCATCAGGCCAAGAATTCTACCAACCAACTGACAAAAAAATGTGGTTAGGTCTGGTACTGGCAGACATGGCTTCTCCTTTCCTTTCAAAACATCTGTGTCAGGCCTGACTTGATAAAGCTGGTGAGATGGACCACAATAGCCATTTCAGTGATTTTCAAATGAAAAGATGTTACTGTAAATGAAGTGTTTTTCTCCAGCTCTCAGTTCTTGACACTTTCCATTTTGGCCTCTTTATTTTCTTAATCCTGTCTTTCTCTGTCTTGTTTACGTTCTTTCTCTCCCTCTCAAAACTCTCCCCTCTTCTTTCTCCATCTCTACGTCTCTTTCTCTCTCTCTGTGTTCATACCTGTCTTGTTCCTTCACTCCTGCAGCATAACTGGGAGCACTGCTGAGATCCTATCCCTCTAGCAATGCTGCATCTCTCTCTCTCTCTCTCTCTCTCTCTCTCTCTGTCTCATCCTCTCTCTCTCTCTCCCCCTATTCTATACCTGTCTTGACCGCTCCTGCAGTGAGAGCTCTCATCTCGTCTCTCCTCTTAGCCTAGCTGCCAGATCAAGAGGCAGGTTGATATGGCCTGTGGGACACCAGGTGTTTGTTGCTTCACTCCCCCCCACCACAAACACATACATACACCACCCCCCAAATTCGTAGAGATGAGAATGTACAACAATGGCAGCAATGAAAAGATGGCACACTTAAATTTAACCAGAAGCAGGAGATGGGAATTCATTTTCCCCACCGGGGGGGGCATGTACACAGTATGAGCATGTTTATGTGTGGGTATGTCTGTGTCTGTTAAAGTCTGTGGTGTGTGTGCACAAGGGGATTAGGAAGCAGACTGTATACCAAAAGTGTGAGTGTGTGCATGTGTGGGTGTGTATGTAACAGAGAGAGGGAGGGAGAGAGTTTGTGAGAGAGAGGAAGTCCCTGTGTGTTTATGTATGTGTGTGTGTGTGTGTGTGTGTGTGTGTGTGTGTGTGTCTGGGCAGTCTTGAGATCTAAGGCCTGCAGGTAATGAGGAGATGAAAGGATAAGAGCAATCCCCCCAAACCCAAGCCAACCCCAATCTTGTACATGCACCTCTCCTCTACTCACACACATGCACACACGCGCACACACCTACACACACACACACACAGACACACACAGACACACGCTCACTCACAAGAGAGTCTGTGCACCTCCACTTTCTGATAGTTTCAGCCTCCGAGTTTTCCAGCCAGTTGGAGCCATGCACATAGAGGTGTGTATGTGTGTGTGTGTCTGTGTGTGTGTGTGTGTGTGTGTGTGTGTGTGTAAGAGAGTGCCAGAGAGCAGGAATCTCAGAAAGAGGAACAAGATAGCCTAGCCAGTCTTCTTTTGTCTTAAATACATCACTGTGAATGTGTATGTGTGTGTGTGTGTGTGTGTGTGTGTGTGTGTGTGTGTGTGTGTGTGTGTGTGTGTGTGTGTGTGTGTGTGTGTTAGGAAGAACAAACTGAGAAAGACAGGGAGAGGGAGAGAGCAAAAGAGAGATGATGCTTGTCAGAGTGACCTCAGAGGCCTCACTCTCAACCACTTTGCCATTTTCTCTCTCTCTCACTCTCTCTCTTTTTCTCTCTGCTGCGTTTAATTATTCATCCTTACCTTTCATTTCTGTTCCTTCTGTTGAGGAATGGAGCGAGAGAGAAGAGAGAGAGAGAGAGAGAGAGAGAGAGAGAGAGAGAGAGAGAGAGAAATGGGTCAGCTAAAGAGAGGAGAGAGTAAGGCAATATTTCATTGCAAATCAGCACAATAAAACAAGGGTTTTAAGAGCGCTTGAGTGCTCGAAGTCAATAGCGTGCTAAATTGCCAAAGTTGTTCAGCACTCCTCGAGGTTATGACACAAGCATCATTTGTGAAGCAAAAGGAGCTGCACACACAGTGTCTCTATTTGTTCAGTCAGCAGAATCTCTGTTACCATAACCAGTACAGTACACAACCAACCACTGAACATTTAATAGCAAAGTAGTCTGGTCATAACCATCGCCATGGTCTGCGCTTCTCTTCGTACGAACGTCTGTGATTCCGGCCATTGACATAATTTGCATCAATTTCGTCATCCCCGAGCCAATCAGCAAACTTGTAAGAAGCACAAGAATACGAATCCCTTAGTTATGAATTTAAACATCCTCAGCAAGCAATCATTTGTCAATAGCCACGATCTCAGAAGAGAAGCGTAGACCGAGGGACTCACCAGGCTAAAGCCGTCTGCACACCGGCTCCGACAAAGTGCTCTGCACTCTGCTACCAACTTTTTATTCCATTGTTTTTAATGCAACCCAGACATACCAGCGTTGAACTCTTCTGCCATTGATTGTGCTCTTAGCATCGACCAGTGAAATGGGCCTCATTCACCAAGACAAAGTTCAGTACTAATCGAAACATTCGCTAACCAGTTTGCTAACCAGCCAAATGTGTTCATAGCTCGCAGTTTCATTTCCCAGGGCTTCATATAGGTAATGCAAGCGTAGAAACCTAGATGTACTCTAGCGGTAGCAAATAGCTCTCTTCAGCTACAGCTAGCCACGAGCTCATATAGGGCTCTTCCATGTTTTGATACAACCAGTCACATGGCTCAACCCTTATAGAGGCCATGTCTCAAATCGCACACTTCTATCAGTGCAATGCTATATAGTCCATAGTGTGAACTAGCCTTTGCTTTAATCCCATAGTGAACAGCACTTTGAACTGCAATTTGTATGAAATGAGCTATATAAAAATGTATTATTATAATAATAATAATAATTATTATTATTATTATTATTATTATTATTATTATTATTATTATTATTATTATCCCAATCTACCCTTGTGTCCTTGACGTTGGCTCTGTGTGCCACATTGGGCCATCGTGTCCCATCTGTATTTATTGTAAAAGGTCAATCAAGATGAGGTCATTACGGAGAGAGTTTAAAGTTGGTCGGAGAGGCTCAGTGGAGGACGGCGTTTGTGAGCATTGATTGGCTGGATTAATTGTTGTTATCAGATGTTCTGAGGTCCACTCATTGTCCCTCAAGGGGAGTTGGGGGGTGGGGAGCGGCAGGGGAGAGAGAGTTTGCTGATGCCCTTGGTGATTGTGCCGAGGATGCAATCTGTGTTTCTGCACAACCCCACCCCTTCTGAACATGTGCACACACACACACACACACACACACACACACAGACACAGCACACACACACACACACACACACACACACACACACACAGCACACACACGCACACACACACACACACACATACATTCACACATACACAGATGCTTGCATGTGTGCACCCCTTACCCCCATCGCACACACACACACACACACACACACACACACACACAGAGAGAGAGAGAGAGAGAGAGAGAGAGAGAGACGCACACACACTTTTACACATGCCAATCTCAGCCCACAGCAAGGATTAGCAAATCCTTGTTTACCAGCAGCTTTGGTGTTTAATCTAGGCATAAAATAATTAGCTTGTGTGCACAAAACATCTGCAAATGCAAGGAAGTCATTTTGCATTTCAGCTGGTTTAGGCTTCTCCTCTGTAGGTCTCTTTCTCTCTCCCTCTCTCTCTCTCTCTCTCTCTCTCTCTCTCTCTCTCTCTCTCTCTCTCTATCTTTCTCTGTGAGTTCAGCAGTGTGGTCCCTTAAAAGCCAAGGTGTCTTAAAACATCATCTTCTAACTCATCCTGTGTGTGTGTGTGTGTGTGTGTGTGTGTGTGTGTGTGTGTGTGTGTGTGTGTGTGTGTGTGTGTGTGTGTGTGTGTGTGTGTGTGTGTCTTTAAAACCCTTTTACCCATTTTATGGCCGCGGTATAACTCAAAGATTGTGTGTGTGACTGTGTCCTAAAGCACTTTTGCCTACTTTACAGCCCTGCTATGATTGAGATCTCAAATGCATGGCTCTAAATCAGTTGAACCATCTGCTCTTTGCTGTTGTATGATTTTAGTGGTGTGTGTGTGTGTGTGTGTGTGTGTGTGTGTGTGTGTGTGTGTGTGTGTGTGTGTGTGTGTGTTTAAGAGAGTGTGTGCTCCTAAAAGCACTCAGCACCCAGACCTACACACAGATATATGTAGGCCTTCTCACACACACACACACACACACACACACACACACACACACACACACACCACTTCCCACTCTATGTTGGTTTACCAAGGACAGGCGGTCAACATTTACAGTGGCTATGACTGCTTTACGAGTAGAGTAATGACCTCAGCCCCATCCCTCACCTCCTGTGTGTGTGTGTGTGTGTGTGTGTGTGTGTGTGTGTGTGTGTGTGTGTGTGTGTGTGTGTGTGTGTGTGTGTGCCCTAGATTAACACCATAATTGTACTCAACTCACCCGGGTCATCATAACTCTACAATATATCTGCGGAAGTTGTTCAGATTGACAGTGCGGAGAGACAGAATGACAGGCTCTCCCTTGACTCTCACCCTGCTTTAGTATCTCACCTGTGCATTCATTTCTCGTGTGTGTGTGTGTGTGTGTGTGTGTGTGTGTGTGTGTGTGTGTGTGTGTGTGTGTGTGTGTGTGTGTGTGTGTGTGTGTGTGTGTGTGTGTGTGTGTCACAGTGTGTGTGTCCATCTGTGCATCTATGTGTGTGTGCGTTTGTGTGTGTGTTACCTTTGCATCTATGTGTGTGTGTGTGTGTGTGTGTGTGTGTGTGTGTGTGTGTGTGTGTGTGTGTGTGTGTGTGTGTGTGTGTGTGTGTGTGTGTCAGGGGTGATGTTGAAGCAAAAGCTGTTTTTTCTTTTATTTAATCACTGCAGCAAAAGGCAACTGAGCCACCAATACTTGCCAAAAAGCTTAAAAGAACATTGTTTCAAAGAGCCAAGTTTCACCCGTCCACCCACCCACACACACACACACACACACACACACACACACACACACACACACACACACACACACACACACACACACACACAAAAGCACATACATACAGTGTTCTAAGTAAGGGAGGTACTGCCAAGGAGAAGCAGCAGTGTATTGCACCATAGGTATCCCTGCACATGTGTGTGTGTGTGTGTGTGTGTGTGTGTGTGTGTGTGTGTGTGTGACCTAATTAGACTGATTTGGCCTCTACTACAGCACATGGAACACACACATGCAGGGAATCACACAGAGACAACATCAACAACAACAACAAACAAACAACAACAACAACAACAACAAACAACTATGGCCTGGTGGGAATGAAAAGGATGAACAAAACCCAGTAGGCCCTACCTGCTGGTGGGATGGTGGTCTACTATTAAGTCCACGTCTCATATGTGTCCAAGGTAAGACTTGTGTCATAATAACAACTCTCTTTGTTTATTTGAAGCTGCTTCCTGTAGGGACATACATGATGTGATCTGGCATAAGATGTAGCTTTTAGACACCTATTCACTGCCATCACACACACACATACACTAACACACACACACACACACACACACACACACACACACACTAACATACACACACACATACATACATGCATGAATATGCTGTGCATGTGTGTGCACACACATCACACATCACACACACACACACACACTACACACACACACACACACACACACACACACACACACATGCGCTGCCAACCACCAACAAACGGTTAGATACCCTGGGGAGATGTTTTATGTAATGCAGCTCAACTTTTCTGTACAGTAGCAGCCCTTGTAGTGAATGCATTTTTGTCAAAAGGAGGATCTGTGTCCCACTTCTCTTTATCTTTCTTTCTTTATCCCTCCTACTCCTACTCTCTCTCTCTCTCTCTCTCTCTCTCTCTCTCTCTCCATCTCTCTTTCTCTCTCTCTCTCTCTCTCGCTTTGAGAGTTTTCCATGTGCAAAATCGTCTCCGTTTAGTCTAGTGATGATGTCCTCCTTGCCCCCTAAAGAGGAAAGCAGAGGAGGAATAAAGTTGTTGGGATTCAGTCGTTGACACCTGTGCCATTTCATGAAGCATTTTATTCCCAAGTGGGACAGACCTAGACTACTAAGGATAGACTATGCATTCGCAGATGGTCCCCAGTCGATAACTTTTTAATCAGTACAGGAGTGCAAGAGGAACAACCTCATTCAACCTATATATTCATATGCAAAGCTTATGAAACATTGAATTTTTTTTATCTACTAAAAGTCTTAATCTAAAAAAATCATCACTATTTCAAAGAATGTTTTGTGAAGGTCTGACTTGAATGTCCATTTTTAAGGTCATTCAATTCATGGGCCATAATTTATGAGTTACTTGGAAAGGGTTTGGCTATAGATGAAAAACTACCGGTGGAAATAGAGCTATTTAGGCCATGGTGGGGGATTTGGAGCCAATACCTCCCATTACCTCACTATATGATAACTACCAAATGGAATCATTTGGGAGCCGATGGAATTGAACACAAACAAGATTGGGTAACTGAGCTGGGCAATCGGGAATTTGGGAATGACTGACTTCTTAATAATGGATCAGATTCACGGAATTCCTTAATTGACTCCAGTTTCCAGGAAGGCCTGGGATTACAGAATGGCTGTAGGTGTTCTCACACACACATATTGACTTTCAATAAAAAATGGAGCCACACATCAGTAGGGGCCT
>JAODXP020000026.1:10986519-10992645 GCA_027497455.2 Sardinella longiceps | reverse complement strand
GTGGTGTTGTTTATAGTACTGTATGTCAGGTTGAGCAAGAGGTTCTAGGGCTGTAGGTGATGGTTCTGTAGTGTAGGTGGGGTTTACTGCAGGTGTAGGTGGTGTTGTTTATAGTACCTCAGGTGGAGCGAGAGGTTCTAGTGCTGCAGGTGATGGTTCTGTAGTGTAGGTGGTGTTGTTTATAATACTGTATGTCTGGTTGAGGAGAGGGGTTCTAGGCGAGGTGGGGTTCTGCAGTGTAAGTGGTGTTGTTTGTAGTGCCTCAGGTGGAGCGAGGTTCTAGGGCTGCAGGTGATGGTTCTGTAGTGTAAGTGGTGTTGTTTATAGTACTGTATGTCAGGTTGAGCAAGAGGTTCTAGGGCCGCAGGTGATGGTTCTGTAGTGTAAGTGGTGTTGTTTATAGTACTGTATGTCAGGTGGAACGATAGGTTCTAGGGCCGCAGGTGATGGTTGTGCAGTGTAGGTGGTGTTTGCTGCAGGTGTAGGTAGTGTTGTGTTGTGCTGTGTTGTGTATGTTGTGATGCTGCAGTTTGAGGTGGAGATGGTGGCGGTGGTATACTGTAGCCTGCGGTGTAATTGCTCAGCAGGGGGCCGATCTGCCTTCACACCTCATTAGACGGCTCCAGCACAAGCAGCATCCTCCCCGGGTCCATCGCACCAGGTGGGAGGAGAGGAGCAACTTGCAGGGAGGCACAGGGAGAGAGGATCTCTCTCTGCACAGACAAGTGTGTGTGTGTGTGTGTGTGTGTGTGTGTGTGTGTGTGTGTGTGTGTGTGTGTGTTTGTGTGTGTGTGTCTGTTTGTGTGTATCTCTGTGTGTATCTCTCTCTCTCTCTCTCTCTCTCTGTGTGTGTGTGTGTGTGTGTGTGTGTGTGCAGTTGGAGAGGTAGGGAAGTGAACAATGAGTGCTAACAGGCATATAATATAGGACCACACATTCACTCCCACATACACACATGCACACACACATAATGACAGATTGAATAATGGGGAATTAAATGTGTGTGTGTGTGTTTGTGTGTGTGTGTGAGAGAGAGAGAGAGAGAGAGAGAGAGAGAGAGAGAGAGAGAGAGAGAGAGAGCATGTGTGCGCAATCCACTTGTGTATTATTTGACCGTGACACAGCCGAGCGGTAGACCAACTTGTTCATGCTGAGTACTATTTACTCATGCTTAGCTAGTCCATTTTGCTTTAAGTGTAACACAAGTGGTGCTAACATATTTTATGGGAATACACACACACACACACACACACACACACACACACACACACACACACACACACACACACTCACTCACTCACACACACACACACACACACACACACACACACACACACACACACACACACACACACACACACACACACACAAACACACTCACACGTCATTTCCCCTCACCAGTGCTTTTCCGCACAGTTCAATTACTGTGTGTGAATGTAGAGCACACACACTTGCACAGGTAATAAAGTCGCTAACGCCTCATTAAAAAAACACCACAGCGGCGCTTCTCGCCTCCTCCTTCTTGAACAGGCTTCGGCAAGCAAGCTTTTGATGACCCACAATGCTTTTTTTTCCTGCTCCCTGAAAGAGTCCCAATGAGGCTTCGAGGCTCCTGATTGCTTGAACTGTTGGCTTGTGAACATTGAAAAGGCACCATTTTGATTTGTGAGACCAGAACAAAATGGTTTCTTGAAGAATGAGTTCTGTTGTTTACACCCCCACTACCTCTGAGGGGGGAAAAAAAGAAAGAATGAAAAGACCCGCTTACTGGGCAATAATCGTAAAATCACAGAGCAATCAAGGCACACAGGCACACACAGTACACATACCTATACACACACACACACACACACACACACACACACACACACACACACACACACACACACACACACACACACACACACACACACACACACACACATCTCAACAATTTCCGGGAAACAGGTTTTCAAATGATCAAAAGGAGGAAGGCATCTATCTCATGATATCTGGGAAGGAATGATGACCAGAAAATTTAACACAGAGAGAGAGAGAGAGAGAGAGAGAGAGAGAGAGAGAGACAAAGAAGAGAATTCCCCCTGAAAAGAAACAAAAAGTGCAGGCAGTCTGTTGTAAAGGCAGAATCATATCACTATTAAAAAACTATCCTCCCATAGGTGCTGATTATTGAAAATAAATCTGCATAATGCGAATGTCCGGGATGCAAATCTGCTGGCTGTTGTGAGTCTGGGCGGAACTCTCCGGAGGGGTGGTGTGATATGACCAGTAAGCATTCTTTTAGGTGCAATTAGACAGCGGCACTTTAAAAATGGCCACTGTGCACACCCAACACACTGGAGCGCTTTTAAATAAATGATGTGCACTTATGGAAGAGCCAACCTGTGCTGTGCTGTGTATGCAGGCTCTCTCTCTCTCTCTCTCTCTCTCTCTCTCTCTCTCTCTCTCTCTCTCTCTCTCTCTCCCTGGCCACCTTCCCAAAGGATGGAGGAATACTCTCTAATAATGCATAAGAAATCAACATTAGGTCTTTGTTGTCCTCAGCCCTGCCTCCAGTCCACCTATATCTTCATTCGCTCCCCTTCCTCACACACACACACACACACACACACACACACACACACACACACACTCTCTCTCTCTCTCTCTCACCTCTCTGTGGATTTCTCTCTTTTAGCTTCCTTCCCTATAGGAACCCAAAGAAGACAAGAAGACACACTCAAAACAGACAGACACAGGCAGGCAGGCACACACACACATATTGTACACACACACACACACACACACACACACACACACACACACATATGGATGTCTCCTCCACAGGCAGACAGAGTACACACAGGATGACAGAGGCTGACAGACTCACTCCCCCCCCCTCCCCCTCCCTTTTTTGTTTGTCTCTGTCTTATTTCTTTCTGGTATCTTTGAGTATCTAAAATAGCAAAATATATGGGGACACTGTCTATTTAGCCAGTATTAGTAAAGCATAATAAACACATTCTTTAATGGTCACAATGCACCTTATAACTAATGTTTATGCATTGTTATCACTGTACTATCTGTACAGAATTAAGTTGTCTGAAGTGTCACATTTTATAAAGCTTAAATTTGTCCTTTTCTATCCTGAATTTCCCATGTCAGCTAATGAGTAGTTACAACAAATCAATGCATGGTCTAAGTTAAATGAGATAAACACATAGGCCTAAATTGCAATGTTAATCAATAGGTTCACATTACAGCCGATAAGTATAGTATTTTTTCTCCTTGGTATCAAAAGGTCAAATAATCTTATAAGACTTTGTGACACATCAAGATGCAAAGGATTATACTGGATGATAACATATACTATAATGCCTCATAGTTGCACATAGTTGTCATGAAAATGCATAAACAGTTATGAATACTAATGTCATTAGTTTATAAATACTGGGTTCTCTATCGTCTCGAGACCATCTCTCCACTCCATTACATATTCCATATGTACGGGGAATGACCCCACACCTGCTAAGGACCGTGGAAAGGCTGTAAGACACACCGGCTCGCCCGGCCACGCCTACACCCGAACTTATAAAACACCTGTGTTGGCGTGTAATCACTGATGGTTTGATCGGAACAGGTCTCCGAGCGGCCTGAGGACTGGAGAGATGGTCTTTTCACTCAGAGAACCAGGGTTACAACATAACCCAACGTTCATAGAATGTGTTGCGTAATATATGATATATAATGTGGTACTGTCTCTCTTTCTTTCTCTCTTTTTTCTCCTCTCCTCAAGGTCTCTCTCTCCCTGCTCTGTGGCCTGATACCTCTTCACAATGGTGATCCCTCTGGGCAAGCGCTACTTATTATACTCCCTCCCCAACCTCATTCACTCAGTCCTGTTTGCCAGAGAAAAAACATGGTGGCCTTTGATCTTTTACGTTCTCTATCATTCCCCAGCCTTCTCTCTCTCTCTCTCTCTCTCTCTCTCTCTCTCTCTCTCTCTCTCTCTCTCTCCATGAACCCCCTGCTTTTGGTGGCATGTGTGTACCTGTGGCCTCTGAAAGGACACTTAACCTCCTGTAGGGCCTGAGTGCTGCCCCTCATGCATCAGCCAGCTCACTGAGCTCCATATATCACACAGGCACCTATGTCATACTGGGGTAGAGAGAGAGAGAGAGAGAGAGAGAGAGAGAGAGAGAGAGAGAGAGAGAGAGAGAGAGAGAGCAGAAGAGCCTGAGTATGCTCGACACATAGATGTAGTGATCACGACCTGTGCGATCTGTGTCATAGCAGAGATGCTGTCAGGCGTGAGGGATCAAGAGACAGAGAGATGGAAGAGAGTGAGGAGAGACCAGAGGAAGTAAATAAGAGGGGGAGGAGAGAGAGAGAGAGAGAGAGAGAGAGAGAGAGAGCAAGATGGGAAGAGATGCGAGGCTATCATGTCAGAATGGGCTGTGTTAAGAATTCTGCCACAAAAACACGCACTAATGCACACACACATACTCACATACAGCATGTTCCTCTCACTGCACTATTACTATATCTTTTCTTCCCAACACCTCTTGTGTGTCCTCTCTGCCTTTCCTAAAAAAAAAAAAAAAAAAAAAAAAAACTCTGGTCTGATGAAAGAAAGTCTGGCGCCAGCATCAGCCCTGCATCATCACCCTATCACCACGGCAATCACTTAGCCAAAGTCTAAGCTGCCTCATTGCGGTGCAGCCAGCCGCTGTGGTGGTTTTGTGGTCTGTGGTGTGTGTCTACTGTGAAAGCATGTGTGATATGATACGTGCAGGATTAGCCACTGGGCTTTAGCAGCTTGGACACGTTGTGATTTAGCCTCGGGCGCTTCACTAGCCTGAGGCTATATGGAGGGAGCTGTGCTTGAGGTGCTGTGGATAATGACAGTGGTCATAATTGAGTATGAATATTAGATCACAAACAGTGTATGTTTGTTCTCTTTTTCTTCTTCTTCGATTTTAGGCACCTTTGGAATAAGTGAGAGAAAACAAACCAACAAACAAAACAAAAAAAAAAAAGACAAAACTGGCACAAACAGTATGTAACTTTACACTAGAGGGTTCATGGATGTGGTGAGCTGAAAGTTTGTTTATATTTTTATTGAGAAGCAGTGGCAACAGTGTGTGCGTGTGTGCGTGTGTGTGTGTGTGTTTCAAGCCTTTCACACTTTGGAGAATTGCTAATATCCAAGGTCACCTCGGCTTCAAAGTCAATTTTATGTGTGCCACCTCTAAGAGAATCCTTTTAATTTTATGTGTGCCACCTCTAAGAGAATCCTTTTAATTCAATAGAATGGGGTGTCTGAGACAGCAAGACAATTGTGTGTATGGGTGTGGTTGTTTGTGTACAAATATCATAAGTCTAACTTAAAGAAAAAGGTGTAATTCAAAAATAGCTCAGTTGCACAACCCTACTGACTGCACTAAATAGCGATTGGCATGAAAGAAGAACAACATAGACCAAACACGAATGCAAAAGTGGACGAGCAGTTTACGTTGAGTCAATGGAACCTACAATCCTCCTACTTTCAGTTTTGAAGGTTGTAGTTTCCATTCACTCAATACAAAGAGATTGTTCCCATTTGCTTTTGCGTTTGGCCTATGTTGTTCCAAATTCTTTCATTCCAGTCACTATGTAGTGCAGTAAACAGGCTCATGCAACAGAGCTATGCTTGAACTACACTGAACTTTTACTTTAATAAGCCTATATATTAAAGCTTGCATGAGTAAAGGATTTATTAACAAAATTTTAAACGCTGTACTTTCCAGGCCACTCACATTTTGAACAAGCCAATCAGACTTCAAGCAGTATATTAATAGAACGATAACCACACATCTCAATGGAAATATGTGCCATTCCAGTGGATTTATAACTGTTTGTGACATTGACCAAATATAGCATATGCTACTGTGTGCATAGGCTCTATGCACACAGTAGCACGCAACTAGACTCAATTACTGTTAACACTGAGACATTTGTAAGCATAATATTTGTGTTGACATTTCCTAGTGTCAAGTGGATGTGGGCCTACTACGTGACATATTATTTCATGTAGTTTTTAGATTAGATAAATATGGACTTATAGGAGACATTCTTTCATTTACATTAATTTATTCATCTCATTTG
>JAODXP020000026.1:10971519-10981519 GCA_027497455.2 Sardinella longiceps | reverse complement strand
TAGACCAAACACGAACGCAAATGCCCTCCTAACGCCCTGGAATACAGTTCCCGACTCATCAAGGCCCCACCCACCCCCTCTTGCCCCCCCCCCTCTTGTTGCCCTGGTAACTCAGCCCCACTTCCCCCCTCACTACAACACCCCTGCGCAGAACCATCACTTTAAGGAACCAGGGTCTTACTATATACTGACTAAAGGGCAATTCAGACTGAAGATCCGTGGCGAGATGAAACGGTTTTAGAACGGAGTTGCGGCGGTGTGAATGAATCGTCGCAGGTTGTTGCAGGCAGTTGCAAGCCGTTGCAAAAGATTTAACATGTCAAATCGCAGTTTCAGAGTTTTAGAACGTCCAGGTTTATGGAACGTCGCAGCCCGTCTCGTCGCGGATCTTTGGTCTGGAGCTACCTTAAGGATGAGCCATAGTCAAGGGAGTATTCACACCTTGTTCCTACCTGTTTGCTGTTATGTTTCAGTCTCCGCCAATTACTTCCACTCCATCTCTGTACATAAAACATGATTATGGGTCTGGGCTCAAACTGAGAGTGACTGAGATTTTTAATTTATGGATCACGGATAATTAATGCAAGCAAGCTGTTCGACAGTGAATTCATTGAGCTGTCATCCTTGAACAGCCAGCACTATTTCTGGTTTGAATCGGGATGTCTGCATACTAGTCTAATTAGCTTAAAAATATTTATTTCCTATGTTTGTTTTCTTTTTCATGAAGACTTCTAAGACATGTTGGTTTCTTTATTGTGGTCAGGTCCTTTAAACACTGTTCAATATCTGAAGTGTGAGTGCATGTGTGTGTTGGTGTGTGTGTACTATGATTCAAAGAGATATTTGCTTTGAAGTCTCTGTAAATGTTTTTTTTGTTTGTTTTTTTATCCAGCATAGTTATCACACCATTGATTCCTGCAGCATTTATCCACCACCTGAGTCTGGACTTCAAACCTTATTGATTCCCAAGATTCAGTCAGTCAGGGCCCATTTTTTTTTTTTTTTTTTTTTTTAAGAACACTGTTTGGTTCTCTTCAAGATGTCAAAGGCCTACAAATAAATTCTGCTTTTTCAGCAAGCAGTTAGTAATTATTGTCAGCTTTGGACAATGCAAAGCATTTCTCTTTCTTTTCTGACCATCTGGACAAAATGTCTGCAGTTTTGCCTATAATTATGTTCATGCTGTGACTGAACTAACACAATAGGAAGGGCCTTGGCCAGTGTTCCCTTCTGCTTTGCTACTCAAATACATTCTAAAATTATTCACATGAGGTGAACAAGCATACTTAACCTTGTTTTTTTATTTATTTAACATTATATTGTTGATACTTTGAAAAAGATGGAATAAGTTTAAGGCTATAGAAAGTCATGGAAATAATAATTAGCAGTAACCATCGAGAATAACGTGGCACATTCATTGAGAGTGTCAGATAAGAATCTATACATGAAAGCTGTCTGACCTCTCATTTCTCTAGAGGTGTGTGTGTGTGTGTGTGTGTGTGTGTGTGTGTGTGTGTGTGTGTGTGTGTGTGTGTGTGTGTGTTGTATGGATTCGGGAGACTGAAGGGATGGTGGTTCTTTGTGTGTGTGTGTGTGTGTGTGTGTGTGTGTGTGTGTGTGTGTGTGTGTGTGTGTGTGTGTGTGTGTTGAAAGATCCTTGAACTAATGTGTTTAACCAGAAACCTGTACTCAAACTCTAAGCAGAAAGCAGTCAGTGCTGAAAGTCCAATGGGAGACTGGTGAGGCACTCTGGCCTCTGAAGGAAGCTAAGGCCGTCATGGAGGACAAAAGGTTCCTATTACATATCACCCACGCCTGCAGGGGAAAAAAAAGAGAGAGAGAGAGCGAGGAGATCAATACCACAGAGGCTATTGCTATTCCAATCATCCCTGGGTCTGCATTCTCCCTGACCTGTGCCCAATGCATAACAAGAGGCTCAAATCTGCAAAACACAATGGCCGTCTCTTTGAATCATCCAATTTCAATAGAGGCGAGGCGGCTATTCATTGATGGGAGGGATGCTGGGGGCATGCGGTATACCTTCTCACCCACGTTGGCCTACCCATGAACAGTAGGAGAGATAGCTAGTTCTTTGCTTGTGTACTCCATTTTTGTCATACTTTAGGCTGATACGTTATGAATAATTTTGACAATAGCAGTCAGTATACAGAAATAAATATACATTTGCACATAGTTTTTTTTTTTTTTTTTTTGGTATCATCATTTTATCGATTTTCAACAGGGGTGGGGGAACATTTTGAGCATCACTGTACAGCAATAGTGAGGTAGCCTACAAAATAGAATAAAATAAAATGTCAGGCTGTGTAAGTGTGCAACACTGTAGGCATTGCCTCAAATTTGATTGCCTCAAATGCCTAGGCTGCGCGTATGACTGCTTGATGTTAAAGCACATGGTTTTACCTTGGTAGCTGCCTTGGTGTTGAAATGATTGAAGCAGACATCATAGTGAACTATGTGAGATCGGTGAGTTGATGGCTATCAATCATCCTAGAGGCTCCTAGAAATATGTGCAGAAAACAACATTTTATAGTGAAAGCTCTCAGTAAATAATTATTATTCAATGCCCAGTGTTAATTATTTATCATATAATTATTCATACACTGAGGGAAATAAGTCAAATACTTATTGACCCTACATCGTAGGGAAGAACATTTATTTACAAAACATTATTCTTTTACCATAAATAAATGTCCTTCAAAGTGTCTTTGAAATTTTACGCAAAAGTATTTCTGTCTCTCATGATGTCATTGCCACGCCACTGACTGAAAGCTTTCACACGCTTGAGCTGGAACTCTGGCGTAACAACAACCGCCCTCTCAATCAACCCGGATGACCATTTTTCTCTCTCTTCCTGTGGAAAAAGAAAAAAAAAGAACTAAATTCACAGAGACAGGATCCTGGCATGGTAAATAAGAACATGAGCCTGCATACACACACACACACACACACACACACACACACACACACACACACACACACACACACACACGCAAGCAGCACATTCACGTCCAAAATGGGAGTCGGCAGGAGAGCGAGGTGGTTACCATCTGTTCGGGTGACCTGCCAAGTGAAGGCTGCATCATTGCTCGGGAAGTCTGGGGGGTGACACCTGACCAGCATGCATCTGTCCGTCTGGCTCCGTATCCCAGGCCAGGCTTCAGCTCGGCAGAGAGGCTCATGGTGTCAGATTGATAGGAAGGGCCCACTCTCACCCCGCAAGATAGAAGTGTGGATGTGTGAACTCAAGAGTTGATTGAGAGTTGATTAGACCAGTTTAGGAGTGGAGAAGACATAAACTGTGGTGATATGGACAGTAGGGCTGTAACGATACACCCAACTCACGATTCGGTTCGTATCACGATTTTTGACCTACGGTTCGATACACCCCACGATTTTTTAAATATATCTTTTTGATAATCGTTTATGGCTAGAATAGGTTGCAAGAGACTAATAATATATTTTTTAAAGTTTAAAAATAATAATGATATTGTTTTGAAGCCTGGAAGCACCATCGCATCATATCATGTGGTTGTTTTCTGGACTGAAGGGTTACAGAAGTTTCAAAGGGAGTATCACGATACTGCCCTCTTGTATCACGATACAGTATCGTGACTGCGTATCACGATTTCTCGATTCGATACAATATCGTTACAGCCCTAATGGACAGTGCAAAAGAAGAAAGTACAGTGCAGAGAAACGGGGTCTGACATAGGCTACAGTACTGATGCTATTGCTATGTGTTTAATTATGTGTTTGTTTCACATTTTTTCATTCTACTACTATAGAAGGTAAATATTGATTATTGTGCTTCAGGTTATGTATCTTATGCCATGTTTAGTGTCATGTTTACCATAGCATCTTTTTTATACCTAAACCATTACCATATAATGAAGTGGTTTACTTTGAAGTGTTTCATGCTGTGATTTTTCCTGCATTCTTGTTTTACTACACCCTAGTCTATTGATCATGTGTAGACTGTAAATTTGCATTATTTGTTACTCTCCACTTTTCTTATTCAGTGAGGTTGTAAACCAGTTGGAGATTTATTACAACCACTCTTCTTGTTTTGCTTTGAAGCCGTGTTTAGCCTTTAACACAAATCAAAAATTCTTTTTGGAGTCTATTCTTCCTTAACCTTGCATGTCCACACCTTCACAGATTCTAGAAAAAAATAAAATATATTGATAAATTGTTTGACCTTGCAATATGCCTGGACTACTACATAATTTCATATAAATAATAGAGCAACCAGTGCCAGGGAGAAAGATTGATACTTGTTTGTTTCCATTCCTGCAGCTTGTTTACTGTTTGTCTGTTTACTGTTTACTGTTTGTCATCTTGGAATTTGCAGCAGGTCTAGGTGAGATAAACGCAGTCGCTTACCATACCAGAACACCCAATGCAAATAAAAATTTAAATAAAATATAAATAAAATTTTCAATTTTAAAAAGTTAACTACACACAATACACCTTTGTCAATCATGTATTTGACACCAATGAACGTATGATTTGTGGAAGTAAAAGTGTTTATAAAGTTATATTAACTGCATCATTAGTTTACATGGATATGAATGACAAAATGGGCAAAGAAAAAACAAGTATACAGGGTAAGAACCTGTCACCTGCACCTCTCCATATGACAGGCTCTTTGCCTATATGATGCTTAAGCATAATGGTGTCCATGTGATACAATATGGATGTGCATATCCTCCTTGAGATTAAGTAAACAAGTGCATTTAACACCACTAAGATGTCCATTACACTTCCAGAATGATTGGATACAGGTTTAATACATCGATTTAGCTTGGCTTTTCACACTGGTGTGAGCCCTGGAAATTGTGTGTGTGTGTGTGTGTGTGTGTGTGTGTGTGTGTGTGTGTGTGTGTGTGTGTGTGTGTGTGTGTGTGTGTGTGTGTGTGTGTGTTTACCCAAACTGGCAGATGTTTTTTTCGTTTGTTTGTTTGATTGTTTGATGGATTTTTGTCATAAAATGATACGGTCTGCTAAAATTGGAAAAATATGCAATCACATGCAAAAGATTTGTTCTGAACAGCAATGCTTATTTATTTTATTTATTTATTTACCCATGGCATGAATCAACATGATTCCATGATAGACCTCATGAATACCAGGAGATGGAAAAATGTCTGAGAGTGGCTGAAAAAAAAAATCCCTGATTTGATTTTCACAAAACAACAGACTCACTCTACCAGACCCAAACTTGACTGGGAAGGGAGGAAAAAAAGGCATATTTGGTGATCTAAATAACCGGATATTTCTTGGCCTGTCAGGTACCGTTTCCATCTGCATAATCCAGCGAAGAGTTCATAGAAAGTGAAAGCCGGCCTCATTAGGTAAGCAAGGGGTCGACGAAGGTCAAGGAAGCTTGCCGACTAGGCGCCTCCATCAACTCCCCCTCCACTCAATTTGTATAATTTATCCCGCACTCTGCTGCGAGCCCAAGCCTCCTAAATAGGCACGTTTGACCCTGTAAAGCTCTCTCCAGTCAAATGTCACCACGTCCTAAAATGAAATGCCAGGCTTCTCCGTAAGGCATGCTTGCTTCTTGCATGCATGCAGGCTGGCAGTCGATAACAGGAGCCATAGGGCCATACACTGGTGTGGGTGGAGGTAGGGGTGGGGGTGGAGTTGGGGGGGACAGGAGGGGTGGGGGGCATGCAGAGTCAGCAGGTGAAAGATGGAGTGAATGAAAAAACAGAGTGGACGAGTAAGAGAGGCATAGGAATTTAAATAGAAAGAGAAAGGGATGGAGAATTATGTAGTGTGTGTGTGTGTGTGTGTGTGTGTGTGTGTGTGTGTGTGTGTGTGTGTGTTTGAGAAAGAGAGACTGCTTGTGTATGTCTGTGTGGGTGGGTGTGTGTTTGAGAGAGACTCATGTATGTGTGTGTGTTTGAGAAAGAGAAACCGCTCATGTGTGAGTGTGTGTGTGTGTGTGTGTGTGTGTGTGTGTGTGTGTGTGTGTGTGTGTGTGTGTGTGAGAGAGAGAGGGTTTGAAAAGTGTTTGTGAATGTTTGAGACACTATGTACATGTGTGTCTGTGTCTGTGTATTTGAGAAAGAGAGGCCGCTCATGTATGTGTGTGTGTCTATAAGTGAGTACGCGTGAGGGTTTGTGTTTGAGAAAGAGAGAGTGCTAATATATGTGTATTTTTGTATGTGTGTGTGTGTGTGTGTGTGTGTGTGTGTGTGTGTGTGTGTGTGTGTGTGTGTGTGTGTGTGCATGTATATCCACAAGTTTGCACCTACAAAAAAAATCACCGGCCAGTCAAATGTTTGTTCAGCAGATCCCCCGTACCAGACATGATTGAGAACCATTTCAAGAGAGAGAGAGAGAGAGAGAGAGAGAGAAAGAAAGAAAGAAAGAAAGAGAGTGCGAGCGAGCGAGAGATTCTACATCTCGATATTTCTTCTTAGTTCTGTGTTTTCCTCATGACTAGTTTCTGCATGTGCATTATTAGTCATGGGGAAAAACTAGAAAATAGAAAAAAATGAATTGAATTGAAAAACAACCAACTATAGAAAACACAAACAGGTGACAGAGCCACAGAGGCTGCAGCGAATAGTAAACTAATGGATCTGATGAGATGCCTTCCCTCGTGCTCCGCTATCTACCATAGTTATAGTTCTGATGTTTGTTTTCCTTTTGTTATTCCAGAGTGTCATGCATTTATGCAGCCTTTTAGCTGTTCATGAATAATATGCTTTTTAAGGGTATTTATTTATACACGATTTAGTGCAACTGCAACCTATCCACTCCAATGTTTGTGTAGGGAAATAAATAGCTCAGTCTATGACAGGGGTAAACAAATAAATAAATAATCTGAGCTCGTGCTGTCTGACAAATTGAAAGCCCCCGTTTTAAAAGCGCCGTAATTTCACAATGCCAGAAAAGGCTGCAGGTGAAATTAGTTTCCGGCGACAACACCGACATTTATCTGCCTGCGCAGTGGTATTTTTGTGACTTGAGAAGGCTTTTTTTAAAGTTTGTTTTATTTATTTTATTTAATTATTTATTTACATAAAGAGGGATGTTGTGCTGCTCTGCCATTCTTTGTGTGTGTGTGTGTGTGTGTGTGTGTGTGTGTGTGTGTGTGTGTGTGTGTTTGTGTTGCATTGCATTGTTGCTGACAGCATTCAGTTTTGACAAGTGAACTAATTTCTGCTCGGGGTCATCAATATTTCTGACAGTGTGATGTTAATGCCAGGCTCTTTCTTTTAGTCTGTGTGTGTGTGTGTGTGTGTGTGTGTGTGTGTGTGTGTGTGTGTGTGTGTGTGTGTGTGTGTGTGTGTGTGTGTGTGTGTGTGTGTGTGTGTGTGTGTGTGTGTGTGTGTGTGTGTGTGTGTTTGCAAATAAATATAGCATGGCTCCTTTAGTTCTGCTGAGGGTGCAGGGTGTCTGTTGGCGTCGCTCTAAATTTGTCTGATTGCTCTGAAGGCTTTCTGGGACGTGGAGGCATCCTTTGAGAGTGGCACCCCTGCTCATACCGTAGGCACAAGCGTTACGCTGCCAGGATCTCTGTTTTAGGACGCCAGGGTTTTCAGGCGAAGAACGCAGAGGATGCGAAAGCAAATGCGAACAATGCGGAAAATGTATCTGTCACAAAATAGGCCATCTGGTCAGACAGCATGACAGATAGACAGACGGAGAGAATAAAAGTCACTTTCCAGCACTTCATAGCGTGACTATAAATAGCTTTTCTCATTTCAATATTGTCACCAGAAAAACGGCTGGTCATGTACCATGGGAACAAATAGATAATTCTGTGTAGGTGTGTTTCGGCGAGGACAGTGGGAAGTTGCGTAAGATCGCTCAGTATTTCAAGCACTCTCTTGCACACATACACACACACACACACACACACACACACACACACACACACACACAGACAGACACACACACACACACACACACACACACACACACACACCCTTTGGTCAGGACAGACAGTTGGAAGAGTAGTTCTTCTCCAGATTGACTGCTCTCATTAGTAGGAATAAAGCTACCACCTCTTTGTCTTTGTCTGTCTCTCTCTCTCCCTTCTTCCCTCTCTCTCTATCGCTCGCTCTCTGTCTTATCCTCTTTTCTTCAAATTCTCATTTCCGTTGTTCTCTCGCTTTCTCTCTCTGGCTCTCTCTCTTACTCACATACACACACACACACACACACACACACACACACACACATACAAATGCAAACACACAGACACACTTGCACACGGATAACAGGAATGGAGTGTTGTTTGATTTTAATGGCCAATCTTCAGACACAGGCTTAGCTCATGACTGACAGTCACACGGCAGTCAACACTCCTCCGGCATGTTAATGACCCAGTGGTCCTCAGAGACTCACACACACACACACACACACACACACACACACACACACACACACACACACACACACACACACATACACACAGTACATGCACACATTTGAGCAGATGCACTCAAACCCCACATAACACACACACCACATCACACACATCACGTCATTCACCCACTGATCATCCAGATGAGATGGCAGTCAAACAAAGGCCTCTCTCTCTCTCTCTCTCTCTCTCTCTCTCTCTCTCTCTCTCTCTCTCTCTCTCTCTTTCTCCATTTCTTGATGGCTGCCAGTCTCCCTGCTTTAATTAACACAGTCCCGTGAATGACGTTCATTGGTCCGTTGAGTCGCGGGTACCCGTCAGTGACTCGCCAAACGCCTCGCCTCTTCGTCTCTGATTAGGCTCTCATCAATGCTTATTGTGGGTAATGGGGCGATGAGAGCGGGTTGGAGGGGTGAGGGAGGGGAGGGGAAGGGAGGGGGGCAAAGAGTAGAGAGAGGGGCTGGTTTGAAGGCGAAAGAGGCTCTTAATGCGTTCGGTTCGTCTACCATGATGCAATGCTTTTAATTGGTCCGTGCAGTCATGTCTACCTCTCTCTCTATCTCTTTTTTCTGTCTCTCTCTCTCTCTTTCTCTCTCTCTCTCTTCCTCTCCTCCTCCTCCTTTCTCAGACTTTCTCTCTCTTTTTCCTCTCTCTCAGTCTTTTTTTTTTTTTTTTTTTTATGATTATATTTTTATTAAATTTTTCCAAAAAAGCACATTAAGGACATGTACATATACTATAAGGATGGACAGTAACAATGATGGGAAAATACTAGACGTACACAAAATAATAATAAAAATAATAATTATAAAATTATAAAACAGAACACAACACACAACTCATGCTGGCAGGCAACCTGTACCAAACTATAGAAGCTCTTTAAGGGCAGTAGCTATATTCAACCAAGTGTTCACAGTGGTTTCCTTTGCCTTGTTAAGTTTTGCAGTTGTACCCTCTAAACAAACTATGTAATGGAAAGAGACTATCCAGAATTGTCTAATATTAGTATCTGGGTGAATCCATTGACGCAATATGTTTTTTTTTCGCAGCAGTAAACCCTGCCATTAACACCCTTTTATCACACAATGAGAACTGGTACATTGAGTCATCATTAAGTAAGAGTAAGCAAGGGTTCAAGTCCAAGTGTAGACCAGTGAGATCCTGTAATGTGTGAATGACAAACATCCAGAAGGGTTGTATCATTGGACAGTCCCAGAACATGTGTAGGAATGTCCCAGTAGATCCTATGTTACAAATACTGCAGTATGGATGAGGGACAAGTTTCATGAGCTCTCTCTCAGTCTTAATGTCTGTCTGTCTGTCCCCATGATAAAGTTCCCTATTCTGATGCAGATCACTGATTTTCTCGCTCACAGTATCACAGACAGACTGCAAGAACACAGGCAGCACATTGCCTCAACACATTGCCAGACAGAAAGAAGAGAGAATGAGAACGAGAGAGAATGAGAGAAAGAGAGAGAGAGAGGGGAGTGAGAGTAAGTGGGTGAGAGAGAGAGAGACAGATAGAGAGAGAGAGAGAGAGAGAGAGAGAGAGAGAGAGAGAGAGAGAGAGAGAGAGAGAGAGAGAGA
>JAODXP020000026.1:10964019-10966519 GCA_027497455.2 Sardinella longiceps | reverse complement strand
GTGTCACTGCCATAGTAGTTCGAGTAGTGTTCCGATCGTGGGAGATGAAGGAGATCAACCTTGGGCAAACGGAAATAGCAGTTGTGACTTGTTTCAGTGCCCAACGAGCTCACAGTTCCGGGTCAGGTAAGAATTTGCGAGCCGGGTGTTGATCACAGAGTTATCGCTGTCACAGCCTGTAATAGCATATATTTACCTTGTTACAACAATGTCTATTTTATTACCAAAAGCCCCCTGTTACTGTTGTTTTTGTGGTCTTATCAAAGGAAGACATTTTCCCGATGTTTGACGTGCTAACTGACCGAAAAATACGCGCATCCAAGACACTAACGTTGTCAAACAAAACGCTAATTTTCTCCCTTTTTTGGTGAACAACGGGAAGTTTGGAGAAAGTAGCTTATGTTCGCCTGCTGATTTCTAAGCAATGGAAAGGGGTAGAAACGAACTTTTTTTTCTGGTGAAAGAAGAGAGTCTGCTCTTTCTTATGGTAGTTTCATTGTTTATGTAGTCGTAACACATAATATTCTGTGGCTCTTTAAAAAACAGTCAAAATTCCCCAAAACCTCTGGCAGTATGGAACTCTCTATTCTGAAAAGGGCTGGCAGTCAATGAGTTAACAGGCCAACAGCGGCTCGTGGGAAGACAGAGCCAGCAGACTGTAAAATGAACTACTGAGCGTATGGCGATATGAAGATGTGATCAACGCTCACAATTCCCACCTGAAAGGATGTTAGATACAATCCTGTGTGCATGTGCTGTGCCCACTGTATATGAAGCCTGTCCTGGTTCTTTGCCTAACGGCCCGAGGTGTTAGCCGCTGGTTCTGGTTGAGACAATTAAGTGAACAAGCAGTGAAGATATGAAGTTGAAAGTCTACACTCAAAACCCACATATAAAGGGGCGTAACATTTTATCTTGTTGTTGATATTTTGCTGCTTGTCATTGGTTAGGGCACAGTGACAGGTTCTGATGAATGTTTATGTCCAATTATGACCTTCAATGACATCTGGGGCTGGGTGGTCTGTGTACTGTGCTGATGGTAGCATGTTTTGGTGTGGTGTGTTGGGAGTGTTGTTCCAATGTGTGTGTGTGTGTGTGTGTGTGTGTGTGTGTGTGTGTGTGTGTGTGTGTGTGTGTGTGTGTGGAGGAGGAGGAGAGTGGTAGGAGAGGGCAAGGGTAGGGTAATGGATATTGTCAAGGCCTTTGGAAGCAATTGTCCCTGGCAGTTAAGGGAAGCAACATAGTAATTTAATATCATTTAGTATCAGCTCATGAGTTGAAACAGTTGTATTGCTGTAGGAAGGGGTGTGTGTTGTGAATAGGATTGGTGTGTGCCTGTGTGTGTGTGTGTGTGTGTGTGTGTGTGTGTGTGTGTGTGTGTGTGTGTGTGTGTGTGTGTGTGTGTGTCAGATCTGTTTTTAGCATTGTTTCAGTCACAAATGGATAAGGGAGATGGATATGGAAATGGAAAACCTTTGTATATTTATGCACAAAGAGTGTGTGCGTGCGCGTGTGCGTGCGTGTGTGTGTGTGTGTGTGTATGTGTATGTGTGTGTTTGTGCATTTGCGTGCATGCGTGAGTGATTGAAAGTAAGACAGAAACAGTAACACAGAAGGAAGAGGGGTCAGAATGCATTTACAACCCAGAAAGAAATGGACAGACGTGAGCACCACTTCCCTTGACATCTGTCTGGGAACAAACCAAAAAAAAAAAAATGTGCCTTGACATCTTTGTCTCTGCATTTCAGGAAAACCCACAGCAATCCATTCTCTTGTCAGCTAGCTTTTGCCTCAACCACGAGACAACTGCACCTCCTGCAAAATGCATAAGTGAGTGATAAAGCCTGTGTATGTATCTGTTTATTTGCCTTGTTTATTCGATCCGACACACGTTGAGTGGCTTTGAAAAGTACATTGTGTACCTTTTTCGGTCCTCCTGGGGGAGTCTGATTTGTGGAACTAAAGCTGAGGTCCTAACTGAACAGATTTTTATTTTTTATTTTTTTTGGTTGATGTTTTTGTTGTTGTGTTTTGAGACCAAGTTCTCTGTTTGCTCCAACATATACACAGGAATACACATGCACACTACTCACACACGCGCACACTCACACACACACACATACACACCCCTTTAATGTGATTTGTGAGCTTAGTGCAGAGCAGTTTAGCTGCGTAAATAGGAAGTAAATCCTAAACTCCCACTGTTTTTGTAAAAAGGGGGTCAAAGCCAAAGTCACCCGGGTCCTCTTACGCCACATACATATAGAGAACTGCAACTCATACACACACACACACACACACACACACACACACACACACACACACACAGTTACTACACATACTCTTTCTCTGTCTCTCTCTCTCTCAGGCACACACACACCAAAACAAAGCTACATACAGACTAACAAATATAAACGCACACATACACACAGCCACAAGTACACGCATGCACATACCAGGGGGTTAAGGGTGTAAATACAAATAGGAAACGCTGTAACAG
>JAODXP020000026.1:10946519-10959019 GCA_027497455.2 Sardinella longiceps | reverse complement strand
TTTCGCTATCTCAGTCTGCATTGCATGAAATCCAGTGATTGAGGTGGTTATCAATAGCGCTTGACACCAGGGCCGGACTGGGACAAAAAAATGGCCTGGGCATTTTTGGCCATGGCGGCCCTCAATGATTTTATTCAATAATAATAATGTTGTGGCTAGCTAAAATAACTCTCTAAGTTGGACATGTTGAATGAACATTAGAGATTTAATTAAACTAGCCCAATATCCTTCATGTAAATTAAGAGTAAATGACAGCCTCGGCCCAAAAATTACCATCGGCCCACCGGGCATTGCCCTGTATGCCCTATGGCCAGTCCATGCCTGCTTGACACTGTAAAACAGTAGAGCTACGTGTTGATTCACTCCGGATTTTTCCTTTAATATTATTAAAGCCACTGGAAATGTCACCAGAAAAACACTTAACTTCGAGAGCTTCACAACAGTAACATGTGTGAATTACTGTATAGTTAATTACTATAGCATTCATCACATCATTAGAAGAGTGTTTGCTGTCCTGACCAAAACAACTGTTGACATTTCTCACCACCCCATCAATATTGCTTTCAGCATTGTTTGTTTGTTTGTTTGTTTATATGTATGGGTGCAGCATTATGCAAAAACTCCCAGCTTGGTTTTCCATTAAAGTTGGTGCAGGAACATTGGCATGGAAAGAGCCTATAAAAAAGTTGGAGTAGATCCAGATTACAGTGGGGATCCACAAAATTATATTCTACTTTCATTAACATCGTGAGACTGGGCATGTGGCCTCTGCCTGCAGTCAGCTCTGTTGGAGGTCCCCTCTGCTTCAAAATAGTTTTGTTTTCTCCTCCAACAGTCCCTCTAACCCCCATAAGTATCTCGTGTGCCAAAAAAAAAAAAAAAAATCACACAAGGAGCTCAGCAGTCGATATAAAAATGGCTTTTAATGTTACACCCAAAGCAAGAATGCAATGCCTTGAAACCAAGTGTATGCTAAAAATACTGCAAGTATTTTTTTTTTCTTCTTCTTCACTAAAATATTTGATGTCGGCTTTTGAAGCTGCAGACATGGCATGTCCCCTTATCACCACCGTATCTGTTGGTTGTGTGTATGTGTGTGTGTATGTGTGTGTGAGAGGGGGGTGACATTCACGGGTTTAGTTAGTGGTTTGTTGTTCTTTTCCTCCTTTGTCTGGTTGAAATCCAAAGTGTAGGCACTTACACTGGTACAGGGTTCTTCTCAAAACATCTTGTTGGTTCATTCCTTTTTTTTTAAAGAGAGAGAGAGAGAGAGAGAATTGCAGCGACTGACTAGGTTCAAATTAACATTTAGTTGGACACCACTTATTTAAACTATAAACAGCTTTGCTATGTCAAAGTCCTGAAAAAACCCTCAAAGATACACATTTTTGCACTTTATTAAGCATGTGTGCATGTATGCTATTGTGGTTGTGTTTGAGCGTGAGTGTGTGTCTTTGTGTAGTGTGTGTGTGTGTGTGTGTGTGTGTGTGTGTGTGTGTGTGTGTTGGTATGAGAATATTCATAACTCACACCAGCTTACTGACTGGCTATAGCACAGTAAATGTTTCTGTTACATTTTTTTCAGGACAGAATATATAACAATTCTTATAGCAATGAAAAGACAAAATTTCTCTCTTTTAAATAGAAAAGAAGATATATCTCATCAAAACTTTTACACCGTCATTGTTGCTGTGTCTATTCTACGAGGGAGAATTTTTTTTAGCCTTTATGAAACAGGTGGCGTCTAACTCGTCTATGATTGCACAGCACAGACGGTATTGCTCAGGATCACAAGGACTGTTCCACTACTCGTTAACACATTTAACAGTCACAAGAGACAAAACTGGCTTCTCAGATCGACCCTGCAGACAGTCCAAGACGTGACTCCTGGGTTTTCGGCAATGGTACCCCTACTCTGATAAGCCGACGCCACAATCCTTTAGATCCACTGTCTCAGAAAGGTCACAATAACAGAGATTTCAATCCCTGCTTCTGTTCCCTCAGCCATTTTTTTTTGCCACCAACAATCCCACAAAAAAAAGAGTACATTTGCATCTCGTTTCCTGACATTTCAAGTTTGCAAAGACTAAAACAGGGACATTGTTATTTCAGAGAATAGTGGCAGCTCGTCCTTCAATGACCCGTCCTTTTGGCTGTGGCTATGAGAGTATTTTTGTTAATTGATGTGGCTAACGCAACGTCCCTCTTGTTTTATTTTAGAAGGCGTTGTCCGACACGTTTATGACTGTGGCTCTCACCTCCTCTGCTCCTGGCATGCCTTTGCCCGCCACCCAGAGCCGGGTGAAGGGAGACTGTAGTGCCGACTGAGGTGTCAGCGGCGTCGTGGACTGGCACTTGCGCAGGTCGCCATAGAGCTGCTGGTTCCGCAGGGACACGTAGATGAGCAAGCAGGCAATGGAGAGGGCGAAGAGGAGCACGCCAAACACGGCGATAAAGGCTCGCTCCCACCGCTCGGAAGCTAGCACAGCCGTGGCCATAACTGCTGCCTCAATCCCCTTTGTGGTCACGTTGACGCAATTGGAGCTCTGCTTATGTAGGACATTAGGGATGTCGACACACACTTTGTACTGGGTAGCAGGAGAGAGGTGTGTGAGGTTGTAAACCTTGACGTCAGATGGAACGCGGGCAGTGAACGCCACGGTAGGGTTTTTCATACCGGACATCGTGAACCACTTGATGTTAGGTGCCAGACTTCCATGAGATGCTTTCCAGGACACCAACACCGAGTTAGCTTCCACAGACTGGATGTCCACATTGAACGAACTGTTCGCCGGCTGTGGGAAATATCCATTTACCTCCACCGAGACTGACTTCAAGTCAGCGCCAATGAGATTGTGTGCCACACAGGTATACAGCCCAGCCTCGCTCTCTGTGATGTCATAGATGTCGAACGTTCCCTCAGGGTGCATGTAGTATTTCTCGGACACCGTGTTCGGCAGAACGCGCGTACCCGCCGGTGTGATCCAGTAGATCTCGGGTTCGGGCTCAGCGAAGGCTCGGCAGTGAAGCGAGACGGCATAACCATTGGAGACGCTCAGGTGTGTCGGCAGGCTCTCTGGTGAGATCAGGGGGAGGCATGTCTCGGTCATCTCACGAAAGTGCACCTGCCGCACGCGCTGGCCCTCATACTCTGGTGGCTCGGAGCAGAAGAGGAAGTCGGGCTGCATGAAGCGAACACTCGTCCGGTTGGCACTCATCCAGCGAACCACACAATCACAGCGGATAGGGTTGGAGTACAAGCTCACCTCCCGCAGGTTGGGCAGCGACTCCACGGTGACCCGGTGAAGTGCACTCAATGCGTTGCCGTTCAGCATGAGCGTCTCTAGGCGGGGAAGCTTCCGGAAAGCACTAGGGTGGATGTAGGACAGCTTTGGGTTGTTGGTGGCCTCGATCTTGGTGAGCTCAGGGAGGTTGTCCAGGGCCAGGCTGTCGATGGACACTAGTTCCGGCATGCTGTTGATCTCTAGCTCCTTCAGGTGCATCATATCCACAAAGTCTCCTCGCTGGATTCGGCCAATCGGATTCTTGTTCAGGTCGAGGAACTTGAGGTTCTTGAGGTGCCTCAAGGCCCCACGAGGAACCTCTTGGAATGTGTTGTCATAGAACGAGATGCTTTCAAGGTTCTCTAAGCCAGCAAGAGAGTCCTCCGGCAGCTGTGAGAGGTTCATCCTTGTCAGGACCAGGCTGCGAAGGTTCCTCAGGGGACTGAAGGTCAAGTCGTAGATTGTGAGAACCGGATTTTCACCAATCATCAGGATCTCCAGGCTTGGCGTGTACTCGAACCACTCGCTGCTGATCGCCCGGAGCTGGTTGGAGTTGAGGTGAAGCCGCAGCAGACTTTGGAGCCCCCTGAAGGCCGCTGGCGAGATGGACGAGATTAGGTTGTGGTTCAGGTACAGCTCCTGGAGACTAGGGAGCCGTGCGAGCGGGTCGTCGGGCAATGACCGTATCCAGTTCTCCTCCAGGTGTAGCGAGAGCAGCTGAGGCAGGTGGCCAAGGTTCATGTCCACCACGGACGTCAAGTTGTTCTGTGACAGGTCAATCTCGGACACGTTAGTGAGGTATTCCAAAGGCCGGTCGATTTTAGCGATGTTGTTTGTCTGCATCATCAACACTTGTGTGTCTGCTGGTAGTCTCTCAGGGACCTCAAAAAGCCCCAAGTCATTGCAATCTACCGTGGGACCCTCCCTGTACACAGAGGTTGGGGAGAACCAGGGTCGAACTTCACACACACAGGATTTGGGGCAATCAACTCTTGAGGCCGAGGAGGCTGAAACAAGGGCTGCAACAGCAAATCCCACTAACCAACAATCCACAAGCCACACGTCCTTCATTTTGGCCCACTGCCCTGCACTTCAGTGATCGGTCCTTGTAGATTAAAGCGGTCTGCCTTCAAAAATAATGGATCATTTGTTTGCAGTGAGGGGTGACGATTGCTTGCACCTGTGAGAGTCCCCAGGGATTTTTTGGGTTCGTTGTTGTTGTTTTTTTCCTCAACTTTTTCCCTGATGTTTACTATTTTCTTTTTTTTTTAACGGTATGATTAAGGTCACAAAGACCAGGTTACAAGAAGGTCAGAATGTAGAATAAACAAAAATAAATGAATATAAATAAATAAATGTGTGAAGAGGGGTAAAAATTCCACAGCTACAGCGGAGGGCAATGTTTAATCCTCTCTTTGACTTCTGCAGAGAAACATCTGCTCCTCTCGATGTGAGCTGCCATTGTCACTCATAATCCATTTCCACCTGCATAAAAGAGAAAGAGCAGAGAGAGAGAGAGAGAGAGAGAGAGAGAGCAACGTGAGTGTGGCACGATAAAAAAAATGAAGGTGAACAGGGGCACATCACAGTAGTCAGATTAAAGCATATTGACATTTACCAAAGTCACATTAAAGCATGTTAATATACGCTGGCATTTATATTGCATGGGCTCAGCCATCAAGCCAATGATAGATGGGATTTCTGTGTCCTTGACCTTCTCTATCTTATTTTGGGATATTGCCACCGCCTACCCAACACCCACTGCCACCACCCACTACCACCCCCACTCCAATGGTATGACATTAAATGGTGGTATTATCAGCCTGGCTTTTCATGTGATGTTACTGCAGATGTCTTTTGGCTTGTGAAATTTACTTAAAAGGCAAAGTTCCTAAGGTCGGCGAGCGGGTCGCGCAGCTGGGCTTTGATGTTATTGCCGTCTGTGGTGGTAACTTGTGGGGGAAGAGTGACTGATGTACCAGTGATAATTTGTTCTGTGCTTTCTTGTATTTCTCAGCCGAATGAATCATAGGTGAGAGAGGGAGGGCGAGAAAGAGAGAGAGAGAGAGAGAGAGAGAGAGAGTAAGGGAGAGCGAGAAAGGGGAGTGAGACAGAAAGATAGAAAGCAAGAGATTGAAAAAAGCCTCTTTCATTACATATCACTCTTGCATTTCAAGGCTCTCTGCCTTTTGTTTTGTCTTTTCCTCTTCGTCAATTAAGGCGTACACAGCAGCGCGCGGAGCGTGCTTTCTTGTTCCTCTCATGCCGTCAAACAGTGTTTTTACCCGCATGGCTCATCAATGGTGCCATGGCGGAAGAAGCAGCAAATTAGAGAGCACAGATTTTGTATGAGCAAAAGATAGAGGGAGAGAGAGAGAGAGAGAGAGAGAGAGAGAGAGAGAGAGAGAGAGAGATGGTAAAAGAAAGAGTGCCTGAAATAGAGCAGAGTAGAGAGAAAAGGGGAGGAAATACATACAGCGGAAGGATGGGGGTGGATGGGTAGAGAAGGGTGAATAAGTGAGAAAGGAAATGATAAAGGAAGCAGGAAGATGGCAAGAAAAGAGAGAGAGAGAGAGAGAGAGAGAGAGAGAGCCAGTAAGAGAGAGTGGGAGAGAGCCAGTCAGAGAAAGATAAGAGAAAAGACTGAACGTAGAGACTGAAGAAGAAGAAAGAGAGGAGAGAGGAAGGAGTGGATGGATACTATAGACCTTTTCCATCTTTTATCTCTGTATCAGAGCAATGGACTGGAAATGGAGAGGATGAGGGAACCAAACACACACACACACACACACACACACACACACACACACCTCCTATCTTTTCTATTCACTGGGGGTTGATGGCTCCTGTATAACAGAATATTTGAATGGAAGAGGAAGCTGAGTATCTCCGTGTGTGTGTGTGTGTGTGTGTGTGTGTGTGTGTGTGTGTGTGTGTGTGTGTGTGTGTGTGTGTGTGTGTGTGTGTGTAAAGTATGTGGGTACGCCCACACTAGCCAAATTGGTACTTCTGTTCGGCATCTCCAATAATGAAAGTCATAACTGATAGCACACCCCTGCCTTGAGCTTCCACTTGATCTCATTTCCATCCCATAATATGATCATCTGACACTAAAGCTCTGACCCACTGCGCTGTGGGAGAGTCTCTGCATATAGTTTATTTATATCACTGCAACTTCAAATTACTTTGAATGATCACTTCATAGTAACAAATACAATACTTTCTTTTTGCAATAGCAATAAACCATACAATTATGAGGAGATGATTCGACAGTAGTGATATGGAGATGGTGATGCATTGTCTTATTACCTCATATAGTATAGATTTATATTAATGCAGATATCTATTACGGGATTTATTTCAATTCAATTTTGAAAGTTTTTATTATCGTACGTTTTATGTCCATCATGCCCTTCAATAGACAATTTTATTTATTTTATTTTATTTTTTTCATAAAAATGGCCTAAGATGGCAGCAAGTGGTGATGGTGATAGTTTGTCTTTCTCATTTTTTCATATTTTGTTTTTCCACAAAAATGGCCAAAGATTGCAGCCGGTGATGTTGGAGCTTGTCTTGTCCATTTTTCTTCTTTCTACTTGAGCAATGCTCACTTATTATGGTTGACTAGCACATAATGAGGCATACCATGAAAGGGTTCATGGATTTCCATTAAAAACTGTGCAGTTGTTGGACGTCAATATTCTACATGCACCTGAAAAAAATCTGAAATTGATGCTGCACGGATTTAATACACAATACATGTAAACATTCCGACTTACAATTAAATGCTTTGTTCAGCTGCTTGCATTGGCTGTTGTGAATTCTCAAGCCACTTGTTTACAATGGTTGTTTGGAATGTTTACGCCACTGTACTAACATTTCTGTGGCTTTTTTTTTTTCTTCTTACTGCAAAATGTCATTGCATGTCTTTTAAAATGTCATTCATCTTCCTCAGAGTCGCACTGCAAAATGAGGCATAACCGCAGGGGTGCTAGTGCCTTGCTGACTTTGACATTATGAAAAACAATTAAAAAACAGAAATATAAAACCTTATCAGCATTTTACAGGCAGGTTTGTGTTTACATAAGCAGACATGTTGCCCTCTGTCTTACATTCAAATCCATCCCCCAATCGCATGAAGTAAACAATGTCACGCATATATATTCCATAACTGACCTTGACTATATTGATTCATGGATTGATGAGTGGCTCAATGGTGGACCTATAGTTGTGTTCAGTAAAAGAAGAAATCGCCCCCCACTATACTGGCTTATTTACCAAGTCAAAGCCATGTGACAAATTCCCTCTTGCAAGAGTAATTGGTTGCTGGACTGCTGCATTGGTTTTCTTAGTGGAAGCACCCTGGCTGTTTGCCAGTGCAATGTGGAGGCGACGGCTTCTATTAGTATTCAGGTCTCGCTCTGACACTTGATGAAATTATTACACACACAATGGTACCTCTGTGTTTTCCCATCTTTCGCATTATCATAACTCTTCTGTGCATTATCAACCCCCCCAACCCCCACCCACCGACCCCCCACGTCCCCACCACCCCCACCCCCTCTCCAACACCCCCTCTTCCCTCCCTCTCCGTTCGGACAAGGTTAGGCTATTTTGGGGGAGGCCAGATTTCTCTCCGCGGTACATGAATTCACATTACCAGAAGGATTGCTCCATTTACTCGACTCCATTATGAGAGATGCACACACGCACGGGGGCCACGCCTGAGCGATTCTCTGCCGACGGCCCTGTCTTACACCACAACACTGTCAACACACTCGGAAGTGGCTCGCGATCAATGCTTCCAACCGTCTAGGGAGAGTGCCGTGCATACCCAAGTCGCACACAGCCGCACACAGAAAGAAAGTTCACTGACCCCCCCCCCCCATCATACAAATGCTCTATGCTTTCATAAGCAATTTATAATTAAATATACGGGAAAAGATTTACTCTAAAGTATTTTTATTGAGTAAAACGATAAAGATAAAGTTCGATCTTTGATCTCTCCACAGGTCACAGTTATTGACTAAAATGGCAATTTTGTGCTTGCAGGCTATTTTTGATTTGTTTTCCCTTTGATCCATCTATTTATTTATTTATTTATTTCCCAGCATCTCAAAAGTCCCTGCTCTATACACACTTCTCATTTCTGTAACAAATTCTTTGTGTCTTTCTATGTTATTGAATTTTAATTGACCCTTGCCTGGCAACGGTGAAAAAAACCCACAACTTTTATTTATGTATTTTATTTATACTGTATATTTCTTTATTTATATAACAACGGTCAATATTCTGTAAAACGTGAAAAAGCCTAGAACACTTAATATTTAATTCATAGTCCTGAGATCTGGAGGGCTTGCATGCATCTCCCTGCACCTACACATGCTGGAGGCGATGCCTGCCCTGCAAGCTTTGAGTCTGAGGTGAACGGAGCTCTGTGCCGGGATAAACTGATTCAGTGATTTACTGTCAAGGCTTCGGCAGCGCTGCCACTGCATCAGGCAGGCAGGCAGCAGCTCCAGCGCGCTTTATTTCAGCAGAGAAAATGAATAGGCTGGGACTGTTAGCTCATATTAAATATATGACAGAGGGAGAGAGAGAGAGAGAGAGAGAGAGAGAGAGAGAGAGAGAGAGAGAGAGAGAGAGAGAGAGAGAGAGAGAGAGTGGGGGAGGGAGAGGTGGGGAAGGATTAAAGAGAGGTAAAAAGAAGTGTTTGATGTCTGAGTGTGTTTCTCTTTCTCTCCCTTGCTCTCTCTCTCTCTCTCTCTCTCTCTCTCTCTCTTTCTCTCTCTTTCTCTTTCTCTCATATGTGTTCTGTATATCTCGTTGTGTGCATGTGTGTGTGTGTGTGTGTGTGTGTGTGAAAGGCAGAAGAGGGTGAAAGAAAGTGCCTATTTGGTCTCTGCTAATTAGCGTTACTGTAGAAAAAGGCAGAAGAAGAAAAAACACGATGAGGGAAACCTCACAAAAGACCATGTTCTGTATTTTGCGCTGCTTTTTGCTGTACTGAGAAAAAAGTGTGTATGAGGTTTCATTTCTTTTTCAATCTTCACACGGAGGGCACACACTGGCATGTGAATGATTTCATGATCCTACAGTAAGTGCTGCTTCACCAGTAACAAGCTCCTATGATTTCATTTTTTTCCTACACCAAAGATAAAATAAAAATGAAAAAAAAAAAAAATAAGTTAAAAAATCCACCTTTCACCTGTCCAACAGAAACCTCAATTAATAACTCCACCTCTCACCTCTCAACTTTTTATCACCTGCTCTTTATGTTTCCCTTTCCTGTCTCTCTCTCTCTCTCTCTCTCTCTCTCTCTCTCTCTCTTTCTCTTCTCATTCTCTCATCATTCATCATCTCTTCCTTAGATAGTACCCTACTACACTTTCTCATTCTCTTTCCTCTTCTTGCATTTTAGGTCAAACACTCCTCCAATCTCTAGCTCTCTTTTCCTCCCTCTTGAAAGGATGTTGTGTTCATTCTGAGCAGTGCGGGAGCAACCCCCGCTGTGAGGCCCTGACCTGTTTTTTCTCTTTCTTTCTTTCCTTCTTTGACTCTTTCCTTCTTTCTTTTTTTTACACACCGATGCTGCCTCTGCCGACTGTGTGCTGTTTAGTGGTGATGCACTAATGCACTCTCCCCCCTTGGAGAGAACAATCCGCCGCTGTGACACCTTTTACCCGCCATGCAACCCCATTCAGTTACCCACTATCCCAAAGCACAGGCTGGAGCAGGTGGGTAGTGGAATAGAACTGAAAGAGAGTACATAGCCCGTATCAATGGTAGCTAAGAGGTTCCATAACTGTGTGTTACAAAATTCAAACATTAAAACACACATTCATGTATACATTCAAACACATATTGTACACACCCAAAAACACACACACACACACACACACACACACACACACACACACACACACACAGTGTAACCTACTGAGCGACCTAGCCGTGCTTTAACCAGGACACAAGCCACTTACAGTAAACTACTAGCGAGTGAGCTAAAACCCCAGGGTGCTAGTTTCTCTTACTAGTCAATAGGATGGTTTACAAACATACACACTACACATCTATCGACCATTTTAGTACGGTTACAGTACACTCACCCTCTGTAAACTTCACTCCCATGTGGGTCACAGCACCAATATAATCTGTGTTAAACCACGTAGCACAAGCATGTAAAGAAACTCACAAGCCCGGAGAAAAGCCCACAACTCACCATGGAATGGGACATGAAAGCACTATTTTATGTGCTATTTTAAATGACTGTCACATCTCTTCGAGCATAAGGTGGATAGGGGGTTTACAAACTATGCAGCTAATAACCAGATAGCAACCATATGAGTATACTGTACATACATAATTGCATACATACATAAACAAACACACATGCACACACACACACACACACACACACACACACACACACACACGTATATAGGGCATATATAAAAACATACAGTACACATGTACATAGATACATACATATAGTATACAGTACATACTGTATGTACATAAATACATACGTGTATATACATACATGTCCACTATACAGTGAACTAGGAAGCATAAGGTAAATCAGCCATTACCCAGTTAGTGCATTTAAAAGGACATGAAGCCGTTTGGTGAGGTAACAGCAGTGTGGCTTGTAAAAGGAGATTGGAGGTGGGGGAGACAGATCGGCAGTTTAAGAGAAAATGCCCAACGGCTCTCTTCGACAGAGAGAAATACGCTTAATACGCCAGCCAAATGGCACGGCAAGACGGATGCGGCTAATCAGGGCCATGATGCACTGCACTGCTAAGCAAAGCAAAGCACAGCAAGCTAAACAACAACAACAACAACAGGAGCAACAACAACAACAACAGGAGCAACACCAAAAGCAACATGCTTATAGTGAGAGACCAAGTACAGGTATGATTCAGAGGATCGGATGCTGGTAGGCTACTGGCCCTCAGATGCCTTATCTGTATGTGTGTGTGTGTGTGTGTGTGTGTGTGTGTGGTTGGCTTTAAGCTAAGAGTGATCGTGTACAACAAACATACAGTGTGCGTATGTATGTGTATTCGGACACCTTTAAAGTTGTAAGTGTGTGTGTGTGTGTGTGTGTGTGTGTGTGTGTGTGTGTGTGTGTGTGGTTGGCTTAAAGCTGGCAATGATTGTGTACAGTGAACAGAAAAGTTTAGAGCTCATGGCTCTGGTAATTCACGGAAGAGGGAAGACTTGATTGAGAGTGTGTATGTGTGTTTATTAGGACATCTCTAAGATTGTGTGTGTGTGTGTGTGTGTGTGTGTGTGTGTGTGTGTGTGTGTGTGTGTGTGTGTGTGTGTGTGTGTAGTTTAGTGTAGTGTGTTTTTGTGTCTGTATGTGTGTGCAGTGCAGTACAGAATATTTTTTCCAACTGTGTGTTTGAACCAAGCAGTAAGCAGTAAATCCCTGTCTGGGGGGACAGCCTCGATAGAGCCTGCGCTGATTTCCAGATGATTACTTTGGTGTGTGTGTGTGTGTGTGTGTGTGTGTGTGTGTGTGTGTGTGTGTGTGTGTGTGTGTGTGTGTGTGTGTGTGTGTCCGTGATGTGTGTGCTTGCTAAGGGAGAGAAAGAAAGAAAAAAGGTGAAGAGAGAGATAAGAAATTATGTGTTGTGTGAAAATACCTGCTCTCTCTCTCTCTCTCTCTCTCTCTCTCTCTCTCTCTCTCTCTCTCTCTCTCTCTCTCGCTCGCTCTCTCTCTACCTGTGTGTGTGTGTGTGTGTGTGTGTGTGTGTGTGTGTGTGTGTGTGTGTGTGTGTAGACAGCTCTGTGGAGGCTCAAAAGGAAGATTTTGTTCTTTCCAGTCCAGTCAAGATACCAGACCTCTTCCACCAGCATCATTAATGCATCCAGGGGGCAAAATAACACCGCGCACGCACACACACACACACACACACACACACACACACACACACACACACACACACACACACACACACACACACACACACACACACACACAGACACCCAGACCGACAGACAGGGGGAGGGGGGGGGGGGGGGTACATGTTACAGTATGTGTTGCTGGGAAGGGGGAACATGTCTGGCATCTTTGAGCAGACATTCGTTATGTGTGTGTGTGTGTGTGTGTGTGTGTGTATGTGTGCGTGTGTGAAAGGTTGGGGGCTTGGATTATATGTCGATGTGCTGCAAAGAGATGTAGAGAAGTGAGGGTGGTTCTAC
>JAODXP020000026.1:10919019-10934019 GCA_027497455.2 Sardinella longiceps | reverse complement strand
GACACACAGACAGACAGACAGACACGCAGGCAGACAGACAGACACACACACACACAGACCAGCAGACAGACACACAGACAAACAGACCGGCAGGCACAGTGGCAGCCACACAGTCAGACCTCCAGGCAGAAACAATCAGGAACAATCATAAAAACAAGCTGGGAGCAAGGAAGGCAATAAGACAGATAGGCAGACAAGCAGACAGACAAACAAACATCGACAAACATACAAGCAGACAGACAGAGAGACAGACAGACAGACAATCTGCATCTACACCAAAGTTCAATTTTAGTGTGGCATAACTACTGCTTGGAAGAAAGACACACCGAAGTTTAGAAGCATAACCTGCAGTATAGCACTCTGTGAGGACGTCTTTTATAACAATTATGTAACGATGTGCTTTCAATATGCATGTGATACTCCATGATGTGGTCAGCGGCACTGCAAATTTATACGGCTTGTTAAAAGATGCACAGCTTGCTGTTAAAAGCCAAAGAACAGGAAAAGAAAGGAGTAAGGAAAGAGAGAGACAGAGGAAAGAGGGGAAAAAAATGAGATTTATTAGCCAGCAATTATAATGCAATAAAAGGTTCACCGAGCCAAGTCTTGTGTCAGCATCTTCCTTCCTTACCGAAGCTCATTGGGTACAATCAGAGTTTGCACTGGGTTTTTTTTCTCCTTTTTTTGTAATAAAAATGCCCTTGTCAGATGCACAAAAAAGCATTTTTGTTGTAGCTGCCCCTGCAAAATTATTCTCATTATTTCCATTCCCTCCCAAGTCTCATTGCCTCACTCCTCCACCTCTCTCTCTCTCTCTCTCTCTCTCTCTCTCTCTCTCTCTCTCTCTCTCTGTGTCTCTCTCTCTTTCACTCCCTCTCTCTTTCTCTCTCTCTCTCTCTTTCTCTCTCTCTGTGTCTCTCTTTCACTCTCTCTCTGTCTCTCTCTCTCTCACCGTCCTTCTCCTTTTCTATCTTCCTCTCAGCTTGAGTCATTCTATGGTGCTTTAAGATGGAGCAGGCAGTGTAGTTTGTTTGGTGTTTCTAGTCCAGAGGAGAGAAAAGAGAAGGAAAGGGAGAGAGAGAGAAAGAAAGAAAGAGAGAGAATGTCCAGTGAGAAGAGCGAGGAGGAGGAGGAGAAGGAGAGAGAGAGTAGCCATTGAGGAGAGAAAGGAGGAGGAAAAATAAAATATAGAGTGTCCATTGAGGAGAGGAAGGAGGTGAAAAAGGAGAGAGAAAGAGAGAGCAGTGAGGAGTGGAAGGAGGTGGCAAAGGAGAGAGAAAGAGAGAGAGAGAGAGGCCTGTGGTCATGTTGCCTTGGAATGTGTGTGAAACTCCCGCAGGCACCTTCTTCACACTTCTCACCCGCTGCTCACCTGTCACACACACACATACATACAAACATGCACACACACACCCACACCCACCCACACCCACACACACAATCATACACAAAAACTCACACTCACAGAAGCACACTGAGCGCACACAGAAGTGCGCCCCCTGCAACCACTCCCTCTCAAGCAAACACACACACACACACACACACACACACACACACACACACACTCAGTACACACACCTACCTTTCTGACACTCATTCACTCTCTTCTTCATAGGGGTTCTCAGAATGAATGTTATGACCACAGTGATATTGTGCCACAGAAGGACAGTTGGGGGGCACAAGTGGAGAGAGAGAGAGAGAGAGAGAGAGAGAGAGAGAGAGAGAGAGAGAGAGAGAGAGAGCAAACAGACACAGAGACCTACTACCTGAAAGGGAGAGAGAGAAGGAAAGAGACAGAACCTAATTAAACCTGTAGCCTACTATATGTTTAATTACAACATGATGTGTCTTGTTATCTACAGCAACATTGATTTATTCAGTTACTCTTACTAGAACAGTGGTTCTCACTCCCACATCATTTTTATCACTATTACTGTATTATTTTATTTTTATTCTTCAAGATCTATCAGAATAACATTTTTATATTTAGCAAAGCAGATTGTTTACATAACAAAATAATGTTTTAAATACATGTAATTTGTCTACAATAATTAATTCTGCCACAGACATAAATTGCCATTTTACACCAAGATTTTGATGAAAGAGAAACTACATTGTGTATAAACAAACATACTGTTTGAATAATGATTTTAGAAAACAAACATTTAATTGGTAAAGCCACTCTGAATTCCCTGTGCACAACACACTCAGTAGTGACTGTTAATAGAATCATTAGTGCAGGATGACTAATAGTAGTTGCACACAAGAAATGCTCACCTTTACAGTCAAGTCATTCCTTGGAAATAGTTCTTTTTAATTGAGGCTTGTCATTTTATTTTAAGAACAACTGAACTAACCAAGGGATCAACAGAGGTGAAAGTAAGCCGGTACGCACCTATACTACGTACCAGTATAAGATTGACAGACGGTACGCCGTAGTGGTAAGACATAGGGGTTACCGCCCCTTTGCTCTTTGCTGTCAAAAGTGCCCTTCTGACAGGGCCTGCCTGTCTTTGGCATTTGTGACAGTAACAATTGTTGTTCAGACTTGGAAATTCGCTAAAATGTCTCACCAATTATTTGTGCCATTTGCAAATACATTTTCTGGCATCTGGCACTCCGAAGTTTTTTCTTTGTTGTTTGTTTTTGCGCACGCGAGCGCCGAAAAATACAATAGCGGGTGAAGCGGTTTTGCTTCATTGTCTTTTGGAAGCTTTGATATGGACATACCTGCATCTACAATGGAGGTATTCGGTATCAAATTAAAGTAGACAACCAGAGGCATGCATTGGTACCACTTGTAATGTACTTGCTTGAGAAAAAGGTGGTTCAATTTCAGTGTAAAGATAATTTGGCCAGGGAAATATCTTTATTTGATATTATAAACTTGGCTTAGTTAGCTGCTGGACTTCCATCTAATAACCAAGAGCTCAAAAAATAAAACTGAACAAAAAACACTACACATTATGATATAGACCTGTAATTTGAATAGAAGAGTTTTCTATCTCTCATTTGCAGAAAGTGAACACCCCAAATCCGTTTGCCAGTTCAGACTTCAGTGCTGAAGTCTCACACACAAGAAAGGGGAGGAGTTTGAGTTTCAGATCTTTTTCTTCCCTGTAGAAGCTAGACTTGCATAGAGTAGAGTAACTAATCCCATAGAGTTCTACAAAAAAAATAAAATAAAAAATAAAAAAGAGGAACTTAGTAGAAATGGCTATACATTGGTTTGTTGTTTTTATCCTCTTGATCTAGGCCATGATGATGAGCTGTGCTGCATAATTTTTATTAAATATATATATATATATACATAGATTATTGTATAAAAGGGATAACCAAGTAGCCTAGATGTTACACTCAAACACAGGCTCAAAGTCATGACTACAATTGAGTAAATGTTAAAAAAAAGAAAGAAAAAAACATTTTTGTGCCTGGTAGCCAGGCCAGTCACATGCTCACACACAGTAGGTTTTGAGTCCCACAGGTGACATGTGGGCCTGCCATTTTCAGTACTACTGTAATGTGGCAATAAGTTAGAAGTCAGAAAAAGGGATAATGAGTATGACAGTATGTTCAGTTTGCTACCATGGAATGTCGGAATGTGTTTGAAATTAGCCCAATGCCGTAGGCCTGCTTACCTTTTTGTTTGAGCCATATATAACACAAGGGCGCACTAGAATAGGCTATTGATTTTTTTTTTTTTGTAGTAGTAGTAGTACAGGTAAGAAATTCAAACTACTTTCACCCCTGGGGATCAATGACCCTTGTTACCAACCTGATATTGTACTTTAAGCTGGGAACAGACCTACCAACTTTCTCAGACTTTTACGATTAGAACGCCAGTCTTTTACGATTAATGAGCCAAACCTACAGACTCAATCTGGGACGATTGAGAGTCGCTCATGAGCACAAACCTAACAATTGAGTTGTCGGTATTTTTATGTCATAATTGGTATCATAGCGACCTCGGAACGGACTGGTTAAGATCATATCAAACATGTTTGATTCAGTCCGACCCAGTCGTAATTGCGTCAACAATGGGAAGAATCGAACTGTTATAAATCTGTCACCCAAACAAACATAACGATTCTTGCCACAACTGAAACTTGCGACTACTCCTGACTACCCATGACTGGCCCGGATGTTCCATCGTATCAAAATCGGGGTAATAATAATTGGTAGGTCTGTTGCCCGCTTTAGGTGAGGCAGTCTTGGCATTCCCCCTGAATCTTACTGTAAGTGACAGCAGAACCCTTTTCACCACAATAAGCCTTTCAAGTACCTTGTTTCCTATATTCACTTTTTTTTTGTCTTTTTCATAGTGTCATTGTCTAGATGGTTTGCATTAGAGAAGTAACTGATTAGCTAATTGTTAATAGTGACAAATGCATTTCTTAAACCATCTTGAACTTGCCCCTGACAATGTTTGAAATGACAGCAGAGTTTTCTTTCATCACTTAACAAGAAATGGTACAGTAATGTTGCCTGTCTTTTATCCTATCTAAAATTATTTCAACATTTAAACAGATGTGAAGTTTGTTTTCATAAGAAACACTGACAAATTCAAGATAAGATCAGGGCATTTGATGGAATTTGATTTGTTTTCATAAGAAACACTGACAAATTTAACATATGATCAGGGTATTTGATGGCAACCCTTCATAAGCATTATGTAGTCCACATTGAGAAACCCTGGTCTAGAAAACAAGGATGTGGCACATTCTAAACAGTGACAAGAAAGAGGAAGGATACTGTGTAGCCTATCTCCGGTCACCTGATTACCGTATGTCTGGTAGATATTTGTTGATGTGTCACTAAAATCTGTTGCCCCATTTAAGTTTTGTACACACTGAAACGTGACTAGGATGACTTTGACACTTTTTCAGACTTTCAGACGTTTTTTTTGTCTCATTCTTTCTTCCTCTGACTCCATTTTCACCCTATTTGTCAGTTTGCTGAAAAGACACATCAAAGCGGACGTGTGCATTGTGAGTGACTTGGCGTAGGAAGATGATTCTCCCTGATCAATGCTTACACCATTCCTTTTGATGTGCTAGAACAGGAAGACAGGTATTTTTCTTCCTTGTAAATGTTCACTGGCGTCAGAATACCTCAGGGTCTTTCTTTGTCTTTTTTTTTTTTTTTTTTTTATAGAGCCACCCAAACCAAAATTCTCTGGGAGGACATTACTGTAATTCATTCCTTTTTGCAAATGTTAACAACCTGTTGAGAGCATACAGTATATGTTTACATCTATGATATTTCTGTGGATATTTATAGAATTTTGCAGAATTTGTTTTTGATCAGCTACTGTACAGAGAAATATCCTGTTGAGAGCGAGACCTGACCACTTTTCAAAGCAAACACACATTTTTGAAGCATTTGATAGCATTTCACTTTACTTTTCTTTTACACTTCACTCTTCAAGGTTTACGAAAAACACACACTCTCACACACACTCACACACACACAAACATGCAGCCACACTTACACATGTATGCATGCATGCTCTGAAAAAATCGAAAACGACGACAACCAAGAAGCAAACAGCAAAAAGTAGACTAGCAGAAAGTACATTTTTAAGAGTGTGTTTTCCTGCTGCCTGAGCGGCAGCCATGCATTCTATGAGCTGAAAAGCCCCCTAGGAAGGCAGTGGAGTCGGTGGAGCGGTGAGTGTGAATGCCTCCACGTCTGCTGTGGAGCGCTGGAGCGCTGTGCAATGAAAGGCCCCTTTCCCTTGTTTCTCTGTTCTGTCATTAGAAAGCTTTGTGCCCGGCCTGTGAATGGCTGCCGATGATTATGCAAATGATGTGGCAGAAAAGCAGCATGGGTAATTATCAGACATGGGGTGTGTGGAGGTGGGGGGGCTCACTTTCTTTCTCAGTGTCTCTCTCTCTCTCTGTCTCTCTCTCTCTCCCTTTACCTCTCTCTAACGTTTTTCTCCCTCTCTCACCCTCTTTCCCTGTTTCGTTCTCTCATCCTCTCTCATCTTTTCCTCTCCCACTCATCCTCTTCCTCTCTCTTTCTAACACCATCCTCTCTCTCTCTCTCTCTCTCTCTCTCTCTCTCTCTCTCTCTCTCTCTCTCTCTTTCGCTGCCTCTGTCACGGAGATCATGCGAGAGGCCTTAGGGCTGGTGGCCAGAGAGAGAGATGAGCTCTCAGGTGAGAGAGGGAGGGAGAGGGAGAGGGTGAGAAGTAAAAGAGGATGATACAGAGACAGGAAAAAGGGGATGAGATGACTGAGGAAAGTGGGACTAGAAGATGGCGGTGTTGGAGGCAGGAAGAAGGAAGACTGAGAGAAGGACAGGAATAGGGAGAAAAATATTGCTGTAACTAAAAGAGGGAAAAGGGGGATATAGGAAGAGAAAGAGAAAGGACGAAGTGTGATGGAGCTATGTATAAAGAACATAGACAGCTGTGTGTGTGTGTGTGTGTGTGTGTGTGTGTGTGTGTGTGTGTGTGTGTGTGTGTGTGTGTGGTGGTGGTGGTGGGGGGGGGGGTAGTTGTAAGGATAATGGGATGCAAATAAAGAATGGAAGAAAGGAAAGAGAAGACAAAAGAGAGGGATATAGACAGAAAAAAACAGAGAGGAGGGACTGTATAGGGAGAGAGAGAGAAGGAGATGGTGATATGGTTAGTGTGTGAGAGAAGAGTGTAGGGAACAAGGGATGGAAGGGCAGCATAAAGTAGGAAGAGATGTAGTGTCTATAGAGAGAAAGGGAGATAGAGAGAGAGGTATAGGAAAATATAAATACTTTATATATGAAGGAGAAAAGGAGAGGCTCTGGAGAGGGTGAAGGAGAGAGCGAGATTGTGGGTGACTGACCACCTTAGGGTAGCTGTTTGCCAGATGTGCTGGCTTTCTGTGGCTATTGATTTAATTTAGCTTTTCTGTGGAGCCAAGCACTTTCATCTTGGACACAATTTTAGTGTGGATTCATGTCACTACTGTCATATATAATATACTGTATGTGTGTTGTTGTGTGGTTGTGTGTGTGTGTGTATGTGTGTGTGTGTGTGTGTGTGTGTGTGTATGTATGTGTGTGTGTGCGTTTGGCTGTGTGTGTGTGTGTGTGTATGTGTGTGTATGTGTGTGTGTGTGTGCGTTTGGCTGTGTGTGTGTGTGTGTGTGTGTGTGTGTGTGTGTGTGTGTGTGTGTGTGACTGTGCACTAGTGCTTTGTCCTGCTTGATGTATCAAACAGGCTTTCATGCAAAATAATTCCTGCTGCCATACATTGAACAGACCCACGTGCACACACACACACACAGACACACACACACACAAACATGAAAAGATGCATAGGGCACACCTTAAGACTGTTATGTGATGGCTGACTCTCACCTCCTCCATACTCCTAGCTTACGTTATCTCTCTTTTCAGTAAAATAGAGTGATCCACTCCTACACATTACATACACACACACACACACACACACACACACACACACACACACATTTACATGGAGTCCATGCCTCCCCTGAGTGAAAACTTTGCTTCTCTTTCAAAACTCATGAACGTTTATCTAACATACATAACAGGAGCAGCCAGTCAGTCCATTAACAGAATGTGATCTTTTATCCGAGTCTGTCACAGATACAGCTGCAGTACCACATCCTCACTGACACACAAGCCGCTTCACGTCTCCAGCCGATCCTGAAATCCATCAGTGTGTAACAATGAAAGCTTGTCATGGTTGGAGTATCGACTCAGACCGTTCAGAAGAAAAAATGACCACTTTGCGGGGTCCAAAAAAATGCCTTGATGTGGAACCACTGAAAGGAACCTATAGAAAATATTTACAGGGGACCTGTTTATGTTTTCTACTGTCTGTAGTCTTGGAATGTCAGCAATCATTAAGTAGGGCAGTACTAAACATTTGTACAACTGACATCCAACTGATATTTTGTATAGGCCTAGTTTTATTTTTTTATTTCTATATCTGCCTCTAAGTGTTAAAAGTGCTACATAAATAATCTTGCCTTGCCTTGCTTTGTGATCTGTGAGGGGGCAGCTGTGGCCTATTGGTCAGGGCTTCATGCTTGAAATAGGAAGGTTACGTTCGATTTCCAAACAATAGTCCATGGCTCAAGTGCCCTTGAGCAAGACACCTACTAACCCCTCACTGCTCCCAAGGCACCACTATTGCAGGCAGCCCACTGCTCCAGGTTAGAGTGTGTCTCACCTCACTGTGTGCTGTGTGTTACACTAATTCCAGCTGGGTTAAATGCAGAGAACACATTTTCTTCACCGGATTGTATTACCAATCTGTGAAGCAGTTAAAAATTTATGAAATTGATTGAATTTATGGAATCGATTAAACATAGCTTGGCTTTGGCCATCCTCTTGGTTTACGCTTTAGCTTTGTGCAATGGTCTGGCATTTCACTGTTGACGAACGATTGCAAACTAGAGGTGTGAACTGTAGAAGTTTGAAACGTATCAATCTGATTTCACCCACTCTCTAACGTTACGCACCAGCTTGATCGTGAAGTAATCATCCCTACAAACCCGATATAATCGACATAATGAAAAATGATTAGTTTACTTTATAGTACATGAGACAATTGCCAGTAACGTTCAACAGGAAATTACTTATTGACCAAAATACCTACCTCCTGGAGAACAAAAACAATGCAGGAACTGAAAATTGGCAAAATGAGAAAAAAATGCTATTTGGAAAAAAGTACAAGTCTGACTCATCAAAAAGAGTGTAGCCAAAACCTTGATAAAGACGCAAGGTCAAGTCTGTAGAAAGTGGACTTTTTGTCCACAATGCCAATATAATACCTAGTATCTGGATGATGTGAAAGATTATGTGAACTTGAGGACTTGCTGTGCTTAGCTGTTGAAGTGAGAAACATTCGTTTGCAAAGTCTTTAGCCTACCAGAATGAATGCTAAACAAAATCAAATTGTTTGGTCAGATCAAAAAGACATCTTCCCATAAGAAAAAAAACAAGCCAATTGAAACCAAGAGCACCCCACTAACACACACACACACACACACAGACACACACACACACACACACACACACCAATGAATACTCAGCTCATTATGAGTTGGCGGACACAGGCTTATCATTATCACCCCTCAGCTCCAGGCATGTGTGCTGACACCCTGAGCAAGACTGAATGCTAATACATGTACAGGCTCTGATGGGCCTTGGCAAGACAGATACAGCTCAGGTTCCTGAGCGCTGGTGGGGTGAGTATACAGCACATTCGCCCCTGCACATGACTCACCACAAGGTATGTAGGTAGGTTGGAGATGGAGAGATGGTGTGTGTGTGTGTGTGTGTGTGTGTGTGTGTGTGTGTGTGTGTGTGTGTGTGTGTGTGCAGGGGCGCCACTAGAAAAGTTGGGCCCTATAACAGAAAATAATTTTGGGCCCTCCAAGCATTGATTTTAACATTACAATTTTCTGTGGTCCCCCCTGTCAGTGCTAGGCCCTTAGAATCATCCTAACTCCCCCCCACTGTGTGTGTGCGTGAGAGAGAGAGAGAGAGAGAGTCTCCAGCCATTTACCTCACTCACGTCAGATCATGCGCTACGTAACTTTCGTAAGGCACTTCCGCGCAACGATCTGATGTTGGAAGCCACATCAGAGAGATTTCAAGCCATTATTCTCTAACCGGACCAATCAGGGCCGCTAGCTGCTGTAGAGGGTGTGACGTAGTCGAATAAGCAACCTGTTTTGAATCCAACCAATCCAACAAACGTAACCAGCGTCATCGGTTGGTTTCGATGTGGTTGGCTGCAGTGTACGTCAATTATATTGATGGACAAGCCGTTTGCCCAGTTAGATTCAAGGATTTCTGGCTCCTGAAATATCTCGTCTGTCGCTGAATATCAGATGAACGCGCGTAGCGCTACATCTGACGTGAGTGAGGTAATCCAGCCATAGCTTGAGCACCAATATTGTAAATTCAAATAGGCTATATGAAAACTGTACATGTATATGGAAAATTGTACGATTGTAACAATTTTGTCTTGCCACTACGGATCAGTAGACTAAACTGAGAGAGAGAGAGAGAGAGAGAGAGAGAGAGAGATGGAAAGAATGTGATGGAGAAAGGGACAAAAAACATAGTGACACCATGGTCAAGGGAGTGTGTCAAAGAGAGAGAGAGAGAGCGAGGGAGAGAGAACACATTGACACTGAGAATATGTGCACAGTGAGAGAGAATAGCGAGGGCAGGAACTGAAAAGAAGGATTCATAGAGCATGGCAAGTGGCCACTGCCACCAGTAGAGAGAGTGCCCTCCATCCCATTTAGAGGGCAGTGCTCACAGCAGCTACACCCCAGCTAGGGTGACTGCAGACATGGGGAGAGGGTCAGGCAGCCTGGTGCTGGATCCCATGGAGGTCAGGAGATGGAGCCGTGTGTGCTTGTGTGTGTGTGTGTGTGTGTGTGTGTGTGTGTGTGTGTGTGTGTGTGTGTGTGTGCGTACACATGCTTGTTTCTCTGTGTGAATGTGTGTAGATGTGTGAATGTTTCTGGGTGTGGGTGTGCTTTTGTGTGTGTGTGTGTGTGTGTGTGTGTGTGTGTGTGTGTGTGTGTGTGTGTGTCTGTGTGTGTGTGTGTGTGTGTGTCTGTGTGTGTTTGAGAGGTCAAGGGGGGTCACTGGAGACACCCTCCCAGTCTGGTGAGCACAGCACACACCTGACTCCCCCGCAAGAGGGATCAATGGTGTTCACGCCTCATCTCACCTTCTGGAAACTTCTGCTCCACAGTTCAGGCTCAGCAGCCACAGGCTGAAAAGAGGAGGAGGAGGAGACAAGAGGAGAGGAGAAAAAGGGGAGAAGAACACAAAAGAGAGACAGAGTAAGAAGAAAAGAAAAAAAGCACATTGTGTGAATTTGAAATTTAGAACAAAGAAGAGTGTGCAGATAGAGAGACGTTAGACAGAGAGACGTTAGAAAAACAGAAAGAAGGTAAGGTAGGAAGGTACCCTTCACCCCCTTTCCTAAGGCATTGTCATCAAAAAAAGGAAGAATGGAAAAAGGATGGATTTTAAAAATATCCCATTGTTTTGAGTGAAACAATAGGGTGCAATTCACAATCTGGGGCCCAGGATGCCTGAATTGAGCCCCCCTCCACACACACACACACACACACACACACACACACACACACACACACACACACACACACTGTCCTCTCTGTTACCCCAGCCCTACTCTGTCACCTGTCCCTTCTCCCTTAGGGACAGTGCTGCACTCGGGTGGTGGAAGTGGGTAAGACTGTGTGTGTGTGTGTGTGTGTGTGTGTGTGTGTGTGTGTGTGTGTGTGTGTGTGTGTGTGTGTGTGTGTGTGTGTGTGGATGGGTAGGAGAAGGGGCATAAATCATACGCCCGAGACGCAGCTGCATGCCAGCATCTTAAAGTGCTTCTGTCAGGAAAAGGATGGTGTGTATGTACACCCACATGTGTGTGTTTGTGTTTCAGTGCATGCGTGTGTGTGCGTGTGTGTATGTGCATGCCTGTGTGCTGTGTGTGTGTGTGTGTGTGATAGAGAGAGAGAGAGTAGTGTTGGAGGTTAGTGTGGAAGGTGTATGCGTGCATGTGTGTGTGCGAGTGTTGGAGGTTTGTGCGGGGTGTGTATGTTTGTTTGTGTGTTTGAATGCTGGAGGTTACATTATTGTGTGTGTGTGTGTGGGGGGGGGGGGTAGACACACATGCCTTTGTGTGTGTTAGTGTTGCAGGTTAGTGTGGGGTGTTTGTGTGTGTGTGTGTGCATACCTCTGTGTGTTTTTGTGGGTGAGTGTTGGAGGTAGTGTGGGGTGTGTGTTAGAGTGGTGGAGGTTAGTGTGGGGTGAATGTGTGTGTGTGTGTGTGTGTGTGTGTGTGTGTGTGTGTGTGTGTGTGTGTGTGTGTGTGTGTGTTTATTTATGCCCCTGTGTGTGGGTTCAGGTGGATCTACAGAGAGAGTTACAGAGGGGGTGGGTGGCAGGCAGCACCAGACTTCATAGCTCACCGGCAGGCAGCCAAAGACTCTTACGAGAGCCTGTTTACTTTTGATGTGCTTGACATGGGAAGAGACTGTCTAGAAGCAATGTGTGTGTGTGTGTGTGTGTGTGTGTGTGTGTGTGTGTGTGTGTTTATTTGTGTCTGTGCAGGCAAGACAGTGAAAGAGTTGGTCTCTCTCTCTCTCTCTCTCTCTCTCTCTCTCTCTCTCTCTCTCTGCAAGATATGGAACTGCTTTGTGGATGTTTGTGTTAGTGTTTTCCCACTGCACATACTCTCTCTCTCTCTCTCTCTCTCTCTGTGTGTGTGTGTGTGTGTGTGTGTGTGTGTGTGTGTGTGTGTGTGTGTGTGTGTGTGTTGAGTTGCAGTTGCTGTTTGGTTATGACATCATTTGGTCATCCCAAACTGCATATTTATTATCATTACAGCTCTTCTTATTGCAGTAATCCACCAAAGATCCACTGCCTGATGCTGGAATCAATGACAATAGTATTAGTCCACTGTCCTTTAGGCAAAGTAAATAAACACAAACAGTACCTTTGGATGCCAGTGGGAGGCCATCTTGTGGTTTGCTTGATACTGGGCATGTCATTTCTTTGGCCAGACATTTTTTGATTGTTTGTTTGTTTATCCCTGTGTGTGTGTGTGTGTGTGTGTGTGTGTGTGTGTGTGTGTGTGTGTGTGTGTGTGTGTGTGTGTGTGTGTGTGTGTGTGTGTGTGTGTGTGTGTGTGTGTGTATCCCTGTGTGTCCATGTGTGTGTGTGTGTGTGTGTGTGTGTGTGTGTATGTTTATCCTTATCCGTGTGTGCCTGACGGTATGTGTGTGCATGCGCTGGGGTGGTAGTGTTGTTTACCACTACACTTTCACAATCACACACACATACACACACACACACACACACACACACACACACACACACACAGGGATAGACCCTGGACCAGTCTCTCTCTCTCTCTCTCTCTCTCTCTCTCTCTCTCTCTCTCTCTCTCTCTCTCTCTCTCTCTCTCTCTCTCTTCTTTTCATCTGTCTTTTACTAGCATCCTCTTCCCCTTTGTCTTTCTTAACTTCTAAACTTCAAAAAAAGCTGCAGACCACTAGCCATAGCTCCAGACATTCTCAGTCCCCTGTGAAGGTGACTTTGTTCTACAATTCTTTGCATCATTCATTTATTCCATTATTTAGTGATAATGAACATTGTTTCAAGGACTTTTTCGCTGGCATTATGTAAAAGTAAAAGTTGTTATTTTATATGTTATAGCTCTGTTAGTGTGTGTGTGTATATGTGTGTGTGTGTGTGTGTGTGTGTGTGTGTGTGTGTGTGCGCGCACATACTGCGTACATGTATGTATGGATAACATTTTTGAAGTCAGATTTTATTTAGGAGGGGTCAAAAGTTTACACTCAGCACCACGTGTGCGAAAGATAAAAACAAACAGTGGCATTTAAGCAAACAGCTCTGTGGCTATCAGGCACTCTTGTTTGAGAGTCATTAATTATTGCTGCACTATTGTCTGTCTCTAAACACAGAAAACTCCCCCATGCCTCATCACTGCGCTGCTTCCTCCAGGGCAGGCGTCAGACACAACTACTGCATAGGGCCCACGAGACAGAGAGATGGAGAGAGACAGAGAGAGAGAGAGAGAGAGAGAGAGAGAGAGAGAGAGAGAGAGAGAGAGTCGGGGTTGGGACAAGTGAAAATGACTTAAGAAATAGAGTGATTATAGAGAAAGAGAAGAAAGGAAAGAAGGAGAGAAATAGCATGATGCAGTGATTATAGAGGAAGAGAAGAAATGAAAGAGATAGAGAGAAGAAAAAGAGGAGACAGACAGAGAGAATGAGGAAGGGAGAAAGTCACAAGTGAGAGAAGTGTTAGGGAGAGACTGAGGAAGAGAAGTGCACGCTTAAGTAGAAATAAAAATGTGAAGAAAGAAGAGGGATGAAAGAAGAGAGACAAAGAAAAAGAGGAAGAGGCAGTTCTGCTTAGAGGAAGAGATAAAGTCACAAATGAGAGAAATTGTTTGAGAGAGATTGAGGAAGATGAGTACACACTTAAGTAGAAGCAAGAGAAGGCAGTGAGGAAGCAAAACCAGAGGAAGACTGTGAAAAGGTTTTTGAAATGAGTTAATGAATATGGTTCCTGACTGGAACAGAGTTACCAGGGAAAGAGGGGAAGGAACCGCCAAATACAAAGAACCTAGAACCATACTGCCACACATACACATGTGCTTTCCAGTAATGGGGAGAAAGGGAGATAATGAGTTGGGGAGAAGCTCAAGAGACAACATGTGCGCCCGCACACACACACACACACACACACACACACACACACACACACACACACACACACACTAGCTCTTCTGCAGGCCAACTGAGCTCAGGTCTTCACATAGCCCTACACACACATAACCACACAGCTTTAGAGCTTAATGTCTTTTGCACTGGATCTATCCCCCACACACACACACACACACACATCTACACATACAAGTCCTCTCAGTCCTGGCCCCGCAAAACACACACATACACACACACACACACACACACACACACACACACACACACACACACACACACACACACACACACACACAAACACACACCCTTCCCAAGTCCTCTCGGTGCTGGCCACTCAAACCTGCTGTAGGCCCGGCCAAGAGACTCATGCTCCACCACTTCAAGCGCCCAGACCCCAGACTGGAGCCCATGCAGGCAGCCATGGTACCTCCCAAGGCCCTTCTGGATGGGGAACATCTGCTCCGACACAAAACACAGTCATGCAAATGAAATGGAACTGTGAAGTGTGTATTGGCTCTTTGGCACTGAAGGCCTTCTGTCAAGACCCCCCCAGTCCAGCGCAGGTGTGCTGAGTGGCTCTCACCCTTGGGTGGGTAATATCCATATCAGTGTCTGAATGCTGCTTTGGGGTTGTGTGTGGTGGAGTGGCTTTCTCAATTCCCTCAAGGTTCTAGCCTCAAGATCCATGTATTGTACAGTCTGTTTCTGAGATTAACCTTTGAGTTAACATTATGGC
>JAODXP020000026.1:10879019-10914019 GCA_027497455.2 Sardinella longiceps | reverse complement strand
TTTTTGAGAGGGGCTCAGTGAAATTGAATAGACAACAAAGAACAATGAAAATCTTTCCTTTTCTTTTAAAGACGGTACATGAAAAATGAATTTCAAGATAAGCTACTTAACAACAAAGCAGATATAATCTCAATCTAAATAAATAGTGCTGTCTAAATGAGAAAATCTGGCATTTAAATAATAAACAGTATGACATATTTCAGGCCTTAAAAAGGAAAACTCAACAACAAAACAAACAACAAAAAATAAACTGAGAAAAAAATAGACTCCCTATAGTTAATCAGAAGAGAATAAATAATGAACACAACATGAAATAATCTGAGACAAGGAAAAAAAAAACATTCTTAACAAAAGTGTATTTGTAAAGACATCATCAAATTCACGGATTACACAACTGTGGTGAATTTGATAAGCAGAGGCAATGAAGTCATGTACAGAGAGGAGGTGACACAGCTCAGCAATTGGTACTCACAGCAACCTGCTTCTCAATGTGGTCAAAACAATGGAATCGATCACTGACTTCAGCCGAGCTCCAAGCACTTGCACTTTGCACAGAACACCATGAACATCAACAAGAAAGCCCAGCAATATCTCTACTTCCTGCAGAAACTGTGCAAAGCTTACCCCTAAAACCATCCTTGCTACCTTCTACAAAAGGGACAATATGGTAAATGCACTGCTACAGAACAAAAGGCCCTGCAGTGGATCATAAGCTGAAAAGCTCACTGGGGTCGCTCTCCCCTCCCTCTCCGATATCTCCCAAAACTTGCTATCTGCGCAAAGCCACAAGCTTTGTGAAGAACACATCACATCCATCCTACTCGCTCTTCTCCCTACTGCCATCAGGCAGAACATACTGCACCATAACTGCCCACAAATCCAGAATGGGGATGAGTTTCTTCCACCCAAGCAGTCAGACCGCTGAACAACAGAACATGACGCAAAGCCTCTCAAAGTGTACTGGAATGCACTCCTGCACTTTTCCCCATAGCTGCTAAGTCTCTAGAACCCTGGTTCCCAAATGGCGGCCCGTGGGCCAGATCCGGCCCGCAAGAACCAAATGAGTGGCCCACAGCACCATCTGACTTACCAGTTTTCTCCATAAACATGCTTTCAGACCTCATAAACAGTAGGCCTATACAGGCAATCATACTATAAGAAATTTATTGAGGTGGATTAAAGAAAGCATTACACTACTTTGTAATGTTCTAACTAGCATCCTTCCAACACATGTTTTTTTAATGTTTGCGGGGTAAGCCCTTGGCTTGGTATGTTTGATAAAATTCAGCCCTTGAGAAAAAATATTTGGGGACCACTGCTCTAGAAGCTTCTCAGGGCTGGAGTTCATAAAAGAGCAGGCGTTGGTCAACTTGACCAGGTGCTCCACATACCAGGTCCAGTTCTAGGCATAGACAAGCAAGGCGGTCGCCTATAGGGCACCAAATATCAGGGGGGCATCACAATACATTTCTTACCCTTTTTCTTCAGTTTTTCTCTTATATTATATTTTTAGAAAAGGGGGGGAGCAAAACTCAAATCTGGCCTAGGGTACCAAAAAGGCTAGAACCGGCCCTGTCACATACAACATGCTGTTTGGTGGTGGGATGTTAAAAGCTGTCGAGATGCTTTGAGGCAGCCTGTACAGTGTACACCCTTCTCTGTGAGGAGGTCTTTCTGGCCACGGTGATTTGCAAGAAGGTTTACTGAACGCACAAAATGTTTACTGAATATTTTAATACCCTGCATCGTTTTCTAGGAGCAAGTGAAATCATTGTCCCTTGCACTTTCAAAAACTTGTACGCTCCCAGCACCATCTGTCCGTTCGACACATCTCCTCTTCTCATGCAGACAACAGAATGGGCATTCTCTCTCTGACCTTCAAATGCTGACTTATCATGAAGATCAGGGTGGTCTTTGATCCCCTTGGCTTCTTCTCAAGGATCCTGCCTCTGATATCCGGTAAGTCCTCTCCTGAGGCACACCTTGATCTTACCAGTGAATATCAATTTGTTTTTAATCTGGATGGCTTTTATGTATTTGTATGAAAGAAAGAAAGTAGAGAAACAAAATATAAGAACATGTTAATGGTTATTTGTTATTGTGACAACTATGCACTACACAAATGCATTTTATTGATGGCATTTTGAATGCACAGATACCCTAACCCTAACTCCAACCGTAAACCCAGCCGTATATCTATAATAGTAACAACTAGTAACAACTTTGGTTGTTGTAATGCAGTTGCATATTCCCAACATCAACGGTAAAGAAACAAATCTCTGCCTTCTTCATTAATTTGCAGTGTCTTTGATACAGCAGCATATATGGTACAAAAAAAGGCATCAGCCACATCTCATACAGTACCTCCTTAGTTTTGATTGCTACTCAACTCTGCACCTCAGGCTAGTTTTAGGTCTGCCTCACATTTTCAGCTGCTTTATTTTCTGTTTAAAGATGAACGAATCAAGTCCTGGTAGCCTTGATTAGTTAATCAAGAGCATTATAATTACCATGACTTTAATCAGGTGCACTTTCAATAGGGACACAAACATCCAACTGCTGCTGCCCTGGAGAAGAGAAACCAGTGAAACAGAACAGGGGAAAATGGCCGTCGGCTAACAATAGAAGCTAACTCTCAGACGTGCAAAGCCTGTCTGAAGTTGTAGGAGTCTCTCAGCCATTAGCGTCTCAATCCTTTAATCCCCGTGAGTCATCAATAATCTCCCAGAAATAGACCAAAGAGTTTTCCCTTCCCCGAAATGGGGTTTCAAACTCTTGATGCTTACTTTATGTCTTGTAGCCTTTCATGTGTTTAGGAGCACTGTAAGAAGATTTTCAGTTGTATTAACTCTAAACGTGTAGGAGGGTTGTAACAGCAATTTGACCTTTGAACTTTCTTCACCCTTATTGGATTTCTCTAATGTCTGGTTAAATTGACTGATTGATTGAGAGCAGGTTCATAGTTTGTTTTATGATGGTGCAGACTTCAAGAAATTATTCCCCCTCAAGCAACTTCATTCTCCAATCGACATTTATGATAAGCGTCAAAATGTGCCAAGCCATTCTTTTAAAAAATTGATCATTGTCTAATAAATACCAGGTCATGCCTGTGGGCAAAAGACCTCCTAGAAACCTCATACTCGTATCATGTTTCAAAAAAAAAAAAAAAATCAATATGTTTCCAGAGCGTCTGGTTGAAATATTACAACTAGAAAACTTGTGCAATATCAGCTCGGGTCTGACCCAAAACAGCTATTAGCATAAGAATTTACAACCGCAGCATATTGCATTGCGACAAACAGTTGAATCACGGAGCCCCATCCACTTCTCTTTATGGCCACAGGCCACGGGTGTCTTCTGGAGATAGCGAAGCCCACGAGCCAAGCCAGGCTTCGGCCTCTCTGATATACAGCTCCCTGGGCCCCTTGAACGAGTACGGGCGGAGACGGAGAATTCATTCGGATGTATTTATTCTTATTGTCCATTAGTGGAGCCAGATTAACGTCTGAGATATACCCACGGAGCAGCCCTCTGCTCGGAGGATGGGGAGTAATGGAAGAACAAATCACAGAGCCGATCTGTTCTGGCCCTAGCGTCCGTGTCGATGTCGCTGAGAGCAGGAAAGAGAGGATGAACAGAATGAAAAGAGAGGAAGAGGGATGGGAGAGGTGGAGATGAGGAGGAGGAGATGGAGTAGGGAGGTGGGGAGGAGAGGGGGATGAGGGAGAGGAAAAAAAGAACGAGTGGAAGGACAGAGAGGATGACGACTCCTGAGAGCTCTTTTTTGATTCCTCCCAGAGCTCATTAAAATGTTAACGCCTGCACACTCCGACTCAGCTGCGCTGGGCCCCACTGTTCTCTGGGTGTACAGCAGAAATGTCACTGCCGTCTCTCTCTCTCTCTCTCTCTCTCTCTCTCTCTCTCTCTCTCTCTCTCTTTCTGTCACACACACACACACACACACACACACACACACACACACGCATCTGACGCAGGAAAAGGAAAAAGTAGCTACAGATTATCTTCTCTCTAGATATCCAAGATACACTCACTGGAACAAACTGCCATTCAGAGTCCCAAAAGGGTTCCCTAAGCTATATCATAGGAACTTTTAGTATCTCTTTATAGGGTTTTGCAGTAGCAGAGTGTCCACTTTTGTGCTGAAATCATACCTGTCATATACAGTATAATGCCCATTATTTCTTGACTGCACTGGTGCTCAGCACTCACCCACAGCCCTACACTTATTGCAGTTATATGGAGGTAAAATGTACCATTACCCATTTGGCTTATGTAATACAGTATATCACCACTTTCAGCACTGGACTTTGGGTTATTATTACTTCCGCCAAGGAGGTTATGTTTTCGGTCGCGTTGGTTTGTCTGTTTGTACCATTACCCATTTGGCTTATGTAATACAGTATAATACCACTTTTAGCACTGGACATTGGGTTATTATTACTTCCGCCAAGGAGGTTATGTTTTCGGTCGCGTTGGTTTGTCTGTTTGTTCCATTACCCATTTGGCTTATGTAATACAGTCTATTACCACTTTTAGCACTGGACATTGGGTTATTATTACTTCCACCAAGGAAGTTATGTTTTCGGATCGCGTTGGTTTGTCTGTTTGTTTGGTGTTGTCTGTTTGTCAGACATGGACACAAGGGAACAAGTGATTACATTTTGATAGTGATCCATGCATCAGTGACCCCATGGCTTTGGCGGAGGTTTGCACTCTCTGAGTGCTTCTAGTTACAACATAACATAAGTGTACAGTAGTCAGAATGGAGAAATAAATAAACCATAAATATATAATTAGTAAGTAAATGAATGAATAGGACTCATTTGAAAACTCATTATTTTCATTTGTTGTCAATTAGTATGTGGTTTTGATTAATTAAATTTGAATGAATTGAATCGTCAATCACAGTCCTCTATAAACACTGTTGATAAGAATTAAGAAAATGGTCCAGAAGGAGCTCTGTGTATCTGTATGTTTATATATGTGTTTGTTTTTCTTATTTTTTTAAATCACTAATATTAGCTCTCTATGTGTTGTTCTGTGTTGTGTTCTCGTTGTTAGGTCAGCATTCTGAGAAGTCCAAGACAAATTTCCCCATTGGGATAAAAAAAAGTATACAGTATCTATCTAACTATATCTACTATACATGTAATTAGCTCATTAAATGTGTACAGGTGGAAAAACGTATTTATTTTAGTAGGCTACCAGTTGTACAATTTTTACTCTCTTCCGTGTTAAATCTTGTTAGGCTGAGCCATTTGCTTTTCAACACGCCCAAGCATTTAGCAAAAAAAAAAAAAAAAAGAAGAAGAAGAAGGAAAAAAAAAGTGCACCAGTCATCGCTTAGACCAGTGAGACTCGGCACCTCTCCACCTACATTTGTTTTGGTTAGCATAGCACGGCACAAGATCACAAATCCATTTGCTCAAGGTCTCTACCTTCCTCACCTTCCTAATAGAGATTAATGGGGGAAGAGGTGGTCGGCACGGGATGGACGCAGCTTAATGGACGCAAGTCCAACATTAGCCATTACACTGGCTCAGCATTCAGCCCAGCGAAGCCCGTATCTGTCAAAGATGATTGGATTGAGCAGGGAGAAGCTGAACGAGGGGCCTCAAGGTCATGTTGAGAATTTCAACTGTGGTTGAAGAGCAGAGGAGAGCGTAGAATATCAATAGTCATGCTTAAGAGTTAAGAGTTGCTCTGTGCCATGTGGCAACAACAGAATAAAAGCATGATGTTGTAAAGCCATTACAGTAAAGGCATAAGCTATTAATTGGGGCAGACTTACAGTACATGATGCATTGTGAGGATGCTATTACTTTTTGTTTTTGTTGTTTGTCTTATTATACAGACCTAGCACAATGTCAGTTTTTTATTTTATCTTTTATCCAGGCTACACACACATACACATATTTGTGATGGCATGTCTCCACTCCACACCATATTGTACATTGGGTCTCAATTATTGATTGCAAATACACTGTATGTAGGGCTATAGCTACGGTATAGGGCTATATTGTAGCCTACTACTGTCAAATAGACCTGACCTAACATTGATCACTGTACTGAGCATTCTGGTGGTTATGTAGAATAGTGAAGTACACAGATATTCTAGTAATAAGCACTGCATACAACTAACCAACCACCCTATGTAGCCCCTTCCCTACTGCACGTCTGTACTTTGCACAAAAAGACTGACACCAGACATGATTTCACTGTATTTTTTACACCAGTAAACATATGCATGTGACAAACTCTTCGATTCCTTGAACACTTAACATGTTTCATACATGCGTCATGCATATATGCATTACAATATGTTTCATAGTTTTCTCTTGATTGACGAGTTCTTTCGCCCTTCACTTCACTCTTGGCAGCATGTAGAAGTCCTGACAAATAGAGACCCCCAAGGTCTCACACTCAACTGCCTTATCTTGTCATCTCCGTGAAAAGAAAGCGATTAAAAACGCAAGGTGCCGGAGGAAAACTTACTGTAATCAATACTATCGTAATTGCAAGCTGCCATTTAAATCTCTTTGTGGCACCGGCGGTAATGGCACCTCTGTCATGCCGGGGGGAGAGATAAGGCAATTTGGAGGCTCTGTTAGCTTAGTTCAAAAGGGGAACCCGCTCTTTTGTCATCTGCGCACATTGACCGGAGACCATTGGAGAGGGGATTGAGTTTTTCTCGTCCTTCAAAGCTGAGCAAATGCAACAAAAGGCAAATGACACCGCAAACAGAGACAGGTAGAAAGAAAGAAAGAAAGAAAAAAAAACAGACTGATTGTTGGTTGCAGAAAGTGAAAAAGCCAATTCTCTGACTGCGTATGAATGGGAGAATATGCCCATGTAAACTTGCTAACAATGGACAAAATATTTCCTCTACTGCACAGTACATGACATGAATAGGAAATATGGACATACTGTATGCTTAGTAACAAAAATATGTGCTATCAATTTTTAAAGGAAAAGATGGTGAGCAAACAACGATGCTGCTCCAGATAAAAAATGATAACAGTATTTGTTTACAGTGCCAGTAGTACACAGTTTTTACAGTACATGCTTGGTATGCTTTCCTTCATGGACATACCACTGCCACAGCCTATGAACACACCATTGCCACAGCCTAGCCATGCATCAGTGTTCATTCCATCATGCTCTCTCTCTCTCTCTCTCTCTCTCTCTCTCTCTCTCTCTCTCTCTCTCTCTCTCTCTCTCTCTCTCTCTCACCAACTGTCTCTTTGCATTCAGTTCTTATCTCTCAGTGTCCAGCGCTAATGGGGAACATATGGATGGGAGATGCCGCTCTGCATGGCGCATGCCATTAGCCACTCGCTAATGCACCTCCTCTGCTCTGCTGCAGCGCTAGCGGCATGGGTGGATTAGCGGAGATGCAGCAGCAGCAGCTAGTGTCAAGGCTAATGGAACCCGGTGGAGCCCAGACTGTTTCAAGGTAGTTCGGGGGCCCCAAGCAAACAGGGCATGGGGGCCCTTGCCCTCCCATAAACACCTACCTAAACCGCATTGTTATAATCTTCAAGCATCTCTCAGTGATATAATTATTTGTGTTAAACTTACAGTTGTCTAATTCTGTCATATTGTATTGAAAAACACCACAAACTAAACTACTAAAATGATTAAACCGTCATTTTGGGGGGCCTCTTTCAGCCTGGGGCCCCAGGCAATTGCCTGGTTTGCCTGTCCTGTTGCAACGGCCATGAATGGAGCGACCCAGTGGAAGCGGCACACACACACACACACACACACACACACACACACACACACAGTCAGTCTCGAAAGAAACGAGGGAGGTGGCAAGTTGGGTTACGCAGTCTTGTGGGATGCGAGCTGCATTTAGTCATTCATTTTGCACTGACAGGTTGGAGGTATTTCTGACTTGCGGGTCCTGTCTGGAGTGATTAAGGTTATATATCCTACCGTAAGGAGGACACAGGTGTCCTTGCTGTTACTGAGCACATTTGACTCCACGGTTTGAGTGAATCAAATTGGATTGCCATATCTAGTGACTCCAGTATTGCTAAAATTAAAATGTCTTCAAAATGGGCTCGATGCAAGATTCAGTCTAGAACTAATATAGTATATTTTTTTTTAGATGGTAAAAAAGAGTGATGGTGGAAATGGCTTCTTGACTGAAATAAACAAGCGACAAGAGATCTCTGCCATGCAGCAGCCAGGGGGAGGGATCAGAGTTTGGCCGCAGGGAAAGGCAGCGGATGTCAGAAGAAATCTCAGCCCAACCTGATAGCTCCCTCCCTCCCACCCTCCCTCTAACCTTCCCCTCTCATCCATCCTCCACCACCTCACCCCCACCCCTAACCTCCACCCCTACCCCCAACTCCCTTGAGTCAGGCAGCCAATGACTCAGCCCTCCCACCCTTCAGAAGAGTCTGGGAGACTCGGAGGTGTCACCACCAGGGCCTAGACGCCACAGGGAGCCGCTTCGGACACGATGTCCAGGACCCGCTCATGCATCCCGGCAGCATCTGCTTGCGTCCGCCTGTCTCCCTCCCTGCCTGGCTGCCTCATCGCCAGCCCGCCTGCCTGCCTGTCCACTTGAGTCGCCTGGTTTTCTCCAGGATCGCCAGTAAAGCTGAGTTAGCCTGTTTTTTTTTTTTTTTTTTTTTTTCATAGGGAGTTCCTGGAGATCGCAAAAATAATGTCCGTTTTCCCATGAGTTGAGTCGCAGAGTCATAATCGCTGGGCCCTGATGTCAGAAAACATCAGCCAAAATGAGTGGATGAATAAAACAAAACAAATTCTAGAGCGAGGCAAAACCAATTCTCCTAACTGAATTCAATAAGAGATGACATACAACAACAAATGAGTTTGTGCCCATTTGTTGTTGTGCTTTGTAGTTGTGCATTGAATGTCATAGACTAGAATAGAGTAGCCAGTATAACACATTGTGTGTGTGTGTGTGTGTGTGTGTGTGTGTGTGTGTGTGTGTGTGTGTGTGTGTGTGTGTGTGTGTGTGAGTTTGTGTGTGTTTAAATGTGTGTGTAGGTCTGTGTGTGTGAATGTGTGTCTGTCTGTCTGTCTGTCTGTTTGTCTGTGTGTGTGTGTTTAAATCTATGTGTAGGTCTCTTTGTGTGTGTGTGTGTGTGTGTGGTGTGTGTGTGTGTGTGTGTGTGTGTGTGTGTGTGTGTTTCTCCTGAAGTTCATTAATTAACGGTGCATTCTTAGTGGCCTTTCTTGAGGGATTCCTCAGTCAGCATCCCTCACACACACACACACACACACACACACACACACACACACACAGTCACCCACTCACACTGACACACACACACACACACACACTCACACAAACACTCGTTGTGAAGTTGAAAAGTTGAATCAGTGTGTGACAGCGGACAAAAATCCACCTTTCACATTGTCTGCATTCCAAAGAGAGGAGTCATCGCACAGGCCTTAAAATAATGAGGACGAAATTAATTCCCTCTGGATTTTCTTCCCTTTCCCTTCTTCCCCCAGTTTTTTTCTTTTCTTTTCCCCCTCCCTCCATCCTCTCCATCCATCCCTTTCTGCCAGGCCACGATTAATCCCATCAGTAAACAAAGCAGAGGTCATCTTGTTTTGGAGAACTCCAATTAGGCTCTAATCAGCACTAATCAGACAAGCTGCTCTCTGCTGGCCCTTTGCTAGATGCACACTCTGTCTGAAAGGCTCTCTCTCTCTCTCTCTCTCTCTCTCTCTCTCTCTCTCTCTCTCTCTCTCTCTCTCTCTCTCTCTCTCTCTCTCTCTCTCTCTCTCTCTCTCTCTCTCTCTCTCTCTCTCTCTCTCTCTCTTCTCTCTCTCTCTCTTTCTCTCTCTCTCTCTCTCTCTCTCTCTCTCTCTCTCTCTCCTTCTCTCTCTCTCTCCAGCTCGCTCTATGCACTTTCTCTCCATTGTTATTCCTCCCTGTCTCCCTACCTTTTCTTTACCTTCTCTATCGGTCTCTCTTTTCCCTTCATCCCTCTCTCACACACGCTTTCTCTTTCCATCTCTCTCTCTCTCTCTCTCTCTCTCTGTCCCCAATGGATTGCATGCATGCCCTCCGTGCTTAACATGTCGGACTCCCTGTGATCTTCTGTCGAGGGTGTGAGAGCGAAAAGAAAACAGGCTAATTGCAAACAGAGGGAGGCATATTTGCTAATGAATAAAGCTTAAGATCTTTCCTGTGATTTAGGCCAGGGTAGTTCCAGGGAAACTCTGGCTTGTTTTTTTTTTTTCACTGTGTTTACCACAGAGCCAAGAAGAAGAAAACAGGGGTGCATTACAAGCTGGAACCTTGTTGTTTTGGCATGTAGGTAGCCCGCTAAATCCTTTGGGAACTTGGGACATTTTTGGTGTGTTTTAGAGGTGGTCGTAGTGGAGGTGGGGCTGGGGGTGTCCTGGGGAATCTCTGGGTACCAAATCACAGGTCGGTCACTATGGGTTAGAGAGTTGCTTTGTTAATTTAGCCTTTGAAACGCTATTGTCACATCAACAGATACTATATGGACAGGTGCAAAAATACAAATATGAAGACACTACTTGTAGCTCTGCTTATATTAATGAGATTAGGTTGGGATAAATAGAAGTAAACATCAAGATGTTTGTACAATTTACTGCACATTGTACTGAATCCACACACCACACAAAGACACAGACCTTCAAGTGTAATGCCATGGAGAAGATTTCATTACAACTTTTTTCTGAGGACATCTTTCATTTGAATTCATCATTTGATATTAATCCTTCTCAGCCAGGTTCTCATTTCCTTTCTCAAATCTCCTGCTTCTTCAGCGGAGCAAATGAACTTTAACTCACAGCCTACCAATACTCGCCTACGTCCTTTATAAAATGTATTTAATTATCTGTTGAACTCGAACGAACTGATAACAAGCTCAGTAGAGTTACTTGGAAAGGGAGTACAATAGTACACAAGATGTGCATCTCAGACCCATATGCGTTTTCCGTAATGACTTGCCTTTCCTGACTTGTGTTTCTCCATCAGATTTTTTTTTTTTTTTCCTGCTATTGGTTGTGACACAGTAGTTTTCGCAGCTAATTTGTTATTGAGCAAAACAAGTGGCAACTTTGAATCACTGGTAGGTAAATCAATAGAGGTTTGTCAACAGTAAACACAAAGCTGTTTTCCTTGGCCAATCAAGTTCGGAGTTGTAAAAGAAAAAAGAAAAGAAAAAAAAAGCAATCTCTCATTTTCATTTGTTGTGTTGAAGTGAGACTAGGCAGTCGGGTGAGGATTAGAGTGGTTTAGCAACACAATGGAGTGTTATCTACAAACAAACAAAATACACAGAAAATAAATAAATAAACAAAACATCAATAAAGGTACATATAAAACCAATAAATTGTACCTGGAGGCTTTTGTTGCAAATGTGAAGTTGTGTTAGGGAATAAAAGTCGTCAGACTGCCATGGGGCGACCACAGTCGCTTTGGCTGTTATTTGACTTTCTTAGTGGGTATTCAATTTTAACAAGAGTTGAGGTGGTGGACAACATAGTGCACTGCTGGTTTCTTCCACTTCTCATTTCTTTTTTTGTCGTGCAAGCACAATATGTTGCCTACAAAGTCTTCGTTTTTCCCTCTTGTTTGAAGGGACATGTGCAACCCATGCACAAATGCTTTAAAGATTGATTTAAAAAAAAAAAAAAAAGAGGAAAGAACATAACCCCTCTTGGCTAACTTCTAATTAGCATATGCTAAGCTGTTTGGACTAACTCTACGGTGGAATTTGAGATTGGGTCCACGGGGGAAAATCTTGCTTGCAGAGGGAACAAAGAAAATCTCATGTATCCCTTTAATTAATGCATGATTACGATTTTTTTTCCCTCTGCACAGTGAAATTGCTTTTGATGGTGCTTTTTGTCAATTAAAATAGTGAAACCAATGGATGATTGCTTCGGTGCACATTACACGTGGGTTATTCCCAAGGACAGCTGATGGTACAAATTTGAAATGGAACATTCTGAGGAGAATAACAAAGAAGGAGATGAAGAGCTTAGACTAACGACATATTCCCTTGGGAAGCATCATCCATTAGGGAAGAGAGGAGTAGTGTGTGTGTGTGTGAGAGAGAGAGAGAGAGAGAGAGAGAAGAGGAATAAAATCTTGTTAGTCCCCAAGTGCTGTTTTAGTATTTGGGCCAAGGAGGACGATGCTAAGCTGTGCTCACTTTGTTCTCAGAAAAGTCCCAGTTCCTTGTCCTCCCATGACATCCAAAAAGCCCCCCCCCCCCACCCCTTCCCCCCCTGGAGGGGTGTGTGTGTGTGTGTGTGTGTGTGTGTGTGTGTGTGTGTGTGTGTGTGTGTGAGAGAGAGAGAGGAGGGTGTCTATCTCCCTGGTCCTCCTGTCATGGCTCATTTCCCTCCTGCCACAGCATCAATGCTGCATTCTTGCTCTGATCGTTCCTGCTGACCACCAGCCAAAGACACAGAGAGAGAGAGAGAGAGAGAGAGAGAGAGAGAGAGAGAGAGAGAGAGGGAGAGAGAGAGATGGAACGCAGAGAAAGAGAGAGAGAGAGAGAGCGAAGAAAGACAGAGAGAGAGAAATGGAGAGAGAAGAGAGAGATGGAGAGCGAAGAAAGAGAGAGAGAGAGAAATGGAGAGGAAGAGAGAGACTCAGAGGAAGGGAAAAGGGGGAAACAGGGAGAGGATAAGAGAGCGAGTGACTGACTGAGGGGACAGAGATTGAAAGAGAAGAAAGTTGAGAAAAGAAAAAGAAAGACAGAAAGAGGAGTAGGAGAGGAGAGACAAGGAGGGGATGAGAGAGCAGGAAGCAAGTGGAAAAGAGAGTGAGACAGAAAGAGAAAGAAGGAGAGGAGAAAAAGAAAGAATGACAAGAGAGCGGAGAGCGAAAGAGAGAGCGAGAGAGAGAGAGGAAAAGAAGCTATGGAAAAGAGTGTCTCTTGACCAGGCACCTAAAGACTCTTCCATGTTTCTGCGGCTTGACAGCCTCTAAGTCACTCGTTTAAAATCTGTCTACAGGAACATGGCGGTTTGACCTCAGGAAAATGAGATATATTGCCATCGTGGTCAGAGTGCCCATGCAACGACATCAATATCCCAACCCTTTTCACTCTAAGCACACACACACACACACACACACACACACACACACACAGGCTGGCCTCTGATCAAGGCAATTTTCCAGAAGCTCTTATCATTTGCATGTATTTGATTTAGAATGATACCAAATTAATCTCTCTTTTCTAACACTGACTGCTAATGTCTTACAATAATAAGTGTTTGCCATTTGCTCTCTCGTCCTTTGAAGAGCGTTCTGTCCATATGTGGCAGATGTTTAATATTCTGACTCCCACTCGATATCGCTCATTTGCCTTCTGACCTCCCCAAAATACACCGCAATCACTCAAGACGACAGCGGGGCAGACACAAAGTAAATATCGCTTTAATTGTGACATGGCAAACTTGATCTCTTTCTTGCTCTCTCTCTCTCTCTCTCTCTCTCTCTCTCTTGCTCTCTTCATTCCTTCTTGTTTTGCTGTCCACTCTGCACTTCTATCTGAACTTACCTGCATCCACCTCTTTCCATCTCTCTCTCTCTCTCTCTCAACTGTTATGCTCTTTCTCCATCTCTCCATCCAGTTTCCATTTTTTGTCAACTGTCTCTCTTTCCCCTCATTATTCTCATCTCATCTCCCTCCTTCATTTCTCTCTCTCTCTCTCTCTCTCTCTCTCTCTCTCTCTCTCTCTCTCTCTCTCTCTCTCTCTCTCTCTCTCTCTCTCTCTCTCTCTCCCCCTCTCCTCTCTGTGCTCTTCTCTGCTAGCAGATTTATCATCATGCAGACTGGAGCCCATACACATGAGTGATTCCAGCTCCAAATGACCTTCCCCTTGCATGGAGCAGAGGCACACTGGAATTGGAAATTGTCAGGATGAAATGGATCTATTTTGAAATCCGATGTTTGATGGCAGTGGTTGCTGGGGTCACTCGAGGTGTGTGTGTGTGTGTGTGTGTGTGTGTGTGTGTGTGTGTGTGTGTGTGTGTGTGTGTGTGTGTGTGTGTGTGTGCCTGTTGATGATATAAAGGTGTGTGTGTGTGTGTGTGTGTGTGTGTAGGAGCAACCACAACACTCTCCTTGTCGGCAGTGTGAATAAATATATAAATAAATGGAGAGAACAAGAATGAGAAGAGAAGGGAGGAAAAAATGAAAACTAAGAAAAGATTTGTGTGTTCAGCAGGCATGACATGCAGGGCTGTCACAGATTGACAGTTTATTTTAGAGGCCATTAACTTTACATACACACAGGTGGCATGAAATATAAAGCCCCCCATGCACACACACACACACACACTCACACACACACACACACACACACACACACACATTGTTGTGTTGCCCACCACCCCCTCCACACCTCACACACTGCATGTTGTTTATGTAACACACACGGGGGCAGCCACTGAGACAAAAGAGATTAACCTAGAATTTGTGCACTATAAGTGGATTAGGTGTTTTGCAAGATGGGAATATTTTCCGGTGGCTGGGACACCAGAGTCGAGTCCTTCGGCAGTCGACTGTGTTGTGTGTCCTTGTCTTGTGTACTTTCAAGAGTGTTTTGTGTGTTGCCTTTGGTTTTCATATCACTACATACAGTATACTGCTACACATACTTGTAAGCAGGCCCGGACTGGGACCAAAAAATGGCCCTGGCATTTTTGGCCATGGCGACCTACCATGATTTTATTCAATAATAATAATGTTGTGGCTATCTAAAAAAAAAAAAAAAAAAAAAAAACTGTAAGTGGGACATATTGCATGAATATGAGAGATTTAATTGGACTAGCCCAATATCCTTCATGGAAATTCACCCGGTATTGCTCTGTATGCCCTATGGCCAATCTTGTAAGTCTCTTTCTTTATATCCCTTTCACACTCTCTCTCACACACACACACACACACACACACACACACCCCAGGTAATACTTTACCAGTAGTCATAATGCTTCATCAGAGGTTATTCTTAATTCACATGAATTCACATAATTTAGATTCATTGTACAGTACATTTTATATTCACAATTAAATGTACAATCATTGTAAGTTAAGTGCATCAGTTATGTATTATTTTGCCTATTTATTGTACCCTTTATAAATATAATGAATTGACCGATCCCAAGCCCCGCCCATCTATTGTTACGTATAGCTACCTCGGACAACTTTGGCCAAAACCAGCGTGCCTGGAGCTGGAAATGCCTGTGTAAATACGTTCACTTGTGATGGCTATCGGTTCAGATAGCCTGAATGTTATCGTTTGAAAATGTGAACAGCAATAAAAACAACAGTAGACAACGTGATGGGTTCGTCTCTGTGAATGTTCACCGTTTCCCTATTTCAGATTATTTCGATTTCAACAGGTCAGGGGGAAAAGTTAACCTAACCAGCCCAAGTTGCTAGATGCACACACAGCATAACGTTAGAAGCAAAATTGCATCCCTAGCAACTTTCTCAAAATGTCAAGTAATTTTTCTGGATGGGGATGACATCGTATGCCTATGTGTTTGTAAAGACGTTAATGTTTTACACTGAATCTGCTGCGTAGCCCACCCCATGTAGCCCATCTTTGAATGTAGGCTAATGTAAGCTAACGTAAGGAATACTCCTACTTAGCTTCGTGTAAACTTACAAAACTGTTGATCTGTGAGTGTAAAAGGTGTAAAAGCCTTCCCTTAACTCTCGATTCTTCTTGTGATGTTAGACCTAACGTTAGTTAGCGGCAAAGTCCTTCCTTTAAATGGTCTGATCAGACGTAACCTAATGTTACCAAACGCACTGCACACAGCTAACGTTAACGTTACTGTAGGCTCTCCTTGGGGGAGGCTGGTTGATAAGCTAATAATTGTCATAATTGAGGTTAAAACACGGTGTCATTATAAGCACAGGCTTTGGGAGAGAACATGCATTTGTGTTGAGGGTAAAAAAAAAAAATATTAACATTGCCGTCACTGATGCTGTAACATTAAAGCAGATAATTGCGTCCGTCGTCTCCATTTCTCATGTTACCTACGTGGCTGCAACTTTGCGTAAGCCTATTCACCGTATTCATTAATTATTTGTTTATTGTATTACAATTAGATTAGCGATATCCGTGCAAAGTTTGAACTTGTTTAGCAGGTTGAAGAGAGCCGAGGCTGACTGAGGCTACTTCTTGTATGAATGAAAAGGAAGGCATGGCCTGAGCGAATTGGCAAGGGTGAAAAAAAAAAAAAAAACTTCCCACACATCCATAAATAAGCTATTGGTCTTAGAGGTCCCCAAACACATATTCCACCGTTGTGATATGAGATTACACCTTATTTTCAAGACAAAGCTGCAAGCCTCATAGTCTACTAATATGCAGGAAAGGGAGAAGTTGTCCGAGCCTGTCCGAGGTTCGCTGCGGGCCCTATTGTGACATAGTGAAAGTGGGCGGGGCTTGGGATCGGTCAATTGGAGATGGGGAGTTCATTAACCTATGTAGACCAAAGGAAAACACAAGATAAATTCCACAATGCATGATTTAATTTTTGTCTCAAATCAAATCAAGTCATCTCCCCTTGATCCGTTGGCTTACTTGCCTCCTGAATAAACTGTGTGAAAATCCGGTTTTGAAAGACAACACAAGGGCTGTAAATGTCAAACGCCTCACAAGATAGCGTTGTTAGTTGTGAAATTCCCAAACTTTGCGAACTACCAGAACTTAGAGTCTTTGACTCTAAACCAGTTTGTTATATTTTGGTGTACATCCTGTGCCCATAGTGTTTGTTTGTCATTTAGAGCAGGGGTGGGCAATTATTTTGGGCGAAGGACCACATTGGCGTTTAGATTTTCACTAATGGGCCGGGTGTTAACTGTCAACCCGTTGATGCCGGTAAATTGGCAGGTCTCAAACCAGTAGCCTCACTTTCTTCAGAGGACATGTTAACATGCAGGGTTAAAAGGGGGGATTTTTATTTCATGACTACAACAAATTTGATAATTTATTTAGGCCTATAATCTAAGTCTCCTTGGCTAAAAGATAAATTATTCTAATTTGGGAAGGCTTCGCGGGCCGGATTAAATAGCTCAACGGGCCGCATGTGGCCCCCGGGCCTTAGTTTGCCCAGGCCTGATTTAGAGTCTCTGTGTTGTCTCCGTGTGTTGACTGCAAATGTGAATGAACACTTTACATTGAGTCAATGGTTCATACAAGTCTACAAGTCTAGACGTGGTAGCAAATTGATTCGCTCAGTGGGTACGTCTAGCTATCATCCATAGAGAACCATTGTATTCAGAGTCAGACGTCAGTGGTGGCTATCCAATTCTTTTTCATGTGGGCAGGGAGTCGTTGGGTGGGCTTCAATGGACAGGGCAACAGGGCTACGCTTGAATTAAGCTCCGCTTTAAGTATTCTAAAAATAAATGTGATTTAGACACGTCTGACAACGTGTAATTGGTGTACACATTGTGCTTGGTGATAAACTTTAAAACCCAGCTCCAGCTATACTGTGTAGTAATTAGAATTTTAATCAAAAGTTTGACTCATAGTAAAAAAAAGACCATTAGTCCATATCCTGTTTCGTTGAGACTACCAGTGCTAGGAATCAGATTGCAGCATTTGGTACAACGTAGAGCTAGTATATGCAACTTCTTCATCAGTTAACATTTGCTGCCTTTTAGCTATTTGGTCTGCATTACACTCATACTTATTCTCATGCCTATCAACAGCACTTAGGAATGTGAAACAACAGGGCTACTAATTGATTCACTCTGGGTAATTCCTTTAATAGTTTCAGTGCTGGCGGTTCACTTTAAGCCTCCATTTGCATGCCAATAACAATAAAACAGGAAGGCAATGTTTTGTTTAAATCAAATGTTTTGTTTATTTATATCAGTATGTGACAGGTAAAGAGGGAGTGAGAACAGAGAGGAGAATGATATGGCATCCCTCAATCACAATCTCTCTCTCTCTCTCTCTCTCTCTCTCTCTCTCTCTCTCTCTAAGTGTATGTGAAAGGCTGTGAATATGTGTGACAGCTGAGTGGCTAAATTAAAGTGTGTGTACTGTGAGTTAAAGTTTGTGTGTGTGTGTATGTGTGTGTGTGTCTACGTGCACAGGGTGGTTTGTCATTAAGGAATGCATTTGTCATATATAATCATATTACCGCAGTGGGCGTAACATGGCAATCAAGCACCCAGTGTATACTCTTACATAATCTACAGCTAACTCACGCTTTACTTTGTGCCAGTCCCAGCACACAAGAGAACACAAGGACCAAGGCTTCAAGCACTTAGTGTTCTCAGAAGACTGCTTGCATGTCTGCGAGAGAGAGAGAGAGAGAGAGAGAGAGAGAGAGAGAGAGAGAGAGAGAGAGAGAGACCTTGTGGAGTTTAATAAGAGGGGCTGGTTTTCATTGGCTTTGAGAGTATTGAAGTAGAGACAGAAAGAGAAAGGGCTGTTGTATGTATCAAGTAATAGAAACACACACACATACACAAGCACACACACACACACACACACACACACTAACACACACATACACACATCCAGACAGTATATGAAAAGGAGAACATTCAAGATAGATGAGTTAAAAAGTACCACTCAGACCAATGGTGGTCAGCAACATAAAAATAGATTTTTCGATGCACCTCATTACCTATGACTCACCCGGTGCTTATGTTCTGACATTAGCTGTGATTGAACCCAATGGCCTCCAGCAGCTGCACTGAGTGTTGCCCAAGCAGCGCTAGGCTAATCAGCCTGGTACCATGCGGCGGCCATTTTACTTTACCCTCCATTTTTGTGCTGACTCAGCGTGGTGACAGCCATCTCACTTTTGTGGTGTATATGTGTGTGTTTATGTGTTTGTGTAAGTATGTGTGTTTATGTGTGTGTGTGTGTGTGTGTGTGTGTGTGTGTGTGTGTGTGTGTGTGTGTGTGTGTGTGTGTGTGTGTGTGTGTCTGAGAGGGAGAGAGAGAATGAGAAGAGTGTGTTTGGGGTGTGTGATGGGGAGTTCTGATTTAAGTCTCTGCTGAAGCAAGCCTCAACCTTCATTAGCTGTTGTCATTATTTCCCGCGGCCTGACAGATGGCATTGTGGGATATCGGATTTTATGGCAGGTCATCTTTCATATCCCATTTCTTTTTCCCATTTGATGGGAAGTTCTCGGTCCAGTCACATTCATTTTACATTTTGAATATTGATCCCCAACCCCCATCTCCTCACTGCCCCTACCCCCCCACATCACCCCCCCACCCCCTACCCCCTTGACAGCGCTGTTCGCCCTAATGCTCTCCATCTCTTGGCAGTGTTTCTGTCCTGCACTTATGCTTGGCTGCTTCATTAGGCAGACTGGAGTGAAGAAAGACGAATAACTAAGAAAGTAAGACACACACACCCCGCCCCCACCCCTGCTGTGTTAAGTAGATGAATATTCTTACACAAGCTATGTAAGATCTGTTTTTAATGCTACTTTTCATTCTTGTGCCCTATTCAAGAAGTGCATGTTTGATTAGAACCATAACAGAAAAAAATGGGGGCATCAAGGAATTTATCCTTGACTACAGGTATAAATTGGTGCCGTAGCTGCAAGCAAGCGTTTGTGGAATTTGGAACAGTTGCCATGGTCACAGACGTTTGTCTCTCTGCCCGGATTCTGCCTCTATTTGGGCCCAAGCTGATGGAAGATCAAAGGCACCTGCTCTCCCAGCGACCTAAGAGGAGTCATCCACCTGTTCGCTCTTAATATAGCCCTAGCTCCGGTGTCACGGAGGAAAAAAAATGTCCTTGTGACTGCATGTTGAATATTGCCTCTGTCAAGTGGAAACCTGTAGCCTAGAAATCTACAGTAGATGTGTTTTGCTCAGCCAGTAAGTCAGTAAGCCAGTAAGATGAGCCATAGGCATATCTTTGGAGCAATAACCAATCTGTGTGTGTCTAGGTTGTTTTGAATCGGCTTATTTGTTGTTTTGATTGGCGGTACCCAGAGCCATAGATGGTCGTAGTGCTGTGTTATTGCCTGCAGACGCAGTTTGAAAGAGGTATGAGCCATGGTCTATTCATCATTGCCAGACTATAGTCTTCTCAGGCCAGTGGAAAACTTGAATGCCCTGGTTTTGTTTTGTTACTGTTTACTATTGATGATCTAGTTGCATTATTAAAGTAAATATGTCTAAAACTCACAGACAGCATGATGACTACTGAGTTTTATGAGAATAATGGACTTGATAGTAAAATAGTTCATAGACCCATGAACCATAGACTCATAGTATACATATGAAAGCCATGTGATCGATTAGCCTACCTAAGTAAAACAAGTTTACTGTATATTCACCTTTATATTTACCTTGTCATTGCCTAAATCTGCATCCCCTAAAATGTGTTTTTTTTTCACTGTGTTTTTGTTAAAAGCTTTTTTGTTAAGAGTCAATTTTCATATTGTTAAAACTTGGATGCTCTTCATTGGCCCTGACAGTAATCATTAAGTTAATTAAGTTACAGTGTGTTGCATAAATACATACCCACCGCTGAGATAGCAAAACCATGTGCTCTCCCTGAAGACTAGGTTTCTCTGGCTAATGATTAGTTCTTTTGTTATATCACAAGTGTAATTATTACAGGGGAGATATTAGCTAACTATAGCTGGGAAATAAAGTTCCCTCTGGTGACTACAGTAGATGCACAGAAACTTTTTTGGATGGGCCTCGCCCCTGAGCATTGAACTCTCCATGCTCTGCTGTACTCTGTGTGTGTGTGTGTGTGTGTGTGTGTGTGTGTGTGTGTGTGTGTGTGTGTGTGTGTGTGTGTGTATCCACTCCGGTTCCATCTCTCCAATGACATTTGGCTGAATGCGTGTCCCCCCTCTCAAATCCTGAGCATTAACAAACAAAGCCGGAGCTCGGCTTTCAAAAGACACAGAAGGCGTCTGCATGAGAAGCGATAAGCTTGCGGTGTGAGCCACATTATGTTACCCCACAGAGGGCATCCCGAACCCACCACACACACACACATGTACACACACACACACACACACACACACACACACACACACACACACACATACATACACATTTCTATATGAATTCACAGACACACACATATGGTCATAGATAGGACGAGATGGGCCATCGCCCTTTCTCACACACACACACACTTTTCTATATGAATTCACAGACACACACATATGGTCATAGATAGGACGAGATGGGCCATCGCCCTTTCTCACACACACACACACACACACTCATTCACGTGGCCTGACAGGGTCCTTTAATAAGACACTGGCACTTAATGAGGGCATATAGTTTGTTGTGAGGGCGCCGTTGGCCAAAGAGTGTCTGCAGCAACCAGCGACCACAGAGTCCCTCCACAATGAGCCTCTACACTGTAAGGGCACAGATGGGGACAATAGACCAGGCTGGGTTGGCTTAGTGTCACATACAGGCTGAGGGTGCAGTGTTGATATGGGGACAGGGACAGAGAGAGAGAAAGAGAGAGAGAGAGAGAGAGAGAGAGAGAGAGAGAGAGAGAGAGAAAGGCTCTCTCTGGTGTTTGCTCGGCAGTTCCATGCCATGCTGCCAAGAACCTCCCTGGCTGCGGGCGAGTTCCGCAGCTTGGGCATCATGAAGTGGAATGAGGCAGAACTTTTCATTGCCAGCTCCCCTGGCGAGGCCACCACAGTACCACACAGCCCAGCCTCGCCCAACCCAGCCTAGCCTAGCCTAGCCCAGACCACCCAACAGGGCCACACAGGAGCTGGGCTTGGGAGACAAGATAGAGAGGGACGACGCAGGAGGAGGAGAGGAAAAAAGGAGGGGGAAAAAAGAAAGTCAAATCTCCACTCCTATTGTCATCACTGCAGGAGCTTCCCCTGCTCATGGAGCTCACGTCAAGGCCATTGCCAACAACAACTCGAAAGGCAGGGAAGTTTTTGACAAACACAAAAAAACAGCCCCCTACCCTCCTGTTTCTCTCTTCATTTTAAACTCTCTCCTTCTTTCCTTCCATCCTTGTCACCCTCTCTCAGCCTTATTTCTCTCTTTCTCTCTCTCTCTCTCTCTCTCTCCCACTCTCTCTCCCTTTCTCTGTCTCGCTCCTATTTTATGACAAGTTTCTGGTCTGGTCGCCTGAGACTGAGGTGCTGAGAGGAGGGAGAGAAAGAGAGGGCGACAGGGAAAGGGAGAGAGAGAAAAAGACAGCAAGAGTGAGAAAAAGGAGAAAGAGAGGTTGAGTGAGAAGGAGAGAGAAAACAAGGGGAGGTAGAGAGAGAGGATGAGAGTGAGAGAGCTAGAGAGAGGGAGAGAGAGAGAGAAAGGGCTAGAGAGAGAGAAAGAGAGAGAGAGGGGGGCAGGAAGCTGACAGGATGTCAGCGTGCCCCTGCGAAGAGAGAGGATGTCACGGATGGGCGCTCAGAGAGATTAGGCAGCTGACGAAGCAGGCGCCTGAGTGTTTACTGCCGTGTGTGTGTGTGTGTGTGTGTGTGTGACTGTGTGTGTACCTCTGTGTGTATGTCTGTGTGGCAGGGTTGGCAGAGAGAGGTGATCACAAGGATAGACAGGGCCCAAGGAGTCCTTTCCAAAGCCCTCCCCATGTGGTGCTTTTTTCTTAGCGGAGGAATGAATGAATACTAAACAAGGGAGAGAAGTTGACCCGGGCGTCTGCTCGGGCCAGCGGGGCATCTTGGCAAATGGTGATTTACGCTAGACACTCTCTCTGTGGACAAAGCTGACAATGCTGCTGATAGGTCTATTTTCCACTCGCTATACCACAGAGTTGGGTTATAATCCCCCCCTGGTTTTGCACTGAACACTGGGTTTACCATTGGACTCCCTGTCTTGTCTGATGGTAAAAACACAAAGCTGACAGAATTGATAAGTTAATTTTCCACCTTCTACTACACCATGGAATCCAGTTACAAACCGAATGCATATGCTGCACACTACAGACTAAACGTTTTAAAGTAAAAGATTATCTATTATATATCACTATAGGGACACAATATGTTAGACCTACTGTATTCTTGTCTTACAAATGGAACTAGTGACGTTAAACTGCAATTGGCACTTCACCAAATTCAGTGGGGAGCATGTCTATCTTTCCACAGCCCTAACCAAAATTCTAAACCTAACCCTAAACCAAACCCTAATCCTAACCCTAGTAAATGAGGGGACATAGGGCTGCAGGAATAAGGGCCTGTGGGAACATGGGGCTAACCCATTATTTTGTGTATTGGAGAAGTTGCCTCGTTAAATAAACCCTCAAAAGTTGTACAGATAACGGACCTCTGTGTGATTTTTAGACGCCCTGCAGAACTAACTTTACACAGGGTTCATAAAGTGTTACCGATAACTTTTATTAATTCTCATCATTTTTCCTTTCACAGAGCTGTGTGTGTGTGTGTGTGTGTGTGTGTGTGAGTGTGAGTGTGTGTCAGTGTGTATGTTTGTGCGTAATTGATTTTGAAGATGGAATCCGCCCTTGTCTCGTTTCGGCCTGTCACCCTGCCATCGGAGCACAACAAAAGCTCGGCAGGCCAAAATGAGAGCCTGTGTTCCTCTGCATCGCTCCCCAGCACATAATCATACAGTAAGAAGCTGTCACCTCTCAAATTCATCAAAGAATTAAATCACAATGCACTCAAATCCCCCCGTGTACACACACCCAAACACACACACACTCTTTTTAAATTGCATTCATTCTCGTCTTTTGTTGTAGCACACAGATTCCTCTCTATCCAGTTAATAAGTTACTGAGTCGACACGTCTGCTCTGCACGTTGGCCTTTTAGAACCGATGGAGCCCTTATTTGTTACAGGGCAATGGGAGTTGCCATTACTTTTCAGTCAGGGTGTCAGCCTTTTAAATAATGCTATGTAGATTGCAGGCAGTTCATTCTAGCATCGGCATAACGGAATAGTAATAGGGGCCAGGGCAAACATCAGAGAAGCTTGTTTTCATTTGAAAGTCAGCTAGCGGTCTGAAGTGGCTTCTGCGGCCTGCCAGAATACTTCAAATAATTAAACGCTGGTAAATAATTCATTATGGAGGAACAGGGAGCGATCAGGAAACATTCTGAAGTCTTTGACAGTCATGGATTTGTAGCTCGGCAGGGACCAGAGCGGGGGTGTGGATAAATTAAACCTCAAAAAACTCCACGGCCACAGCAAAAGCTTTCGTTTTCTCTTTGTCCCTCCTGTTTTAAGTCGGAGTCAGCGGTCCAGAGTTGTGTTGTGATATTGAAAGAAGGATTTATGAAGTCTTTGCACCAAAGGGAATACATATATATATTTTTAGTCTTTTTCATTTTATCATTCTTTTAATGTAAAATTAACAAGAATTGTACAGCTTTTTTCTTCTTGTAAAAGTCTTTTCGTCTAACAAAGAGAATGTTTATGTGTTAAAATTAAATGGCAAATGGGAAGAGGTGGCTTTTCCAGACGTATTCTGAAAGATACAAAACAAAACAATTTCTTCAGAATCTTATTTACGTTTTACACCAATACTATTCCGTTGCACTAATATTACTGTTTTCAATTCTACTTCAATACTTCCAACAACAACAACAACAACATTATCTTTGTTTTTACTGATAATAACTTGTTGTGAGTGGAGGATAACAGGATGAGCAGATAAACACTTTATATGATATTCCTCGGAGAGCACTCCATGGGGGATACAAACTTAGACTGTGTCCTAATTCCACATGCATGTCATTTCAGCACTGAATGTGTCAAGGAAATGTTTGCCGCTCAGACATCTCCCTCGTTGCTGCATTCAGCGAGCTCTATCTGTTCCGACGAGATAAAGTCATGGGGCGTCAGGACAGATGCTTCACATGCATGTCAGGAAAGCATGTGCCTTTTTTTTTTTTTTTTTTTTTTGCCCTGACATGAACATGAACGATTCACAAGGGCTTACAGGAGTAAGAGGATCAGAAAAGTAGTGCTTTATTGGCTACTGATAACCCAGCAGTTACAGGAAGCCTCTCAACATGGCCTCTCCACACTGATCTCAGAGCAGTGAACATATAGGCTCTGCATATGCCCTCCAAAGGCTTCCGGCCTTCATGAAAATACTGTGGGATGTAATCTTCCAGCCATGTGTTAATTTTCATGACATTATTCAGAGGTCGACAGCAGGACTTTCCAGAGACGGATTTTTGCTGGAACTTTTACAATGTAGAAGCAGTGAGGTTCCAATTTCCAGCCAGTTAATATCTAGGCTTGTTAAACCAATGATTTAACTTGGCTTGTTTTCATGATCTCATAGAATCATTGCATCAAGGTTAGGTTACACAAAGAGGACATAGAACAATCCAGAAGCAAATCTCGTTATTGCTAACATCAGGACTAGTCTGAACTCCATCATTTTACATACACTGTCGAGGACCAATTGACAGCTGGGATGTTGTTACATTGTGCACTTACAACTACACCTCTATTTCCTTACTGTAGGCTACTGTAATTAAGTATGCACAGTCCAGTTAAATGAAGTGGCAGTTAGACCATAAACAGCCATGCTGCCAATAGGAACTCTATTTAGAACTTATTCAGATGTCTTAATTGGAATTCTGTGACTGGGATGACAGCAATTTGTGTGTGTGTGTGTGTGTGGGGGGGGGGGGGGGGGGGGTGTTATTGTTTGAGCCTGTGTCTGTCAAGGTGTTAGTAAGTAGGTTTCTCTCTCTCTTTCTCTCTCTCTCTCTCTCTCTCTCTCTCTCTCTCTCTCTCTCTTTATTTGTGTGTGTTTTGTTCGATGTCTGTGTGTGCAGAGAAGAGAATGTGTGTGTGTGTGTGTGTGTGTGTGTGTGTGTATCTGAGAATGTCTGTGTGGACTTTGGTGTATTTGTGATGTTGTGTGATTGGCTTGGCTCTGATTGCATTTTGTGGAGTGAGAGATGGAGAGGGAGTGTGTGTGTGTGTGTGTGTGTGTGTGGGGGGGGGGGGCTGGGGGGTGATGATGATGTGAGCGAACAAAGAAGTAAAGAGAGACACAGCCAGCACAGACCTGTTCAATCTGTGAGACGGCGGCGGCAGCCAAAATCAGATATGAAAAAGGAGAGAGTACCGGCTGCCACTGCATCATCATCGTCATCGTCATCATCATCATCATCAACACTCGATGATGCAGAACTAATCAGGGACTCATGGCCATGACACACTCCGACTGACAACAATCATACACTGTGTTTGATCGCAGGGCTTGCCAGCGTGGCAAATGAAGAGAAGAGCTTGCTTGCTCTCTCTCTCTCTCTCTCTCTCTCTCTCTCTCTCTCTCTCTCTCTCTCTCTCTCTCTCTCTCTCTCTCTCTCTCTCTTCAACTCGTACTGATTTCTCTCTCTGTTAAGTAGCCTCTGTCTCCCTGTCTCCTTCTCTCCACTTCTCTCTCTAGACTGAGGAGTACTACTGATTTAATGGGGGCTAAGTTCAGTGGGGAAGTTTTCACATGAGGGTCCCTACTGTCTGTCTCCAAGTCTTCCAATTCAGCTGGTTTCAAGAAGCCCCAGACGAAGGCCACTGTTTATTCTCTCGGCTGGGTTGTTTACAAGGCTGGGTTGGAAGGTCACTCCCACTGCAGGCATTCTGGGTAATACCACCCGCTCCAACCACATGGGATCCACATTGACTAACTTCCTGACAAGGATTTCTAACTGGGAGCTACATTTTGAAGCAAAGAAGAAGCACTCAGAGAGTGCAGACCTTCGCCATGGCAATATGGTCACTGACTGACTCGGGCATTCTGGATCAATGGTTACCACCAAAAATTAATGGGTTTTTCCTTGCATGGGCAAAGACACACCTCTGGTAAAAAAAAAAAAAAAAAAAAACAATCATCAAAATCCATGCATAACTTTCTAAGTTATTGTTTACCCAGACAAACAGACAGACAGGCAAACGGTAGGCGTAAACTCCTTGGCGAATGTCATAATAACAGTCAGGAAATGTTTTATTTTTCAGTCGTTTTCCAACTTAATTATTCGAGGGATTATTAACTCATTGACTGCCAGCCGTTTTCAGAATAGAGAGTTCCATACTGCCAGAGGTTTTGGGGAATTTTGACTGTTTTTTAAAGAGCCACAGAATATTATGTGTTACGACTACATAAACAATGAAACTACCACAAGAAAGAGCAGACTCTCTTCTTTCACCAGAAAAAAAAAGTTCGTTTCTACCCCTTTCCATTGCTTAGAAATCAGCAGGCGAACATAAGCTACTTTCTCCAAACACACCCGTTTTTTATCAAAAAAGGAGAAAATTAGCGTTTTGTTTGACAACGTTAGTGTCTTGGATGCACGTTTTTTTCGGTCTATTAGCACGTCAAACATCGGGAAAATGTCTTCCTTTGATAAGACCACAAAAACAACAGTAACAGGGGGCTTTTGGTAATAAAATAGACATTGTTGTAACAAGGTAAATATATGCTATTTACAGGCTGTGACAGCGAAAACTCAGTGATCAACAACTGGCTCTCAAATTCTTACCTGACCCGGAACTGTGAGCTAGCTGGGCACTGAAACAAGTCACAACTGCTATTTCCGTTTGCCCAAGGTTGATCTCCTTCATCTCCCACGATCGGAACACTACTCGAACTACTATGGCAGTGACACATACTCTGATCGAGTGTGAACTGCCTAAATTTCTCCGATTTACGTCTGCACTTTGCTAGCGGCATATTTAGCCATGTCATTAGCTTTCTCTACTTCTCCCTTGGCCATACCTATGAATCTATGCTCATCTCACATCCAAAGTGACACACTGCCACCCTCAGGATCAATTTGGAACAACAATTTTCGACGGAGAATTCTGATATTTACAGACAAGGTTCCCTAGGTCTTTCTGCAGCCCTCCCCATTAAAAAACGCAGTTGACGTCTAAAGACGTCATTGGCAGTGAACGGCAGTATTTCAGTTGACGTCTAAAGACGTCATTGGCAGTCAATGAGTTAAGGACTTTCTACTGTGACATATACTGTAGTTCATGTTTGCCAAAGACTAGATGATAGAAGGTACGTTAGATGACTAATGGCCGTTGTGATCTATGCAATATTTGCATGGTTTTTTTATGGTTGTTTGTTTATTTTTTGTCTAGTTTATTGTGTCCTGACGTGTTTTTTTTTTTTATCTGTGATATGGATCCTCCTGGGTCTGCAATAAAGAATTGAATTGAATTGAATTGTTGATAGTGTTGGACATAGCATTTACATTCTTCAAATACTTTTCAAATTTTCACCTATTTCCAGCAGTGTGTCCAGGACCTATAAATCCATGCATGTAGTATGACGCTGCCCACATGAGAGAAAAGTGGTAATGTTTAGGCCTATCATAAATTTGTTACGACTCCACTTCTCATGTGCAAATTGTTTCATTTGCATGTTGGAGCTGAACAGGTTTCAAGGTTTTTATTTCCTTTTTCCCATTTTAGTCCTGAACCGTTAAGCATTCATGCATTTCCAATGCAAAGCTATTAATTTTTCATTCACCTATTTTTTTTTTCATAAAAAGTCACTGTCTGTTTAAATTGGAATAAATATTTGATATCTTTGAGTGTCTAATTGGCATGAACACATTTGAATATAAGTAATTCATGATGATGTCGGGCGACTGACTCTTGCTAACCACTTGAATGCTGAGCACCTCACTCATGTTCCACAGACACACAACCACACACACACACACACACACACACACACACACACACACACACACACACACACAAAGTCTAGTTAACACTTTCTGCTTTGACTTGAGCTTGAAGACGGTGATTACCCACAGCTGTTAATGTTACCTGCTCATCAATTTTAACATCACAGCATCACAGTACGTCCTGGTCTGGCCACTCAGGATATGTAAATACTATTGAATACAAGGGCTGAGTGTATTGTCACATCCCTAGTGAATAGTGAATCTTATGCATCTATTGTAATAATGTAAAGTACTGTAAATACATGGGCTATTCGATCCATTCCATTGAAAACTGACTTCTTTGACATCCACATGGCAATAAGATGCCATGCCATATTTGTATGAATTGAAAGATTAGCTGATTAGTATGAGCATATTTTTTCCTTTATGTCTCCTGTCATAAATAGCAAATACATTTTCTCAACAATATCATCTTTCACATCATAGAACGTCAATGGTGTTGGTGTTAAGGAAATGTACAGTTATACGGTTATTTTTTACCATCGCATTATACATTATACATTATACATCATACATTTACTTTGTAGATAGTGTTCCTAGAAGCGGTTTAGTAAAGTGTGCCTGCAAGTTTGAGTCCCATCATCTGCACACAACTGGAGGTCTTGTGACCTTGCATTCCTCATTAGTCAATCAGTGACCTTGAAGTCTGAAAAAGCTTTTTTGTAATGTAAGCCAGGGATTTCGTAAACTTTTTTTGAACAAAGGACCTCTCAAATTTGCAACACAAATGTCCATGCTGGCAAATCCATTTGTTCAGTTAGATGCAGTTTTAAAGCAAAGTTTTTCAAAGACCGCGTAACCCCAGTTTGAGAACCAATGATGTTCATTCGTGTGCGACTGCGACAGACCCTTTCCTTTTTCAAAGGGAGTGCCGTCACCTCTCTTCACATTTCCTCTGTCTGCTTCACTTTGTCTTCTTTAGGCGAGTCGAGACAGACAGCTTCCCTGTAGCTGTCGGCTGGTTGTCCGCCGCTTCGACCGGCCAGCCGCTCCACTCCGCAACAGGACATCAACAGGACAGGACGGGCGCCGGCGGCGGCCCAGGGAGATGATATCACCAGATGATGACTGATGAAATATTGAGTGTCCAGCCATCTCCAAGACCCCACCCACCCACCCACCCACCCACACACACGCACACACACACACACACACACACACACACACACACACACACAGCCCTCCTCCTGAGGGGCCGAGGGCGGACGCGGACGTGTCTCTGTGTGTTTCCCGCTGCTCGGAATGACAGCCCCACTCACCCTGACCACCCCCTCTCCATGGCGATGTTTGTCAAAAACACACACAGATGGCTTTGACTCCAGAAAGCAAAAAGACAGAAAAAAAGAGATAATGGCGGAAATAAGAAAAGAAAAAATCAGACAGGCTCTCAAATGTCAGTTTTTGTTCTACTCTGATATACGTACTGATAAGGTTGATAGATTGTGAGTCTGTGAGTGTGTGTGAGAGTATGTAAATGTGTGTGTGTGTGTGTGTGTGTGTGTTGTGTGTGTGTGTGTGTGTGTGTGTGTGTGTCCACCTTTGTGTGACTATTTATGGCATATGGCTATGGTTACCATGACCACAAGGGAGATTTGTGTAAGTGTTTTTGTACGATGAATATAGGCCCCCATTTGTGGCAATTTCAATACATTATTCAAATAAGCAGCACATGCAGCATTTTTCATGTGCATAATGAAAACCTAACATGAGACATAATTCATAGCCTCAGAGCTTGTAGAGAATATACATCATTTATGACTTTACATACATTACAGTAAGACACAATGCATACACTGACATCAGAGTGTGACCTATAACATACAGTATTTCAAGAGTAAAAGAATAGCTGGCCTGAAGATCTTGGAAAGATCTTCTGCACTCTATCCACCTTATTAGTTGGGAAGAGTGATACTGTGTGTGTGTGTGTGTGTGTGTGTGTGTGTGTGTGTGTGTGTGTGAGAGAGAGAGAGAGAGAGAGAGAGAGAGAGAGAGAGAGAGAGAGAGAGAGAGAGAGAGAGAGAGTGTGTTTGTGCGTGTGTGCTGTTATATTAAGTACATGTCTATGCATTTGGTAAACAGAAAGGAAAGAAGGATAATAATACTATGACTACTACTAAGATGAAGAAGGCTAAGAATAATATCATTATTATTGCTGTTGTTATTATTATTTTTTAAAGCACTTGAATCACCTACTGTTGTTGTGTGAAATGTGCTATGTAAATAAAAGTGACTTACTTGGGAAGCTTACAATATACAAGCCTTATCATTTCAAAATATTGTATTCTCATTTGACATTTACCACTATCTGGCAAATATGACAACATTTGTGACAGAAGTGTGCATTTGAAACTGATTATGCGTATTATTCATATTACAAGCTGCACAACTAGACTGTTTGTGACATCCCATTAATCTGAAATGATGGGGAAGGGCGAAAGCACCAAAGCGTTAGCCATTTTTCTTTTTCTCCTATGATGTAGCATTCACTCTGTTCCAGCCAACCAAAGCCCTCGGACTTTGTTTATTTATATATATATTTTTTGTAGGCTAACTCGATACATGGCTAAGTGATGGAGATGGAAGGGGGGGGGGGGGTTGGAAAGAGTTTTAGTATGAGGGAGATTACAGGCCATTTTCCCAGGTTCAGCAGCCTTGAAATGCCATTTAGAGATTTTATTGTGCATTTCATGAAAGGTCGACTCTGCTCGTCGGCCACTTTGTGTTCACTGGCCTGAAAGGTAGCTCTGGGCCTTTTCTCCCCCTCACGAACCCACGCAAGCTGCACACTTACACACACACACACACACACACACACACACACACACACACACACACACACACACACACACACACACACACACACACACATTAACGTATGCATGACTGTTATACACAAAGATATAATACTAATATATTAGATTAATGTGCAACTGAATACAATTACACGTTACTCACAAACACACAATACTAACTTATCAGATTAATCTGTTACTAAAATATAAATACACACACACACACTCACACACAGTGGCTGATTCATTTAATATGTTTGTGTGTATTTATTGTATAGTGTGTGTGTGTGTGTGTGTGTGTGTGTGTGTGTGTGTGTGTGTGTGTGTGTGTGTGTGTGTGTGTGTGTGTGTGTGTGTTTACTAAAATGAACACACACAGTCACTGCGCATAGCACCAACTCACACATAAATACACACAGAATGACACTAATTTGCTCCTCTTACAACATGTTGACACAGACCATGCTGGCTCATACACAGGGAATGTGAACCACTGTTGTGACCGTACAGCTTCTTGTTAATTACCAAAAGTGAGGTGACATCTAAGGAACTGACACTTAAATTATGTGCCCTAGTTATAACAGATTGTTCTCGCCCTCTCTCTCTCTCTCTCTCTCTCTCTCTCTCTCTCTCTCTCTCTCTCTCTCTCTCTCTCTCTCGTTCTTTCTATCTCTCTCTTTCTCTGCTTCTCTGTGTATCTGTTCTCCTTTCCACTGCGGCTGTATGTCTTGTGTTGTAATTGCCTATGTTTTTCCCTGTGGTTGTATATCACTAAGGGGGTGGCAGATTGCTAGCTCACCTGCACCTTGTTATGCACAACTTAGATCTTGCTCCAATTTGAAGATCATGTTCAGCATGGTTGCATGTTATTCATTCAAAAGCAATGAGAAAGCTGTTTCAAAAAACACATCATTCTACATTCAATGAGGTGATATGAATACTGCAAATAGTAAATAATGGTTGAAATGCAGTAAATTGAAACAAGTATTTGTTGTTGTTGTTCTGATGTTATATTAAAGGCTACAATTTCAATGAAAATGTGTTGATATGTCTCAACACCCAGTCAAATAACAGCCTTACACTATAGGCAGGATTTGTCTATGATTGAACCATTATTTTGTGTACGAACACTGCAAATGTATTGGCCAGTGCTTTACAACATGTCAGTAGCGCTTTGAATGAGACACAAATTAATTTGGTAACTAACTCAGAAATATGTTCCACACAAACAACTCTCGGCTCTTGACGTGAAAACATTTCAGAAGAGAACAGTATCAACTCCCTTCCTTTCTGTCAGCTCCCCCACCACCCACCCTCTCTCTCTCTCTCTCTCTCTCTCTCTCTCTCTCTCTCTCTCTCTCTTTCTTTCTCTCTCGCTCTCTCTTTTTCTCTCTCTCTCTCTCTCTCTCTCTCTCTCCTGCCTCACAGCACTGGGAAGTAGAACCTCTTGTCAAACAGCAAAGGCTCGTAATGAAAAATCATAGTTTGTAGTTCGTTAAGTACCATTCTACTGCATTATGTGGCAATATGGAACAGGCGGAGACATAATTGTACCACCCAGCATTTAAACAGAATAGCTTAGAATGGATTTGATGGATGGACAGTGCTAATTACTCTGATTCTTCCCCTGAGACATGACATCATCCTAGGATTAGTGTTTTATTTATTATTTATTAATAAATATATTTATTTATTTATTTATTTTCGTTTACTTCCATGAAATTACTTCAAGGGCATTCTCAAATCCTCTGATATTCCTGAAGACAGCAAGACAGAGAGAGAGAGAGAGAGAGAGAGAGAGAGAGACCCATAGCATACTCATTACATATTAATTATGCAATAAAATATATATTTAGCAGAAGATATATAGTATAACTGTCCAAGTGAAGTTATTGAAAGTGAAATTGTGTGCTGCTGATTTATGTTCAGCAGTACCAGACAAGCCTACCATTTTTTTTACCTCTAGAGCTCCTCCTAAAGGAGTTGATTATTATTGCTGATTATTATTATTTTCTAACAGAAAAATAGCAACATTCTACGTTCTGACCAATCCATGTGGATTTGGACGCTAACCAAAGCATTGGAACCAGCGATGATCATTTTCATTTACAGTATGTTAACAAATTGAGAGAAACACAATTTCAGTTTCATTAAGTTTCGGTTTTGTTTCTAAGATGATGAAAAGGCAGGTGTCTATAGACGAATCCGAGAAAACTACCGGAAGTAAGCAGGCGCCATTGTTGAGCTACCCAGATCACCAATCTGTCCATAAGAATAACATGATAGCACACCATAAAATGCCATGATTTACGAGATTCATTACTACCTGTATAATGTCAGATTATTCCATGGTCTTTGCTGTTAGTTGTCATTGACTGTGCATTGTCAAAATGTTTAGTTTACAGTCCAACAATGGCTTCGCCACAAGATGGCAGCCTACACAAAACGCTCGTCGGATTCGTCTATAACGGAGCTAGTAAATTATTAGGTGGCCCGAGAGAGTCTCCATTCATTATGAGCTATTGAACCATCAAAGAGACTTTGAGGCAGATGAAACTAAAAAACAGTGTCAAATGTTTTCTGGTGCTACTTTGCCGTAATATAATGTCAGTTAGCCTGGCCTTTGTCTTCCTACATACAGGTATGTCCTCTGTCTGTGATTCCGGCCTGATCCAATCAGTGAACTTTAAGAAATCAGCGCAAGCATACCGTAGGTAATCAGTCAAGGGCTGATTAAAACTTTTTGAAAATAAACATTTCCACCTAGCAATCGTTTCTTCATAGCCAAGATCCCAGACTCTTGTATGAAGAGAAGCAGAGAACCGTAGGTTATGACCAGGCTAAATGTCAGTGTTCCTGAAGTAGTTTTTGTGCATAGTATGATTGTCTCGTGTTATAGAAATGGACCAAACTACATCCATTCCATGTGCTCTCTGCCATGATTACATTTGGTCACAGATAAGAATGGCATACCTGCATGTGTCACATGGGTTCCATGATGTACCCTCTTTTGGGTCCCTCATTTCTTTCCCGTCATTCTTCTTCTATCCGATTTCCATGTCACACCTCGACTATCTGCTATTTGTCTTCCATCTCTCATACTGTGTCTATTCCCAAATGTTCTCAAGCCTACTCTGGGACTGGAGAATGTGTTTTTAAACAGATAAGGTGCCGAGGAAGAAAGGTGAAAATTGTAATGGGGCCCCTAGCTCTCTCTCAGGTAGTTTATCCAGCATCACAGAGGACATATATGGCACAGCAAAACCCACCATGGGTTGAGGCAGTATGTGTGTGTGTGTGTGTGTGTGTGTGTGTGTGTGTGTGTGTGTGTGTGTGTGTGTGCATGCGTGCGTGTGTGTGTGCGTGTGTGTGGTGAGTTGTGGAGGCGCCATTTGGAGGCGACCATCGCTCCTGAGATTGTACACTCTGTTGCTCTCTTTTGTTGCAATGCTGCATTACTATTCATCCTCTTCTCTCTTTCTTTCTCCCTCCTT
>JAODXP020000026.1:10869019-10874019 GCA_027497455.2 Sardinella longiceps | reverse complement strand
CATGCACACATCCCACACTGCCCACTTACTGTAAGATAGAGACAAGGTGTGCCTTGCACATAATATTCAGCCTCCATAGATTTCTCATGGAGAGGTCAGGCAGGCAGCCGTTTTACGCAAAAGACTGCAGAGTCAGTTTCTGGTGTGATTGCAAACACGTACTGCAAATGGAAAGCTTTGAAAACCGACCGCAAATGCATGATTGCGGTGTGTGTCGGGCCTGATCCTCTGACCTAAGCAACTAATGCCTTCATGCTAACACTTGGCTGCAGCTCTAGCAAGCAAGTTAAGCTATAAAATATGAAGAATCTCTTCTATTAAAGATCTGTATGGTGGTGTGCTGTGTTCATATACTGCGCTTGGGCAGACACAGTGGAATTTTCCATCCTCCATCTTTACTTGTTTTCTCTCTCTCTCTCTCTCTCTCTCTCTTTCTTTCTTTCTTTTTTTCTCTCTCTCTCTCTTCCTCTCTCACTCTCTATCTCTTTCTCTTTCTTTCTCTCTCTGTGTGTGCGAGGCTGTCAGTGTTCAGTCACACCTGACTGCCCGTGTTTCTTAAACATGGTGGGAAATTTCATTAACTTTTCATGTGTCTTTCATGCTTGTGTCCACCGTCTGTGGCAGAAACATGGCATGAAATTTTTAACTGGCAGCCTAAAACAACGGAGCCCACTGATTCCTTCTTAATGATTACAACCACCGCCGCCGCCGCGCGTCTCCTGTCGCTCTCTTCGACCGGAGCAGGGAAAAGCTTCCGCCTGCCAGCCCAGTGAGTCGTTGCTCTGCAACGTGTTCAAAAAATAAAGAGACAACACCGCATCCAAGTGAATCATGTTCGCAAAAGCTGTTATGATCTCTCTCTCTCTCTCTCTCTCTCTCTCTCTCTCGTATTTCTGTGTTTTCCTGCCTGCTCTGTCCGCCAACATCTGCTGTGAAGCCTCAAGGTTAAACTCGCCCTAAAGGTAGCTGTGACTGTTTGCAGCATATGTTGTTTATGGACCATGCATAGCTGTTGGCATCAGGCCGTTTCTCTCCCCCCAGAACATAGCCGTAAAGTTTAAGGATGCAGATATGATCAGAGCTATGAAATTGGGACTCTGTCTGTGTGTGTGTGTGTGTGTGTGTGTGTGTGTGTGTGTGTGTGTGTGGGCATGTGTGTGCTTGTGAGCTCTCTCAGTATGTGTCTGTACAAGCAATGTGTGTATATCACGACCAGGCTCAAAGCCGTGACAAAAATGGAGACAATTCGAGGGGTTAGTGTTAATAAGAAAATAATTTATTTACAAAAAGATATTTATAAAAAGAAAGTAACAAAACAAAAACCAAAAACACGCCTCAGCCATCTCTTGGGCCTGCTGCAGCCAAGCCATGGACAGCCCTCACAGGCGAAGTGAGCGGGGAAGAGGGAAGAGAGAGAGAACACTCCCACAGGCTAGCCTATAAAGGTACACCCGGGCCCAGGTGTATCAATCAGGAGCCTGTAAGACACAGAAGACAAGACAGGGACACCTAGTGCCCCGGTGGACCCCTGCAGCAAGACAGGGCAACGGCCATGGCACAGGCACCCATGGTAGAGGGGCCGTGACATACCCCCTCCCATAAGAGCAGGGTTCCACTGGGCACTCGGGGAACACACAACACACAAGGATGAACAATACCCAACCCCGGTCAAAATCCAACCCCCGTCATGTGAAACATTACTCAAACAAACAATAAACAATATTATACTACCTGACATACTTAGTTTATACTACCTGAGATTAATTATTAATTATACTACCTGATATAAATAGTTAAATATACTACCTGATATTTGGTTGCAACTCACCAACCTTGGGATGGATTCCACAAAGCCACCCTACCATCTCCACCCAACTACCCAGCAACCCCGGTACCTGAAGAAGCAGTTTAAGAGCAGGAGGAGGGATAGACAGAGGACTTTGGCATTAGAAAACAACCTCAAGGACAGGCTGCCCTTGACAGAGCATCAGCTACAATGTTCTGTGTGCCTTTAATATGGCGGATCTCCAGGCAGTATGACTGTAGAAACAGAAACCATCGCATTAGTCTTCGGTTGGGGCAGGGCAAAGAATGCAAAAACGTAATCGGATTGTGGTCCGTATAGACCACCAAAGGAACACCAGAATCAACATAAACATCAAAATGTTGTAACGCCCACACCAAAGAAAGTGTTTCTTTTTCAATAACAGAGTAGTGTAACTGATAAGAATTGAATTTTCGTGAAAAATAGCTTACGGGGCGCTCCACACACTCACCATCAGTCTGACGCAACACTGCTCCAGCACCAACGTCGCTTAGCATCGACCTGCAGTGTAAACGGCTTATCCAGACAGGGAGCTGCTAGAACAGGAGACACACACAAAAGACCTTTCACATTGTCAAAAGCTTGCTGACATGACACAGACCAGATGTATTTGGACTTTGCTTTTAACAGATCGGTCAGGGGCGCTACGACAGTTGAGAAGTTCTTGCAGAAACTGCGGTAGTACCCTACCAACCCGAGAAACCGCATAAGCTCTTTCTTAGTAACAGGCACAGGGTACTGCTCAATAGCTGCAACCTTAGCCTGTACCGGACGCACCTGTCCCTGACCAACTTGCCTGCCGAGATAGGTGACAGTGGCCCTGGCGAACTCACACTTCGCCAAGTTCACTGTCAAATTCGCCGCACGCAAGCGGTCGAACAGCTGTCGAATACGTTCCAAGTGGACCTCCCAAGTGTCACTGTGGACCACCACATCGTCCAAGTACACAGCACATCCCTTAAGACCGGACACTACCATGTTCATTAAACATTGGAACGTTGCCGGAGCGTTCCGTAAGCCAAAACTCATAACTGAATAGGAAAACAAACCAAAAGGTGTAATAAAGGAAGAAATCTCTCTGGCTCTGGTAGTCAAAGGGACCTGCCAGTAGCCTTTGAGTAAATCAAATTTGCTAACAAACCGAGCTGCCCCCACTTGATCGACACAATCCTCCATACGAGGAAGGGGGTATGCATCAGGTTTTGTAAGCAAATTGACCTTACGGTAATCTGTGCAGAATCTGGGGCTCCCATCAGATTTTCCAACGAGCAGACAGGGCGACGCCCAACTAGAAGAAAGAAGGCTGAGCAATGTTATTTTCAAGCATATAATTAACTTCATCCTCCATCACACGTCTTTTTTCGTCAGATACCCTGTAAAAGACGCTGCCGGATTGGTTGGGAATCACCTATGTCGATATCATGCTCAATGAGGTGTGTACGAGTTGGAATGTCACCAAACAAACACAAATACTCCCTAATTAAAGCAGAAAGCTGAACAGATTGCTCCGGAGACAAATGCTCGAGCAAGTAATCCAGGCTAGCCAATGTTTCAGAGTTCCTGAGTCTACCCCGTAGCCTAGTCTCATCAGGGGCAGACACCCCATCGTCATCCTGCACAGCCAGACTGCTAGACATATACCCTCTCACTGTATCTGCCATCAGCACTGGGTTTGCAGTCTGCTGCTGAGCACTCCCTTCCCCTACAGATGACTGTGCCACGCGGTTGTAATATGGCTTCAGAAGGTTAACGTGGCACAGCTGAGTTTTCTTTCGACGCCCTGGAGTCTGAAGCACATAAGTTAAATCAGATGTCTGGCGAAGCACAGTAAAGGGTCCGAGAAACTTAGCTTGAAAAGGGGAACCAACAATAGGCAGCAGGGCTAAAACCTGATCACCTGGGAAAAACTGACGCACTTCAGCCTTACGATCGTACAGACGTTTCATTTTAACCTGAGAGGAGGACACCTTCTCCTTAGCCATCTCGACGGCCACAACCAACCGACGCCGGAACCCGTTGACGTAATTCACCAGATTCTGTGGAGGTTCAGACAGAGTTACAGAGTCACAAAGCACATCCAGGGGCCCACGCACATTATGCCCAAACACCAACTGATTAGGGCTAAAACCAGTGCTCTCTTGAACAACTTGTCTAGCTGCTAACAACAACCATGGTAAGCCCTCCTCCCATTCCTGCTGAAGCTGAACACAATAGCTACACAACATCGCCTTCAAGGTCTGATGAAACCTCTCCAAGGCCCCTTGACTCTGCGCGTGGTACGCAGAAGCCTGGTTATGTTTCACTCGGAGCTGCTTCAACACCTGAGAAAACATGCGTGATGAAAAATTGGAGCCGCGATCACTCTGTATGACCCTTGGAATCCCAAAAATGGAAATAAATTGTGTAAGTGCCTTAACCACTGACCTGGTAGAAATGACACGGAGTGGATATGCCGAAGGATATCTAGTGCATTGACACATCACAGTTAACATGTACTTGCACCCCGACTTGGACAGAGGCAAGGGACCAACACAATCTATTATGAGATGTTCAAAAGGCTGGGCTAACACAGGAATAGGAGCGAGCGGAGCTGGCTTAATAACCTGATTAGGCTTCCCCGTAACCTGACAGGTGTGACATGTTTTAATATACTGAGATACATCCCGCTTCAACTTTGGCCAAAAGAAATACCTGAGAATGTACTCATAAGTCTTCCTGACGCCAAGATGTCCTAGTTGATCATGTGATGTACTCAGTACCTCTTGACGAAATTTACACGGCAACACAATCTGAAAAACAGGATCCCCCACAAAATTCTCTCCAAGCGGAGCCCATTTCCTCACCAACAGCTCACCTTGCAAAACGTATCCTTTGACAGCACTCTTACCGTCAACCGCCGACAGCACTTGGTCAAACAGCTCACCAAGGGTAGAATCAGCACGCTGCTCTGCTGCCAATTCACTGCGTGAGACAGACAGGAGAGACTCTGGCACAGACACAGCAATATCCACATCCTCGCTAACACAATCCAGCTCTGGCTTTGAGTCAGCCTGCGCACGACTCATAGCACGGGTAACTGCACAAGCCGTAAATACATCAGGAAAATTCTGTGAGTTAGCATCAGAATCAGAATTCAAAACGGGAGAAGTGGTTACAATGGGAGATGGTAACTCAG
>JAODXP020000026.1:10858508-10868919 GCA_027497455.2 Sardinella longiceps | reverse complement strand
ACATGACTGCTAAAATGAAAATGTTGCTATTGATATGTTTTCTTGTTGTATGAAATGTCATGTGTAAGTTTCCTGTTTGCCAATTATGAATGAATGTGGGCGTGGGGAGAAAATTGCGGGACTTTTAAAATGCCTCGCGTAGACCTGCTCAGGAGGCGCGCGCTGAGTTTCGTTTCCTGTTTGGAGCCTGCAGGCGATTGTCCGCGTTTAGGAACTCTTCAGCTTGAATGGATTATTACTACGACGTTGGCCGTGTGGAATTACTCAGAGGTGGATTTACTCGTTCCAAAGTTTGTGGATTACTTCAAGAAAGATTTCATTACCTAAACGCCTGAATTTGGTGAGATTGCGTTCACTTGTTTGCTGCGAGGCGGCGTCTCATCAAAACTGTAAGTAACGTTACCAACGCACGTGAACACTATCTGTGGAGGATCGCGTTTTTCATCTACAGCTGTAGATTTTTTGACTTTGATACTTTTTGGATCCGTACACGAACTTTGGGACTCTGGGGGGATTGATTGTGGTGGACGTTTTTGTATTTCTTCTGAACTGGGGAGCAATGGGGAGATTGTTTGTTTGTTGGGGATTGACGTGATTGTACGTGCTGTTTGCCATTGCCATTGATTCACTGACGTGATTACCATTACTTGTGGGTGCAATACAGCGTCAATGTGATATAACTGCAATTTGTTCATGTCTTTTTGTGCTATTGGGTTTTTGTTCACTTTCTGATAAGCCACGCAAGCCAGTCAGCGTTTCCCTAGCTATAGCAATTTAGGCCCTCCCGTGACAAATTAAGCGTTGTGGCATTTTTCCTTTCATTTAGTAAAGGTGAATTGTTACAGATTGGTGGCCTAGTACGGGGATTTGGGTTAATTTTTCGTTTTGATATAGCTGGAAGGATTATTGCTGGTTACATGCTTTTTGTGTATAGTGTTTGTATATTTGTAATTTTTTTCTTTTTTCATTAATTGACGTTGTGGCTGTTAGGCCTAGTCAGGCTAGAAGCACTTACTCTTGCCTTTGCACGCACACAATATACACACACACTTTAGGCCACTTTGCATTCACATTAGCATATTTAAAGTTTATTGATTGTACAATACATTGCAATACATTTCAGTACATTACAGTAATATTTAGTAGGTTACATTGTAACGTTATTCCTGCATCACATTTATTTTTATAAATCCAAAATATTCCCCATTAATATGTCCACCAGTCAGCAGGGGTCAGCTGTGGGCAGCAACACTCATGGAGATAGGACAGGAAATCTTGTGGAGTTGGGCGAAGGAGCTAGTGCCTCCGCTGGTGCCTCCGGTGGTGCCCATCCTCACCGACACGTAACAGTCAGACGTAACAGTGGGGGAGTGAGTGAGGTTACAAGTCTCCTGAGAACACTGTACATCAGTGAAGATGATCAACAGCAATACAGCATGGAGAGTGATGACTCCGATATATTTCAAGAGCTCAATGCCAAAATTGAGGCTTTAGAAAAACGACTTCAAGACTCTGTCAACAGTCTGCTTAGCAGGGAAGAAGGCCTGCGAGTAGCCATTGAGACGGCAATTCACGGGGTTAAGGAGCATGCAGACCAGCAGTTGCTACATTTGGAACAAGCAGTATTTGCATGTTTGTTGCGTAGAGATCACCAGTGGGAGGCCAAATTACAACGAGCTACCAGGCTACAGCGCGTGTCTTGGCGGCCTGCAGGGACTTCCACCCCATCGCCTATTGCACCTGCCAACCCCCGCGCACCTTCACATATGGTGTCTTCCACTCCTCGTGCATCATCTGCTGTGCCAACTACTCCTCAGACGCCTGACGCTGATGTCACTCTTACACCCATGCCTGCTGTGTCTTCACCCATGCCTGCTGTGACTACATCCATGCCCGCTGTGACTACATCTATGCCCGCTGTGACTACATCCATGCCCGCTGTGACTACATCCATGCCCGCTGTGACTACATCCATGCCCGCTGTGACTACATCCATGCCCGCTGTGACTACATCCATGCCCGCTGTGACTACATCCATGCCTATTGTGTCTAGTCCCATGCCTGCTATTGTGTCTACACCCATGCCTGCTACGGGGTCTACATCCATGCCTGCTATGTCTACTCCTATGCCTGTGCTTACGAAGAAACCGCCAATAAAAATGGAATTTCCTAAATTTGGTGAGTCAAGAAATTCTGCAGATGTCATGGACTTTATTGAACGATGTGAAAATTTCTTCAATCTCCGTCCATTGACTGACGCTGAATTTATTGGCACAATCAATTCTGTTTTAAACGGGCCTGCACGGAGCTGGTGGAAGGCTGCACGTGCCAAGATTTCAACATGGGCTGAGTTCAAGACCGCTTTCCTGGAGGCATTCCTACCATCTGATTATAAAACAGAGATTGAAGAACAAGTGCGGCTGAGTGTCCAAGTACCCACACAGTGCCTCAGAGACTTTGCATATGATCATCGTGCGCTATGTCTGAAGTGGCGGGCTGACATGCCTGAAGACGAGATTGTGCGGCGTATCCTCAACGCCTGCAACCCAAGGCTTGCCAGTGGTCTGCGAGGCATTGTGACCACCGTCGAGCAGCTGGTTAAGGTGGGCTCTCTGATCGAGAAAGATTGGGGCAATTCCAAAGAATACTGGAATCGTGTCCAGCAGAGTAACCCCACCGACCGCTCATCCAAAAAGCTTGGAAAAAAGGCTGACCAGGGGCATGGACAATCAGCCGACGTTGCCTCCGTCTCTGGTGTGCCGCCTCTTCTTGTCGTGCCAGTGGCAGTCCGTGGATCCAAGGGCGATGCCGTGCTAGACACAGGGTGCACTTATTCTCTCATGAGCAGTAGTCTCTGGGAAAAGATCAAGAAAACTGGTGAGACATTATGCAACACAGCAAGCCAGAAGTTCATCATGGCTAATGGACAGGAAAGTAGAGCCATCGGTAAGACAACACTACTGCTTGCCCTCAATAACACCCATTACACTATAAGTGTATTCATCTTGGAGGAGAGCCAGCTCTGCATGCCTTTACTCCTAGGCTTGGATTTTATGTGCACTAGCCAGCTTACGTTAAAGCCTCACCAGGGGAAATATGTGATGCCAGGGGGAAGGGAGTTCAAGTTCCTGCACAAGCCTCGTGACGCGCTGGAATGGAACCATATGGAGCCATTAGCTCTTTTTTACATGGCCGTGGTGGAAGACGCAAAACATCAGTCTGCAGTGCCACTGTTGGAAGTCCAGCCGGAAGTGGTCAGGCCGCTGCTGCAGAAGTGGCCTTCGGTTTGGACTGAAACCACTGGTGCCACCAATGTAATTCAACACCACATACACACAACAGATGAGCTGCCGGTGCGGAAGAGGGCATACCGGGTTGCACCTCCAAAGCAAGCCGTTATCAACGAACACATCGACAAAATGCTGAGCTCTGGTGTAATCGAACCCTCTTCGTCTGCTTGGGCCTCTCCGGTGGTCTTAGTCCCTAAGAAGGATGGATCACTTCGCTTCTGTGTGGACTATAGAGGACTCAACGCAAAGACGCACCATGACGCTTACCCGATGCCACTCGTACATGAAATCCTGGAGTCCATGCAGGGGGCAAAGTACTTCAGCACTTTGGACCTTCAAAGTGGCTACTGGCAGGTAGCCATGGGGGAGGCAAGTAAACAGAAGACCGCCATGATCACCCATCGAGGCTTGTTCCAATTCAAGGTGATGCCTTTCGGCCTACGCAACGCTGGCGCCACCTTCCAGCGCTTGATGGAAATTGTCCTGAGTGACTTGAGAGGAAGCATTTGTTTTGTTTACATCGACGACATAATTGTTTTCTCTAAGTCACAACAACAACATTTGCGGGACCTCGATGCGGTGTTTCGGAAGCTCCACCAGGCCAACTTGACTCTCAACGTGAAGAAGTGCCATCTTTTCAAGACTGAGCTGACTTTCCTTGGGCACGTGGTGTCTGCTAGGGGTGTGGAAGTTGACCCAGCCAAGGTCAGTGCCATTACAGCTTTTCCAGTACCCACTGATCTCAAAAGCCTCCAGAGATTTTTGGGGCTGGTAGGCTGGTACCACAAATTCCTGCCCCGATTAGCAGACATTGCTGCCCCTCTCAATAACCTAAAAAGGAAAGGTGTTCCTTGGGTGTGGTCGTCCGAGTGCGAAGATGCTTGCCAGCAGCTCAAGAAACTGTTGCAGTCCCCGCCTGTCCTCGCTCAACCACGTCTCCATCTGCCCTTTCAAGTCCACTGCGATGCTAGTGATGTCGGTCTAGGGGCCATCCTGACCCAGTGTTTTGAAGGAGTGGATTCTGTAATCGCCTATGCTTCAAGAGCTCTCCATGGTCCTGAACTCCGTTATTCCACTTCAGAAAAAGAGTGTTTGGCGGTAGTCTGGGCTGTGGAGAAGTGGCGCCACTACCTTGAAGGTGAGCCCTTTGACGTCTTCACAGACCACAGTGCACTGGCCTGGGCATTCAACTGCCCCAAAGCAACATCCCGCCTGACAAGGTGGACATTAAGGCTTCAGGCGTTCACATTCCGGGTCCATTACAAGAAGGGCTATTCCAATGTTGTCCCTGATGCGCTATCACGTGCACCCTTGCCAGTTGAGACTCCTGAGTGTGGTAATGTGGCTGTGGCTATGCTGAAGACGCCGTGGTCAAATTTGCCTACGTCGCTGAAGGAAATCGAAACTGCTCAATCCAATGACGACTTGTGTCAAGAGTTGTTTCAGTCTGTGTCTGCTCCTACACCAGGGCGTAACCATTACCAGCTTGAGCAGGGAGTACTTTACAGGGGTGTACCCTCGAAGTATGGCGGTTACAACTATCAGATGGTGGTCCCGGCTGCACTTGTCCCTGAGTTCCTCGCATATTTCCATGACAGCCCATTTGGGGGTCATTTAGGCCGAATGAAGACTCTTCTTAAGATCCTCGAAGTCGCCTGGTGGCCTGATATGCGCAGGGACGTATGGAGTCATGTCCGCTCTTGCCAGACGTGCCAACAATATAAGCCATCGAACAACAAACCGGCTGGTCTTCTGCAGTCCACGGAGGTGACCGCACCAGGGGAGATGATCGGCGTGGACTTCATGGGCCCGTTTCCATTTAGTAAGCTCCAGAACACGACCTTGATGGTGGTTGTCGACTACTTCAGCAAGTGGGTGGAGCTCTTCGCCATAAGAGATGCCAAGACGCCAAAGGTATGTCGCATTCTGAAGAACGACATTTTCACTCGCTGGGGTGTGCCTGCGTTCATGGTGTCTGATCGCGGCCCTCAGTTCACAAGTCAGCTGATGGCCAGCCTCTGTTCGTCCTGGGGTGTGACTAAAAAACTCACCACAGCTTACCACCCACAGACTAACCAAACGGAGAGGGTCAACAGGACACTGAGGACAATGCTGGGGTCATTCGTCGGACAACACCACCATGACTGGGACCGTTGGCTGCCGGAGTTGCGCCTCGCCATAAATACAGCTGTTCACGAGACCACTGGTGTGACCCCTGCTGTATTGGCCCTGGGCCGTAACATCAAAGGTCCCTTAGAACGGCTCATTCACAAGTCACCTTCCCCAAACACAGATGCATACAACACCATACATACACACACACAATTGTTACAGGAAGTGGAAAGGCATGTTGGTGTGTCCAAGGCTAGACAAGCCAAGTACTATAATCGCCGACGCAAAGAGGTACACTTTGCGGTCGGAAACTTGGTCTGGGTTAGGGCGCACCCGTTGTCTAAAGCTTCTGCTAAATTCTCTGCTAAACTTGCACCCAGATGGTCAGGGCCAGTTAAAGTAGAGAAGAAGTTGGGTCCCATCAATTACCAGGTTCGTTGGTTAAATGAGAAATCAAGGGTGGATACTGTAAATGTGGTAGACCTCAAGCCCTATTATGGTCCCGATAAGCCGCTGGCTGGGGGGGGGGAATGTAAAGGTCGCCTAAAACCACCTTTCACATGACTGCTAAAATGAAAATGTTGCTATTGATATGTTTTCTTGTTGTATGAAATGTCATGTGTAAGTTTCCTGTTTGCCAATTATGAATGAATGTGGGCGTGGGAGAAAATTGCGGGACTTTTAAAATGCCTCGCGTAGACCTGCTCAGGAGGCGCGCGCTGAGTTTCGTTTCCTGTTTGGAGCCTGCAGGCGATTGTCCGCGTTTAGGAACTCTTCAGCTTGAATGGATTATTACTACGACGTTGGCCGTGTGGAATTACTCAGAGGTGGATTTACTCGTTCCAAAGTTTGTGGATTACTTCAAGAAAGATTTCATTACCTAAACGCCTGAATTTGGTGAGATTGCGTTCACTTGTTTGCTGCGAGGCGGCGTCTCATCAAAACTGTAAGTAACGTTACCAACGCACGTGAACACTATCTGTGGAGGATCGCGTTTTTCATCTACAGCTGTAGATTTTTTGACTTTGATACTTTTTGGATCCGTACACGAACTTTGGGACTCTGGGGGGATTGATTGTGGTGGACGTTTTTTGTATTTCTTCTGAACTGGGGAGCAATGGGGAGATTGTTTGTTTGTTGGGGATTGACGTGATTGTACGTGCTGTTTGCCATTGCCATTGATTCACTGACGTGATTACCATTACTTGTGGGTGCAATACAGCGTCAATGTGATATAACTGCAATTTGTTCATGTCTTTTTGTGCTATTGGGTTTTTGTTCACTTTCTGATAAGCCACGCAAGCCAGTCAGCGTTTCCCTAGCTATAGCAATTTAGGCCCTCCCGTGACAAATTAAGCGTTGTGGCATTTTTCCTTTCATTTAGTAAAGGTGAATTGTTACAAATGTTGAGAATGACAAGCTGTGAGTCCGGCACAGCAAACGTTTTACCCTTGCTGACCTCTCAGTGATTTTTGGCAAATTTGTATAAAGGAAAAAAACTAGCCTAGAACTCTAGACGTACCCCTAGCGGTAGCAAATTTTAATTTGCACAGCTGGTACGTCTAGAGGCCACTGATAGAAACCCGTTGTATCCTTCCTCTGGCGGCGGATAGCCAATCACAGCGCGGTATGTGTACAGGAAATCGTAACGCGGGCCTTGTACGATGACGACAGCCCTGCCCAAATCAGAGCAGAATCGTCTTTGGCTTTAGTTTTGGACGAATTGCACTTGTCGTTTTCTTTGAAAGTGAAACAAGAAAGTGCACTGAAGTTTTTCGTTTTGAAAAAGATGTCTTTGCTGTGTTACCGACGGGCTACGGGAAAAAGTTTGATATACCAGCTGGTACCAGTGGCCGGAACGCTAGCCTATTACGTGGAGAGGCAGTTTGAAAGACAACGCAATCACCCGCCCCTCCATTGCGGTACAGTCTATCAGTGGTCTTCAGATATCATTCTTATGATATAGTCTGGCGTGTCAGGCTAGAAAAAAACACCACTTCATTCCAAGTTAAAAACGCATTGTAACTTGAGTTACTGACAATTGTACCGAGGAAAATATTACCAGTTTTTTTTCTGTAATGCCTTACATTACGAAGTTACCACAAAAAGCAATGCATTACAGTAATTAGTTACTTTTGTAACTCGTTATTTTACCACTCTGGTGTCCTCACTAGCCTGGCTATCGGCAAACTAAATAATCACAAGTGATATCTAGTCTGGAGACCCACCTATACATTTTCTCGCAGTGGAAGCGCTGTTTACGATTGTCCAGAGCTGTTTATTGGGAGCTACGAATGTCTATCATAGCGTCTGCACGTAGCTCAGAGCCAATACCAGAGTCATCAGGTGATGTAATATGAAATTGAGCGCCTTGCTAATCCCTTTTTGTTCTGTGATTGGATACCTAAAGCTGGGGAGAAAACCAGCCGTGGTCACCATTCTGCTTTGCAGACTGAAATGAAATGGAGCACACAGAGGAGCATGGGTACTACTAGTCTAAGCAAAGCAAGCAAGTTTACCACTCTGGCATCCTCACATTTTGATTGTGGGGTTTATAGCTACCCCCCCCCCACACACACACACACACACACACACACACACACACACTCTGCGTGAACTGTTTATTGTTGTCATGACGGCACGCAGGTGAGCTCCTTGGTTCCTCGACTCCTCAAGCTCCTCAACTAATATACTCTGTGCATAGAAGACGTTAATTCCCAGAAGGACTTTTGTTAAGGATAGTTACACCTGGCCACAACATAGCCATTAACACCGCTAGCAACTTCCACAAACCATTCCACAAACCCCCCCACCCACTTTCATCTTTTCACTGGTTCTACAGGATGCCGTCTGTCAACAGCGCTCCACAAAGCTTGATAAATTCCACCGATTGTTCCAACATTTAGTGTACAGCTGTATATGTACACAAAGGAGGCCCTTTGTGGCATTGCCTTTGATGTGATGAAGAGGTTTAGGAATCTTTTAGTTACAGGCCATATTTTTACAATGGGTCATTTTTTTATTTTCAAAACCTAATCCCATTGGTAATTCTTTGTTTAATACACATTAAGTGCAATCTAGCACCTGTCATGTGAAGTCTGTCTGGGGATGAAAAAGTGGTGATGTGTTTTTTTTTTTTTTTTTGTCCCAAATTCTTTACTGACTCTCCGCCTGGCCCTCGCTGGCCAGGATATCTCAGTCAATTAAGCAGAACTCTCTATAAATCTCCCTTTGCGCATGGTTCCAAGTGCAAGCTAACTTTTGCTGTCCAGCTGACCTCTGTACAGGCACAGCTGGTTCATCAAAAGAAACAATAAATATGTACACACACACAGACACACATACACACACACACACACACACACACACACACACACACACACACACACACACACACACACACACAGAAAAAGAGAGATTCTCTATTGTGTTAGCCCAGCTTTCCTCTCTTGCCTTGACTGCAATGATCGGGGGCATTTCGGAGTGCGCTCTGATTTAAGGCCCTGTCCTGCTGCTGACCCCCTCCCCTCGTCACACGGCTTCCTGCCCTGCCTGGCCCAGTGCGTCTGCCTCTCCTCTGTCCTCTCCCTTCTGATGTCATCAAGGCCAAAGGTCAGCTCACTCTCACAACCTGCACAGGACAAGTTAATCCTTACAGGGAGGCTACACTGGATGTGTTAACTCAAAGACTTATCTGCCGTAATAATTACCTTCCATTATAAACAATGGAAGTGGCTACACCAGACATGGCAGCGCAGCCAACATCCTTAACTCATTCCAATTCCAATGTATTTTTGATGGAATTTGACGCAACACTTAACACATTCAGTGTAGTGCCCTAGGGTTACACAACCTGACAGAGCATAGCCGTGGGAAGTAGGGGTGCTGGGGGGGCTGCAGCACCTGAACTTTCCACTGGTCACGCATTCAGCCCCTCCTGCCATATGACAAAAATAACTCGAAGAACGCATGGAAATCTTTCCCGCGTCCATACATGAGAGTAATGTTTGTAAACGAGAATAACATTAAGTGTCAATTCTGATTAAGCAGGCTATATTTTTGCTTTTGTCAAAACGGAGTCATGACAATGCACAGCGCACCCAGCGCAGTGACTAGGAGACGCAAAGTGTTCTGTCGATATTAGGTCAGGTGGAAATAGCCGTACTGACAATTTACAATCTGCTTCGTCTGTCATTTTATTTGTGAAGATTAATGCTCGGCTGCATATGCCTGGAAAAGCAAGCTGACCGTAGCCCATCTAAAGCCTAAAGGAGACTGCACCACAACGATCAGGTAGCCTTTCGTCCCCAGCTGTTTAGATGCGCGTCGGAGTCCTGTGACTGACGGCAGCATCACAGTTCAGTTTCTGGACTTCAAGTGCTTTTCTCGATCAGTTCATATCCATAACAAACAAACTCACTCACCAGAAACTCTTGGGACACATCCAGCTTATTCCACGAATTAATATTAGTAAGCAGTTTTGCCGACTCACTGAAGTGAATGCGAGCTAGCAAGGACGTTTTGTTTGAATGAAAATACTATGCTCAGCGCACAAATTATTATTTACTTGAGTTGTTAGTTAACATAATTTGTTTAAACCTTGGTCTTGACCATAAATTCGTTCAGATGGGATGGCAACGAGTGACAGGCAGCTGGAGTTGTGTTGATGATCTGAGTCTGAAATAATGGAGGTTGCCTTTTGCCATTTAACCTGTCGGTCCGTATTGATTTTTTTTCATGGGTGCAATCCCCCGAACTTGTTTTCCTAGTCTCACTTTAAAAGTTGCGGTTATTACAGAATTGTTCGTGTATCTAGTCTAAGATGTAGGCAGGCCTAATTTGCAGATGTTGCAACACCTCTCACTCTTTCTCTTTATGCACGTCCGTGCGCGCGCCCAAGTAGACCTAGCTCAAATATGTTTGTGCTGTAAACAGCAATTGAATAAATGTAATGTTATTTGTCGGCACTCCTCAGCACCCCTAAGTCAAATCATCTTCCCACGGCCCTG
>JAODXP020000026.1:10843952-10858408 GCA_027497455.2 Sardinella longiceps | reverse complement strand
AAAGGTCGCCTAAAACCACCTTTCACATGACTGCTAAAATGAAAATGTTGCTATTGATATGTTTTCTTGTTGTATGAAATGTCATGTGTAAGTTTCCTGTTTGCCAATTATGAATGAATGTGGGCGTGGGAGAAAATTGTGGGACTTTTAAAATGCCTCGCGTAGACCTGCTCAGGAGGCGCGCGCTGAGTTTCGTTTCCTGTTTGGAGCCTGCAGGCGATTGTCCACGTTTAGGAACTCTTCAGCTTGAATGGATTATTACTACGACGTTGGCCGTGTGGATTTACTCAGAGGTGGATTTACTCGTTCCAAAGTTTGTGGATTACTTCAAGAAAGATTTCATTACCTAAACGCCTGAATCTGGTGAGATTGCGTTCACTTGTTTGCTGCGAGGCGGCGTCTCATCAAAACTGTAAGTAACGTTACCAACGCACGTGAACACTATCTGTGGAGGATCGCGTTTTTTCATCTACAGCTGTAGATTTTTTGACTTTGATACTTTTTGGATCCGTACACGAACTTTGGGACTCTGGGGGGATTGATTGTGGTGGACGTTTTTTGTATTTCTTCTGAACTGGGGAGCAATGGGGAGATTGTTTGTTTGTTGGGGATTGACGTGATTGTACGTGCTGTTTGCCATTGCCATTGATTCACTGACGTGATTAACATTACTTGTGGGTGCAATACAGCGTCGATGTGATATAACTGCAATTTGTTCATGTCTCTTTGTGCTATTGGGTTTTTGTTCACTTTCTGATAAGCCACGCAAGCCAGTCAGCGTTTCCCTAGCTATAGCAATTTAGGCCCTCCCGTGACAAATTAAGCGTTGTGGCATTTTTTCCTTTCATTTAGTAAAGGTGAATTGTTACAGATTGGTGGCCCGAGTACGGGGATTTGGGTTAATTTTTCGTTTTGATATAGCTGGAAGGATTATTGCTGGTTACATGCTTTTGTGTATAGTGTTTGTATATTTGTAATTTTTTCTTTTTCCATTAATTGACGTTGTGGCTGTTAGGCCTAGTCAGGCTAGAAGCACTTACTCTTGCCTTTGCACGCACACATATACACACACACTTTAGGCCACTTTGCATTCACATTAGCATATTTAAAGTTTATTGATTGTACAATACATTGCAATACATTTCAGTACATTACAGTAATATTTAGTAGGTTACATTGTAACGTTATTCCTGCATCACATTTATTTTTATAAATCCAAAATATTCCCCATTAATATGTCCACCAGTCAGCAGGGGTCAGCTGTGGGCAGCAACACTCATGGAGATAGGACAGGAAATCTTGTGGAGTTGGGCGAAGGAGCTAGTGCCTCCGCTGGTGCCTCCGGTGGTGCCCATCCTCACCGACACGTAACAGTCAGACGTAACAGTGGGGGAGTGAGTGAGGTTACAAGTCTCCTGAGAACACTGTACATCAGTGAAGATGATCAACAGCAATACAGCATGGAGAGTGATGACTCCGATATATTTCAAGAGCTCAATGCCAAAATTGAGGCTTTAGAAAAACGACTTCAAGACTCTGTCAACAGTCTGCTTAGCAGGGAAGAAGGCCTGCGAGTAGCCATTGAGACGGCAATTCACGGGGTTAAGGAGCATGCAGACCAGCAGTTGCTACATTTGGAACAAGCAGTATTTGCATGTTTGTTGCGTAGAGATCACCAGTGGGAGGCCAAATTACAACGAGCTACCAGGCTACAGCGCGTGTCTTGGCGGCCTGCAGGGACTTCCACCCCATCGCCGATTGCACCTGCCAACCCCCGCGCACCTTCACATATGGTGTCTTCCACTCCTCGTGCATCATCTGCTGTGCCAACTACTCCTCAGACGCCTGACGCTGATGTCACTCTTACACCCATGCCTGCTGTGTCTTCACCCATGCCTGCTGTGACCACAACCATGCCTGCTGTGACCACAACCATGCCTGCTGTGACCACAACCATGCCCGCTGTGACTACATCCATGCCCGCTGTGACTACATCCATGCCCGCTGTGACTACATCCATGCCCGCTGTGACTACATCCATGCCCGCTGTGACTACATCCATGCCCGCTGTGACTACATCCATGCCTATTGTGTCTAGTCCCATGCCTGCTATTGTGTCTACACCCATGCCTGCTACGGGGTCTACATCCATGCCTGCTATGTCTACTCCTATGCCTGTGCTTACGAAGAAACCGCCAATAAAAATGGAATTTCCTAAATTTGGTGAGTCAAGAAATTCTGCAGATGTCATGGACTTTATTGAACGATGTGAAAATTTCTTCAATCTCCGTCCATTGACTGACGCTGAATTTATTGGCACAATCAATTCTGTTTTAAACGGGCCTGCACGGAGCTGGTGGAAGGCTGCACGTGCCAAGATTTCAACATGGGCTGAGTTCAAGACCGCTTTCCTGGAGGCATTCCTACCATCTGATTATAAAACAGAGATTGAAGAACAAGTGCGGCTGAGTGTCCAAGTACCCACACAGTGCCTCAGAGACTTTGCATACGATCATCGTGCGCTATGTCTGAAGTGGCGGGCTGACATGCCTGAAGACGAGATTGTGCGGCGTATCCTCAACGCCTGCAACCCAAGGCTTGCCAGTGGTCTGCGAGGCATTGTGACCACCGTCGAGCAGCTGGTTAAGGTGGGCTCTCTGATCGAGAAAGATTGGGGCAATTCCAAAGAATACTGGAATCGTGTCCAGCAGAGTAACCCCACCGACCGCTCATCCAAAAAGCCTGGGAAAAAGGCTGACCAGGGGCATGGACAATCAGCTGATGTTGCCTCCGTCTCTGGTGTGCCGCCTCTTCTTGTGGTGCCAGTGGCAGTTCGTGGATCCAAGGGCGATGCCGTGCTAGACACAGGGTGCACTTATTCTCTCATGAGCAGTAGTCTCTGGGAAAAGATCAAGAAAACTGGTGAGACATTATGCAACACAGCAAGCCAGAAGTTCATCATGGCTAATGGACAGGAAAGTAGAGCCATCGGTAAGACAACACTACTGCTTGCCCTCAATAACACCCATTACACTATAAGTGTATTCATCTTGGAGGAGAGCCAGCTCTGCATGCCTTTACTCCTAGGCTTGGATTTTATGTGCACTAGCCAGCTTACGTTAAAGCCTCACCAGGGGAAATATGTGATGCCAGGGGGAAGGGAGTTCAAGTTCCTGCACAAGCCTCGTGACGCGCTGGAATGGAACCATATGGAGCCATTAGCTCTTTTTTACATGGCCGTGGTGGAAGACGCAAAACATCAGTCTGCAGTGCCACTGTTGGAAGTCCAGCCGGAAGTGGTCAGGCCGCTGCTGCAGAAGTGGCCTTCGGTTTGGACTGAAACCACTGGTGCCACCAATGTAATTCAACACCACATACACACAACAGATGAGCTGCCGGTGCGGAAGAGGGCATACCGGGTTGCACCTCCAAAGCAAGCCGTTATCAACGAACACATCGACAAAATGCTGAGCTCTGGTGTAATCGAACCCTCTTCGTCTGCTTGGGCCTCTCCGGTGGTCTTAGTCCCTAAGAAGGATGGATCACTTCGCTTCTGTGTGGACTATAGAGGACTCAACGCAAAGACGCACCATGATGCTTACCCGATGCCACTCGTACATGAAATCCTGGAGTCCATGCAGGGGGCAAAGTACTTCAGCACTTTGGACCTTCAAAGTGGCTACTGGCAGGTAGCCATGGGGGAGGCAAGTAAACAGAAGACCGCCATGATCACCCATCGAGGCTTGTTCCAATTCAAGGTGATGCCTTTCGGCCTACGCAACGCTGGCGCCACCTTCCAGCGCTTGATGGAAATTGTCCTGAGTGACTTGAGAGGAAGCATTTGTTTTGTTTACATCGACGACATAATTGTTTTCTCTAAGTCACAACAACAACATTTGCGGGACCTCGATGTGGTGTTTCGGAAGCTCCACCAGGCCAACTTGACTCTCAACGTGAAGAAGTGCCATCTTTTCAAGACTGAGCTGACTTTCCTTGGGCACGTGGTGTCTGCTAGGGGTGTGGAAGTTGACCCAGCCAAGGTCAGTGCCATTACAGCTTTTCCAGTACCCACTGATCTCAAAAGCCTCCAGAGATTTTTGGGGCTGGTAGGCTGGTACCACAAATTCCTGCCCCGATTAGCAGACATTGCTGCCCCTCTCAATAACCTAAAAAGGAAAGGTGTTCCTTGGGTGTGGTCGTCCGAGTGCGAAGATGCTTGCCAGCAGCTCAAGAAACTGTTGCAGTCCCCGCCTGTCCTCGCTCAACCACGTCTCCATCTGCCATTTCAAGTCCACTGCGATGCTAGTGATGTCGGTCTAGGGGCCATCCTGACCCAGTGTTTTGAAGGAGTGGATTCTGTAATCGCCTATGCTTCAAGAGCTCTCCATGGTCCTGAACTCCGTTATTCCACTTCAGAAAAAGAGTGTTTGGCGGTAGTCTGGGCTGTGGAGAAGTGGCGCCACTACCTTGAAGGTGAGCCCTTTGACGTCTTCACAGACCACAGTGCACTGGCCTGGGCATTCAACTGCCCCAAAGCAACATCCCGCCTGACAAGGTGGACATTAAGGCTTCAGGCGTTCACATTCCGGGTCCATTACAAGAAGGGCTATTCCAATGTTGTCCCTGATGCGCTATCACGTGCACCCTTGCCAGTTGAGACTCCTGAGTGTGGTAATGTGGCTGTGGCTATGCTGAAGACGCCGTGGTCAAATTTGCCTACATCGCTGAAGGAAATCGAAACTGCTCAATCCAATGACGACTTGTGTCAAGAGTTGTTTCAGTCTGTGTCTGCTCCCACACCAGGGCGTAACCATTACCAGCTTGAGCAGGGAGTACTTTACAGGGGTGTACCCTCGAAGTATGGCGGTTACAACTATCAGATGGTGGTCCCGGCTGCACTCGTCCCTGAGTTCCTCGCATATTTCCATGACAGCCCATTTGGGGGTCATTTAGGCCGAATGAAGACTCTTCTTAAGATCCTCGAAGTCGCCTGGTGGCCTGATATGCGCAGGGACGTATGGAGTCATGTCCGCTCTTGCCAGACGTGCCAACAATATAAGCCATCGAACAACAAACCGGCTGGTCTTCTGCAGTCCACGGAGGTGACCGCACCAGGGGAGATGATCGGCGTGGACTTCATGGGCCCGTTTCCATTTAGTAAACTCCAGAACACGACCTTGATGGTGGTTGTCGACTACTTCAGCAAGTGGGTGGAGCTCTTCGCCATAAGAGATGCCAAGACGCCAAAGGTATGTCGCATTCTGAAGAACGACATTTTCACTCGCTGGGGTGTGCCTGCGTTCATGGTGTCTGATCGCGGCCCTCAGTTCACAAGTCAGCTGATGGCCAGCCTCTGTTCGTCCTGGGGTGTGACTAAAAAACTCACCACAGCTTACCACCCACAGACTAACCAAACGGAGAGAGTCAACAGGACTCTGAGGACAATGCTGGGTTCATTCGTCGGACAACACCACCACGACTGGGACCGTTGGCTGCCGGAGTTGCGCTCGCCATAAATACAGCTGTTCACGAGACCACTGGTGTGACCCCTGCTGTATTGGCCCTGGGCCGTAACATCAAAGGTCCCTTAGAACGGCTCATTCACAAGTCACCTTCCCCAAACACCAAACACAGATGCATACAACACCATACATACACACACACAATTGTTACAGGAAGTGGAAAGGCATGTTGGTGTGTCCAAGGCTAGACAAGCCAAGTACTATAATCGCCGACGCAAAGAGGTACACTTTGCGGTCGGAAACTTGGTCTGGGTTAGGGCGCACCCGTTGTCTAAAGCTTCTGCTAAGTTCTCTGCTAAACTTGCACCCAGATGGTCAGGGCCAGTTAAAGTAGAGAAGAAGTTGGGTCCCATCAATTACCAGGTTCGTTGGTTAAATGAGAAATCAAGGGTGGATACTGTAAATGTGGTAGACCTCAAGCCCTATTATGGTCCCGATAAGCCGCTGGCTGGGGGGGGGAAATGTAAAGGTCGCCTAAAACCACCTTTCACATGACTGCTAAAATGAAAATGTTGCTATTGATATGTTTTCTTGTTGTATGAAATGTCATGTGTAAGTTTCCTGTTTGCCAATTATGAATGAATGTGGGCGTGGGAGAAAATTGCGGGACTTTTAAAATGCCTCGCGTAGACCTGCTCAGGAGGCGCGCGCTGAGTTTCGTTTCCTGTTTGGAGCCTGCAGGCGATTGTCCGCGTTTAGGAACTCTTCAGCTTGAATGGATTATTACTACGACGTTGGCCGTGTGGATTTACTCGGAGGTGGATTTACTCGTTCCAAAGTTTGTGGATTACTTCAAGAAAGATTTCATTACCTAAACGTCTGAATCTGGTGAGATTGCGTTCACTTGTTTGCTGCGAGGCGGCGTCTCATCAAAACTGTAAGTAACGTTACCAACGCACGTGAACACTATCTGTGGAGGATCGCGTTTTTTCATCTACAGCTGTAGATTTTTTGACTTTGATACTTTTTGGATCCGTACACGAACTTTGGGACTCTGGGGGGGATTGATTGTGGTGGACGTTTTTTGTATTTCTTCTGAACTGGGGAGCAATGGGGAGATTGTTTGTTTGTTGGGGATTGACGTGATTGTACGTGCTGTTTGCCATTGCCATTGATTCACTGACGTGATTAACATTACTTGTGGGTGCAATACAGCGTCGATGTGATATAACTGCAATTTGTTCATGTCTCTTTGTGCTATTGGGTTTTTGTTCACTTTCTGATAAGCCACGCAAGCCAGTCAGCGTTTCCCTAGCTATAGCAATTTAGGCCCTCCCGTGACAAATTAAGCGTTGTGGCATTTTTCCTTTCGTTTCGTAAAGGTGAATTGTTACAGATTGGTGGCCCGAGTACGGGGATTTGGGTTAATTTTTCGTTTTGATATAGCTGGAAGGATTATTGCTGGTTACATGCTTTTGTGTATAGTGTTTGTATATTTGTAATTTTTTCTTTTTCCATTAATTGACGTTGTGGCTGTTAGGCCTAGTCAGGCTAGAAGCACTTACTCTTGCCTTTGCACGCACACATATACACACACACTTTAGGCCACTTTGCATTCACATTAGCATATTTAAAGTTTATTGATTGTACAATACATTGCAATACATTTCAGTACATTACAGTAATATTTAGTAGGTTACATTGTAACGTTATTCCTGCATCACATTTATTTTTATAAATCCAAAATATTCCCCATTAATATGTCCACCAGTCAGCAGGGGTCAGCTGTGGGCAGCAACACTCATGGAGATAGGACAGGAAATCTTGTGGAGTTGGGCGAAGGAGCTAGTGCCTCCGCTGGTGCCTCCGGTGGTGCCCATCCTCACCGACACGTAACAGTCAGACGTAACAGTGGGGGAGTGAGTGAGGTTACAAGTCTCCTGAGAACACTGTACATCAGTGAAGATGATCAACAGCAATACAGCATGGAGAGTGATGACTCCGATATATTTCAAGAGCTCAATGCCAAAATTGAGGCTTTAGAAAAACGACTTCAAGACTCTGTCAACAGTCTGCTTAGCAGGGAAGAAGGCCTGCGAGTAGCCATTGAGACGGCAATTCACGGGGTTAAGGAGCATGCAGACCAGCAGTTGCTACATTTGGAACAAGCAGTATTTGCATGTTTGTTGCGTAGAGATCACCAGTGGGAGGCCAAATTACAACGAGCTACCAGGCTACAGCGCGTGTCTTGGCGGCCTGCAGGGACTTCCACCCCATCGCCGATTGCACCTGCCAACCCCCGCGCACCTTCACATATGGTGTCTTCCACTCCTCGTGCATCATCTGCTGTGCCAACTACTCCTCAGACGCCTGACGCTGATGTCACTCTTACACCCATGCCTGCTGTGTCTTCACCCATGCCTGCTGTGACCACAACCATGCCTGCTGTGACCACAACCATGCCTGCTGTGACCACATCCATGCCCGCTGTGACCACATCCATGCCCGCTGTGACTACATCCATGCCCGCTGTGACTACATCCATGCCCGCTGTGACTACATCCATGCCCGCTGTGACTACATCCATGCCCGCTGTGACTACATCCATGCCTATTGTGTCTAGTCCCATGCCTGCTATTGTGTCTACACCCATGCCTGCTACGGGGTCTACATCCATGCCTGCTATGTCTACTCCTATGCCTGTGCTTACGAAGAAACCGCCAATAAAAATGGAATTTCCTAAATTTGGTGAGTCAAGAAATTCTGCAGATGTCATGGACTTTATTGAACGATGTGAAAATTTCTTCAATCTCCGTCCATTGACTGACGCTGAATTTATTGGCACAATCAATTCTGTTTTAAACGGGCCTGCACGGAGCTGGTGGAAGGCTGCACGTGCCAAGATTTCAACATGGGCTGAGTTCAAGACCGCTTTCCTGGAGGCATTCCTACCATCTGATTATAAAACAGAGATTGAAGAACAAGTGCGGCTGAGTGTCCAAGTACCCACACAGTGCCTCAGAGACTTTGCATACGATCATCGTGCGCTATGTCTGAAGTGGCGGGCTGACATGCCTGAAGACGAGATTGTGCGGCGTATCCTCAACGCCTGCAACCCAAGGCTTGCCAGTGGTCTGCGAGGCATTGTGACCACCGTCGAGCAGCTGGTTAAGGTGGGCTCTCTGATCGAGAAAGATTGGGGCAATTCCAAAGAATACTGGAATCGTGTCCAGCAGAGTAACCCCACCGACCGCTCATCCAAAAAGCCTGGGAAAAAGGCTGACCAGGGGCATGGACAATCAGCTGATGTTGCCTCCGTCTCTGGTGTGCCGCCTCTTCTTGTGGTGCCAGTGGCAGTTCGTGGATCCAAGGGCGATGCCGTGCTAGACACAGGGTGCACTTATTCTCTCATGAGCAGTAGTCTCTGGGAAAAGATCAAGAAAACTGGTGAGACATTATGCAACACAGCAAGCCAGAAGTTCATCATGGCTAATGGACAGGAAAGTAGAGCCATCGGTAAGACAACACTACTGCTTGCCCTCAATAACACCCATTACACTATAAGTGTATTCATCTTGGAGGAGAGCCAGCTCTGCATGCCTTTACTCCTAGGCTTGGATTTTATGTGCACTAGCCAGCTTACGTTAAAGCCTCACCAGGGGAAATATGTGATGCCAGGGGGAAGGGAGTTCAAGTTCCTGCACAAGCCTCGTGACGCGCTGGAATGGAACCATATGGAGCCATTAGCTCTTTTTTACATGGCCGTGGTGGAAGACGCAAAACATCAGTCTGCAGTGCCACTGTTGGAAGTCCAGCCGGAAGTGGTCAGGCCGCTGCTGCAGAAGTGGCCTTCGGTTTGGACTGAAACCACTGGTGCCACCAATGTAATTCAACACCACATACACACAACAGATGAGCTGCCGGTGCGGAAGAGGGCATACCGGGTTGCACCTCCAAAGCAAGCCGTTATCAACGAACACATCGACAAAATGCTGAGCTCTGGTGTAATCGAACCCTCTTCGTCTGCTTGGGCCTCTCCGGTGGTCTTAGTCCCTAAGAAGGATGGATCACTTCGCTTCTGTGTGGACTATAGAGGACTCAACGCAAAGACGCACCATGATGCTTACCCGATGCCACTCGTACATGAAATCCTGGAGTCCATGCAGGGGGCAAAGTACTTCAGCACTTTGGACCTTCAAAGTGGCTACTGGCAGGTAGCCATGGGGGAGGCAAGTAAACAGAAGACCGCCATGATCACCCATCGAGGCTTGTTCCAATTCAAGGTGATGCCTTTCGGCCTACGCAACGCTGGCGCCACCTTCCAGCGCTTGATGGAAATTGTCCTGAGTGACTTGAGAGGAAGCATTTGTTTTGTTTACATCGACGACATAATTGTTTTCTCTAAGTCACAACAACAACATTTGCGGGACCTCGATGTGGTGTTTCGGAAGCTCCACCAGGCCAACTTGACTCTCAACGTGAAGAAGTGCCATCTTTTCAAGACTGAGCTGACTTTCCTTGGGCACGTGGTGTCTGCTAGGGGTGTGGAAGTTGACCCAGCCAAGGTCAGTGCCATTACAGCTTTTCCAGTACCCACTGATCTCAAAAGCCTCCAGAGATTTTTGGGGCTGGTAGGCTGGTACCACAAATTCCTGCCCCGATTAGCAGACATTGCTGCCCCTCTCAATAACCTAAAAAGGAAAGGTGTTCCTTGGGTGTGGTCGTCCGAGTGCGAAGATGCTTGCCAGCAGCTCAAGAAACTGTTGCAGTCCCCGCCTGTCCTCGCTCAACCACGTCTCCATCTGCCATTTCAAGTCCACTGCGATGCTAGTGATGTCGGTCTAGGGGCCATCCTGACCCAGTGTTTTGAAGGAGTGGATTCTGTAATCGCCTATGCTTCAAGAGCTCTCCATGGTCCTGAACTCCGTTATTCCACTTCAGAAAAAGAGTGTTTGGCGGTAGTCTGGGCTGTGGAGAAGTGGCGCCACTACCTTGAAGGTGAGCCCTTTGACGTCTTCACAGACCACAGTGCACTGGCCTGGGCATTCAACTGCCCCAAAGCAACATCCCGCCTGACAAGGTGGACATTAAGGCTTCAGGCGTTCACATTCCGGGTCCATTACAAGAAGGGCTATTCCAATGTTGTCCCTGATGCGCTATCACGTGCACCCTTGCCAGTTGAGACTCCTGAGTGTGGTAATGTGGCTGTGGCTATGCTGAAGACGCCGTGGTCAAATTTGCCTACATCGCTGAAGGAAATCGAAACTGCTCAATCCAATGACGACTTGTGTCAAGAGTTGTTTCAGTCTGTGTCTGCTCCCACACCAGGGCGTAACCATTACCAGCTTGAGCAGGGAGTACTTTACAGGGGTGTACCCTCGAAGTATGGCGGTTACAACTATCAGATGGTGGTCCCGGCTGCACTCGTCCCTGAGTTCCTCGCATATTTCCATGACAGCCCATTTGGGGGTCATTTAGGCCGAATGAAGACTCTTCTTAAGATCCTCGAAGTCGCCTGGTGGCCTGATATGCGCAGGGACGTATGGAGTCATGTCCGCTCTTGCCAGACGTGCCAACAATATAAGCCATCGAACAACAAACCGGCTGGTCTTCTGCAGTCCACGGAGGTGACCGCACCAGGGGAGATGATCGGCGTGGACTTCATGGGCCCGTTTCCATTTAGTAAACTCCAGAACACGACCTTGATGGTGGTTGTCGACTACTTCAGCAAGTGGGTGGAGCTCTTCGCCATAAGAGATGCCAAGACGCCAAAGGTATGTCGCATTCTGAAGAACGACATTTTCACTCGCTGGGGTGTGCCTGCGTTCATGGTGTCTGATCGCGGCCCTCAGTTCACAAGTCAGCTGATGGCCAGCCTCTGTTCGTCCTGGGGTGTGACTAAAAAACTCACCACAGCTTACCACCCACAGACTAACCAAACGGAGAGAGTCAACAGGACTCTGAGGACAATGCTGGGTTCATTCGTCGGACAACACCACCACGACTGGGACCGTTGGCTGCCGGAGTTGCGCCTCGCCATAAATACAGCTGTTCACGAGACCACTGGTGTGACCCCTGCTGTATTGGCCCTGGGCCGTAACATCAAAGGTCCCTTAGAACGGCTCATTCACAAGTCACCTTCCCCAAACACCAAACACAGATGCATACAACACCATACATACACACACACAATTGTTACAGGAAGTGGAAAGGCATGTTGGTGTGTCCAAGGCTAGACAAGCCAAGTACTATAATCGCCGACGCAAAGAGGTACACTTTGCGGTCGGAAACTTGGTCTGGGTTAGGGCGCACCCGTTGTCTAAAGCTTCTGCTAAGTTCTCTGCTAAACTTGCACCCAGATGGTCAGGGCCAGTTAAAGTAGAGAAGAAGTTGGGTCCCATCAATTACCAGGTTCGTTGGTTAAATGAGAAATCAAGGGTGGATACTGTAAATGTGGTAGACCTCAAGCCCTATTATGGTCCCGATAAGCCGCTGGCTGGGGGGGGGAAATGTAAAGGTCGCCTAAAACCACCTTTCACATGACTGCTAAAATGAAAATGTTGCTATTGATATGTTTTCTTGTTGTATGAAATGTCATGTGTAAGTTTCCTGTTTGCCAATTATGAATGAATGTGGGCGTGGGAGAAAATTGCGGGACTTTTAAAATGCCTCGCGTAGACCTGCTCAGGAGGCGCGCGCTGAGTTTCGTTTCCTGTTTGGAGCCTGCAGGCGATTGTCCGCGTTTAGGAACTCTTCAGCTTGAATGGATTATTACTACGACGTTGGCCGTGTGGATTTACTCGGAGGTGGATTTACTCGTTCCAAAGTTTGTGGATTACTTCAAGAAAGATTTCATTACCTAAACGTCTGAATTTGGTGAGATTGCGTTCACTTGTTTGCTGCGAGGCGGCGTCTCATCAAAACTGTAAGTAACGTTACCAACGCACGTGAACACTATCTGTGGAGGATCGCGTTTTTTCATCTACAGCTGTAGATTTTTTGACTTTGATACTTTTTGGATCCGTACACGAACTTTGGGACTCTGGGGGGGATTGATTGTGGTGGACGTTTTTTGTATTTCTTCTGAACTGGGGAGCAATGGGGAGATTGTTTGTTTGTTGGGGATTGACGTGATTGTACGTGCTGTTTGCCATTGCCATTGATTCACTGACGTGATTAACATTACTTGTGGGTGCAATACAGCGTCGATGTGATATAACTGCAATTTGTTCATGTCTCTTTGTGCTATTGGGTTTTTGTTCACTTTCTGATAAGCCACGCAAGCCAGTCAGCGTTTCCCTAGCTATAGCAATTTAGGCCCTCCCGTGACAAATTAAGCGTTGTGGCATTTTTCCTTTCGTTTCGTAAAGGTGAATTGTTACAACTATCCATGTATAAGGGTGCATTTGGGGCTAATTTGACTAGCGTATAGCTCATTAGCATATTAAAATTATTTTTCAGGAAAACTTGTAATACAAAAAATGCTACTTTACATGGGTACTTTCATTATATAAAGTTTTATTTTGATAGGACCAAAGGAAAAAAATAGCCCTATTCAGACCTATATAATAATCATTATACCATGGCCTATTCAAAGCCCTATAATCTTTTCCCGGTACAAATTGAGTGCTGTAGGCACTCCAAATTCTTAATCTACAGAAAATTCTGCTTCAAATGATACAAAATATGCTTTGGCTATATTTACTTCCACCTTTGACCCTTTTTTGGGCTAATTCGCTTAGACTATGTATATAGTTATCTAGTCAGATAGTATACTGTATATAGTTATCTAGTCAGATAGTATACTGTACTGTATATACTGTAGTCAGATAGTATACTGTATATAGTTATCTAGTCAGATAGTATACTATACTGTATATAGTTATCTAGTCAGATAGTATACTGTATATAGTTATCTAGTCAGATAGTATACTGTACTGTATATAGTTATCTAGTCAGATAGTATACTATACTGTATATAGTTATCTAGTCAGATAGTATACTATACTGTATATAGTTATCTAGTCAGATAGTATACTGTACTGTATATAGTTATCTAGTCAGATAGTATACTGTACTGTATATAGTTATCTAGTCAGATAGTATACTGTACTGTATATAGTTATCTAGTCAGATAGTATACTATACTGTATATAGTTATCTAGTCAGATAGTATACTGTACTGTATATAGTTATCTAGTCAGATAGTATACTGTATATAGTTATCTAGTCAGATAGTATACTGTATATAGTTATCTAGTCAGATAGTATACTGTACTGTGCTGTATATATAGGACATGTTTACTAGAGCAGGGGATTAGTGAGCTACTGCCCTCTGTAGAGCTGGTTTACTGGAGCAGGGGGTTGTGTGTGCCTGTGTGTTTGTGTGTGTGTGTGTGTGTGTGTGTGTGTGTGTGTGTGTGTGTGTGTGTGTGTGGAACAGGGGGGTTGTGTGCTTAGCCCCTCTCATCACCTTAGCTCCACTTACTCACTCACTCACTCTCTCACTGCTGTTAATCACCTGCTTATCACCTACACACACACACACACACACACACACACACACACACACACACACACACACACACACCACAGCCAAGAGGGGGGTGAACAGGAACAGAACAACGTTACAGTAGCCTAGGATGTTAAACTGAAGCCACTGTCTTCACTACACATACACACACACATACACACACACACACACACACACACACACACACACACACACACACACACACACACACACACACACACACACACAACGTTACAGTAGCCTAGGATGTTAAACTGATGCCACTGTCTTCACTACACACACACACACACACTCACACACACACACACACACACACACACAACGTTACAGTAGCCTAGGATGTTAAACTGATGCCACTGTCTTCACTACACACACACACACACACACACACACACACACACACACACACACACACACACACACACACACGTTACAGTAGCCTAGGATGTTAAACTGAAGCC
>JAODXP020000026.1:10823952-10838952 GCA_027497455.2 Sardinella longiceps | reverse complement strand
GAGAGGCCTAGACTGTCAGTTACGAGAGAGGCCAAGAGTGTTGGTTACGAGAGAGGAAACGAAGACTCTTAGTTATAAGGGGAGGATGAGAGTGTCAGTTATAAGGAAGAGACCAAAAGTATCATTAATGAGGGGAGGAATGAGAGTGTCAGTTATAAGGGAGGTCAAGTTATAAGGAAGAGACCAAGAGTATCATTTATGAGGGGAGGTCAAGAGTGTCGGTTATAAGGAAGAGACCAAAAGTATCATTAATGAGGGGAGGTCAAGAGTGTCAGTTATAAGGAAGAGACCAAGAGTATCATTAATGAGGGGAGGATGAGAGTGTCAGTTATAAGGAAGAGACCAAGAGTATCATTTATGAGGGGAGGTCAAGAGTGTCGGTTATAAGGAAGAGACCAAAAGTATCATTAATGAGGGGAGGAATGACAGTGTCAGTTACGCCTGTTTCAAACTGTACAAGTCAAGGGAGGAGGAGTTCATTTTGACTGGTTGACGAATCCGTTTCTACCTGAAAAGTTGAATATTCTTCAACTTTTTTCGATGGACACACCTGAACTGAGGGAACAAACAGTTGTGTTTTTCAATAAAATATGACTTATGTCTAGAGTCAGGCAACTGCAAGTTAAACACACATAATAATCATATTAATGAGATGCTTGAAGATCATAACAATATGGTTCATGTTTATAGGAGGTGAAAGGCCCCCATGTCTTGCTTGCTTAGGGCCCCCTAAGCTCCTTGAAACGGCCCTAACCCTAACCCTAGGCCCTGCTCAAAGCACATTAAGGTTCCTCTCTTCGCACACCATCCATTAGGGGCCTTTTAGGAACTCGTTTAGATGAGACGGGTATACTTCAAAGATCTTTGTGGAACTAATGTAGTTTTAAAAGGGTTCCTGAAAGTTCAATTCTGGGTTCCGTGAGTGTGGTGAAGTGAGGAACCTTAAAAAGTGCTTGAAATATCCTGTAATTTGAAGAGTGAGAAACCAAATTCCTTGTGCAAGTAGAGCTTTCTTGTGTAACAATGTCTTGGACTTTGTCCATCCACAACAACTGTATTAGCATTGAATATTGATCAAAGCAACACACACACACACACACACACACACACACACACACTCTCACACACACATTGAACATTGGTCAAAGCAACACACACATACACTCTCACACACACATTGAACATTGGCCAAAGCAACACACACACTCTCACAAACACATTGAACATTGATCAAAGCAACACACACACACTCTCACACACACATTGAACATTGGTTAAATCAAGGAGAAACTGATGCACACACACCCATCAGAGTGTTCCTACTCTGACACTCTCTACACACACAGAACTGTTGGAACATGTGCACACACACACACACACACACACATTGTCAGACACACTCACACACACACACACATTCTCAGACACACTCACACACACACACACACACACACACACACACACACACACACATTCTCAGACACACACACGCACACACACATTCTCAGACACACTCACACACACACACACACACACACACACACACACACACACACACACACATTCTCAGACACACTCACACACACACACACACACACACACACACACACACACACACACACACACACTCTCTCTCTCAGACACACACACACTAACAACTGCAACATGTATAGGTGCTCAGAGGTTGTTACCGATTTGGCCGAGCCTCCATTTGGGCGTAGCGACGATGCTGCCTCCGATCCAGAAGAACTCTTCGGCGAGGCGCGACACACACACCTTCTGCCACAGCTTGGGTGATGTCATCAGGCCGGGCGTGGCCTCCTTGTAGGGCGAGGTGGAAGGCGAGGCCGGCGAAGCCGGTGAGGTCGCCCGTTTCCCTGGCGATGAGGAGTTGGATCCGCGGCGAGTCGGCCCGGGGGAGAGGAGGGGAGACGAGGAGCGCGGCGCCATCGCTGGAGACGAACTTCTCGAAGAGTTGCTGATCATCCTTGCGGCCGTTTGGAACACTGTGTGACGGACATTCTAGAATCCAGTATGACCCCTCTGGTCTGCTCTCTGTTTTTTTTTCTCTCACACACACACTCTCTTTCTCTCTCACACACACTCTCACTTTCTCTGTCGCTTGCACACTCTCACTTTATCTCTCTCGCTCGCACACTCTCTCTTTCTCTCTCTCTCTCTCTCTCTCTCTCTCTCACTTTCTCTCTCTCTCTCTTACTCTCTCTCTTTCTCTCTCTCTCACTTTCTCTCTCTCTCCGGCATCGCCACAAGGTCAACACACACAGCAGCTCACAGATGACTACAGTTCTACTGCAGCATAGAACACACTTTTCAGTAGTTCCACAGAGAACAGTTCTAGATTTCAGCATAGAACACAGTTTTCAGTAGTTCCACAGAGAACAGTTCTAGATTTCAGCATAGAACACATTTTTCAGTAGTTCCACAGAGAACAGTTCTAGATTTCGGCATAGAACAGTTTTCAGTAGTTCCACAGAGAATAGTTCTAGATCTCTCAGCATAGAACACAACTCACAGTAGAATAGCTCCAAGTCTCAAAATAGAACACATCTCACCGTAGAACCTCAGAGAACAGTTCCGGGTTCCAGAAGTGAATTCTCCTCAGGTCTTAGAACAATAAAGAGTTCCAAACTCAGCTCAGAGTGAAAGCAGAAGCGAGCGGCTTGGACAGCAGCTCCATAAAGCAGTCAGGCAGTTCCGCTAGTTCAAAGCCTGGCCAGTAGTGTCCATGTGTCCGGTAGTTTAAACTCTGTCCAGTAGTCCATGTGTCCACATCCACGTGTCCGATATTTGGAACCCATGTGTCCACATCACTGGTGTGAGGAGTGTATTTCTGTCCACACACACACACACACACACTCTACTCCTCTCGCTATCCAAACACACACACACACACACACACTTGCTCCGGTCCTCTCACTGTCCCAACACAAACACACACACACACACACACACACACACACACACACACACACGCTACACTCCTATCTCTGTGCCGACACACACACACACTACGCTCCTATGTCTGTGCAGACACACACACACACGCTACGCTCCTATCTCTGTGCTGATACACACACACACGCTACGCTCCTATCTCTGTGCCGATACACACACGCACACACTGCTCCTGTCTCTGTCCCAACATACACACATACACACTCCACTCCTGTCTGTCCCCACACACACTCACACACTCCACTCCTATCCTTGTCCCGACAGACACACACCTCATCGGCTCCTGCGTGCTCTCTTCCTCTCTGTGTCTCAGTCATGTGTCTCAATCCGTCCGTCCTGCACACACACACACACACACACACACACCTCATGGACTCCTTCGTGTTCTCTTCCTTCTATGTCTCTCTCCGTTCTGCACAGGTGCACATAGCAGCCACCTGCTCGGCTCTTCTGCAGGAGACTAAGGGCTTGAGCTCACACACACACACACACACACACACACACACACACACACACACACACACACACACACACACACACACAGGGCAGCAGCAGGCAGTAAGCCTGTAATCCTGGATGATGCCTCTACTCTACTCTACTCTACCCCCCCATGTCAGTCAGTCCTCTGGGGTCTTTAGTGGCCAAGCAGCCGGAACTGCTTCCCTTCAGCCATCAGCTCCTCTGGAGTCGCATCTTACATTTATTTTATTTTTGTTTTTATTTGTATTTATTGCTCATGATGCCCTGCAGGCCTGTGGAGAGATGCGTCTTCCTGGTGTTGTGCTAAGCTGAAGTGACAGACAGCTAAATGAGCTTATTGTTCTGCTCTGCCTCCTTATTGGCTAATGAGCTTATGGCTCCGCTCTGATTGGCTGAAGGGCTGTGCTGTGTCCATCCTACTAGCCCTGTAGAGTGTGAGGAGAGCCATCCGATTGGCTCCCACATGCCCTGTAGAGTGTGAGGAGAGCAATATGATTGGCCAGTGAAGTGTGTAGTGCTGCCCTATCAGATTGGTCAGGTAGGGGGGATGAACTCCTACTGCTGCGGTTCCCACATCAATTGTATATTTCTGTATGTAACCTGTCATACCTGACATACACCTGTCATACCTGTGCTTTATCTGTGCTTTAAATGGAACAGTACATCAAGGGTATATCTGGCTCATACCTGTCATACCTGACATACACCTGTCATACCTGTGCTTTACCTGTGCTTCACCTGTGCTTTACCTGTAACAGTACTTCATCTCAGCCTTATCTGTACTTTATGTATACTTAACCTGTAGTTTATGCATACTTTATCTGTACTTTATCTATACTTTATCTGTACTTTATCTATACTTTACTTGTGCTTTACTTGTGCTTCACCTGTAACAGTACTTCATCTCAGCCTTATCTGTACAGTGCCTGGGCTTTATCTGTACTTTATGTATACTTAACCTGTACTTTATGCATACTTTATCTGTACTTTATCTATACTTTACTTGTGCTTTACTTGTGCTTCACCTGTAACAGTACTTCATCTCAGCCTTATCTGTACAGTGCCTGGGCTTTATCTGTACTTTATGTATACTTAACCTGTACTTTATGCATACTTTATCTGTACTTTATCTATACTTTACCTGTACTTTATCTATACTTTACCTGTGCTTCATCTATACTTTATCAGTACTTTACCTGTACTTTATGCATACTTTACCTGTACTTTATCAACACATTACCTGTGCTTCATCTATACTTTATCAGTACTTTACCTGTACTTTATCTATACTTTACCTGTACTTCATCTATACTTTATCAGTACTTTATCTGTACTTTATGCATACTTTATCTGTACTTTATCTATACTTTATCTGTACTTTATGTAAACTTAACCTGTGCTTCATCTATACTTTATCAGTACTTTACCTGTACTTTATCTATACTTTATCAGTACTTTATCAGTACTTTACCTGTACTTTATCAACACATTACCTGTACTTCATCTATACATCTGTGCTTCACCTGTACTTCATTCCTATACTTTTTGTTGGAAATTGCTGGAATTGTACCACTGGCCTTAGTGCTCATTGCTATATGCATACATACAAACATACAATATAACTCTCTCTCTCTCACACACACACACACACACACACACGCACACACACACACACACACACACACGCACACACACACATAGAGAGATATTCTCCAAACTGTTCTTATTTGCTTGCATATTAAAAATGAGCAGACATGTCCAGACTGTAATGAATGGCAGTGTGTGGAGAAACATGCTTCAGTCCTTTAACACTTCCACTGTGTGAGCAGCAGAGGAGCACTCTAGCACACTGGGATGAATGTTCCTACCAATGTTTCACTGAGAGGAGACGGAGAATACTATTTCTGCATCCCCTCCTTGTCTGTCTGTTAGAACTGTTAGTCTGTCTAGTACCTGTATCACATACACACACACACACACACACACACACACACACACACCTGACAAAACCTGCAGGGTTGAATTCACCTCTCACAGCTTTTTGAGCTCTTGAGCCAGCCCTGATCATCAAAACATCCCAACGACACACACACATCTGATACTCAGTGTGTGTGTGTGTGTGTGTGTGTGTGTGTGTGTGTGTGTGATCCTATTGCAAGATGAAGAGAGGTGCTCACACAGAAAAAGTAATCCAGGTGCTAGACAAGTATAAGAGACGTGAGTGAAGGGGTCTGCACACTGTAAATGCTACACTCTGCCTCTGTCTGTGCGGCCATAGCAGACACACACACACACACACACACACACACACACACACACACACACACACACACACACACACACACACACAAGTGGTCTGCACACTGAAAATGCTGCAAGGGAATTTATTTATTTATTTCTATAAATGTCCTCTGTGGTTGTACACCTGCCAGGTCCTTTGCTATGTAATTGTTTAAATGGGGATTGCAAGGTAAACACAAGCATACTGTAGGCGTGTGCACTGCACACGTGCATAAATGTATGCATTGCACACATACAAATATGTGCATTACCAGTGCACCACACAATGCCATATTGCTTATTCATTTCACCAGAACACAATTGATGTTACCTACCTTTGGCTCCATCACCCATCATTAACCTTTTGGATGCAGTTGTGTGATAACCAATAGAAATAATTGGAATAACAATGACATATTGCTGAGAGGAGTATCAGATCTTATACTGTTGAAGATTAGGTCCATATCTCAGACAGCATACAACTCCATTATTGTAAGGTCTAAGTTCCATATCTCAGACAGCATACATCTCCATTATTGTAAGGTCTAAGGTCCTTTCAAAACTGGACTTTTCTGCTCATTCAGAATGCAGAGATGTTTCGTCTTTGCTCAACCAAAAAGGGAAAATCACAACACGTTTATTATCACTGTCCTCCTATTGTAATCAAAACTGGGTTCTTAGGGAATCTGCACTAATTATATGATTCAACAGTCAAAATTCAACGTCAAAGACGTCCTCAGCAATGCTGGATCTCTTCTCCCTTTACGTCCTCAGCAATGCTGGATCTCTGGTCAAAGTATCTCATCATCTCTTTACTCTGCCCTCAACTGGCCATGGATCAGCTGTGTCAAATTAAAGTCTTAGTCTTATGAATGATTATTCTTATAAAGTATTAATCTTACTGAGGTATTTATGTTTGTTGCATCTCTGTTTCTTAGCAAGAAGGCTAAGGGTTAGTGTAGTACATGTAGCATCTCTGTTTCTTAGCAAGAAGGCTAAGGGTTAGTGTAGTGTAGCATCTGCGTTTCTTAGCAAGAAGGCTAAGGGTTAGTGTAGTGTAGTGTAGCATCTCTGTTTCTTAGCAAGAAGGCTAAGGGTTAGTCTAGTGTAGCATCTCTGTGACTTAGCAAGAAGGCTAAGTGTAGCATCTCTGTTTCTTAGCAGGAAAGCTAAGGTTAGTGTAGAGTAGCATCCCTGTTTCTTAACAAGAAGGGTAAGGGTTAGTTTAGTGTAGTGTAGTGTAGTGTAGCATCTCTGTTTCTTATCAAGGAGACTAAGGGTTAGTGTAGTCTAGTGTAGCATCTCTGTTTCTTAGCAAGAAGGCTAAGGGTTAGTGTAATGTAGCATCCCTGTTTCTTAGCAAGGAGGCTAAGTGTTAGTGTAGTGTAGCATCCCTGTTTCTTAGCAAGAAGGCTAAGTGTTAGTGTAGTGTAGTATCCCTGTTTCTTAGCAAGAAGGCTAAGGGTTAGTGTAGTGTAGCATCCCTGTTTCTTAGCAAGAAGGCTAAGTGTTAGTGTAGTGTAGCATCCCTGTTTCTTAGCAAGAAGGCTAAGGGTTAGTGTAGTGTAGTGTAGCATCTCTGTTTCTTAGCAAGAAGGCTAAGTGTTAGTGTAGTGTAGCATCCCTGTTTCTTAGCAAGAAGGCTAAGTGTTAGTGTAGTGTAGCATCTCTGTTTCTTAGCAAGAAGGCTAAGGGTTAGTGTAGTGTAGTGTAGCATCCCTGTTTCTTAGCAAGAAGGCTACGTGTTAGTGTAGTGTAGCATCCCTGTTTCTTAGCAAGAAGGCTAAGGGTTAGTGTAGTGTAGTGTAGCATCTCTGTTTCTTAGCAAGAAGGCTAGGTGTTAGGGTTAGTGTAGTGTAGCATCTCTGTTTCTTAGCAAGAAGGCTAAGGGTTAGTGTAATGTAGCATCCCTGTTTCTTAGCAAGAAGGCTAAGTGTTAGTGTAGTGTAGTCTAGTGTAGCATCTCTGTTTCTTAGCAAGAAGGCTAAGTGTTAGGGTTAGTGTAGTGTAGCATCTCTGTTTCTTAGCAAGAAGGCTAAGGGTTAGTGTAATGTAGCATCCCTGTTTCTTAGCAAGAAGGCTAAGTGTTAGTTTAGTGTAGTGTAGTGTAGCATCTCTGTTTCTTAGCAAGAAGGCTAAGGGTTAGTGTAGTGTAGCATCCCTGTTTCTTAGCAAGAAGGCTAAGTGTTAGTGTAGTGTAGCATCTCTGTTTCTTAGCAAGAAGGCTAAGGGTTAGTGTAATGTAGCATCTCTGTTTCTTAGCAAGAAGGCTAAGTGTTAGTGTAGTGTAGTCTAGTGTAGCATCTCTGTTTCTTAGCAAGAAGGTTAAGTGTTAGGGTTAGTGTAGTGTAGCATCTCTGTGTCTTAGCAAGAAGGTTAAGTGTTAGGGTTAGTGTAGTGTAGCATCTCTGTGTCTTAGCAAGAAGGCTAAGTGTTAGGGTTAGTGTAGTGTAGCATCTCTGTTTCTTAGCAAGAAGGCTAAGTGTTAGTGTAGTGTAGCATCTCTGTTTCTTAGCAAGAAGGCTAACTGTTAGTGTAGTGTAGCATCCCTGTGTCTTAGCAAGAAGGCTAAGGGTTAGTGTAATGTAGCATCCCTGTTTCTTAGCAAGAAGGCTAAGTGTTAGGGTTAGTGCAGTGTAGCATCTCTGTTTCTTAGCAAGAAGGCTAAGTGTTAGTGTAGTGTAGTGTAGTGTAGCATCTCTGTTTCTTAGCAAGAAGGCTAAGGGTTAGTGTAGTGTAGTGTAGCATCTCTGTTTCTTAGCAAGAAGGCTAAGTGTTAGGGTAGTGTAGTGTAGCATCTCTGTTTCTTAGCAAGAAGGCTAAGTGTTAGGGTAGTGTAGTGTAGCATCTCTGTTTCTTAGCAAGAAGGCTAAGGGTTAGGGTTAGTGTAGCATCTCTGTGTCTTAGCAAGAAGGCTTTAGGGTTACTATAGTGAAGTCTGGAATATGGAACTGGAACTACTGCATTGTGAGGGAACACAATGTTGCTGTTTAAAAATATTAACCACCATAATTAGTTTTATTACACACACACACACACACACACACACACACACACATTCTTGATATACTCATGAGACGGATGCACAGGGGCGTATATATATTGATTGAGTTTAATGGGGATTATATGGATTTAAATGATCAGCAATGAAAGAAGCAGTAACATAATAATCCACATGACAAGCGAATCTCCATGGTAACATAATAATCCACATGACAAGTGAATCTCCATGAGGGGTGGGGGTGGGGGGGGCATGTTGGTCCACTGAGACTGCATCCCCAGCAGAACCAAAAAAAAAAAAAAAAAAAGGTGTGTGTGTGTGTGTGTGGGTGTGTGGGTGGGGGGGGAGGGGAGGGGGGTTGGAGATCCACACACGTGAAGCTACAGGATTGGTTACTCTAGCGTACGGATGGGCCAATCATAACTCAGAATAAATAAAAGCCGTAGAGGGAAATAAAGGCCAGACTAGTTGCTCTGTAGTCGCAAACATACTGGACTGCACTGGACAGTGAGAACAGGAGCACACAGACAGACTGAGGCCCTTACACAGAATTAGCTCCACATAATAAAATAACATATCAAAGTTTTCAACCGGTAAACACTGTACATCATATTCAGCGTGTGTATGTGTGTGTGAGAGTCCATGATCGGGTTCTTCCATTTCGCTTGTGTGTGTGTGTGTGTGTGTGTGTGGACATGAAAATGACCTGGGCATTTTGACGTCATGTGTCCAGTATACACAACCTCAGAGTAATTTCCTATAAAATGCCCTATATTTGTAAAAGAAGATAAAGACAAAACCCTCACATTAAGTCAAAAGCAACAGTCTCACACCCTTGACCCTTGACCTCACCCAGACGCCTTTAATGCTGTAAATGAGTTCAAGTCCTTAGTGGCGCCCCTACAGGCCTGGAGTGTGTAGTGTTTCCACAGGTTCCACACGTCTGAGAGGGAGTGTGTGTGTGTGTGTGTGTGTGTGTGTGTGTGTGTGTGTGTATGATTCAGTTAATGTTGAATGACTCAACAATCCGATATCACGACAACAACAACAACAACACACACACACACACACACACACACACACACACACACACACAGGTGTATAATTCTAGGCGCTGGAGAGGGAGCGTCAGTCCTTCAGGTTGGGCGCCGGCGGAGACTGACTATGTGAGGATCTGTGAGCCCGAGACTATTTGTCTCTTTTCAAAGTGCAATTCATTTCTTGCCGAGTACAAAAATATACATTGTATCTGTATATAAGTAAAAATGCTATTATTTCATAAACTGCTTACATGTGTATGTAAACGGAGTGCTAGTCCAACGATAATACAAAAAAATTTAGTTTTATAGCTTAACAGAGACAAATGTCTTTTTCATTCTATTATAATTCTGGGTTCATACATCATCATTAAACTGAAAACATGCACAGGGCTTTGCAGAGGAGAGATAAAGTTCCATCAACTGTGTGTCTCCCATAGAGTCTGTTCACATTGGGAAGGACTGAGCATGCCCAGTAGCTGCTGCTGTGTCCCCTCCACTGAGCATGCTCAGTAGCTGCTGCTTTGTCCCCTCCACTGAGCATGCCCAGTAGCTGCTGTGTCCCTTCCACTGAGTATTCTGACATTGGGAAAGACTGAGCATGCTCAGTAGCTGCTGCTTTGTCCCCTCCACTGAGCATGCCCAGAAGCTGCTGTGTCCCTTCCACTGAGCATGCCCAGTAGCTGCTGCTTTGTCCCCTCCACTGAGCATGCCCAGTTGCTGCTGCTGTGTCCCCACGACTGAGTGTTCTGACATTGGGAAGGACTGAGCATGCTCAGTAGCTGCTGTGTCCCCTCCAGGGAGTGTGTTGACATTGGGAAGGACTGAGCATGCTCTCCACACTGGGAAGTGTGTGTTGTTCTCTCGGTGAGCCACCAGAGAAGAAGAGAAGCTAATTAATTAGCATAATCATCATGACTAGCATAGCATAGCATAAATATTAAACTTAAGGACAAGCGGCACGTGAGTCTGAGTTAGCTTAGCTTAGCTTAGATTAGCATGGCGGCGGCTCCTGCTGTGTAGCCCAGATAAACAAACAAATAAACAAACAAACAAACAAACAAAGAGTCCCAATGCAAATAGAAGAAGCAGCTGCGTAAATGTGTGTGTGTGTGTGTGTGTGTGTGCGAGTGAAGCTGCTTATAGTAAATGTATGTGTGTGTGTGTGTGTGTGTGTGTGTGTGTGCAGTGTAGTGGTGGTCTGCTGAGTAAATGTGTGTGTGTGTGTGTGTGTGTGCAGTGTAGTGATGGCCTGCTGAGTAAATGTGTGTGTGTGTGTGTGTGTGTGTGTGTGTGTGTGCAGTGTAGTGGTGGTCTGCTGAGTAAATGTGTGTGTGTGTGTGTGCAGTGTAGTGGTGGCCTGCTGAGTAAATGTGTGTGTGTGTGTGTGTGTGCAGTGTAGTGATGGCCTGCTGAGTAAATGTGTGTGTGTGTGTGTCTGTGTGTGTGTGTGTGCAGTGGTGGCTTGTGGCTGAAGCTAAATGCTAAATGGCTGATGGCTACTGAATTAGCCCTTGGGAATAAAAAGAATAAAGTCTCTCTTGCTCTCAGCACATCCCAGGCCAGCAGTGGGAGCAAGACCAGGTGTGCTGGCCAGGTGTGTCCAGGTGTGCTGGCCAGGTGTGCATCTGTGGCAGTGGCAGAGCCTCCGTTTCTTTGTGTCAGCACACATATTGAGCTGTGTGTATGTGTGTGTGTGTGTGTGTGTGTGTGTGTGTGTGTGTGTGTGTCTGTCCGTCTGTGTGAATATGGCTGTGTGTATTAAGCTGTTTGTGTGTGTGTGTGTGTGTGTCTTGTCTATGTGAACATATATGTATTAAGCTGTGTGTGTGTGTGTGTGTGTGTGTGTGTGTGTGTGTGTGTGTGTCTGCTGCTATGGCCGCACAGACAGAGGCAGTGTCCAGTCTTCCATGTGCTCCTATTCAAGTAAACACCTTTGCACTTTTTAATAGCTTATATCTCAAATCAGACTCATCTTAGACTCATTCAGACTCAAATCAGACTCAAATCAGACTCATTCAGACTCAAATCAGACTCATCTCAGACTCAAATCAGACTCAAATCAGACTCATCTTAGACTCATTCAGACTCAAATCAGACTCATGTCAGACTCAAATCAGACTCATTCAGACTCAAATCAGACTCATCTCAGACTCATTCAGACTCAAATCAGACTTATCTCAGACTCATTCAGACTCAAATCAGACTCATGTCAGTCCTGTCTGAGGTCTGGCAACAACAACTGAGGCCAGTCTCCATGGTTACTGGTACACTCAGTCTTACCATAGTTACTGTTACAATCACCATTAGCGTTACAAAACACACACACACACACACACACACACACACACACACACACACACACACTGCCCCGTGTGTGTGGTTTCAGACATATCTTCTAGTGTTTATGCAAAGTCGTCTGTAAAAGTCTTGAGCTCCTCCAAGCATACACACACACACACATTTCTATTCTCTCTCACACATACACACACTCTCTCTCTTTCTGTCTGTCACACACACACACACACACACACACACACACACACACACACACACACACACAGAAGAGTGCTGTGTGTTTTAAAATAAGTTAGGAGTTCGCGTTGTGTTCTTTCTGCTCTCCCTCATGAGCTGTGTGTGTGTGTGGTGTGTGTTGTGTGTGTGTGTGTGTGTGTTTTGGGCCCCAGCTGGTTCTGTAGGTCCCTGACGACACGCTCCAGGTTCTGCCGGGCTTCTCGCTCCCTCTGCAGGTCTGATTTGAGCTGCTCACGATCCTCCTCTGCTCTCTGGAGCTTCACCTGCAGCTCCTCAATCTGGAGACAGAGAGGAACATCACATTACACACACACACACACACACACACACACACACACACTTGTGTCTGACCTGTGTTGAGTAGTGGGCCCTTAGGCTGCTGGCCTCACAGTGTCGGTCTCACACACACACACACACACACACACACACACACACACTCACCTGTGTTGAGTAGCGGGCCCTAAGGTTGCCGGCCTCACAGTGACGGTCACACACACGCTGCTGGCGTTCCCTCTCTAGTTCCCTCTTGAGGCGACCGCAGGCCTCGCTGGCCTCGTGAACTTTTCGCTCCGTGTCGGCGCGCAGACGCTCGATCTCCTTACGCAGACTTCGCTTGGCCTCGAGTGCCTCTCGCAGGCGACCCCGCTTGGTTACACGCACAAACTCCAACTCCTGCAGGACACACACATTGTTTTAAACACACATACACACACACACACACTCCGCTTGGCCTCTAGAGCCTCACGCAGGCGACCCCGCTTAGTTACACGCTCAAACTCCAACTCCTGTAGGACGCACACATCGTTTTAAACACACACACACTCTCGTTCATGCAGGACACAGGCATCATTACACACACAAACACATACGCACACACACACACACACCTGCTGAAGGCTGCATTTGGCCTGTAGTGCCACACTCACCCACACACACACCTGCTGAAGGCTGCGTTTGGCCTGTAATGCGACACACACATACACACACACACACACACACACACCTGCTGAAGGCTGCGTTTGGCCTGTAGAGCGGAGGTGAGTTTCTCCTCCTGTTTGAGGCGCATTCTCAGGACGTCCTGCAGGAAGCGCTCTCCGAGCCTCACGGGAGCTCAGGTCCCCCTGCAGCAGCGACACACGCACACACTCCAGCTCCGAGCCCAGGGGCGGGGCTACACGCTCATCGCTGCCCAATCCCGTGCTGGCGGGCGGGGGAAGGGGAGGGGCCAATGAAGGAGAATGCTCGGGAACTGTGTGGGAGACAAGGGGGTGGGGGGAGGTGTGTGTGTGTGTGTGTGTATGTGTGTGTGTGTGTGTGTGTATGTGTGTGTGTATAAGTGTGTGTGTGTGTGTGAGTGAGACAGGGGAGGGGGAGGGGGGGTGGGAGAGTTAGTTAGTGATGCCAACTATTTTGGAATGTGTAGCGCACATGAAATCCAAAATGAGCCTCAGATTTGGCTGTATATCTCTCACACTGCACACACACACACACACACACACACACGTATATCTCTCACACTGCAGAAGGGCGCACACATACACACACACACACACACACACACGTATATCTCTCACACTGCAGAAGGGCACTGGCCCCAAACGACTGTGACACACACGTGCACGCACACACACACACACACACACACACACACACACACACACACACACACACACACACGTATATCTCTCACACTGCAGAAGGGCGCACACACACACACACACACACACACACACACACACACACACGTATATCTCTCACACTGCAGAAGGGCGCTGGCCCCAAACGACTGTGAGGCCATTCTAAAAGTGAAACAGCAAAAGTGCTTATTGCTTCATTCATGTCTTTTCACAATATTTGCCATAACATTTCAAAATGTCTCACTTTCAACATTTGCTATGCTATCTATATTCTATTGTGAATAAAACATAAATTGATGAGATTAGTACAATATTGGATTCCATTTTTATTCACAATTTGTAGTGTCCCAATTATTTTGGAACTGATATAAATGATAAATAAACACATTTAAACCCATATAAATGATAAATAAATTCATATAAACCCATATAAATGATACATAAACACATATAAACCCATATAAATGATACATAAACACATATAAACCCATATAAAGCGATATAAATGATAAATAAACACATATAAACCCATATAAATGATACATAAACACATATAAACCCATATAAAGCGATATAAATTCATATAAACCCATATAAATGATACATAAACACATATAAACCCATATAAATGATACATAAACACATATAAACCCATGTAAAGCCAAATAAAAGACAAATAGACTTGTATAAACCACAGCAGTGCTGTATGTGTTTCTCTGCTCGAGTCTGTCTGACGCTTTGCATGAGACCCAAAGCTGCTGCATTTCTCACACTGGCCAGCAGGTGTCAGTAGTGCTACTAGTATAGCAGAGCCGTTTAGAGAGTTTGGCCAATTGGAATCATGGGTGCCATTTGTTAACCAACGATTATAATGAAGTCCTATGAGACGTCGGACTAAAGTAACTATTTCTATCTCTCATAGGCTAATACGTGCAATTATGACTTCAGAAAACATGAAAACAATTCATAACTAAATAAACCTGTATCTAATTTCTCCAGGAAAATATCTCTAAACGATGGGAAATGTAATTTTGTCCGGCCTGACCGAGCCTGA
>JAODXP020000026.1:10808255-10818852 GCA_027497455.2 Sardinella longiceps | reverse complement strand
CACCTTGCAAAACGTATCCATTGGCAGCACTCTTACCGTCAACCTCAGACAGTACCTGATCAAACAGCTCACCAAGGGTAGAATCAGCACGCTGCTCTGCTGCAAACTCACTGCATGAGACAGACAGGAGAGACTCTGGCACAGACACAGCAATATCCACATTCTCGCTAGCACAGTCCTGCTCTGGCTTCGAGTCAGCCTGCACACGACTTATTGCACAAGTAACTGCACAAGCCGTAAATACATCAGGAAAATTATGTGAGTTAGCATCAGTGCAGTGTTCAACACAGGAGAAGTGGTTACAATGGGAGATGGTAAATTAGCCCAAACACAACTTCCTGCCAAACCATTACCCAAAAGGATTTGCACCCCTTCGATAGGCAGTGCCGGTCGGACACCCATTGACACTTCACCCTGAACAAAGCCACAGTCAAGAACAAACTTGTGTACAGGAACAGACAACACATTCAGACCCATGCCACGCATCAAAATCATGTCCCCTGTATCAGAACACTGAGAAAATGGCAACACAGAGCTTACCACAAACGAATCAAACGAGCCTGTATCTCGCAAAATTTTGACAGCTACCGTTGTATCACTTCCCACCAGTGACACGTAACCATCAGACAGAAATGGTGAGAAATCTGGCCGCTCACAGACACCATCAAAAACTTGCTCCTGCTGACAAGGAAAAACAGAGGGGAACACAGGCCGAACACACGAAACACCAGCATCTCGAGTGTTACAAGATGTAGTTCTGACTGGAACAGCTAGGGCATTAGGTCTAACTTGTCCAAAAACATTATTCCTAGCAGATGACTTCACTGGACATTCAGCTTTCCAATGTCCCCTACCTTTACAGTAGTTGCATATTGTACTCGGATCACATGGTGGTGGACTTTTATCAGCCCTGTTGAACTTACCCTGATGAGACTGCACACCATCATCCCAACGCTTACCTGGCTGGAAATTATGGAAGCCATCACCATTACCATTGTGGGCTCTGTGCGCACGCTCACGGTGTGTTAACACATACTCGTCCACGAGGGAGGCCGCCTCAGCCGCAGTCCTCACCTTGTGTTCACTCAAATAAGTTGCTATGTGACCTGGAACAGAGTTTTTAAATTGCTCCAAAACAATTAAATCACACAGTGCCTCATGTGTGTCAACATCAAGAGAAGAGCACCACCTGTTAAAGTGTGTTGTTAAATCCCTGGCGAATTCCATATGCGTCTGCCTACTCCCTTTCTCCCATGTTCTAAATTTCAAACGATATGCTTCAGGCACTAACTCAAATGCTTTTAACACCGCTGACTTAACAGATGCATAAACCCGACTTTCAGTAACAGTGAGGGCAGAATATGCTTCCTGAGCTCTCCCAGTCAACATACACTGCAACAGTAACGTGCGCTCAGAATCGGACCAGCGCCGGTCATCTGCTACACGCTCAAACAGAGTGAAAAAAGTATCTGGGTCACGTTCAGAAAACGGTGGAACCAAGCGCAAATTAGTTCGGACATCAAAAGTACGCGCTGAAGAATCATGCCCACCATTACCAAGCTGACGCACACTGCGCTCAAGCTCTAGCCTCTTTACCTCTTGCCGTCTCATTTCAAGTTCAAGTAGCAACAGTTCTTTACGTTCCTCAAACGTTAAACCAGTGTTTTCTGCAGATGGACTCACAGGCGCACTCGTAGCAGCAGCCTCCGACGCACCAGAGACAGAATGCACTAACGTTAACGTTTCAGCTTTAAGAACCCCTGTTTCCAACAACTTCTCTTTTAAAATACGTTTCATGTTGTCTTTCATCCGCTTATCCCCGACATCAATATCATAATGTGCTGCTAACTCAACAACTTCCTCACGTGAAAGTAACTCTAACAATGACACAGACGGAGTTCGCAAAAATTCCTGCACAGAAGCCATAATTACGTCAACAACAAAAAATATACAAACCTGCCCAAACTCGAAGACTAATACAACATACAGATCACACGCTGAAATTAACGTTATATGCCCAACAAACTGATTGCAACTAAAGCTCCAATAGCTTGTCTACAGTCACATATCACAGTCTTGCCCCTCTAACTACCTAACCAAAAAACTAACTAACTTACCCGCTAGCTCTTCAGGCGCTCGGCGGTGGGTACTAACACCAAATACCGTAAGCCCGGTTGGCAACCAGCAATTGGCGACCCCCCTGCAGCCTCGGCTGTGCTCCCAAGTAATAACTCAAACCGCCGATAACGCCACACTAAACCACCCCCCAGGACGAACTCCAAAGGGAATTCGCCCCTATACCTGACAGGGACCAGACAGTGATGAACGGTAGAGCTAACTGTACAACAAGCCCTGGAACTCAGCTACAAACAGATGTAGGCCTATCGCCAAACAACTAGCAATACCAAATGCTACACAATACCAGAACCAGACAATATAACCAGATAGCATAACAACCAGATAGCATTCCAGATAATATACAGACTAAGCATACCAGATAACAGAAACCAGATAGTATCATTGCAAAAACTTAACTCACCCTCTCGATTAGCCTCCACAAACAAACCAGCTACGCGTGTAGGCCTCCAAACAACGTTGCAGCTGACCAGCTACTACTGCATGGTGACGTCACGCGGCCTACCCATTCATAAATTTAGGAACCACTAGAGCCACAGAAAACTGACAACCGATCAAACAAACAGGCCGAGTTCAACTCTACGAGCCCCCACTTTGTCACGACCAGGCTCAAAGCCGTGACAAAAATGGAGACAATTCGAGGGGTTAGTGTTAATAAGAAAATAATTTATTTACAAAAAGATATTTACAAAAAGAAAGTAACAAAACAAAAGCCAAAACACGCCTCAGCCATCTCTTGGGCCTGCTGCAGCCAAGCCATGGACAGCCCTCACAGGCGAAGTGAACGGGGAAGAGGGAAGAGAGGAGAGGACACTCCCACAGGCTAGCCTATAAAGGTACACCCGGGCCCAGGTGTATCAATCAGGAGCCTGTAAGACACAGAAAACAAGATAGGGACACCTAGTGCCCCGGTGGACCCCTGCAGCAAGACAGGGCAACGGCCATGGCACAGGCACCCATGGTAGAGGGGCCGTGACAGAGTGTGTTTGTAATTGGGTAGTGGGTATTTGCGATGATATGAGAAATCAGTCATCAGCACAGTTCCCACGACGAAGATCAAAACGCCTGCTGTATGGGTCTAAACAACAATCCACCCTAGTGCGTGCACACACACACACACACACTCACACACACACAGACACACACACACACACAGAGAGAAAGTGATCTATAAAACGCCTTGAAAGAGCAAGCAATCGTGCAAGTGACCGCACATCTCTTAAAACTCAAACGACTGAAAAGGACCCGGCTGACTTATCGGAGAAGCCATAAAAAAGGCGATACCACAGTAAACAGAGTGGGGCTTTAAGCCCGGCCACTTTATGGAGTTTTAGATTACGGCTTTATTTATTTTCTTTTACTTTCTTTTTTCCTTTCCTTTTCCTTTTTTTTCCTGGAAGGGGAATTATTGGTTTAGTAGCATTTACTTTACTGAAGACAAAGGACAAATGCATTGTCATTGTTCAGATGTACTAAGACTTTTTTTTTTTTTTGAAGCAGTTGAACAAAATACAAACACACCTCTGGATATTAATACTGTAGGAGAAGGGCATATGTTACATTTATCAGAATTTGTGTCCAGAATTTGTGTGTGTGTGTGTGTGTGTGTGTGTGTGTGTGTGTGTGTGTGTGTGTGTGTGTGTGTGTGTCTGTCTGTCTGTCTGTCTGTCTGTCTGTCTGACTGTCACTCTCTGTGATCAGAGGTGTCAAAAGTACTAGCTTACATTACTCTAGTAGAAGTATAGATAGGCTACTAGTGTTTTTTTTTTTTAAATATATTGAAAAATAATTACTCCAGTAAAGTATAGATTCCCAAAATGTCTACTTAAGTAAGGTAACAAAGTATTTGCACTTTGTTACTTGCCACCTCTGTCTGTGATTATGCATAGTCTGTTGTGCTCCTGGGAGCCAATCAAATCGGCTGTAGCCAATCAGCATGCGTCTACCAGAGCACAGGGGATCTAGGGATTTGATATGTGGCTGAACTCTAATTTGCCTATGTTGTCATCGCTGTTCCAAAATGTGCACACAGTTCCTTCCGTGGTTATCAATATGTGTCACAAGGGGCCCTCCGGGTCAAGTCCTCCCAGAGACGCATCACTAAAATCGGACTATCCCGGGGGGACGGCGACGAACAGGATGGATGAAGGAGGAGGAGGTGGCGGCAATGTGAAGCCTGACCTAGGGGGTGGTTGTTGGCACTGTGTGTGTGTGTGTGTGTGTGTGTGTGTGTGTGTGTGTGTGTGTGTGTGTGTGTGTGTGTGTGTGTGTGTGTGTGTGTGTGTGTGTGTGTGTGTGTGTGTGTGTGTGTGTGTGTGTGTGTGTGTGTGTGTGTGTGTGTGTGTGTGTGTGTGTGTGTGTGTGTGTGTTTAAGATGACTGAACATCACTCTAAAATATGCCAATTTGACTCCCCCCTTTTTTTTCCTTCTCCCAAGGACACGAGCGGTCCTGCTGTGCCGATCTGATTTTTATGTGCATGTTTATGGACACCTGGACCCAGGAGAGGCAGGCTGACTGATAGCTCCGGCTCCCCCTGCTCCGCTCCTCCGGCTCCCCAGACAAAGCTGGCCGTCCCACGGACACACCTCTGCCCTCATTCATCATACACCCTTGGACACGCGGCAGTCAAACTTCATTTGAAACAAGAGAGAGACAGAGGGAGAGAGAGAAAGAAAGAGAGAGAGAGAGACAGACAGAGGGAATGAGAGAGAGAGAGAGAGAGACAGAGACAGAGAGAGAGGGAGAGAAAAAAGAGAGAGAGAGAGAGAGAGAGAGAGAGAGAGAGAGAGAGAGAGATAGTGGGAGGGGAAAGAAAGCCAAAGAAAGGGACAAAAGAGGTGAAAGAAGTTTTTTTTTTTTTTTAATAAATGATTAAAGACAAACCTCTGTCACACCCTTTTGTTCATTTTCTTGGCTTATTCCTTTTTTTGTATTCATTTGCATTTATATAATTATCACTAGTTTTATAATGACTACAATAAACTCCTAATTATTGAAACTATTCATTGTTATTTTTTGTAATATCGCACATTCAACAGTTGTGCCAATAAAGTTGAATGAAAAATGTGAAAAAGAAAAAGAAAGGGAAAAGGGAAAGGCTTCTAGTTCTGTCTGTATAGCGCCATGAGGCAAATGTTTTTGTATTTGGTGCTCTACATATTATATTGAATTGAATTGAAAAATTGAATTGAAAATAAAAGAAAGAGAGAGAGAGAGAGAAAGAAAGAAAGAAAGAGTGTACATCAGAGAGAGGAGAGAGTGGGAGGTGGAGTATGTTTGACAGAGAGATGAGAGGTAAGAAAAAGAATAAAGGGAACACAATAGCATCACACACACACACACACACACACACACACATACACACACAGACAGACACACACACACACACACACACACACACACACACCAAACAAACATAACTTATGGACTGTCACAGGCAATGACAGCCATGACATGCAGGCACCAGGGACAAGCACACTGTGACACATGGTTCAAGAGATGCATATTGATACACAGCTGGTCAACTTCAGTACAGCACTTGTATGGGAAATAAGCCAGGTAGGACAGGAATCAGCCAGTGATATCCATAGAGTGGTCAGTCAGACACTTAAACTTCACTTCACTGGCCAAAGACATAATGAGTGCCTGTGCTTACCTAGACACCAAAAGTTCATGAAATCTCAATTTAGTTTCTGAACAAAGGTCCTTTTTCTGCGATGTCCCAATGAAGTACTTCATTACCCATGTTCCCGAGCAATCCCACAATCCCACTGCAACGTATCTGATTGGTGGACCTTTTTGAAGCCCGCGAAAATCAACGTTAGGACGTCGGTGCAGATGATCAGCCCTTGCTATGCTAGTGCTAATGTTGCTATTCTAGAGCTCTGGGGGACCGCTTGACATTGACAGCAACGGACGCCAGCGGTAGGCTTCCCAGACAGCACGCACCATCTTCCCGATAGTGCTTCCATCAAACCGGCTGTGTATAATCACGACCTCAGGTAAGTTTGGTTTGTGTAAAATCATGATATGATGTGATATTATATGATACAATTTGTTTTTGTATCGATATAATGCATATAATAAATTACAAGACTGTGTAAGTTAAGTTTTGGTAAACCGCATCAAAGTTTCAAACGATGTGTTAGCTGCTAACTTGCTAAGTATGCATCACTCAATAGTAAAATATAATTATGATAGCCTGTTGTGGTTCGTTTAGCTTATTTGTGTCTTATTTCCTCTTGCTGCTTTATTTATTTTGTTTAGGCGCTGTGTTAAGAAATTCAGACATTCCCACGACTCGGATGACTGCGTTATGAAAAGTAAGTTTACGATGTGGTTAGCATAGCTCATAGACATAGATATACAGCATGGTAGCTTTTATGAGCAGCTACGATTCATGTTTGTTTTCTCATAGTAGAAATGATTATATGACAACCCTTGACGTCTGTTGTGGTTACATTATTTGTGTCTTACTTTGCCCTTTTGCTTTATTTGTTTTGTTTAGGTATGGTGTTCAATGTAGGCTTTAATATCACTGATGCTGACGCTGATGCAAGCTGCAGGTCGGACAAGCCTAAACATCGCTTAGCCCAAGGTGCCGAAAATGTAGCCTATGACTTGTTTGCCTTGTAATGTCGCATATTTCAAAATAAATTATATTTCTGAACCATCGGTCTCTTCACTTGTGAAACATACAAAGGTTCATGGCGGGCTGCTGCTAAAGAAAATTAAAGTAAAGCCAATATTTTAAACCGGGGCATTGTTCTGTGGTACAGGGGTAGCTTGTGGCTTCTGTCAAGGCTAGCATGAAGGACAAGAAAGTTGTGGTGAGTTGTGCTAGCAAAACATTTAGCTCATGGCTAAGAGGAAGGTGCCCAAAGATCTTGAAATTTTATTTCTGACATCACATTCAGAGATTAACGTGCTTGGTTTAACAAAACCAAATGCTCTGACCATAAAGAGGAGTGAGCAGGCAGGGAGATATATTTTTGCTCACATGCAACACAGCACCTTAGAAAGGCTAGTTTTCCTGGTCCCTAGCTAACAGGCTATCGCTAACTGGCTAACGTACCTTGCTAACGTAACGTTACCAGGCTTGACCTGGAGGAAATTGCTAACGACTACACCTTACCAGCATTTAGATACTCATGCAAATTGACCTGCAAACACACACACACACACACACACACACACACACACACACACACACACACACACACACACACACACTCACATGCACACACAGTCCATACATTTGTGAGAGTGTGTGTATGTTTGGCATAAATGCTCTGATAGCTTGCCTCTCCTCGACATGGGAGCGATCGTTTGAAACGCAATTACGTCGACTCTGGTGAGGCTCAGGGTCGGCGTGGAGGTGGGATGGGGGGGGGGGGCAACAGAACCTCGGCCTTCCACCATAATGAGCCTTAAAAGCCGCTCACCCCACCTTTAAATGGACAGCTGGTCAGGAGAGCAGCAAACAACATCGCACACTGTGTGTACTGTACAGTGTGTGTGTGTGTGTGTGTGTGTGTGTGTGTGTTCAGTCCCAATGTATTCTTGCAATTTTGTCCCAGTTAATCTGATACAGAGCATACTGTAGCATTTCCAACACACTGATACTGACGTAATAAATTGAGTTGACCTTGAAGCGAGCACAATGTAGCCTACTGAATCTATTCATTTTATGACAAGTTCAACAAGATCAGGTAAAATAAGGTGAAGAAGTTCGCAAATAGTTGTCAGTTCCAGACAGAAGTTGACTGATTATTTTCAGATTGAGCAACTTTAGTATTAGCGACAGACAGTCAAGACTGAGATTGCCTTACAGTATGTGTGACGATGGCCATACCAGATATCACTCCTTACATACAGTACTGCCTAGTTGACCTATAGTAGTTGAACTCAGACACACTGCATTTGAATTTGAATTTATTGAATTTTTGTAATATGAGCAGGAAAAAATCTGCTTTTGCAGATTATGTTTAGATTTTAAATGTTCTTAAATCTTCAGCTAAATGTTAAATATAAATCTTAAATATAAATCCAAGGTTTGGATTTAACATTTAGATTTAGCATTTACTGTACATTTACCATTTAGATTTAAAATGTTCTTAAATCTTAAATTAAATGTTAAATTAAATCCTAAATCTAAATCCAATGTTTGGATTTAACATTTGGATTTAACATTTAGATATATATTTAACTTTTAGATTTAACATGTTTTTGAAATCTTTGGCTAAATGTTAAATATAAATCCTAAATCAGTTAAATATAAATCCTAAAAGTTTTGGATTTAGCATTTAGATTTAACATTTATATTTATTTAACATTTAGATTTGGAATATGAAGTCCTTTCTTTCTCTTCTATAAAAACGTACCCAACAAAAACTCTCATTATTTATACACCAATTTGCTCATATTTGTAGGCAAATGTGTGAAAAAGAAAACATTAGAAAATGTAGCTGTCTTTTAAAACGCTTTTTGACACTAAATCTGCAAAAACTGTGGGGGATAAAACATGACGCCTCCTTTTACAAACGGCACCCCATACACTGCTATGTTGTTAACACCCTGTAAGGTTTTTAGCATGTTTTCCAGGGGGCCCACAACAATGACCTTTCATTAGGTGTTGGATGGCATTCAGAGTCCCATATGGCTTTCTTTTTCCTGTATTCCTATGTTGTATGATGCAAAGCTGCAACAGCTTGCACAATGTTGCAACATCATCAGAGATGGACACACATACACAGAGTTCATCACCCAGACTTGACCTTTGTTGCCACATCTGCGCTATGTGGTTTTGCTAAGAAGTTACAAGTTGTTATAGCTAAAACAGGCTTGTTTGCAGAACTCTGCCAGTCTCAGTCAGAACTTACCAATCAAACTTCCATTACCAAACTGCCATTACAGGTTTTAAATGTGATGGTTATTATTGTCAAAACAGGGTCATTAGTTCCATCTGTCATTGTCAAACACCACATCCAGGGATGCTATGCTGTTTTTTTGTTTGTTTGTTTGTTTGTTTGTTTGTTTTAATCACTGTTTCTCATCTCGAGTTTTAAAAGCATATTTTTTAAGGTACAATATTGTTGCACTGTGAACATCAGACAGGCCAATAAGTTGAACTCCTGTGTTAATGTGACAGTTCATATTATGTTCACGTGAGTTGGGCAAATTGATATGCAAGTGTAATACGGACAGAAAAGTGTTAGGTGCTCGCATATCAGAAAATAATGTTCATCGCAATAGGTAATCTGGTCACACAGAGGTATAAGTATACCCTACTATACCATTAAATCTGCACCAATAACAGTAATACTCTGACCTTAACACCATGTCAGTCAGACAGCACCATTTGTGCAGCAGAGAGTGGGCCTATGGACTTTTTCTCCAGACTGAGATTTTGATGATAAATTGTAAGCTGCACAGACTGTGCTGGAGCAATCAGTACAGCGTGTGCCACTAAAAACAGCATGTAGTCCCCACCCCCCACCACCATCACACACACACAACCACACACACACAAACATGTACACACACACACACACACACACACACACACACACACACACAAACATGTACACACACACACAACCACACACACACAAACATGTACACGAGCACACACACACACACACACACACACACACACAACCACACACACACAAACATGTACGCACACACACACACACGCACACACACACACACACTCCCTACCACCACCATAAGAAAGCTGTGCTTGCCAAGTCGCTGTCACTCCAGCATGTGCACTTACAGTGATAAAAGACACGGCTTATCATGTGACATTTAAAGAAACAGGCAGCAGTGCACTAGTGATTGTTTAATTAGTCGCTGGATTGGAGTATTAATACCACTGTCAGACGCTGTGCTGGGGTCTGCCGCCGAGATAAGCAGCAAAGTAATTGGCTAATTAGTGTAGGTGACGATGTGTGCGTGGTGGATAGAGAAAGAGAGAGAGAGAGAGAGAGAGAGAGAGAGAGAGAGAGAGGCGAAGCGCCCCCTAGGTGGTGCTCATTAGAACAACACCACCACAACGTGCATAAAAAAAGAAGCAAAAGTTCTTAAATAAAAATTCCTTCAATCAGAATTTCTTGATGATAATGAGATAAAACCCCCTCAAACCACCAGCGCCTCGATTATTGTGCAAAGCAGCAGCAGCAGTGTTTTGATATAGTTGGGTTTTATTTTTTTCCTTCTCCTGTAGCCTGGGAACAGATCGTAATGATAGTATTAGCAAAACGATAATGATTTGTGGATCTGGCGGAGTCTGTCTGGCCTGAGAGCCTTGGGTCCCACAGCGCTTAGTGCTCCAGTGAAGCCTTCACACACACACTCTACTATTTATCTGTGCTCTTAAAGACCAGTTAGCCAATGGGCCAAGCGTGTGTGTGTGTGTGTGTGTGTGTATGTGTGTGAAAGAGTGAGGGAGAGAG
>JAODXP020000026.1:10768255-10803255 GCA_027497455.2 Sardinella longiceps | reverse complement strand
CTGAATACATAGACACACATATCTAGATTTTATTTGTAAAAAAGTGTGCACTCTCCCAAACACCTGGCTCAGTGTAAGTACCTATAATGCACATATGCTGCAGTCTCGTTGAAATGATTAGTTTTGCTAGCCTTTACTGAGATTATGTGACATAACCGTATGCTAAGCTTTTTGCTCACAAGAAACAGCAGTGCAATTACTTTTTTTTTTTTTTTAACAAAAGCAAGCATCTTCTGTTCCAATCTATAGTTGTGTTCAACAATTGTAAACACAATTTACACAACATCCATCTGTGGTGACCACATTGTTATAGTAACATACAATTAAGAAATGAAATTACAGTCCAACTAAAATAAAGGTAAAATAAATATAATAAATACATCTCACATCCTGCAACAACAGCTCAAGATCTATGTTAAACTTATTCTTGAATATGGCAAACAACCAACTGAAGTTGTGTAAATAAGACAAACCAACTACAGATTCCAATCTTAATCAGGAAACCAGATGCGTTGGTTTAGTTCAGCAAGACAGGACAGCAAAGAGAGCTTGTCTGAATCTCAATATCCACCCTAAACCCTGAACCCTCAAAGACTTCACTAGAATTAATCTGCCTTGTGATTGGCCAGTTCATGCCAGTTAAGTAAGTTGGGGGTTCAGGGCATAGGGCTTAGGGTGGACAGCCCTTGTCTAAGCTGGGAAACCAAAGACAAGAGCCGAAGCAGTTAGAGGAACTGTTCTAAGACCAAGGAAACAAGAGAAGCAACCCAAGAATACATTAGGCAAGACACCCCCAACTACACTAAGGAATTCTTCTTCACCTCCCACATAGAAAAGTTGGCTTATATAAATTATATATCAGGACCTATAAGGTCCTTACATTGTTCCAGATAAGAATCACACACACTATAGGTTTTTCTACCAGACTTTTCCATATGGATTGCGAAGAGGTGGTATACAGTACTGTACTGTACTGTATGTTCCCCATCGCCACATGATCAAATGCACTCTGTTTAAAGCAATGGATGCTGGCTGCAGAGGCAGAGCAGCTGAAGACTGCCAAGGATGGACAAGGTGGGCTTTGCCAGGTGTTTTGATCTCTCCCAGGTGTATAGCCAGAGATGACATACGACGTGACATGGGCGAAAACACAGAACCTCATCCTCATCCACAACATGGGAAGGATTAGAAAAAAGGATTTTGATGTTTCTTGCTTTTCTTGTTTACTTATTTTTGATTACTGGCAAAAAGTAGTCATGAAGCATTTACTGATGCACTTTGGTCACTACTTGTTCAATTCTCTTGAGCATATTTTAAATGGCATGCAGCCAATACACACATTTGACACTCAACCAAAAAAAAAGTGGTTTGCAGGGAAAAGGAACTGTTATGAAAAACAGATTTTATACACTATACAGGTAAAACAATAAAGTGGAAGATAATTTTTAATGGCATGAAGTGATAGTGTTTTGAAAGGTGCTGTCAACTGATTGACTGTCTGATAGTGCTTGAACAAATTATTTGACATTAAGTTGGGTTTACTTTTTTAATAGGAAAAATACAGGTATTACATAGAGAGAAATAAAGTATAAAAACAATCCCTTGGCTAATTATATGAGGTAAGTTTATTACTGTGGTAAGTAGAAAAGGTGCAAACTGTAATTAAAAAGATGAAAGTCAAAGAGATCACATACACTGATGCTATATTCACATACAGAGCTGTCATCACAGCAGTCCTTGAGTGTTTTCTTATTGATTTAAGAGCAACCCTTACATTACAAAGCTAATCTAATTTAAGATGTACATGGATCAAATCACTTCAACCACCTCACCCACGCCGATGCAGCATTAAAGCAAGCCAGGAAGATTAACAAATCACCCCCCCAACGCAGTGTGTTTAAATTTATGAGCAGCGAAGTCTCTCTCGCCATGCATTTCTTTGAGACCATCTCTCTCTCTCTCTCTCTCTCTCTCTCTCTCTCTCTCTCTCTCTCTCTCTCTCTCTCAGAGCCTGCTGGGAGATAGATGGCAAGAGACGGAAGCTGATTCGAGAGCGTCGAGGAAATATGAGGGCCGTCACCCTCGACGCCAGCACCGGTCAGGGTGAAGGTGGTGGAGGTCATGCGCTGTGGGATTTGGATGCTCCATTTCCCCCCTCTCCGCCTGCCTGGCAGCAAAGGTGCGGAGAGTATTGCGTGGAAGGATGGTGTGTGTGTGTGTGTCTGTGTGTGTGTGTGTGTGTGGTGGGCTGAGAGGGGGTGTGTGGTTGCTCTGGCCTACAGAGCTCTCTCATCCATCGTCTGAACGTCCAGGCCAATAAGTCACTCTGCGTATACACTAATCTCATCAGGCTCTGTGTGTGTGTGTGTGGTGTGTGGAGGAAGCCTGCAGTGCCTGAGGTGTGATGTGGTGCAGCAGGGCTGATTTGTCATGCACGAGGTTGTGCTCATGTCAAACCCCACCTGATCCCCACCACTCCCATAACACACACACACACACACACACACACACATAAACCTCCGCCACCCACCATCAACACCCGCTGCCCTTGCCTTTTGAAGAGAGTGTGAAGGTGATGTCAGCCAGGTGATGATTCATCCAGGGGCTTCAGGTGCCATCGTGGCATGTCTGCTTTGACTGGCAAATGTTGAGATCAAGCACCGCATGCTTTAGGCTTTATGACGTCCACGCCACCCACAAGTTTCAAGTCGAGATCATTAGAACACTCTGGTCCGTTTTAACTTTCTTTAAATGATAGCTTTTCTTAAGGTGAACTCTATCACAGACTGATTTCTTCTCAGAGTCATTTGTCACGTTAGTACATCATTCTCTTCTGCCCACAGGAGATGTTTTAAAAAGTTAATAACATAATTAAAATCAATACCCGCAAGGCACGGATCTTTGGCCCACATTAAGCCAAGATAATAAAGTTTGTGATGCATACGAGGATGAAATGCCCGACGAAATAAAAAATAGATGTCTGTAAATAAATAAACATCTTGGACAATTATCTGTCATTTTATTTCAATCTATCAGAGTAGAGTGCCGCTGACATTTGCTCGTCAGTTTTACGACATCCACATCTGACAAACTATAAATCACAACGGTTCTTTTGATAAATGATTCTTTCCACTTTTTCTTCCTGCCACTGGATTCTTGTGGCGATTGCTTTCCGAGCCTGCGGCCGTCTGCGTTTAATTGCTCTGATTTACGGTCTTCGCCGGTCGGCGAGCCTCTCGATTGGGGGATGGAAAGTCATTAGAAGAGCGAGTTGCCTGAAATGAGCTGTGACCCGTTGGAGTGTTCACCATAAACTAGCAATTAGACACCATAACAAATGTCGACTTGAAACAGCGGGGACTTGGGGTTTGCTAATGTAGCTGAGATAGTATACAGTCATGAATCTGCATCAAGATCAACTGGATCCAGGGCCTTTCTGGATCCAAAATGGATCCCATTGATATTATGGGGGCATATTAGAATGTTTTAGAATATTTTCTCAGGTAACTTGTAGGTTGTACAGTATTTTTAGTTTCTCTCTGAACTTTGTTCATATCATGTCATCAGGGTCTGGAAAGAATGCACACACAAAAGTGCGCACGTGCACACACACACACACACACACACACACACACACACACACACACACACACACACACACACACACTATACCGTCTACAATTACATAAACACTTATCAGGTGTGACCCCTCTGGTTCTCTTACAGGAAGCCCTGCTCTGCATCTCTGTATGTAAATTACTTACCATACCCCCCTGGGTCGCTATGGTAAGTTCTCTTAGGCGACGGAATCCATCAACAGGAAAAGAAAACTTAAATAACAGAGTGGGGAAAAAAATATATATATCAAGCCATGATGCGTGACAAGTCAAGACACACATCTCATTCTGGTCTCATTCCAGTCTCATCTTAGCAGGTAATGGACCAAGAGGAGAGGAAACAGTTTGGGAGTAGGGTTCATTTGACTTGGCACACAGTAAAATAGATCCTCTCAACGGTGTTGTGTGCAGCCTTACACAAACAGCAGTTGGCCAATAAGGATGTGTGTGTGTGTGTGTGTGTGTGTGTGTGTGTGTGTGTGTGTGTGTGTGTGTGTGTGTGTGTGTGTGTGTGTGTGTGTGTGAAACCCCTAGGAGGAAAACACAAATTCACTACGTCTGAATTTGGAATTTATCAAGGGAATTTGATCTTCGTCACCGACCTCATTTGTAGTTCATAATGTGCCTTGCCTTGGCATGCTTTTGCATGAGAAGCAGTCATGCTTAAACTACTGTTAGTTCATTCAATTTGTCCTGTGTGACAAATATGTACTGTAATGTCCACAATGGTACAAATTGTGCCATAGCGATTGTATGATGGTTGAGAGAGAGCGAGAGAGAGAGAGAGAGAGAGAGAGAGAGAGAGAGAGAGAGAGAGAGAGAGAGAGAGAGATGAGTTTAATCACATCTGGTGAAGCCAGGAGAAAAAGCAATTGCATTTTTATGTTAAATCAGCTGTACCAATGACGCAGTGATCTATAGGTAATGCCCCTGTGCGTTCCTCCATCTTTGGCTTCCGGTTGACTGACCAACACTCATGAAAAACCAGGCCATGCTTAAAATGATTTGCAAAAGAACAAGGGGAGCTGTCTAAAGCTAGGTGTTAAGATATCATCATCAGGAGAATTCTCGTTTAATGTGACCTTTATATTTATAAAAACTAAAAGTAAATGAGGATGGTGAGTGTAGATTAAAGGGGCGTCGTCTTAGTGATTGATTGACAGGTGCCTATGTCTGTGTCCCCAAACTGTCAATCATTTTAGTCTTCAGGAATGAGCCAATCAGAAGCCTCTGTCCATTTTCTCTCTTTCTTTCTTTCTTTCTTTTTTTGAAAAGGTGAAGGAGAGTGCAAACAAGGGGAACAATCAAACGACAGCTCATCAAAAGCACTCAGTTCATACACTACAGAAGGAAGAAAAAAATACATAAGAGAGAAGTGGAAGTGGAGAAATCAGTGGAGTCTGGTTTAAAACATGAAAGATCTTTTCTTTTTTTCCTTTTTTACAAAAAAAAAATGTACAGAGTTTATTGGGAAAAAAAACCCTTTAGGCTCATATGAGGTCCTTCAACTCATGACTAGAACACTAAAACTATGGCCTCCACCAGAGAGAAGACCGCCAAGGGCAACACTTTAAATTAAAATGTGTTAATAAGGTATTAACAATGCATTAATAACAGTTAACAATGCATTAAGTATAGTTCTACGTATTTATTATACTTATTAGAAGTATACTTGAACTTATTTTAAGTATTACCCAGGATCAAATGCAAAAATTGCTTTTATTAGTATTAGTATTAGTATTTATTATTGCCAGTAAGCACACTGTCTTTATGTAACTGTAGGCCTATGTATCTAGCAATAAATGTTGGTGCATGTCCTAGTTTCTGCCGAGGCAATAGGAATGATGTACCTTTTATGTGCTTTGCCTTCATGTGCACATTGAACTGCATGAAAGGTGTTATACAAACAGGCCTTGCCTTGCCTAAGGGAGACACGACAAGCCACTGTTCCAAGCACAAGTCCTCAAGTAACCCACTCACTGTTTAGTTGAAGGCTAAGTCATCAAGTAACCCACACGTCAGCTTCGCCGCTTCTGTGGACCTTCAGACAGATACACACACAAGTGCATGCGTGCACACACATCAGACACACACACACACATTCACACACACACGCACACACACACACACACACACACACACTTGGCATACACATACATACTCACTCACACACACACACACACACACATTCACACACACACACACACACACACACAAACACACTTGGCATACACAAACATAAGCACACACACATACACACACACACACACACACACACACACACACACACAGATATATCAGTTAAGGGTTGCTGGATGTTATAATTGTATGGATACTGAGTGTTATGTAGAGAAGGATATGTTATCTTATTTAGAAAGAGAAAACATTTCTTAAAATGAAAAGATAGGCATCAGAAATGGCAGCAGGTAGGACTGACACTATGGTATTATTAGAAAACATGAGAGCTTTATGATCGGAAAAGGGGGATTTGATGATGAAGGAGGATCTGCCCTTGAACCCAGCAACACCCTCATGGGGAAGTCTTTGAGTGTGTGTGTGTGTGTGTGTGTGTGTGTGTGTGTGTGTGTGTGTGTGTGTGTGTGTGTGTGTGTGTGTGTGTGTATTAGGTAGGGGGTTATCATTCTCCTGGAGGGTCTGACAATATTAATTCACCCGTCAATCATCCTCAGGATGGTCGGCCACTTGGACGCCTTGTTTGTTGTAATTGGAGAGCCGTCACATTCCGCCCCAGAGAGCTGGAAGCATCACAAGACAATATCACCAAAGTAATTACCATGGACGCCACATATAGCCTAGCCCTCTAGTAATTACCCAGGGTGATTTGTTCTACGTGTGTGTGTGTGTGTGTGTGTGTGTGTGTGTGTGTGTGTGTGTGTGTGTGTGTGTGTGTGTGGTTGCTATGGTTGTGGCTGTTTGTGAGTCTGTGTTTATCTGTGTGTGTGTGTGTGTGTGTGTGTGTGTGTGTGTGTGTGTGTGTGTGTGTGTGTGTGTGTGTGTGTGTGTTTTTTTCCTTGGGCAGAGAGGGGATAGTCAGGGACAGAAGGTTTGTTGAGGGGTAACTTTTGACCAAATGTTACTGGCACAATGAAAGTGTCCCCCTTCCAGTCATTGAACATGAGTCCATTCAGGTTCAACTAGGAAGCCAGTAAACTCTTATGTGTTTCCACCAGTTTATGCAGAGTGAAAAAATACATCTGAGGATTATGTTGATTATGTATATTCACATAATGCATTATTAGACACTTAGTTATTACTGTAACGTCTTACATTGGTGAGGATTACAAGCTTAATGTAATTCCTAACCTGCAATCCTTAATTCCCAGCAGTCACTAACTGGTTGCCAAACGACAATAAGTGAACACATATGTGCTATTAGATTAACGATAATACTATGGAATTGAGATTGCTGTGAGATTCGCAGTTTCATCATGCACATATTCTGCCATTCACCAGTGATGCTGCATGCCCCCATTTCTGAAACACATCAGCCATAAAAAGAGAATAAATGTACAAATTTGGCATCTGTCCCGTTATGGAGGCCAAATTTCTTCATGTGGACACAAGCACCCCTCCAGTTGAAAAGGTCCAGAGTGTTGTGAAAGGCAATGAATGTCATCAGTCACAGATGTTTTCTGCCTCTCTTAGTGTGTGTGTGTGTGTGTGTGTGTGTGTGTGTGTGTGTGTGTGTGTGTGGGGGTGTGTGTGTGTATGTGTGTGTGTGAGAGAGAGAGAGAGAGAGAGAGAGAGAGTGTGTTTGTGTATGTGTGTGTGTGTGAGAGAGAGAGAGAGAGAGAGAGAGAGTGTGTGTGTGTGTGTGTGTGCCCTCTCTCTTGCTCTCCAGTCACGCACCCAGTCCATGCCTGTGTCCCCTGCTCATGCCCAGATGAGTGGGTCTTGGCAGGGAAAGTGGGCTGCGTTCCTCACGGGCTGTAGCCTGCCCCAGATGATCATTGAAAATAAAGTAAAAATAGTGGCGGGTCATCCTGCACTGGGCTGGGCTGTGCTATATCGGCTATGGGGAGGGAGGTCCTACTCTCTAAGGGGAAGGTCACTCATTTGCAGCTTGTTTTAACATTCAGGCAATTAATTAAACAGAAAATTAGGAACTTTTTCATCATTTCTTTTTTTTCTGGTTAGAAAAGGAAGGTTCTTTTGTCTACTTTTTGGGTAAGATTAATAGATTAGCTTGATTGGAAAAAATACTTTTCTTCCCTTTCTTAATTTTCATAAATTTTCATTTCATTCATCTTACACAATTTTTTCGTGATAAAGGTAGTTGGTATGTCTGTTTGTGTATGTGTGTGTGTGTGTGTGTGTGTGTGTGTGTGTGTGTGTGTGTGTGTGTGCGTGTGTGTGTGTGTGGGGGGTATCTTTGTAGGATTTTCCTACTTCTCACATATTGGTCTATAGCCGATAGATATGATATGATGATCCCACCCCAACAACGGATATGATATGTGGGTGTCAAATTGGTTTGAGAAGTGCTGGGGACATAGATGGGATTTTACATGACTGTGATATTACTGCTTGTCTCTCATTGGGCTGTCATTTCCAGTGGTAGCCCAAATACAGATGGACCATCTTTCAAACATGAAAAAGCATGATGGTTGAAAGCAAAATCTAGAGGAGAAAGTGAACCTACTGCACTTCCCTCCCAGACATGTATGGTCATGATAGCCTATGTGAATTGATTGAGATTTCCAGGATCCATCTGTCCCTCAGCCAAGGAGGGTATGTTTTCACTTGCATTAGTTTGACTGTCTATTTGTTTGTTTGTTTGTTAACTTGAAAAGTACTGGACGGATCTGGATGAAATTTTCAGAAAACATGAGTATTGGGGAAAGGAACTGATAATTAAATTTTGGCAGTGATCATTGATGTGGAACACCATCTGGAGCTCTCAAACCACTCATCTGACCTCAAATTTGGTATGTGTCTTCCTGATGGCCAGAAGTCAGTGCAGTGTCATTTGGTGCTTTTTGGACAAAGAAATACTAAAGATAGTATTTCAAAAAGCAGAGTTGCCTTGGTTCTAACCGCTCTAAGCCATGTAAAAGGCAATTTAACAAGTCAGAAGAAATAAAGTCTGCCAAACACACCTCTAACTGCTAAAGGGAATTAAGAAGTCTCACCTCAACGACACAGTTCACAGATCTTGTAACAGAGTGCTGACAAATGCAAACTCACATGGATAAGCAGACAGCCCTGTCGCCTGAAATGTGTAGACATCAACTATGACAAATAACATTCATAAAAATTACTTATTAATCACACTTGGCCTCTGTAGCCTCCGCAGTTGATGTGAATTTTATCATTTCGGAAGAAAACACATGGGTAGACTATGGAAAGTGTTTTAAATGTTTCTTTACCTGCAACCTGAACATTTAAAACAAGTCTTTTTCAAATCTTGCTACTTTGTAGCCTTCAATAAATAAGTGTCTCTCAGCAATACATGTGATTTGATTGATTGGTCTGATTCGGATGAGGAATCAGTGATGATCACGTTGACTGACAAGATAATGAACATTATTCTGGTTTCTTATTCTTGTTTCTAGTGTTGTGATCTTGTGCTGAAACTCTGAAGAGCCTTCATTGACCGACTAACCTTTTGAGCCCAAGGCTACTTTCCGGATAATTTCACTACCCTTAGCTATTATTTCAGTCATTATAAGGCCCAAGAGCACATACAGCTAGTTTTTTTCAGGACAGACTGGGTGATTGCTGTGATACTACTTACCTTTAGCTTACAGTGGCCTGCAGACAATGCAGAATGTTGATGTATTTTCAAAACCGGATTCCTTGGGAACAGCTAATCATAGAAATTCGAATCAGTAGGTTCTGCTGTTTATTTTGGTATGTAGGCCGCCATATTTGATTGAAGCACTTGTGAGATATTTCATCGAGATGAACAGGTGTGACATTGACACAGATTTGTTTTAATATTAGTATTTTCATGTCAATCTTGTCTATGACCGCTTTATGTGGGTGCCGGCCTCAAAGGGTTAATGAGCTATTTCACCATGGCTACCAAGCAAGTAAATTCACCTAAAAACTGTGTAATATGTTACCTGGAGTGACTTTAACTTCCTCTCTACTGTGGAAAAGACTTGGAGCCAATATGTAAAATATGAAATGAACTGAATGACCTTGTCAATTTGTGGCCAGCAAATGCAGACTTCTGCAGTCAGAAAATGTCCTCCTCAACTTCTGTGTTACCAACACTTACTGTAGCAAAGCCCCTGGGTCTTGGCCCACCCATTAGCATCCCCACCCCTGGTGTCAAAGGGATCTTGGTTCATGTCCAGTGCAAAACTGTGTACATTTATACAATAACCTTAGAGACACTGAAGCCCATTTGCATTAGTGACCTGATATATTTTGAGTGTGCAGTATGTTGAATAAGCTGCTAAGTTTGTGGAGTATTTGGCGTGACTGTATACGCTCTCACCCATGAGACTGCAATTAGATCGATAATGTTGTGTGTTTACTTGTTTGTGTAATGAAGCAGGGGAGGCCTTTGGCTGAAAAAGCTGCAAGTTAAGCAGTAACGGTCGGGTCTGAGGGTAAATAGACAAATGAGAGGTGGCTTGAGGCACCCTGTCAGAAGTACAAAGCAAACAAACTAAAACTAACTTGCTGTCCCCGTGGTGTGAGGGATTGAGTTCTGATTAAGTCTGTGTGTGTGTGTGTGTGTGTGTGAGAGAGAGAGAGAGAGAGAGAGAGAGAGAGAGAGAGAGAGAGAGAGAGAGAGAGAGAGATAGTGAGAGCTTGCTAAAACCCACAGTAAACATTAGGTTTTCTATTTGAGGAAAACAATATATCAACAAAGAAATAATCCAATTTCCAGTCTTGCAGCCTGCTTCAGTGGAAACAAACAAGGGAGAATCTATCATTAGTTCATTTATTAGATGCGAATCTATTGTTAAATATTGCCCAGTAGTTAATGCTTTTGAGTCTAAACAAAAATTTCTTTTGAAATATTGTTGAACTAATTGGCAGAAATGATCAAGGTCTACCACTCTTTAAAGGTTTACCACTCTTTTTTGCCCTATTTAACTGAACTAAAGTGCTTTTTGTTGAGTTAACGGAGTTAACTAACTGAGACAACCAAGTTACATACTTTTTTAGGTTTAATGTGGATATTGTTTACAGTGGCAAGGTAAAGCATCAATTATACATGTACAAGCAATCTGAAGTCATTAAGCCAAACACAAAACTGTTGACATAAAGCATGTAGTTGTCTATGCTCCACATCACCAATCAATCAGTCTTCCTTGGCTGAGTGACTTCAACCCACCTCCACAGGTTGTTTATTTAAGCCTCTCACCTTTTCACACCCTATGATGAAGCAGTTATGAAACACTTGTGATGGCTTTTCGAAAAGATATGCCAACCCACTGTCAGATTACGTCAAGAAGATGTTTACACCCCTCCTTTGCAACGACTGTGGACGATGTTACTGTATGTGTAGGCTATAGAAGCGGAGCTGTGTTGCTATGGACACACAACGCACTGATGTGACAAGCTTCTAGCCTAGAGATGTGATCACAGCCTGATGAAGAGGGTGAAGGAGTTATATTTGGTGATGATGATGATGATGATGATGATGATGGTGTTGGTGTTGGTGTTGGTGATGAGGATGATGATGATGATGATGATGATGATGATGATGATGATGGTGGTGGTGGTGATGAGTGTGATGATGATTTAGAATGATGTAAGCTGGTGATCAAGCATCTCATGCTCTTGCTATTGTGCTAATCAATGAAAATCAATCTGACACTAAATACTTTCCTGAAAGTGTATTTCTTTGATTGGAGGGTGGGGTTGGAGGTGGGGTGCTGGTGGGGGTAAAACAGGCTTTTAATCTCCATGGGAGCCACAGATAGGGACGAATAATCCCACTGTGAATTTCTCCCTGTTCGGAGGAAACTTGATCCTAATCAAAAAGATTCTGTGGGATTAGCTGCATAATGAATGAGATTAGATAGCAGGCCCTGGATCCCCACATAAACCACACACACACTCAGACAGACACACACACACACACACACACACACACACACACACACACACACACTCACTCATAAACACACACACACACACATACACACTCACTCACTCAGAAACACACACACACAGACACATACACACCAACCAGACAATCAGTAACACATGAACAAGTATCTTTATGCAGAAACCTTGCACACATGTACTTGAATGCATAAATAATATTCAATGACTATAGTATGATTAATGTGTGCCACTTATCCACACTGAAATTTTTATGCGGACAATATCTGGTGTCTGGACAGCTGTGTCAATGCTGTCTATAGTAGATGTCTGCCTGTGCACAGAACACAGATGAGACTTTTCTTCATTACACTAATGACTATTTCACAATACTGCAGGGAAATGGAACCTCTTTGTACTTAATTCATCTAGCTGGGTCTACGAAATGCAATTCTATTGTGCTACTACTGCTAACAGTCATTTCCACAGAAGAGTTGTAGACACTATCACAGTCTTTTACCAGAAACACCTGGACCAGATCCCTATAGCTTCAGAGAGGGAATGATCTTAAATGTCAACGTTGGCATGTCATGCGAATAATCCAAATGCTTGATCAGCGTTGTCTTACTCTGTGGCAGAAGTGAGACAGAAAGACAACATGGCCGCCACAAATTACTTTAGCCTTCTTAAAGGAAAGTATGGTGCAACTGTCTTGCAGAAACTGTCAGATGCCATTAAGCTCATAAAGCATCTTAGATTAGCAAATGTTTAGCGTTTAACTTCCCCATGCTGTTTTGTTTTTTCCTCATCTCCTCTGGTGAACAGACTGCAATTTTACTCCTAATGGGACAGCTACCCCAGGAGAATACCACTGGCCATATTGTTCTCCTGCAATAAAATGTAACTGTAATTGTCAATTAATCTGGCCCGCGTTAGAGTTGATTATGTCGCACTTAGGACAAGCAGCTGAAGTAATCGGCAGGCATCGCATAACAAGCCAGAATGGCTTCATTGGCGACGCGAGTCAGCGAGCACTGGTATGCTATTATTCTCTGTTATTATCCGTTCTGCTAACGCAATCAGCTCAACGCCATAACAGGTGACCTCCCTACAAATATATCTCAAATGTATCTTGAGATAGTAGCACTATGTGTCAGATGTAATGCTCCGTCATCATTAGCCAACAGCAATACACACATCAGGAAGATCAATAATGTAATATATGGAGGGAGGAGGCTGGTTTTATTATTTTTCATTATTTTTTTAGCTGTATTCTCTGTGCAAAAACACAGCAATGTTTGTTTGGTTTCGGGTGCAGGCGTGATTCAGAGCTGTCAAGTCCAATTTGCAAACGGATATTCAGATTGTTTCCCAGATGTTTGAATCGGTTACTGTAGACAGGGAGTGAAAGATGGATACGGACAGACTGCCACTCTATCTCTCTCTCTTCGCTGCAGTTTGAGCAGTCTTGAGCATCAGTCATCGCACTGAGGAAACAGCAGCCTGGTTGCTAGGCAACGTTTTAAGGCTAGTTCCCCCAGCATCTGACCTGATTAGTTAATTGTAGGAGAGTAAACAAAGTGATGCGAAGGAAAATGCTAAATATAAGAAACACAGCTTACTGATCGTGGAGGCCTGATGATGGTTGACGCCTCTTGTATAAAATGGTTGCTTGGCTTTTTTTTTTTTTTTTTCCTCATACCAGTTTTTTTTCCCTTGTAGCCTATAGATCTGGTCAAGTCTCAAAACCTTCTATTGCTTGTACATACTCTAGCTCCATATTTTTTGTGGGGGTATATCAATGAAAGGTCAACTGATAACATAATGCGGTAACACTATAAGACTGACATGACACTGTCATTAGCTATGGCATGACGTTGTCAAGAATCTGTCATTAACTTTATAAAACTGTCATGCCTTCTGACATACCCTAACCCTAACCATGACAAATACCGGGTGACACTTAATGACAGAAGTCATGACAGGTGTATAAAGTTTATGACAGATTCATGACAACGTCATGTCATAGTTAATGACAGTGTCATGTTAGTCTCATGACGGTACCTTCAAATAAAGTGTCACCCATAAGGCTTACAGCCAAAATATTATTACAAAAAAAAAAAAGAATGTAGAGTTTATCTGCTCATAATAGTTCAATGAAAACATTGAAAACAGGAGCCACTGCAAATACAAAGCAATAATAAGTGACAGGAATTTCAGGGAATCAAGATAACAAGAAATAATGAGAACAGTAGTCCACTCTCTCTGAGATCACAAAAGTTTCTTTGCTCTCATGTCTTAAAGACAACACTAACTTTTCAAAAATGAGCCAGACAGGGTACAGCGAGAAAAAAATGGGATATTGCACAGAGACATTCTCCAAAACATCTTGTTCCTTTTTTTTCTCCTAAAACTTCTCTTTTTTCTCCTTTTCTCCTAAAACTGCTCAAGTAATGATGTGATAATGCGTAATGAATAGCAGATGGCTCGCTGGTGCTTGCAACACGGCTTAATTCCCATCATGTTTATCGACTCTCTCTTGCTTGAAATACTTGAAAAACTTCAAATACCCAAAAGGCTCGTCAGTAAAAATTTGAGACAGTCACGTACAACAGACTGGCTTCTACACTGGGCAGAACTTTTTTTTTTTTCTCCAGATTTGAAACAGACGGTAATTTATGACAGATCATGTTACTCTGCAAATGAGAGATTATTTTGTGTATTGTTTTGCTGTCATGACTTACCATTGATGGCCCCTGGTATTAGTACAAAGAGGGATGCTGTGATGATGTTCATTAGCCAACTGCTTAATCCAAATACAATGGTGCTCATCAGTGACAGCTTTGCTGAGAGACAGCAATTAAACAAAGGGTTCTGAACATGTTTATCCTTTCTTTCATCAGAATTGGCCTAAACACGGGTGTGATTGACCTCACTGAGGGCCCATTCATACTTTACATAAAAGACAGATACAGATACATGTGAACTATCCGTTGATTCTGCCCATATTTTCTGCACAAAACTGGGCAGCTTGCAGTTAGGGATAAACCGGAAAAGTGGGAGAAAGGGTGGACTTTAGCGCACATCAACACAAAAGACGGATGGCTGTATGAGGGGAAAGAAATACGGACATAAAGACAAACAGATAAATGGGTATAAATGGGCCTTTAGGCTATATGCACAGTCAATACTATCTAGTCTAGACGCTTAAAAACTGGCAAGGAGACACACAGGCAAATACACACTTATACACATGCTGATTTCAGTATTAATTTATTCAATAATAATAGGTGAGACTTCTTCCTCCATTTAATGACCTTTTGAAGAGAGACATACGAGGGGAAGAAGTCTTGAAGGGAATCATTGGTAAGTTAATTAAGGAAAATGTCAGAAAGGTAATTATGGCTCCTAGTGTGAATCATCTGTGGTCTCTGTTCTGTCTGTGGGATCCGTTACTGTATTAGGTGTCTCTATATGCACGTCTGGGGGTCTGGCGTTTTGAGGTTTGAGGGTGAAACTTCAGAGTTTCCTTGATCCCTTTACAGACCCACACATTTTAGATTAATGAGAAAAGTTCCTTAGGAGGGTTAGGTGACAATAAAGCAATAAAGAGAGAGTTCCATGTGGAACCATTTTTTTAACCCTTACATTGAAGAACTACTGTATTTTAATATCTGTCCACACATACAGTATATAGTCCCTGTATATGGGACAGGGTGCATATGATTAACTGGTCAACGTAGTTCCAAAAAAGTTCTCTACTAAGTTCCTGTAGTCCACCTTAGGAACTTGGAACTGCTTCCTCTAGTGACATAACAGCCTCAAGGGGGCCTATTTAATAAGCACCAAGAGAGAATGGTGGTCAAATCTACATTAATTCATTTTTTGAGATCATTAAATTAAATGGATAGAGATTGCAAAATGTTAACCTGGTTCCACACTGTTTTTTTCTCCATCAAATTAGTTTTGTGAAAAATATTACTCTACCAATGAATATGCATTGAATATACATGAATCAAATATTGTCCACAACTCATACCAGTTCACAGTAAGCCTACCTCTTCAATATATATACTTTAGTTTTATGATAATGTCTTTGGAGAAATTATATACTTACTGACCTATACACTCCAACCTCATTGTTAGAGTTAATGGTAACACTTTACTTGACGGGTGAGCACATAACACATTCATAGCAGCTTTCATAAAATGCTCACAAAGCATTCATGATGGTTTCATAAGACACGACTCCACCTTCATACACAACCCTTCATAAATGTGAAAGTTAGAATGCCGATAACCTATCAAAATAAAAGTCCAGTGGTCTCAAAGCAGCACTGCCATTTTTGTTTGTCACCTGATCATGTCACATCTGAATATTTCATGAATATCTTAGGAAGTACTTTAAATGTCACTTTACTATACAGGTTGCAAAGTATTCATAATCACTTTTTTTGAGTTTAACACTGAGAGGTAGGTTTAAAGTACTTTGAGATGACCTTGGAACAGTTGGACATTCCCCTTTTGAATGTGGACAAGGTATAAAACAAAATATCATAATTACCCCAAGGTGAGATATTCTTTTTATGAAACATTTAAATTAGGTGCTTGCTCATGATCTGATACTGCATTTGTCCATTACTCTGATTTGACTTGATAACAGGTTTAAATCAAGGACTTCAATGCTTCTTTGAGACCATTGGACAGGAGCAAGCATAACCTTTTAATCTGTTACCTGACATCAGGGTTCACAAATACTGGTCAGCTCTAGTTTACCTCTCAGTGGTAAACTCAGATGAATGATTATGAATACTTTGCAACCTGTATAGTAAAGTGACATTTGAAGTAGACTTCATAAGATATTGATGAAATATTCAGGTGTGACATGATCGGGTGACAAGCATAAATGGCAGTGCTGCTTTGAGACCACTGGACTTTTATTTTGATAGGTTATCGACATTCTAGCTTCCACATTTATGAAGGGTTGGGTATGAAGGTGGAGTCGTGTCTTATGAAACCGTCATGAATGCTTTGTGAGCATTTTATGAAAGCTGCTATGAATGTCTTATGTACTCACCCATCAAGTAAAGTGTTACCGAGTTAATTTACTGAAGTCAAACACTTTAGAAGGATGAGCATCATTTTCATCATTTGAAACACTATGCAAGGCTTCACATTTATCCATACATATTAAGCGAATGAGCTGCACATGCACACACTTGATGACAAACTCGGCACCATTCTTTGAGGACTACCCCACTGGGACAAATAAATAAATAAACATTTCCATGCACAGATGGCCACAGCCGTGGCATTCTCCGCTGAGGCAGATGGGCAGCCTAGGCTTCACAGCAGTACCTTTATTTGTCTTCTCCCTTCCAGTTGTATGTCTGCTTTTGATATCCCCCCAACAAGCACACACACACACACACACACACACACACACACACACACACACACACACACACACACATGCACTCCCTCCCTTGATTCTGTTCAGTAGTCACTGGCTGGCAAGCTCACATAAACATCAAAATCAATATCTTTGAAATTTTCAAAAGTACTGACACAAACCCCTGTTGTTGCTCAAATTATGTGCTATATACAGGTGCCGGTCATAAAATTAGAATATCATGAAAAAGTTGATTTATTTCAGTTATTCTATTAAAAAAATTAAACTAGCGTTATGTATACATCCATACCACATAGATGGATGTATTTCAAGTGTTTGTTTCTTTTAATTTGATGATTATAATGGAAAAATAATGGAAAAACCCAAATTCAGTATCTCAGAAAATTAGAATATCACTTAAGACCGATACAAAAACAGCATTTTTAGAAAGATTTAGTCAACTGAAAAGTGTCATCATGAAAATTATGATTATGTACAGCACTCAGTACGTAGTTGGAGCTCCTTTTACGTAAATTACAGCAACAGTGTGGCATTGCATGGAGGCCATCATTCAGTGGCACTGCTCAGGTGGTACGAGAGCCCTGGTTGCTCTGACAATGGACTTCAGCTCTTCTGCATTGTTTACTCTGGTGTCTCACATCTTCCTCTTCACAATACCACATAGATTTTCTATGGCTTATGGTCAGGTGGGTTTGTGGACCAGTTAAGAACAGGGATACCATGGTCTTTAAACCAGGTACTGGTAGCTTTGGCATTGTGTGCAGGCACCAGGTCTTGTTGGAAATTGAAATCTGCTTCTCCATAACGTTTGCCAGCAGCAGAAAGCATGAAATGATCTAACACTTCCTGGTAGAGAGCTGCATTCACCTTGGAACTGCTCAGAAAACAGTGGACCCACACCAGCAGAGGACATGGCCCCCCAAAGCATCACTCACTGACTGTGTGGACCACGAGCACCATGGATTTTGTGCCTCTCCTCTCTTCCTCCAGAAGATGCGAGACTCCAAACATAGTCAGTGATGGTTTGGGGTGCCATGTCATCTGCTGGTGTGGGTGTTTTCTGAGGTCCAAGATCAACTGGTTCTGAGGTCTGTGTTTTAGGAGCTCCCAGTTTAACCCAGCAGTCTACCAGGAAGTGCCAGAGCATTTCATGTTCTGCTGTTGGTCAACTTTATGAAATGCAGATTTAATATTGCAAGAGGAACTGGCACATGCACACAGTGCCAAAACGATCAGTACCTACCTGGTTTAAGGACCATGGTATCCCTGCTTTTTACTGGCCCACAAACTCACCTGACCATAAGCCATAGAAAATCTATGATGTATTGTGAAGAGGAAGATGTGAGACACCAGAACCAACAATGTAGAAGAGCTGAAGGCAACTATCAAAGCAACCAGGGCTCTCGTACCACCTGAGCAGTGCCACTGAATGATGGCCTCCATGCAATGCCACACTGTTGCTGTAATTTACGTAAAAGGAGCTCCAACTACGTACTGAGTGCTGTACATAATCATACTTTTCATGATGACACTTTTCAGTTGACTAAATCTTTCTAAAAATGCTGTTTTTGTATTGGTCTTAAGTGATATTCTAATTTTCTGAGATACTGAATTTGGGTTTTTCCATTATTTTTCCATTATAATCATCAAATTAAAAGAAATAAACACTTGAAATACATCCATATATGTGGTATGGATGTATACATAACACTAGTTTAATTTTTTCAATAGAATTACTGAAATAAATCAACTTTTTCATGATATTCTAATTTTATGACCGGCACCTGTAGACTAGTGTGTGCAAAAGGATAGTCACTTTGGCTACAATTGTAAAATGCCTGACAACTGATTTTCATCAGATTTCTTCTTTCACCTGTACATTTATGTAGTCATTCCCGTCCCCCATGTCATTTGGGAAATGGGCTGCATTTCTATAAAACTTTCCTATACGTTCTACAATGTATGCCTTATTCACCCATTCATACGCCAGATGAGCAGTTAGAAACCATGAATATTTTAACAATCTAGTCATGCCAGCAAATAATGTTGAATGAGTAAATGAGTCAACCAGTTTTAATCATTTTTTTCAACACTGTTATAACTGCTTGATAACTGTATGATGAAAAAATTAATCAAAAAGATTTGGCACCAAGACACTGATTTTGCTCAAAATGGGTATGTGTTATAAAGTCATAAATGTCTAGCCGTGTATTGTAACAAGCTGTCTTTCCACTCACATCCAAAATAAATCTACTACAACTTTTTGAATCAATTTATTTTATAAGCCCTAGTCTCAACACCCAGCAGTCATCAATGCCAAATTCTTGAACCCACTAAAGCTAACTTGCTAACTTGAGTAAACTCTCATATTTCCCAGGAGCATATCTAAAGGAAGAGTTTTTGAAGGGGGTATCAGTCGAAAAGTTCCATCTCACACACCTTAAGTAAACAATGGATTCTGTGGGGAAAGGCTTGAGGATGCTAATCGAGGCAAAGCTAAGCGCTATTGCAGACAATCACACCTCCTCGCTCTCTTCTCTCTCACAACATTACTATAGGGAACCATGTTTTCAACTAAGGAAATGGCACACTGTGTTTGACCTTAGAAATGTTAGTGCATTTCCCCCCTCTCATAAGGATTATCTAGTCTATTATAAAGTGAGATTGAGCATTAAAACATACAGACTCATCTCTTTCATGTATCGCTGCTATCTATAATTAGTTTTTTCCCCCTTTCCCTGTTATATCACCAAGAAATGGGACTCCATCCACGGTAAATGTTATGAGTGCCAGATTGTCAAAATGCAACAAAGGAAACAGTTTTATGTGGGTGATATTTTTTTTTCTGCTAATTTTCATTTTCTTATTTTTAGAACTACAGATATGATTTCCGGAATCTTCTTTATCATTGTCTTCACTTGTCTTCATGTGACAACTTCCTCTCTGCATTCTCCTTCACAGTCCCCAAGTGCCAAAATTCATACAATGTTTAACATTTTTAGCTTTTGGAGGATCCAGGAATAGTTTTAGGGCTGACTTTTCTGCTTCACGTTGTATGAGCTCATATCCTTATTTCAATGTCTTAACCATCCCATCAGCAGTATATGCTGTTGCACTGATGCTGTTGTCTGTAATGTGAGGAGTTGAAAGAAAAAAAATAGGACTTTTTATATTTTCAGATTTACAGGGTTTTATTTATTTATTTATTTTACTTTTTTTTTTAAATACCCAAGGAAGCGCAGCTGGAGGTTTTTATACAATACCCATGATGCCACAGGCTTCTACTGAGTGACAGATGCTGTAATGTTGGCTGAAGTTCAACGCTAAGGATTAGAGTTATGGGCATTTGAAGCCTCTCCCTCTTTCTCCCTCCTTCTTTTCCCATCTCTCTCTCTCCCTCTCTCTCTCTCTCTCTCTCTCTCTCTCTCTCTCTCTCTCTCTCTCTCTCTCTTTCTCCCTTAGCTCTCTTTCTAACTTCCTCACTAACTCGCTCTCTGTTTTAATTAACAGATACCTCTGATAAATATTTAAACCCGCGGCAATGACATTGGCATGGAAAAGGAGACACTGAGAGGGCCGATTAATCCACCCCTCTGCTGCGGTTTCATACTCCCCTAAACCTCCACTGCGCAGTGAGACATGAGAGAGATGAGTCTCTCTCTCTCTCTCTCTCTCTCTCTCTCTCTCTCTCTCTCTCTCTCTCTCTCTCTCTCTTTCTTTCTCCCCTATCTCTATTCAGTGTTATACGAAAGAAACACACTTTGGCAAAGCAAGGTGAGGACCTTGGCTAGCGGCAGTATGCCTTCATTGCATACTTTGTTGACGTGGGAACATAAACACAAAAGCCAAGGCCATGGATAGCTGTAGACCATGAATGTATTAATGTGTCATATGGAGCTGTTTACAGGAATGTGTTTCAAACTTTTATCTCTTTTTTTTCCAATGTGGTAGACAGAATAGCATTATCAACATAACGTTGTCATCATAAGACTTTATATGTAAGTCTTTCTGTCAGAGGAATACAGACTACACATTAATGTGTAAATTCTGCACATTTTTCAGTTAACCAACAGAAGCATAAAAGCTTCTACTGATTAGAACTATTGTCTATGAAAGTTTGCTGGTTTGTAGCAGGCTAACCCTCAAAATGCCTCTGTAGACAATTGGGTACATATTAAATTACCCACACAGCAATATTCACACAGCATCATAGACATCAACATGGCATCGCCAATGTATACTTTTATGAATGTGTAGAATTAATTACATGTAAATTATGTTATAATGACTCCAGGTGGTTTATCTCTTTTTTTTCTGGTCAATATGCAAGGGTTTGCCCGTTGGCAACTATTGTCATTATCTTTGCGCAAAACTTCATTAAACTACTTCACAAGGACAGTCCTTCATAGCAAATGCTGTGCGTTTCAACTTCTATGTTTGAACCTAATTAACTGATTAGTCTGCTTTGAGAGCGAGACAGACAGAGAGAGAGAGAGAGAGAGAGAGAGAGAGAGAGAGAGAGAAATGAGCATACACAGCTCTGCTTCATCGTCTGCCAACTGTCGTCTTCTCTCCTCTCTCAGCGTGAGTGAAAGAACACCACCACACTTCACTGGTGTTCCTGGCTGTTCCTGCAGTGTCGGTTCGGTTTACCCCTGCAGGCTGTGTCAAAATAAATGCATATGTTGATACTGTGATGCAATTAAGACGGATGCGCAGATCTAGTTTATTTCTCATTATATCCCACTGTTGTTTCTAATAAATATATCAGGCGACGGGGGGTCTGAAGATGGAAGTCAGTGCTTTGGTAGAACATGACGTTTGGATTTCAGTACAATTAAGGAGAGTGTGACAGACTAATTATCTATATGCAAAAGTGCTTTGATGAAATGTCTTCTTGTAGTATCCAACTGTTATTTAGACACTAATGCCAGAAGCTTTAGATTACTTGATGCTGTAAAACCTAATTAGCTTAATCTGAAATATCCCTCATGGTGAACTTCGCCAGAGCAACATATGCTTGCTGGGGAATAACAGTTCTGGCATGTAGATCATATCTTATTGTTTGTAGATCATATGTAACTGACTCTCAGGAGTCATTTTACACTTGGTGTTCAGTATGGGAGGTATTCTCCCAGGTGCTTAAATCCAAAAAAGTGCTTATCTCCATGCATTTCAGCCTGCACAAAGCACTAATGACTCATTCACACCAAAACCTGTGTGTGTGAGCAGTGCAGGCCTGGTTTTGGTCCGTTTCCATCTATAATGCATCATAACAGGTTAGTCCGCACAATGCATGCGTGTTCTGCACGGTACATGTCTGAAGTCTCTGGGTGGGTAACTTAAATGTGGCTCGAGTCCAAGTCCCAAAATCGAGTCCTCATTTCTGGAGAAGAGTGCCAAGCCAGTCGACTGAAAAGCTCAAACTCCAGGTCAATTGACCAATGGGGTGGCAGGTTCAAGACCCGAGTGCGGTGCGGATTCTGCCTGTACATGGCTACTGTAAGCTAGCTGCATCCCGTTACATACAGTATACAGCATGTCAAATAGTTGAGTAAAGTTAGTGTTGCTTAAGATGGAAGGTGAAATGAATGCACATAACTAGCATAACTATTCCAAATCCAGTTCAGTATGTGGCATAACTTTGAATAAACGAACAAGTGTATAATTCATGAAATGTAACGCTTCCCGTGCTCTAGAGGTGTCACGAATTAATCCTGATTAATTGGTGCTGAAATCATGTGGACCTTGTGTCTATTTAAGGCAGTGAAATAAATATCTTTGCCACTTTAACTAAAAAATTACAATGGTATCTTGCCACCTATACCATCAGACATACCATGACGAACATTGCAATTCGTATCTGCTGCATTGGTTTGGGGAGCCATTCTCATTCAAGTCCATGCAGCTTCATAATCTATCGATGGAATTAACCAATGTTTGCTTGCTCTTAAAACACACAGAGAGTGGTTCTCAGGCACTACTTTTTTGTAAGCTTGGCAATTTCCTCAGCACAGGGGAGGAATGAAGGGGCTTGATTGAATTTCAAATTCTAAGCAAATGAAGGACTTGCTTTGCTTCTGGAAGTTTCTGGAAATGAGTGGCAAAGCAGGAGAGCATGACACACACACACACACACACAGTGCTGTGGGGACCCATTCTTTCAACAATGGGCAGATGTTTCGTTAAATATAATCAATTGTTGACTGACTCCTCTATTATCCAGCGGGAGAGCTTGATATGCATCATCAGGAAGACACACTCCTCATGAATACAAGAGCCCAAATCACAAAATAGCAACAGCACCCAATTGGAATGTAACATACAATCAACATAATATAACATCAACATTGGCATGAGATAGGCCTAGATAAGAGGTTAAACAAGGTCATTTTGGCACACACTGCAAAGTCAATATGTTCAAAACTGTTTGGATTAATTAAAAAATGGTATAACTTGCCCACAGGGTTATTAAATCCATTTTAAGGAAGCTGATTGTTTTGTATAATATAGTATAATATATTTTTGTATATAGTATAATATAGACGAAAACGTCCTGCAACCTTCATTTCCTATTTCTTTGCCAGCTCCTGGAAGGCCCTCCATATGTCCTACTGCATTTTCATATAGGTGTGCCTTTTCACCAACCTAGGTTTCTCACATACCAATTCCCCTGTACATGGAGTTGATAATGCATACATTTCTTCTCACGCCAACCTTGTCATTTTGCCACATGTGTCATGACAAATGCCTTTGTGTGGTGCCATTTGCTTTTAAAGGGTGGCGGTGATTTCAAGGTAGGATTGGATATGCAAGAATTCCTTGTCGTTTGTGTGTGTGTGTGTGTGTGTGTGTGTGTGTGGGCGAGGGATTGCTGGAGAATTATGACAGATTGGTAATTTCCCGTCAGCATCGGTGGCACCTAGGCTACACTGTGACATTTACCACCTTGCTCACATTCGCCAACGTGTGTCACTGTGTGACAAGGGTAATTCCAGCGCAAGGGGAGTCATTTGCTGGTGTGTTCACGTTTGGTCCGTGTCTGAACCAAATTTATGTGGGGAGGAAAATATTCTTTTTCCCGGGCCTAATGACATCATCACAATCAAGCCTCTTTGTGCCCCACAAATCAAATTTTCTCTCTCTTTCTGTCTCTCAGCATCTTGTTCTCCGTTTCTCTCTCTCTCTCTCACACACACACACACACACACACTCATTTTGACAGTCACTTCACATGTACTTCTCTATTTCTCTCTGTGCTTCATGAAAGACTAATGTGGAAGGTTTGTCCTCTAGGAGCTGTCATCGTAGCCGCGCTAATATAGTCAAGCTAATTAGCAGTAGCTAGAAACTCTATGATTTAAGGAACTTTGATACAGCAAGAGAAGATCATACTGGTTCAGCTCCACTCACTGAAGAGTTCTGTGGTAGTCCCTTAAGCCATGAATAAATATTTGAGCGAGGATTCTGAGCCCGCTCGCGCACACTGCTATCGATCTGCGGCCCGCGTGGCAGTGCAGCGCTGGCTTGTCTGTAGCACTGTACAAGTTAGCGCTAGGCTAATTGGAGTCAGTGTGGCAAGGTCATAGCCTACGCTAAGAGAAGATGCTAAAAGCATTTAGCTTTAACACCCAGACAACCTTAGTCTTCCATCCCTGGACAAGTGGAAATTTAGCACCACTTACGGCTCCTTCCCTGCTTCCAGGCCACTGCAGCTTTTAGCCTCTATGTGGTCACTGCTGCCTGACATCATTTGGCCAAAGTGGCCACATTTGAACTGTGTGAAGCCTACCATGATAAATAGATAGATTTATTTTCTCAAAAATTTACCTAGGCACACCTAGCCTTCAGACCTATGAAAAATCACACATGCATGCATACATACCCAAGAAATAACGGAAGATATCACTTATGTTGTTCAATTGCAGGGACGTGTGTCCACTCCTATCTGCAAAAGTTTGTCTTTCAGCAGGAAGGACTGGATGGTATTGAAAGCACTGGAGAAGTCAAAGAACATGATTCTTATGGGAATTCTTCCTCTGTCCAGGTGAGTACATTCTGTGTAGTAGAAAGAGATTGGCATTCTACACGCCCACATTCTCCTGATAAGCAAACTGTAGGTGTCAAGCACATGGTGAACCTGGGGTTCAGTCGTTCAAGTGTCTTCATTTAGTGAGATGTGTGGGCAACACCATTTAAAGGCACACCAGACAACACTTTCATGCTAATTTACCAGCTAGTCTCTTTGATGGTTAAATTGCTTATTATGAGGTCATTGAAGGCTCTCTCTGCACCCTCTGTCACTTCCTGCTGCAAATAAAACCTAGACCCCGTTTACACAAACTCAGATAACCATAAAGACGCACATGTTTCTCTGCGGTTGCACCTCTCTGTTACACTTACCCGAAGGTGAAGACGGAGAATCCCACAAACTCCGGGCAAGGTGGAGATGTCGGAGAACCCCGTCTTCAGAGATTTGTGTAACTACCCATAACCGGAGCTCTAGCACCAAAGACTGTTGGATCAAACGAGAAGCACCTACGTTCGCGCATAGCAGTTCTATTTTCATAAGGGGCACCACCTAGTTTTGAATGATGTCAGGACTTTTACCAATAAATCGTCTTTTTGGAGTTATCAGGTTTTTTTGGCATGTATCTCTCATATTCTGTAAGTGTTAAACATGATTTCAAGACTAATGTTGTAAACTGTTACTGTTGGTATTTCTATCAGATGAAGCTGCCAGGCAGTAAATAGCCTAAAATTTCAAGTTGTTAGCGAGCTAACGCTAGCGATCTAGCTAACGTAATGTTTTACATTTATATTTGAGATTTAATTTATTGACAGCCTGCGGGTAACATTACTGAGTTCATTTTAACTGGACAGAGCAAACGTAAACATAGTTTACAGCAATATGTGAGGTTTGAGCAAAGTCCAAAACGACTAGCTTATAGTTAGCATATAGCTATGTCGTCATGGTAACTGCCAAACAAACCCTCTCTGTCTAAAGCTAAAAAGCAGACTTGGTTCATACAACATTGTTTTGCAGAGGAGCGATTGAATTGTCATTTGTTGGTTTCATTAATGATCACAGACAATATTATGGCACACATACATTAATATCATTCTATAATTTCTTAAGGGAAAATGTTAATGATGTGACGTAACGTTAATGTGACACTGCTGCTGACCGAAACACTTCAAGTTTGTGGCCATCTGCCACGATGTTGCTCCCTTGAAAGATCTTTGATAAAACTGTGACGTGGTGGTTAATTGTCACCGCCTTTCTTGGCCGTTTTTGATGTTTGTGTAAATGCGATTGTTTTCTTACTCGGGGAGGGGAAGATAACCGGTTTCTCGAAGACCCGGGGTAGTGTAAACTAAGCACTAAACTGAATAAAACCAAAAATGAGTTTATTACCTTGTCAGCCATTACTCCACAAAAATGATGAGTGGCCCCTGTTCTTTGGTTTGCAAAAAAATCCACATGAATTGGCGAGAACGTACAACTTTGTTGCTATTTCTTTCAAAGGTTTGACTGGTATGACTTCAATGGAGATTGAACATAATTCAATTTAGGCCATTACAGTATAATTTATGTTATAATGTATTATGTGTAAGATGATTACATTGATTGGGCAGCCATGGAATTTTGGTATTAACTAATGGAAAGTGTAACAATGGGTTTAATCAGCCTGTTTTGCAATGCCATAATGATGACTGATTCATGGTTGAGTTTGTCATAAACACTTACAGTTACTGTCTGTATATAATCTCCTGTGTGGTTCTAGTCAGCTCTTTCCCACAAGGGAATACCAACAACATATTGACTGGCTACCTTAAGCTCAGAGGAATATTATGCTGTTGTTGTTGTGGTTGTTGTTGTTGTTTCACACTTTTCAAATTGGTAAGCAGAGGTTCCCTCTAGTATTGCATGAAAACGTGCCTTGTGCCGGAACTGCAAAAAATGTGCACATTCATCACATTAGGTCACAAGCAGGTATTGAGGCAGTCTATGCACTTAACCCCCGCAGGGAGAGAGAGAGAGAGAGAGAGAGAGAGAGAGAGAGAGAGAGAGAGAGAGAGAGAGAGGTGGATTCTGGGAAGAGGCTTAGTATTGTGGTGTGGTAGCTAATTTTTTAGAGCTCTCATGGGGGTCATATTATACAGTTACTAGAGGGCACATAGTCACCCACACATGTACTGTATCAGTCTGCCTCCCTCACATTCTGTCCTTCACACACACACACACACACACACACACACACACACACACACACACACACACACACACATCCCTCTATTACTGGATTAAGGGAGAAATCCAGTGTGAATAGTCCTGCTGTTTGACATTGCTGTCGCTATAGGAATAAGTAGGGCCCTATGGATTCCGCAAAATGGAAAACATGGACCGAATCACGGAATCACAACATTAAAACAGAATTTTAAAATAAACACGGAATCGCAGGGAATTCGTAGTTGCAATTTAAATATAAGTTTATGAAACAATATATTCTAGATTTCTATTCTACAAACTCCACAAATTATACCACTGATCTGCAAAATCTTATCAGATTGTTGCGCACACCGTAACCACCACAGTCGTTCACCATGTGAGTTTGTAGCATACACTGCTACGCGGAACCTTTCTATGCGTAGCCCAGCTAGCTCTTTCCCTGATAAGGCATCATTGTCAATGGGCTAGCATAAAAGTAAACAAAGTTTCCTCCATCAGATTGTATAGGGCCATAAAAAAGACAAAAATTTGAAACTAAAAAATAAATCAGAAAAATCTGGAAAAAAATAAAACGGAATTTGAGAAAAAATAAAACGGATTTCATAGGCCCTAAGAATTTCGTACAATGTAGACCGAGTTGGCGAAACAGCAGCCAACGTTAACTAATGGCGACACATTGTAGTTATTTCAGTTTTGTTTTCCTGTGCCCCCAATCTGTTCATGCTGACTTCAGTATTTGGTCTACATTGTACCAAATTCTTTACCTCACTCACGTCAGATGATGCGCTACGTAACTTTAAGGCACTTCTGCGCAACGATCTGATGTTGAAGCCCTTCAGAGCGATTTCAAGCCCAATATTCTCTAACCGAACCAATCAGGGCTGCTGGCTGCTGTAGAGGGTGTGACGTAGCGAAGAAGCAATTGTTTTGAATCCAACCAATCCAACAAACGTAACTAGCGTCATCAGTTGGTTTCGATGTGATGGCTGAAGTGTACGTCAATTAAATTGATGGACAAGCCGTTTGTCCAGTTAGATTCAAGGATTTCTGGCTCCTGAAATAACTCGTCTATCGTTGATCATCAGATGTTCGCGTGTAGCGCTACATCTGACGTGCGTGAGGTAAGCAAATTCTCTCATTCTCATACATATCAACAGCACTTGGTAAAATCAAACGACTAACAGCACTATTGATTGATTCACACTGGATTTCTCTAATAGCTGGAGAGCACATACGGTACACACTAACATCAAAACATAGACAAAAACACACACGCACACTCTCTCACACACACTCCCTGATCGTCCAAGTCCAAGCTACAATCAGCCAGCTTAAAAACTCTACTTTTCAGCTGTTCACAAACAAACCACAATCAACCACAGCAAAAAAAAAAAAAAAAAAAAAATCCCCAAACATCCCCTCTCTCCCTACCACAGCACTTAATTCCAGACATGTGCAGCTGATCGCACAGAGACTCATCACCTGTGGCGTAGTGGCTTTGATGGTGGCGTTTCATTTTGCTTAAATGATTTTAATTAGCTTTGCAGCCGTTCGGTTAATTGGCAGAGGATTGTGTGTAGCGAATGTGGCGCCGGGGGCAAGGCTTAGGACTCGCTGGGATAAAATGATGGACACTAACGCTTTACAAATGTGATTTAAGTAATAACTAAGTGGAAAAGGGCACCTGGCAATCAGCGGGAGTTTTCTCAGCTGGTGACTGACCTTTTGCACATGGTGAATGCAGAGCATGGGTCGAAACATCTAAGAAATAGCAACCGACAGTTACATGTTCAAGGAGTCCTTATTTCATGTTGTTTATTTATTTATTTATTTTTTCACTCTATCTCTCTTTTCCTCTCTAGTTCTCTCTTTTTCCTCATTCCCCATGCATCAACGCCATCTAGGATTATTGTGTGTGTGTGTGTGTGTGTGTGTGTGTGTGTGTGTGTGTGTGTGGCAGACGGGAGGGGGGAAAAATGCAATCAGATCTTGGCTGGTGACAGCTTCAGGGAGACAGGTTATTTGTGAGTGGTTTTATCGCAGGGCTGTCACCAGTGATGCACAGCGCACTCCGTCTGTGTCACAAGCCCGACAATCACACACACACACACACACACACACACACACACACACACACACACACAGATGGTTGAGAATTCACTATATGTGGCCCAGATTTGGCCCGGTGTTGGCTATCCCCTGGTCTCCTGGTGAGTAAGGTGTTGCTGACGGAGGAGGGACCCCCCTCGTGTGGGTGACAGGAAATGAGAGAACATATCAGCATAAACATGCAGTCCTTATTTAAAGGAAAAACAGACTATAGACTTTCATCCTCATACACTTGTCTTGGCTGTGCGTAGCCATACATTTCCCAGTGCCTCTTTAGGTGGATTTTAGGAGGATTTAAGGAGCATGAGTCATTTACTGGGAACAATAATTCTGTGGTGGGTTGGACTGGCCAGAACAATCAGGCAATTTGCCAATTTGACACACTGCAGTAAAAAATTGGATATGCCGGCCCTTGTATAAAAAAAAGAAGAAAAAATATAATAATAAAACACAAGAAAGGACTGAATAAAAAATAATTAGCTGCAGGCATGATGTCTGGCCTGTCCAGTAAAGATAGCAGCACATTCCCTTTTCATCCCGCAGAAGCGGTAACCATGACAATACACATTAATGTCACTGGAGAGTATCCGATATGCTGTCAGAATTTCCAGGGTTTTATTAATGCTCATTTGTTTCTGGACTAGATAGGTGCCATGACGGGCTTTTACAAAGCCAGTATGTTGCGGCATTCCTTGTATGTACTTATCTCTGTAGGGCTATGGGAATTATTTACACATTTCCTTGATACATACTTAATATTATTGATGTTACATTATTTAAAATCATTTATCAAGTGCTCATGTGTAAAATTGTAATCTGTGATTTGTAATGTATTGTTATGCTTGTGCTCATAATTAAGATTTATGGAGTTATTATAGGATAGGTTATATTGTCAAGGAAACTGTTGTCATGGCCATGAGATACTGGGAATACGACTTAGCACACTTCACACCTGGTCTGGAGCGATAACTATAAACACAACTGTGACTACTGTATAACAATATTCCCGTCTACACTGATCAGTAATAATGTAAGTTTGTCGTTGAGTGAATGAACTAATGTCTACAATTCCCTGGTTTCTGATTGGCTGTCAGCTTTTTATAATTCTAGAAACTCAGAAATTCAGAAAGTGATCCCAACAATACCATTGCGGTGTGGACATTGTCATTCATATTAATTGGAGCAATGTTTATTTATCACTCTTGTTATATAACTATCTTTTTTTGGTGTGGACATATTTGTACAAATTGCATCTGTTGCATATATTGTAAAGAGAGGCAGTGGGGAGTTAAAGAGTATTTTTTACCCAGAATTCAGAGCTGGTTCTTCAATTAAGCACAATTAACAGTCCTCTTCTGAAGGTGCCTTAATGGGTGGTTCACACATTGACATTGGCAGTGTCTCAAGCTATGCACTCCTATCTGTGCACTGCAATATGGGGTTCTCCAGTGTGCACTGGGTAGCCTACTTGCTGTCATAATGTGCAGTTTTGTTGTTCAGTGTTACTCCAAATGGATCACAGCTTCGTAAAACTAGACGAACAGAACGGACGTAAACGCTATTTAAATGACTCAACGGTGACTCAAACAAGTATTCAGATTGATGACTGTAGTTTGGCAGTGTTAGTGAAACATAGTGTTTAAAGTGCTCAAGTGCGCAATTTGAGACATGGCCATTGTTTAGTGGCCCAAGATGACACATGCATGTGTAGGCTACCTAGGCAATTACTTTCACATGACACAGTAGTGGCGCACATGCATGGCTGTTAACCTCTGCCAGTAGTCATCATCACAAGATGGGAACGGCTGAAAGGGCATCGACATCTTATTGGACTGATCTCCATTGATTAACAATGTCCACCACGGGGTTCGAGAAAGAGAGAAAAAGACAAAGAGAGAAGATAGAGAGAGACAGACAGAGAGAGAAAGAGAGAGAGAGAGGGAGAGAGGGAGAGGGAGGGAGGGATTGGGGGAGAGAAGGAGATTGAAATAATGGCAAAGAGGTCATTCTGTTTTATCTATAATCACATCATGGGGGCCTGTTGATGCCCAGTGGCACTGCTTATAATTACATGGATCCAGACGCAGAACGCGAAGGATAAAGACAGGCTACAACAGCATGAAATGGGAAGGAAACGATCAGTTAAAGAAAAAAAAAAAAAGGATTTATAAGAAGAAAGTATCCCCTCTGTTGTTGCCCAAACACATGAATTATGACAATTTTGCCTGCTGCTTCTCTGTGATGCATGTAGGGCATTGAATATAATGACAACAACTGAATAAACACAGGAAATGACAGGAAGAATAGAAGGAAGGAAAGTAGAAAGGAAGGAGAGAAGACAAATGAATATAAATAATATAAGTACATTATAAAAACTAGTCAGATGCCACAGGCTTCGTTTTGAAGATATTTTTAAAAATTGAATGTTTACACCAGTAACGTAAGTTTTGTTACTTGGAACAATTTAAAAACAATAATCTGAATGTCTAGGGCATTATAATAAGGTGGTGTTGGACAGTTTAAGAAGATAACTTTCATGCAGTTTAGGTATAGGCCTACTCTATAATTTATCCCTTGATACTTTTTTTAACACCTTTTTTACCTACTCCTTACCTAACACTTCACAGGCCGTGCTACCATGTTTTTTCTTTTTTTCTTTTTTTTCTTTTTTTTCCTGAGCTGTTTCTGAAGGAAGTATGGCTCTCGTACTAAATGCAATCCTGATAGGCTGGTTTCCATTTCAGAGTCGTCACACAGCATTTCGGCCACTAACCCCATCACTTCTCGCTAATCTGACACGCTCACCGAATGCCAAATGGACCAGGCGGTTTTAGGCGGGGGATCAATATTCCATGGTTCTTATTAGGGAATCAGGTCCTGAACAAGCCTGCTTCATTAAAACGAAATTTCTGCCAGGATGTACGGTTGGAATTCTGACCTCATTTGAGGCTGCAGCGTTCCACTTCATTTGCAGTCTATAGAAGGGGCAGGACCCTGAAGGGCACAAAGGGGGAGAAGCTAGCAGTAATCCACGAGAAGAAATTCCAGTTAAATTCAAAATAATAATTTTGTTCAACTATTAAACTTACAATTATTTTTAATTAATGTGTGTCACACAGACATACTTCACAGCCTGATCTGCTTATCCTTCAGTGGGAAATCATAATAGTATTAATGTCATTATCATACTAAATTATAACTCTACAGTATGTTTTAGGAACACAAAGAGGAGAGCCATTGGTCTGTAATATCCGTCTTTAACCCCCACACCAGTGTTTGAAAGAGCACCAGTGGTTCATCTCCCATTTCACTAATATGATTTTGGGTTGCTCTACATTTTATTTCACCCAGCAGCTCCAGTTTCCATTGGCCCAAGCTTGTGTGTGTTGGTGTGTGGTGTTGCAGAGATATAAACTAGAAAATGTAATAGGCCCTAACTTTAGAGCAATTGCCTACTGTAAGATAGCGTAGAAGAAATTAGACCATAACTCTGCTCCTTTGTTGTTACCTGACAACAAATATGGCCACGGTGTTAGTGCGTATCCTGAGGTTTTTTTTTTTTTTTTGAAAGAGAGATTCTAAAACAAAAGCTGCCATAATAAGCCGTTCTGAATTTGTATAGTCTGTTAAAGAACATCACCTACCGTACTATTCAAAGGGTGTCTTTGCTAGGCATTATGGTTAAATGTCAGACATGGCAACCCTTCAGGGCATTATAATTGTGTGTGCAATAACAATCAATACTGTACATGTATATGAACACCACATGGTACCAATCATAACATGCCTATCTGAGAAAAACAGGAAATGGACTCTGTTTGAGGTATAGCTGACTTTTTGGTCCTCTATATTAGTTTGTGCCTTTGATAGTTCTGTATGTAATGACAATTTCTGTAGACATGGTTGCAAAACCTTTTTATTATTAAGTGTTTTTTTGTACTAAACGTGGGCATTAGGACAAGGAACACATTTGATTTGATTTGAGCTTTAGGACGCTTTACATTAAAAACGGTAATATTGTGATGTAAGGGATTACTTTAAAATGTCAGTAACAAGTAATAATAATGCATTACAGTTTTGTAGTAACTTGCACAACACTGTTGGTTCGCCCTTCAATTTCTGTTCACAGATTGAAGGTTAAAAATGTATTCTAAGCTATCCAAAGCCTTTGGAAGGGATCCTTGGTTAGTTCTATTGTGAAAAGCAATACTGAGCTGAGACACTAGGCGGCGCTAGACGAGCTGCAGTTACTCAACTTATTCTTAAGTCCTAAGTATACAATAGGTTGTCTCTCTAGCACTTATGTTATTAGAAAGTCTATATTCAAAAAGTTGTTATCTGTTTAATAAAACACATGATTTTTTATGTCATTAGATGGAGGATAAAAATGGTAATGTGAACATTCTTTTAATTTGGGTTCCTGAGACACTTCCACTATCTGCAGTGTTTTATTTGATCTGCTCACAATCTCTTAAACACGTCAACTCTGTCTTATTAGAAAGGACAATCGCATTACAGCAAAAGCAATAAGAATAGACTCACTAGCCCGACTCAATAAATATACAGTGTAACAGAGAGATCTCAGGGGATAATTGTGATTTTGTGTGTGTGTGTGTGTGTGTGTGTGTGTGTGTGTGTGTGTGTGTGTGTGTGTGTGTGTGTGTGTGTGTGTGTGGACTATGTTTATTGCTTCCCTCTATTAACAAAAGCTCTGAGGTGTCTTTGTGAGAATCATGTTTAATACAGAGCTTCACAAAGTAGACAGGCACACTCTGACGCACTAACACACACATATACACAAACACATACACATACCCAGACAAATACACACACACACACACACACATAGAAAATGAAGGTCATTGAGATTGTATCTGTACTGCTTATCAAGGCAATCCCATTGCTGTGTTGCAGAAGGGATAAAAAGATGCAATGTCCTGGTCTTGGAGCATGACGCGGCCTTTTGATACTGTCAAACGGCTCGACAGCGCATGGGAGGCTCTCGGAAGACAGAGCCCAGGCACAGAGAACAATCCCACCTGTTATCTTCCTTTTTGTCTTGACGGCGCCTCTACTGAGCACGCTCCGACTGACGACACAGGGATGTGTGGCTTCATCGCTTCATCAGAGCACAAACATATTTAAATGTTGCTCAGACACGTATATGCATTAAAAACACAGTCAAATACGACCACACACACATGCACACACATGTAGACTTATAGACAATAGCGCAGAGTATACACATGAGCTATGATGATATAGAACCTTCCTGAACAGGACTGAGACATTTATGCATTTATGCATCTGCAATGAGGGGGGCATTACCATACCATGTACCTGTAACAGAAATCATAATATGTCATATGATGATATATGGTGTGTGTGTGTGTGTGTGTGTGCTCAGCTAAGGCCTTACATGTGAAGGGGATCAAAAACACAATAAATACATTTTTGAAAAGCAACTTACAGTAAAGGTATATTCCACTGATGCTGTAAATCTGAGAAACAAAATATTAAAAAATGATTTCTGAAAGTAAAAATGGCTTTTATACATCATCATTGACTGTCGTCGTCCACCAATATCTGTCTT
>JAODXP020000026.1:10753255-10758255 GCA_027497455.2 Sardinella longiceps | reverse complement strand
TTGAAAATACAGGCCAGGGTATTATAATTTAATGTAATTTAATCTTATTTAATTACATATGATTTAATTTACATTTAATAAATAATATGAGCGGTTGTAAAGCATTCTACATGGTTTGTTAACTGATCATCAAGCTCTGGTTGTCATGCATCTGAGTGCCATCTTACACATCCTGCTATGGATGTGTTTATTGTTTATTCGTTCCAAACAATTTTATTGGAGAGAATGAATGAAATGCTACTAGCACACACTGACTTCAGGTCTGTGTGCATCTTCAAACTCAGTACCACAACCCTTGCAAACCCCTGCAAGTATTTATTACAAATACAGAACACATAAATGAGGAAGATAGCCATAATAAACATGAAGTCAAGAAACTCTAAAGGCTACAGAAAAGGCTAAAAAAAAAAAAAAAATCTCCTACATCTGTTGCTTTGAAAAGGCCCTAGACACCCACCACCACCCTCTGCTTCTGCCCGCTTCAGTGCCCTGTGCCAGCGAGGTCGGCCGCCTCATGACATCCAAGTGTACCCTGCCAGGCCATTTTCCACTCCCACCACTTGGATCACCTGGGAGGCACTCAACGAGAAATGGTTATGCAAATGCACTTTAATTAGAATTACAGCAGCATGGTGTGTGTGTGTGTGTGTGTGTGTGTGTGTGTGTGTGTGTGTGTGTGTGTGTGTGTGTGTGTGTGTGTGTGTGTGTGTGTGTGTGTGAGCCTGAGCAAGTGTGCGCGCGTGTGTGTGTGTGTGTGTGTGTGTGTGTATTTGTGTGTCTAAAAGGACTATTGTTCCTTTTCTACATTGGTTTGTAAATTGTTCTCTGCTATTGGCCAAACTTTCTCTCTTTCTCACTCTTACACTGGTCTTCCTCCTCTCTCCGTCCTCGTTCCGTCATTATCCCTAAATGTACACCTTACAGCAGGGCCTAGCCAGAAATCCTCAAGAGTGTCCTGTCTGCTTAATGATGAGACATCTCTGCTTGAGGACACCATGTGTCCGCGACACAACTTCCCTCAGAGCGATAAAAAGACCATCCATTTATTACTGAGGTGGATCTTGTGGGTGTCTTTTGGTGGTCATTAGAATTCAGGTATCTCTCTCTCTCTCTCTCTCTCTCTCTCTCTCTCTCTCTCTCTCTCTCTCTCTCTCTCTGGGGTATTTTTCACAAAGTATTTAATCTTAGCCCCGAGATGTAACACTTTAAATGCCACTAAAAAACCCCTCCCAGACAAGACGGTCCTTCTCAAGAGGAATCCACAAAGGTGCCTTGCTGTTCTTTGGGGGTGGAGAGGGGGTGGGGGATATCAAGTGAAACACTCGGGAATTATCTGATAGTTGAGGTAACCTTCTAAGAAGCTCAATGTCAGTACTTATTTCAAAGGCTTTTTTTTTTTTTTTTAAACAGACTCGCTGAAGGGGGGGTGTTTGATTTGGTTGGAGTCATTGAAGTGTCTTTTTTCCCCCGCACCTCTAATGTCTATAAAAGATTTAGGAGATGTTTATCATCACGAAAAACAATTTTGACCGTTAAGCTGCGTTCAAAACGAGTCCACCAAATGGCCGCCACATTTTATTTCCTTTTTTATTCACACGGCTATAGGGCCCCTTAGCTTTAGCTGGGAGATATGTTTGTGCTAACAGCCCCCTGGATATTTTTATTTCTTTTGTACAAAGTGCAAATGTCTCTGTTAATTCTTGAAGACTAAGTGCCATGATGGGGACCCTCCATGAGCAGTGTCCCACCTATTACTATATAATAGGGTACATTATCCCCGTGATTTAAGAAAGCGCTCAGGAAGATTATTATCGGTTTCTCGCATGCTGGGGGCATGAAATCATTTTTATCTGTTCACACACACACGCGTCGTGCCACACAGGCGTGGAGAGTGTGTTATAGGGTTTCACTTTTACGCTTGTGTGCATGCTTACACACACACACACACACACACACACACAGAGAGAGAGAGAGAGAGAGAGAGAGAGTCACTTTGTTTGCTCTTTGGATTATCCAGCAACCACCCACAAGGCCATCTTTTGTGAACGTGTATATGGCTGTGGCTTGGCTGTGTATGTTTTGCAGTAAGAGGTTGAGTCTAACCTCTAAAATTAGACACATTACAAAAGCATGGCCTGGAGCTGTTCATGGAAATATGTGTGTGTGTGTGTGTGTGTGGTCTGGGGTATTGTTGATTGCATATCTCTGTGCACATGTCGTGTCCTCCTGGACCATTGTATCTATCTGTGTGTGTGTGTGTGTGTGTGTGTGTGTGTGTGTGTGTGTGTGTGTGTGTGTGTGATTGTGTGTGTGTGTACACATGTTGTATGCCGTGTCCTTCTAGACCATTGTATCTACCTGTGTGTGTGTGTGTGTGTGTGTGTGTGTGTGTTGAATATATATATATATATATATATATATATATATATATATATATATATATATCTGGCTCAGACCCTTATATATGTGTGTGTGTGTGTGTGTGTGTGTGTGTGTGTGTGTGTGTGTGTGTGTGTGTGTGTGCGTGTGTGGCCTGGATCCTTATGTGTGTGCCAGTGTGAGTGAGTGTGTCAGTTGTGGGGTGGAAACAGTGCTTGTCCCTTTGAGGGAGCTCCTGTAATTGTCTAATTCCATCAACGCCACCAATTTGGCAGCTGTCCCAGCAATTCAATGTGAAGGGATGTTCTCCAAGATTCTTGTTCAGGTAGGCACACACAAGCACGCGCATGCACACACACACACGCACGCACGCACACACACACACACACACACACACACACACACACACACACACACACACACACACACACACACACAGAAACAGCACAATTAGCATGTGTCCAATAGGGCCTTAAGTCTTTATCACCTTTTTCACCCTCTATATCTCAATTTCAGTATGCTACTTTTATATTTAATATCACTCTTTCTTTCACCCTTTCATCTCTGTCAACCTCTTGCTCTTTCTCTCACCTCTCTCTCTGTCTGCCCCCCCCTCTCTCTCTCTCTCTCTCTCTTTCATTGGCAAGGTGATGACACTCATGCTCAACCAATGACACATATTTCCATGTGGAAGTTTCCCTGTGTGATTTAGTCTCCTCTCTCTCCATCCCTCTCTCTCTCTCTCTCTCTCTCTCTCTCTCTCTCTCTCTCTCTCTCTCTATCTATCTATCTATCTGTCTCTCTGTTTCCCTCTTTCCCAAAGGTTATGCGAAAAGGAGACGACAAGCATGGGATAGGGCTTTTCCTAGAATTCGCCGTTGCCATGGCGAGAGACAGACTTGGCGCGAAGGCCCCCCCCCCCCGCCTCATTCCTCTCTGTGGTTTTCACCTGTAATTAAAGCCGTGCTTCGCTGAACCCCACTCTCATTTGCCAATGCAGTTCCATCTCAGCCTGCCTGAATTATGGTGTCAAGCAGGACCCATAAAATGCTCAATTAAACAATTATGCACGTTGTATCCACTCGCTGGAGCTCAGGGAAAGAGAGACTCTCCGTTTTCTGTTATGTTTTGAAGATGGCAAAGGGGAAATATTAACCAACTAATCCCCTACTCAAAGACAGCACACTTGTGCCATTTACTCAGAATAGGTTGCCAGATTTTAAAGAAAACAAACGTCAAAAAATGGGATTTAGAATTGACTCTCAAATCAGTTAAAGGGACACTGGGCAACATTTTTACAGTTAATTTACCAGCCTCTTAGTCACTTTGATGATTACAGTAAATGGCTAATTACGGGTTGAATGATGGCTCTATCGGCCGCCTCTTGCGTGGATTTTGTGGTTACTACACTTGCTGAATCTGGGGTTTTACGGTGCTTTCACACCGCAAGCGCGAGACGTCCACTTAACGTCTCCGGTATCAGTCCGAAACGGTTAAAATACATGAAAACAGATCATGCCTTGCACACAGGACCGGACATGTCCGCGATGCTCCTTCTAAATAGAGCTCGAGTCTATTTTCCTGTGCAGACGTCCGCGTGCAATGAGCGGGCTCCCATTGAAAATGCATGGCATGCTGACCGTGTATAGAACACGAACATGACTGTGCAGTGTGAAATGGAACAACGAAACAGCCCGCGAAACTCTCGGACTCGCGATGCTCCCGGAGACATTAAGCGCACACGAAAGTCTGGTGTGTGAGCACCGTTAGGGGAGGTGGAGATGAAACTGAAAGTGGATAAAACTGAAATTGCATAGGAACATCTTTGTTTGTTTAGCCTGACAAGCCAGACTATCACATAAATGTATAGTCTGGCCACGAGTGATAGACCCTCGGGTAAAACGGCTAAAACTAATCAGCGCAATGCTTAGCCCGCCCAACAACTCCCTGTCCAGATAGAACGTGTTTATTGGCTAAACACCAGGATGTCTGAATACAACCTGGAGTGTTAAGACTTCAGATAAACAGCTCAGACACCATCGAGGTAACAGTACAACCCCTGGCTGATCGCTATAGGTACTCACTGAGCAAATTCAATTTGCTACCGCTAGAGTACGTCTAGAGTTCTAGGCTACTGATTGTTATCATTTGGTTGCAAATACAGTGTACTTGCTCTAGGGGGCGCTCAAGAGACAGAAAAACCAGTCCTGCCTGCTGTCCTTTTATAATCTTTCAATATCTTTCAATGTCTTTTATTTACCTCTCTGTGTAAATGATACAAATGCATTGCCATTTTGCTTGTGCTTTTTTATTATTTATTTGTTTGTTTGTTTGTTTTTGATATGAATCGACCGCCTGCGTAAAATGCCTCATGGTGTAGGCTGCCAGCCGTGTCTTTGCAACTGGATTCTCAAATGACCCTGAAATTGTTAAGAACAAACAGAATAGTAGTGATAGAGAGGATTCATCTAGCGCTGTAACAGCCTCGATTTTTTATCCAGCATGCAAAGCCTTTCTTTGAAGCAGATGACAAACTATATGTAAAAGGTAAACAGCAAGGGGATGTGTGGGGACCATTCACACAGTCATCCACCTGTATGTTGGAATAGAAGATTGCTTAT
>JAODXP020000026.1:10725755-10750755 GCA_027497455.2 Sardinella longiceps | reverse complement strand
CTGGTGGCACACTCAAACCTGCGTTTGATTTTTGTGTGTGTGTGTGTGTGTGTGTGTGTGTGTGTGTGTGTGTGTGTGTGTGTGTGTGTGTGTGTGTGTGGAGAGAGAGAGGGTGTGTATGTACCTGAAGGTGCATGAGCAGGTTTGTACTTATCCATCTTTGAAAGTACATGTGTGTTATTTAGTATATGCATGAATGTGTTTGTTTGTGTGTGTGTGTGTGTGTGTGTGTGTGTGTGTGTGTGTGTGTGTGTGTGTGTGTGTGTGTGTGCATGTGTGTGTGTGTGTGTGTGTCTGTGAGTTTGCGTGTGCTTCTTAATGAGTTTGTGTGTATATTTATGTGCATGGATGTGTGTGTGGATGTGTGTGTGTGAGACTGTTTGTGTGAGTAAGTCTGTGTGTGTGTTCACCGTTGAGACAGCCAGGGACAACTCTTTTATCGCGACCTTGACCTGGCAGTCAGCGATCGTCACCTGTGCCACAAATCACGAGGCCCCTACAAGAGACCCATCTGTCCCCCACCGCCTCCGGGTGGAGAGAGACAGCTATGCCAGGTCCACCGCCACCACCGCCACCGTCAGCCCCGCCACCACCACCACCACCGCCACCAGCCCCGCCATGAAACACAAACCTCACTGGCACTCGCCGCCTTTGAGCTTGTCAGTGTCCTTGTCTAACGAGCCTCTGTCACTTTTCCATCATGGGACCAGTTCAATGTCACCACCAGCTGTTTTTTTTTTATATATATAAGCCGAGAGAGAGAGAGGACACCAACAGAGGTGCCTGACTAAAAATGCAGAAAATGTCTGCTTTTAGTAATGCGTCCCAGGCATCAGGTTGCTGAGCTAATGGCCTCATTAAAGTGAGGACATGACATGAGCAAGTGCACTGAAGTACATTGTAATACAATAGTGGTTGTGTTCATTACCCGGTAATCAGTTAAAGGAAAATACTGGAGTAAGTTTAAGCATAGCCCTGCTGCACGAGCCTTCTAACAGCAATATATTTCACATGAAATGAAAGAATTTCGAACAGCATAGACCTAACACGAACGCGAAACACTTTACATTGAGTCAATGTAACCTCAGATCTTACTTTCGGTTTCCAACAGTCAGGTCCCATTGATTCAGTGTAAAGTGCCTGTTCGCTTCTGCGTTCCCGTTCGGTCTGTGCTGTACCAAATTATTTTGTTCCACTCGCTAACTAGCGCATTTAGCGAGCTCTTTCAACAGGGCTATGCTTGAATTCACTCCGGTACTCTCCTTTAAGGGCCGTTCACACCTAGAACGATAACTACAACTATAACAACAAATATATCGCTCTCATTAATATGCATGACAACGTTCACACCACAACTATAACGACAACAACATGTGCAGGAATATCATTGGCACTATAGCAAACTGTAAACTAACTGTTAAGAAATAACTAATTCTATACTGTTAAATACTGATTAATTTTTAGTTAGGTAACAGTAATTTCTGTACTGTAACCTGACTGTTACCTGTTATTTATTAACTATTCATTAACTAAGCTAAGCATTGATAAGGGAAGTCATTATGAATTGTTACCACATAGCTGAGGGGTGTTTAATTGCCTAACAGCATCCGCTCAGCTGTGCTATATTAACAATATAGAACAGCCTCTCGGGGCTTATTGCTCAAGTGCCTGACAGACAGGACCCAATCGGACATTGGTTTTGGACGAGTAGTGAGATCCGTCTAAAGCCCTGTGTCTGTGTCGTGTAATAGCCAATAAAACATAGCCAAATAATCCAACATGATTGGCTAATGGTCAGTTAGTGTGAAGGTCGCTGGAGGGCACCCCACACTGTCTGATGTCATAGAGGTGCTGTGAGTATGCCGACAGGAAGCAAGAGCTGCACAGCACACATTAAATGGTCCCCCAAGGCAGAGTTCAGGAGAGAGAGAGAGAGAGAGAGAGAGAGAGAGAGAGAGAGAGAGAGAGAGAGAGAGAGAGCGATTCAGTAAATAGGTGGAGATTTGTGAGGAATTGAAGCAGAGATCATGGGATTGTAGAGGTGGAGTGAGGTGGGGGTGGAGGGAGGATCAAGTATGCCCTGTGTCTCACACAAAATGGGTGTCACATTTTAAAACGGGCTCCTCCATCACCCCAGATTACTTAAAGTCGTGATACAGATATAAAAAAAAAATGGATTTTTTTTCCGGGGCATTCGTTTGAGGGGCTTTGGTCTGGTGATGGCACATCCAGGGGTCTCATTCACTTGGGGGCACTTGGATGAATTCAACGGTAGGGGCAACAAGGTCAAGACTGACGGCGTTTTTTTTCCCCCACTATCTATCTCCCTCAGTCTGTATCTTTTGTCCTTTATCTCAGCCTCCCTCGAGTGTCTCAAACTACCCCCTGGACTCTCTCTCTCTCTCTCTCTCTCTCTCTCTCTCTCTCTCTCTCTCTCTCTCTCTCTCTCTCTCTCTCTTTCTCTCTCTCTCTCTCTATTTTTCTCTCTCTCTCTATCTCTCTCTCTCTTCCTGCGAGTCTCTCTCCTTTATTCTCCCTTTCTCTATCTTAATCTCTATCTCCATCACACTCCTTCTTGTTCTCTCTCTCCACTTCCCTTACGTCTCCACTCTCACTTTCTCTCTCTCTCTCTCTCTCTCTCTCTCTCTCTCTCTCTCTCACACACTTTCTCATATTTTTTCTCACTTTCTCTCTCACTCTCTCTCTCTCTCTCTCTCTCTCTCTCTCTCTCTCTCTCTCTCTCTCTCGGTGACTCACTCCCATTGTCCTTGTTTCCCCTGTTCTCTGCAGAGACTGTAATAGGGTCTGAGGCCTAAGGGGGATAAGAGGTACCGGGAGGTGTCTGCTGGAGGTGAAAGGTCACCGTCTGGGGTCTCCTTAGAGGATGACCCCCTAATTGTCTCCATTACGCTTACACTTCTCTCACAGCGCTGAGCTGGGGAGCGGAGCGGAGGCTTGACCCTATAATACTGAGCACCGCAGAAGGAAATAAATAATTTAAGCCTTGGCTAGCCAACCGGCCTTTGGAATGAAAAAAAAAAAAAAAAAAAAAAAAGGAGCCCTGTTTTACATGCCAATTTCTAAAGCCTGACTAGACACTCCGGTGTCATTTTCAGTGCTGCTGTCATAGACACTTATGTTAGAAAATTTCAGCTAAATAGTTTTGCTTATATTTTAAATTCGATTGGACTTGTTCTGCATGCCCCTATCTATTTGGTATAGTGATATGATTAATTATTTATTTATACACCCAAAACACATCCAGACTCATGTAATTAGTTTATTAGTAATATTTGCACCGCCAGTTTGTGTGTGAAAAGTGTGAAAGGGATTTCTCTCTCTCTCTCTCTCTCTCTCTCTCTCTCTCTCTCTCTCTCTCTCTCTGTTTGTCTGTCTTTTGTGCTTTATAGGCATGACAACAAAAGTGTTTGCATTGCCAAAGCGATGATGTCGGTGATCATTAAAACAACATAAGTGAATGTTTTTAAATGATCTTATTGAGTCTGAATGTCTGTGAACTTACAGATGTAACACTATAAGAACATGATATTGTCTCTGTCTCTCCCTCTCTCTCCCCCTCTCTCTCTCTCTCTCGGTCTCTTTCTCTCACTCTGTCTCTCATCTCAATCTAATTTGGTCATTACTGCTGTATCACTGGCATGGTCCTACCATAACACCACCTCAAGGTCACTGGTTTCTCTCAGTGGTTGTGTGCAAAACAATGCACATATTTGCTGAGGGTTGCCCAGTGTTGCTGCAATGACTGTGGATGTACTGTGTATATGGATAGCCATGCTAATCCCTGACATGTGGCTGGTGGCTGGTGCTACTTTCACCATGCTGTGTATGATGTTTAGATATGACAGGACTCTGGAGCATTCATCAGGAATCTCTGGGCTTCTTTTACAGGTCAGGCAGCTCAGCGGACAGCTATGTCTGAAGGGTAAGTGTGTGTGTGTGTGTGTGTGTGTGTGTGTGTGTGTGTGTTTTACAACAGTGTCACAATACAAAGCTTGTCAGACCACTGTAAATCAAAGACTTGAAATTGTGACAAGTATTTTTTTTGCCCTCTATTTTTAGCGTCTGTGACTGTGTGTGTGTGTGTGTGTGTGTGTGTGTGTGTGTGTGTGTGTGTGTGTGTCTGTGTGTGTGTGAGTGTTTGTATGTGTATGTCCATGCATACATCAAGAGAGATCAGAGAATCATGCAAATTGCTTGTGTTTATTGTTCATAAATTGCTGATCTTTGAACTGAGGCTGGATGTGTTAGAAAAGCCACCAGAGACAAGTTCAAAACCAACACAAGACTAGCACTATAGCGAGATGATAATTGAGCGGAAGTGCGGAAGAAGCTATGGCCTGCCTATACAGTACATCAACTGGTATAGCTGCAGCTGCTAGGTGTGTGTGTGTGTGTGTGTGTGTGTGTGTGTGTGTGTGTGTGTGTGTGTGTGTGTGTGTGTGTGTGTGTGTGTGTGTGGTTCTTGCATACAGCAGGGGGGCACAAAAATAGGTCTTTGTTATTCATGAGGCATAGAATTAAATTATAATGTAATTTACCATAATTTAAAAATGTCCTTAATGTTTACCATTTTGGTTTGTTTGTTTATTCTCATGTGTCTCTGTTTGTTAATTTCCTGATTCATCATTAAAAAAGACCGGTAAGCAATCATTTATGTGTTGACATTAGTTATATCTTTCTGAGAAACCCATTTCAAAGACAAATAACTCTAACATTGACCTTCAATTTAAGAATTATATGCATGTTGAAGGAGGGAGAGAGAATGAGAGAGAGAGAGAGAGAGAGAGAGAGAGAGAGAGAGAGAGAGAGAGAGAATATATCTATAAGAGTGAGTGTGTCTGCACATATGTCCCTGTGAAAATTGTCCCCATATTTCAATAGGTCCTCATTTTATCACCTTTATATGCATAAATCTCTCTACTAAGATTGCATGGTGTTTTTGTGCCAGGTGACATTCAAAACCTCCTCTTTTCTGCTCTGTTCTTGGGAGACAAATTATTCATTAGTCCATTGTAAGGACCCATATTTAGCATAATAACATCTTGACACATAAAAAAAATAATATGTAATGCACATGGGAAGGCTTTTAGGTTGGAGGCCAAGAATGTATATGTTTTGGTTTCACAATAACTATTGTAGTACCTTTTAACGTACAAGTGTTTTTGCACAGGCACTGAATGAAGGGCAACTCTATTAACATTCACATCTAGCCATGGTCATGGCCATTGTCTGGGAGCAGAGTCATAGCTTTATTTTTTTATATTTTTTATATATTTTTACCCATCATGTCTAGACAGACACGACAAGCCTTTTATCTGGATCGTCTGATGTTTTCTTTTGACAGTGACAACAATGACAACAGACCTCATCAGACCTCAGTCACCAACAAACAAATAACAAACAATTTTGTTCTTCCACTCATTGTACATTTTCTACTGGCTCCCAGCTCAAGTGGTGAGGCTCATGGCCTACCCTTAAAGTGCTCAATATTGAAATTATAATCCTGGCTCTTGTACAAGAACGCAGTCTAAAACAAAGTCTATCCAATAGATCACAACCTTTCTTCTCAGGGGATTTTTGTCTGTACACTTAACAGTTTTGCTGTGTGTGTGTGTGTGTTTTTTTTTTTTTTAATTTTAAAATTAACCCACTTGTTTCTTTACTTTAAAGGCATGGTAGGAGTTCCTAGAATAGTAAAGCAAGCTAAATTAAAAAATAGGCCTACATGTTTCTTCACGAGAACTCTCTATTGTTCAGAGGGGGGAGGGACAAATCGCAGTTGAGTTTGATAGACACATCACCATTTAATACATTTTGGTAACACTTTATATAAGGTTCACATATTAGCCACTAATACATACCTAATTAATGCCTGTATTAGTGACTTGTAAGGCATGTGTTAGGCAACATTAATCATTTGTTAAGCGTGTATTCACAAATGTCTTGTTCATGACTAATTAGGCCTTTATTCTTGATATAATCTTAATAATGCCCTAATAATACTGTCTGAATAAATCCAGAATAGTGGAAGAATTCCTGACTAGTAAGTACTGCATAGGTATTACTGATGATGATGTGCTTCCAGCAGCCTGGGCAGTGACATACAGCAATGACGTTGAGCTACAGTATACTTCCTTATTCTACAAGTGTTCTTCCACTATTCTGGATTTATTCAGACATTATACTAGCGGGTTATACATGTTCTATTTTGGTTGGTACTACTACTTAGTAAGTAGAGATGAAGGCTTATTAGGGCATTATTAAGATTATATCAAGAATAAAGGTTAGTCATGAACAAGACATTTGTGAATACACGCCTAACAAATGATTAATGTTGCTTAACACATACCTTACAATGCACTAATAGAGGCATTAATTAGGTATGTATTAGTGGCTAATATGTGAATCTTCTGTGAATGTTACCGAAATTTTTAACAGGCTGCTCAGAATTATTGGTGTTGTTTCCATCCTGTTTGTTACACCGGATATGAAGGGGATTTAAACAATATAGCAAAAGTGCTCCAAGAAAACATCTCCTACCTTACCTTTAATGTGTGTGCAGATTTCTGTGTTTATTTGTTGTCTTGCAAAAGCTGGATGGAGCCCTGTTTATAAGAAGCGTCTAAAATCAATAAACCAACCCTGTCATATTTGTGAAGCCAGCTATTGCGTTGGCTGTTGTCACACACTCACTGGCTTAAAATGCTTCCAATCAGTCTCTGTAATTATAAACTGTATAATTATTCTGTTGTGCTTTATCTGTTGGACACAGTGAAAACTATTGATTAGAAAACACTTTTTCTCCCTCTTCTTTTGCTTGGGCCATGATCTTACTTGTTGGCATTTTATTGACAAGTAATAGCAAGACAAATTACAGCCATTAGATAGCAATTTAGCCAACACAAGCATCTTTATGTCGTAAAAAACTACAAGACGACACAAGATAACTGGCAAATTTGCAAATTCATCTCCTTAATTGGCCCTGAACACGTTTCACTTAAAAGGGTTTGTGGGCTCAGCAGATGTGGCTGCACTGCAGTCACAGCGATGTCTCTAAGATAACAAAATAAAATTTCACTTTTTTATATGTCTCCCCTCCCACCAACCCCCCCAAACCCCTCCCACAGAAAAAGTCAAAGTACTCAGCCACCCGCCGGCTACTGTTAAAGGTACTTAATGTTCTTTAATTCCCTCTCCTCACATTAATTGTTCAAGTGTTTTCATAAGGCACTTCATCTATCTAAAAAAAGTGATTATTTAAGATGGGGACCAAAGCTAAAAGCTACTGAACTATTATAGCTACACCATTATAGCTGACTGAAATTGATATTCATAACAGGTGTAGAGTCAGTAATGTATAAGTCTTGTAGAAAGTTTATACATTGGCAGGAAGCCATGATATCAAATTCTCATCTCACCAAATGTGTGTGTATATCAGTGGTTTTATCCCTTTTAATGTGTCAGTTGAAAAGATCCACATAGTTCATTCATTTGAGTATACATACATGTTAACACATTAAGGAAGAGTGATAGTACTGGAAATGATGTTTGGTATTTCCCCCTAGCTCTGTGGTCTGTTTCCCAAAAGCATAGTTGCTAACTAAGTTAGCCACTTTGTTGGTTGCAATGCAATTTCCCATTGCCAACCAACTAAGATTTATTTGGGGAAATGGATGTCAGAATGGTCCATTTTCTGTGTTTATTCATCATCACCACTTTTCTTCTTTCTGCAACCCCCCTCCCTCCCCATATTGCCACATGACCACCCAACCCAGACCAAAATCCTCCGGAAGGGTGAGAAGCTTCTGGAGAAAGAGGAAGAGGACAAGAGAGTAGAGAGAGAAAACACTCTCAAGCAAAATGCACCTCCGCTCAAACTCTCAGGCCTCTCTGTTCAAGAGCTACAGGTAGTGTGTGTGTGTGTGTGTGTGTGTGTGTGTGTGTGTGTGTGTGTGTGTGTGTGTGTGTGTGTGTGTGTGTGTGTGTGTGTGTGTGTCTGTGTGTAAGTCTGTGTGTGTCTGTGTCTCTCTGTGTGTGTGTGTGTGTGTGTGTGTGTGTGTGTGTGTGTGTGTGTGTGTGTGTGTGTGTGTGTGTGTGTGTGTGTGTGTGTGTGTGTGTGTGGGAGGAGGAGTGATACATTGTGGCAGTTACCATGACCAGAGGTCATAGGGCATTACAGTCTTTTACTGTGTGTCAGTGAGAATAGAAGCATCAGAGAGAGAGAAAGAGAGAGTGAGAGAAAGAGATGAAGAGAGAGAGAGAGAGAGAGAGAGAGAGAGAGAGAGAGAGAGAGAGAATGTGAAGACTCAAAGGGACTGGAATGTGTAAGTGCATCTTAATAGACCTTTATAAAACTTCTGAATGCCTTTGTGAATGTTTTCTTTTTTTCCGATGACAAATGACCTCCACCCGTGATTCCACTGTCCAAGGCAACATTGTAGCAAAGCACTCTGTCATTCAGTGTTCTATAGAACCTTATAACTCCATGAGTTTCTGTCAGATATGGAGCTAAAACCCAAAGAAATGTAATAATTTTCCTCACAAACTTTTTCGACAGTATACTCTTCTTGCTTCACAAAGACTTGCTAAAGACCTCTTGAGGTTTCTGGTTTGCATTCTCTTTTATGATAGTGCAAGTGTCTCTGTTAGACTGTTATCTGAGAAGAAGCCTGCCATTATTAGGTATACCATGTCATTAATTCTCCAGATTGCATCATGAATCGTTTCATTCTCAGGAGCTGTGCAAAGACTTGCACCGGAAGATTGACGTTGTGGATGAGGCGCGATATGATCTGGAAATGAAGGTGGCGAGGAATGATACGGAGGTACTTGCCTAACTTGTCTCTGTTTGGTGAAAATCATCAGGAAAACATTTTGTGTGCTCTTGTTAAACTAAACTGAGTCAATATGATTGATAGGCTTTTGTTATTATAGAGAGGATTGCATTTGATTTTAATGCTGCAGTGAAACGAAGCAATTATTTAGCCCCCAAAGGAAGGAGTAAAACAAATAAGAGAAGCCCTGTTATCCTATAGCTTGCAAATACAATACATAATACATTTACATAATGTGCTCAGTGTATAACCAGCTTTAAGCCATAAAATATGCATACTGTATTCATTGGGTTAAAAATGACAAGTACCTGAAGGAATTCTTAGTTCTTTAATATTTAGGGTCCTCCAAACATAACGTATTTATACTGTATGTTCTTGTTACATATTTCATGATTTTGTTTAGTAACACAAATAAAAATAATGTAATAGCATATTAAATTAAGTGTCATTGACATTGTAGTCTAGGGTAACAGTATATGAAGGGCTCTACATGAGGGTGTTATGAACATGGCATGACACGGCATGGAATGGCATGGCATGACATGAGCATTAATGACACTTAATTCATGTTCATGATCCATGTTTATAAGTGTACTGTAAGTATAAGTATGTAACTATAATGTACTCTTTTGCCACTATAGTATACTATCTGCTATAGCTGCAGCCAGAGGTCAGTGAGGAGTTAGTTGCCTTGCTCAAGGGCCCTTCAGCTGTAAATGTAAGCATGGGTGAGCAGTGATAAACCAATGCAAACCCCACTTCCACCACCCACAGTCTTCCTATGGGTAGAGGCTTGAACCAGCAACACTTCGGTTTCAAGCCAGAAAGCCCTAACCAGTTAGACCACAGCTACTGCTATGTGTTGTGTCAGGTTTGTGTAAACCCTTTCAAATAAAGTGTTACCAAGTCGGGGTAGAATCTCTCACAAGTAAAGTGTTGGGAAAGATGGGTACTGGGTTATGGTAATGCAGAGTGCCCACCACTGGCTATCAGTACAATTCAGTAGAGTAGTGCTTATGTGAAATGCTGTTCAATTAAGTATTGCATGTTCACAATTAAGTGTCAATTAAGTATTGCATGTTCACACTGTACTTAATGTATGGGTTTTCATATAGGATGCCTTTATCAATGGTCCTCTTCTTGTGTGTGTGTGTGTGTGTGTGTGTGTGTGTGTGTGTGTGTGTGTGTGTTCAGATAGATGGCCTGAACCAGAAGATTATTGCCCTGAAGGGCAAAATGAAGAGACCCAACCTAAAGCGAGTGAAGAAGACCACAGACGACATGTTTGGAGCCATGACTGACCAATCCAAACTTATGAAAGCCGACTTCAAGGCCAACCTCAAGACGGTCAAGAAGGAGGAGGAGAAGGTAGGACCTGTTTTATCAGTGAAAGTCTTTTCTTTACTGTGTTTAATGTAACGGAGGCCAGCTTGGCGGCAGTACGTGTAAATCCTCATCACCCAATTCCTTGGGCGCTTCTAACGGCTGAGTTAGAAGCTCGGGTTTTTGGCTCAGTGGATAGAGCGTCCCACTCCCACGCCGGGAGTTTGTAGCTTGCGGGGTGGCGGGTTCGAGACCCGTGTGTCGTGTAGACCCCCACCGGCTACAATAAAGCAGAGGTGGGCAAACTAAGGCCTCAGGGCCACCTCTGGCCCGTGGAGCCTTCCCAAAATAGAATAATTTTTCATTTAGCCAAGGTGAATTAGATTATTTGTCAAATTTTGTTGTATTCTTGAAATCCAAATTCCCCTCTTTTAACCCTGCATGTTTACCTGTCCTCTCAAGGAAGTGGGGCTACTAGTTTGAGACTTGCTATTTTACACTCGGCCCATCAGTCAATATCTGTAAGCCAATGTGGCCCTTCAGCCCTGTTGCGCAAGCCTGCTAACTGCACTAGATAGAGAGTGGAAGGAAAAAAATTGAAACAAAATAGACTGAACGCAAATGCAAAAGCCATTGAGTCTATGGCGCCTTCCATCATTCAAAACCGAAAGTAAGATGTGAGGCACCATACACATTAAACACACTGAGCCAAGCTCAGAAACTCACAAATTGGACCTAACAGTGAGCCAAACCACCACTATGTTTCTATGTATCTAATCACATTTCTTTGGTACCACTTTATTTTAAGCATCACGTTAGCCATTAATACATACCTATTTAATGGTTGTATCAGTGACTTGTAAGGCATGTCAGCAATATCAGTTAAGCAATATCAGTCATTTGTTAGGCATGTATTCACATATTTCTTATTCATGATGAAGTAGGCCTTTATTCTTCATATGATCTTAGTAAGGACCTTGGGGGCCTTAATTTCGAGTTATTAATAAGTAGTGTAAAGAGAACATGTACTGTATAACTTCCAAGTGTACAAGCATTCCACTTAAAGGTATAATCCGGAGTGAATCAACACGTAGCCTTGCTGTGTTATACTGCTATGCGCTACTGAAAGCCACTTCAATTATTTAATTTTGTGCATCATAGACCGAGTTTGCGAAACGGCAGCTAACACTAACTGAATGAGGCATGTCAAAAACGAAACCTTATCAATTTGCTTTCGTTTTGAAATGCCCCATTCTGTTACCGTTAGCTGCCGTTTCGCTATCTCAGTCTCCGTTGCATGAAATCGAGTGATTAAGGTGGCTATCAGTAGCGCTTGGCACTATAAAACAGTAGGGCTACGTGTTGATTCACTCCGGATTTTTCCTTTAAGTTTTTGTACAGTTGGTCGCCTCAGTGTAGATGAACTCTATTGGTCACCTTGATTCTTGTTATTTGAAAGCTCCATGACCTACATGTAGTATTGGGCCTCTGAGGTTAAAACTTAATTTATTGTCATCCGTATCCCGACTGTGCTGTGCCTATATTTCAATGTTATGAAATCAGTGCTTTGTCTATTCAGACAGTAATTTATAGACAGGTGTGACAGAAGTTCACATGCTAACCGAAGATACACTGGCAGGCCGAAACCTCATAAATAACTCGGTTGCTCGTAAATAGCTCAGAGGTGCTGTGTATTTTAATCAGCAGCATTCATAAAGCGATTGCAAGACAAAGCCAAATGATTTTCCAAACACTGTACCAGCATGTGGGTAGACTAGTGTCACTCTAAACTTTGTCAGGTGATGTGTTGATCTACACAGTACACAAACAAAGGAGAACGGTACCTACCAGATAGTTTACAGTAACCTCATATTATTGCATTGTGTGTGTGTGTGTGTGTGTGTGTGTGTGTGTGTGTGTGTGTGTGCAATCCTTACAGAAAGAGGAGGTGACAGACTGGCGCAAGAACATTGAGGCCATGTCAGGCATGGAGGGAAGAAAGAAACTGTTCAATGCAACTCAGTGATCCATCGACCACAACGCATCAGAACATCATGTTCATTCATAAACGTCAAGCATGTCTTTTACGCCATGCTGTAGTATTACACTGCTCTCAATGTGAGGCAAACAGATGAGCATCTGTAGATAATGACTAAATGTTACATTCATTGTGTTGATGGAAGGATGATATTTGAGAGAGTGGTAATTATATGCAAAGCATATTATCCCAGATTGTGGATTGTGGAGTGTATGCACCAAATGTTGGCACTGCAGTGAACACACATTTTTCATTTTATGGACTTTTAAAGATAATCATCTGAAAACATTTTTAGTAAAGTACAATTAATAAAGTTAATAAAGTACAAAAAAGTACCATTGAATGGCCATTTAATGAGCACTTGGGATTTTGATTTGTCTTTGGGGAACTTTGACTCCTCAGGAGTCCTTCAACAGTAGATGGCGCTAAATCTCCAGACTCCTGACTTTGAAAGCTGACTGCTCTCGTTTTCTCCTTCTTTTTTAAATCTACAACAGCAATTCCATCCTAAAGAGGGCGCTAAAAACCATATCACCTCATTGTAGGCCTTTTTGTGTGGTAGGAAGGAATCTTGAGCTGTTTTAGACTATTACAGATACAGACTACATGCCTAGTAAACTTCAGCAGTTTGACAGTTAATAGGCCCTCTAAACAGCATATGTTTAGTAATACAGTTTGAAATATTATTCTGTATTGATGACCCACTCTTCTTTCGAATCAAACAGAAAACAGATCCAGGAGTTAGTCTCCCATTTTTTTTTTTCTTTTGACTGTTGACATTCCAATACTGTATGAATGCTACATAAATTTCCTCCTTCTTACATGAAAAACCCTATTGGTCAGTATAATAAAACATTTTAGCAGACTTCCACTGGACAAAAGACAAGCATATAGCATATGAGCTGGGAGCAGTGTGTCAAATTTACTATAATTTTCTTCTTTCATAAGGGAACTGGCTCCGGTGTCATCTTGACAGTATCATCTTCAAACTCTCTCTGATAGTGTGGTCATGTGAAGAACAAACACATGTTCTCGACAAACTACGATATGTGTGAATCAATCAATATAGCCCTGTTGTTCTAGGTCACCGAGTGCTGTCTATAGATAGTCTAGAAATCTAGACGTATAGCGGCGGCCAATAGATTTGCTCAGCTGGTACGTCTAGTAGCAAGCCATAGGGAATTTGATTGGTTGGACACCGTTGGTGTTAATTAATGATAGAATAATAGAATGATAAAATTCTATGCGTTTAAGGCAGGTTTTCGCTGAAAACAACAGTCTTTTTAATTACCGTTTACATCTTGTTCATTGCTCTGATTGGTTATAATTGTCATAGCGCTATCCTATTGCATTCAGAAGCAGTTTGTAAGATAACTGACTATACAGACTATACACTTTACTGTTACAGGATGGTTTGCCAGGCTAGACTGTAGATATGAAAATAAATAAATTGATACAATTTGAATAGTGAACAATAGTGAACAGTGAACTGAACAGCTAACAATAACTAAATAGGGCATAGGAAATTGAAACTGAAACAGAGTTGCTGAGCCCCATTTGGTTAGTGTTAGCTATTAGTTATTTAATCAAACTATTTAATAAAACTTTTCTATTTTATTTCATATTGTAAAAGAAAAAAAAATGCCATTGTTCATCTTCCTACCAACAGCACTGTGTGAACACAAACAACAGGGCTACTGTAGTATCGTGACTACTACATAATCACTCACACAAAGCAATTCAGTTTCAGCTGTGTATTTTAGATGACACAAGAACATACCGGCACTCTGTATTATGACTGTTCAGTATAGCTTATTCTACTCAACCAACATAGCTTGGGGAGCGACTAGCGCCACCTAGTGGACTCAGGTATTCATAACACATTACTACAGCTACAGATTGATTCACACCAGATTGCTCCTTTAATGGGCTGACTCTAAAACAGAGAGAAACCCAGCACAGGGGTGATGTAGTGTGTCTGGCTTTCAAGCCTGTAGCATGAATGGACAGGTAGACCTAGGCTATTCATGGGAACTCAGGCTTGACTCCGACCAGTGGTTATTTCCTAATCTCACTTCAATTCTCTCTCTGACTCACTTCCTGTATATTTTCATCGTCTCGGCTTCTGTTTCTCAAAAGCATCATTGCTAACCAGTTAGCAACTTAGTTAGTTGTCAATGGGAAATTGCATTGCAACCAACAACGTTGCTTCTTGGAAACGGGCCGCTGTTGTGGTCACAGAAACAATATAAATTCCAAATTGTGTTCTGGATCACCGATCACCACCAAAATTTTATCAGTTGTTACTTGTCCTAACACACACGCCCGAAAATTTCATCCAAATCTGTGCAGACACACAGACAGACACACAGACGCAGGCTAAAACATAACCTCTTCGGCAGAGGTAAAAATACAAAAAGAGGGAAACCGTTTCACAGCCTAGCACTGCCTCACCAAATGACACAGCTTAGCATGTTAGCAGGCCTCTTGACTCTACAATAAGGCTATTGAGTATGTTTACAAGGTGTTGCACACTTTATTGTTTACTAGTGTTTGACCCAAACTCGGCTAGTTCTGCTCTAAGTAGGCCAAAGTTGATGATCTCACAGTGGTCACAGGTGTGTGAAGACCTCTCTGCTCTCTGACACAGGGGAGGAAGCAGTCAGAACAGGAAGAAGGGTGGATCACACTGATTGCACATTAACACTTCACACACATGCATGCAAAACTCTCAGCAGGCCACACAGCCTCGAGCATACACATGTGCGCACGCACACACACACACACACACACATACACACACACAAGCATTCACACACACACACACACACACACACACACACACACACATGCACACACACACACATGCACACCGAAAGAGTGCATACAATCAACATATAATGTGTAGTGTACGACACAATCTACTGTAGGTTACACAGATGCACATGCACACTCTGGAAACCTCACACCCACAGACACACACACACACACACACACACACACACACACACAGATTAAATATGCTTCATACAGTACCTATTGTACATACCTATTATAACACATTGCAGTTAATGAGTCTGGCCTGTTAATATTCAAGTACACACATTGTCCCACACTAACACTGATATACCCCCACCACACACACACACACACACACACACACACACACACACACACACACACACACACACACACACACACACACAGGGGTCACGCAGATGTCCTGGCCTACAGGCTAGCAGCTGGACATGACATCCTGTTCTGCTGTAGAGGGAGGAAGAAGACCATGTTACCTGACAGTGACTCAGCAGAGTCAGTGTGTGTGTGTGTGTGTGTGTGTGTGTGTGTGTGTGTGTGTGGGTGGATGATGCAAGATTATATCACATTATACTATTAGCCTATATGAAGTTATGGTTTTTGGCTTCTCACCATTTCAGTCAATAGGTAATATGCATGTAATGCAAGTAATCTTTATATAATATGCATTACTCCTTGATGCATTTAAAAACCGTGAGTAATTGGTGAAATTCAGTTGTAAACATGTCCAGAGTTTAATCCACACAATCACCTTGACCATCTCAGGTTTCTCCTCAAAGTACTTTAACAAGAGAACACCCCACGTTATCCTAAAAAGGAATATAGTCGTGGCCTATAAAATTGTTTAAAGAAAGACTTTTCCTCTTCCTCTCAGCTTTCTCAAGAAGTGTCCGATTAACGTAGGGTTTGCATTTTACCATCAGCAGATGGACCTTCTCCGATTAGATGCAGATGTTCCCTCAAATCTCAATGGTGATATTAACCATCCTACCCAAAGTTATAAGTGACCCCTTTTTGCTCTAAAATGAATTCCAAAGGTTTACTGACTGCCACAGCATTGTGCTATATGTCAGAGCTGTTTACAGTGAAAAGCTCAAGAGACACTTTTGGAAAACGTTCTCGGATTGCTCACAGCAGAGTTAAGTACACCGCACCGAGAACCCAGTGGCCTCTAAAGTGTTCTACGGGCTTAAAAGAACCAGGCTGTGGTGGTGACAGTTTGGATTTTGGGCGGATAAATCAACCCTGTTATTGTTACTGAGTCGAACTGATGAACTGTCTGGAGCGAACAACTCCAGACCGACACATCACGAATCAAATCACATCGAGTCGAGTCATCATTCTGCTTGTCGGCTTTGCGGTGGTTAGTCCTCAGAGGCTCGTCAAGGCAAGCATCCGGCGTATGTTCTGTTCTCTCATCTTTGTTTGATTCTGCTGCTGTTGCCCATACACACACACACACACACAACCACTCTAAGGTCCAAGTATGGTTTACATCGAGCCTTATGATGGCTTTGCCAAGCAGTTCCAAATCAAGGAACTTTATATACAGTGTCGACAAGGTTGTTTTGGGACATGTCCGAATGGGTCAACTCTGATATTAATTTGCTGAGTCAGAGTTTGCACACACAACCCCACACCCCCTCCCCTCGCCATCACTAGCAACCACCCCTTGCACCCCCACCCTCCTTCACCACTCAGTGGGTGAAAGTGCTGTGTCAGCGTATCACCCTTGGATCACTCGGTTGTTCTCTCTGTTGTTAGCGGAACCTCGCCCTCCACAGGCATCTGTTCCCATGAGTGGTCAGGGTGACGGAGTCTAAGGCTCTCCACCCACTAATATAAATGCTAACAGAGACACTAGCCGCAATACTGCTCTTACTGCTAGCAGGCCTTTTATAGGGATGGACTGTGGAAGAGAGGGTTTGATACAGCAGCTTGATAGACTAGGACTCTTCCTGCAGTGTACACCAGGCCTAGGTTTTTATTTGCATCTGGATTGGCAAATTTTGCTATCTCTATCTTAAGGGTCAGGGATTACGTTTGAACAATCGGACCCTGATCCCAGAGAGTAACAAATGTGATTTCTAAATCTAGATCAGGAACTAGGCCCTGGTTATTCTATTGATTATAATGTTGTCTGTCAAACAGATGCATAGATGTTATAGGTCACAGGATTAGTTAATAGTATTAATCCAAAACTGTTTGATTGACAACTCCACATATATGGACTAGCCCATCATCGGTTGTTTGGTAGGCTCTCACTGTTCCAGAATTTTGTATCGAGTTGATCATCATAATTTATATTCTGAGCGTATTAATTTAGAACAAAATGCGGCACCAGTATGCTACTGTATATTGGGGGATATACAGTACAACAGTGACTTCACCAGTCATAATCAAAGACTGGAACTATTAACCTAGAAGTCTACACAGCCCTAATGGCAGCAATGTGTGGCGGAAAAAAGTAGATCAGCAAACAAGCCTGTTTTTACTCTCAAAATGTGTAAATAGTTTACAAAATCATATAGTGCAGACGTGGCAACAGCTAGTAAGCAGGATAATGAACTCCTCGGCATGCAATAGCCTTAGTGTGTAATGCGTTTATCGATGGAAAGGCTCACTGCATGCAGAGGGACTTGAAAGACCTAAATCCCGTCCCCACTGCCAATAAATGCTCCCCAGATCCAACATCTTGATGTGAGTCTGTACATGGCCTGTCTATGGAACTATACATTTCAGAGAGGGGTCAAAGGTGTCCCAGTAATCCTAGTGTCCTTAAAGGAAGGGACCAATCAGAGAGAAAAATCTGTGACCCCAATTCTGCTTCCAGATTGACATTTTGGGCCACTGCCCTTGTCTGATGAAGGGCCCTACTTTTGTGGGTCATAGAAGGATTTAGGGGATCTGTAAGATGCAGGTCAGCTTGAAATGACACATAGAACACAGCTATACAGAAAGGCACACAGCTATTGTCACGGACACGCTCCGTTACCACGACTGTACCCACTCCTTGGAGTAGAGGGGATCGGTATGTTTGCTGTACGCTAATCTAACGTTGCATGATTAATGTCCATACAGTACAGTGTGCTGGCTGAGAGATGAGTTGCTGTAACACACAATAGACTTGGAGACACCATCAGCATTTGTGTCCATCGCACGGCATGTGTAAAGAGAGACTCGGTCCAACAATCAAACTTTTCGTATAGTTATGGGAGCCCCATGCTGTGTAGTCATGGTTGACATGTATGGGAAATTGTGTGTGTGTGTGTCCACTCTCTCTCTACCAAACACTGGTCCCAGTCAGCCTACAATAAAAAACTGTAAAGCTGGAGTGTGTCTATGTGTGTGTGTCCACTCTCTCTCTACCAAACACTGGTCCCAGTCAGCCTACAATAAAAAACTAAAACCTGGTGTGTGTGTGTGTGTGTGTGTGTGTGTGTGTGTGTGTGTGTGTGTGTGTGTGTGTGTGTGTGTGTGTGTGTGTGTGTGTGTGTGTCCATTCCCTCAGCCAACAAAAAACTAAAACCTGTGTGTGTGCGCACACGTGTGTGTGTTTGGGTGTGTGTCCATTCTCTCTCTCTCTCTCTCTCTCTCTCTCTCTCTCTCTCTCTCTCTCTCTCTCTCTCTCTCTCTCTCTCTCTCTAACAAACACTGGTTCCCGGTCAGCCAACAACAAAAGAGTAAAACCTTAATTCCCTGCTATATTTGCAGAAAGAAAGAATCATTACAGGTCAGAGGTCAGCCATATCAGGAACAGGTTCTGACCCAGATCTAGGCATGGCATCTGTTCCCCTAAAGCATAGTTGCTAACCATTTAGCAACTTAGTTAGTTGTCAATGGGAAATTGCATTGCAAATTACATAGTTGCTTAAGTTAACAGCTATGTAGATTGCAATGCAATGCAATTTCCTATAGTTCCCATAGTTAGCAACAGTGCTTTTGGTTACTAGACGCCTGATCTGACTACTCTCAGCCTGCTTGATGGGTGTTGTGAGACCTGTGCCCAAGTGAAAGGATCAGAGAATAGTTTTTCAGGAAAACTGAAAGACACTGTGAACCATGCCTCTAATCTAATGGACTGATGCTCTTTGTGATGTGTGTATATGATTTCTCCAGATATTTGGCATGCTAGATATTCTCAAACAACAAATCGTGTAGCCTGAACTTGGCACAAGGAACACTGGTGAGGGAATCCTCATTCACCCCTCATTCACCCTGTAATGAGCCATTTAACCATCAAAGTGACTTCCAAGCAGGTAAATTAACAGCATAAAATGTTGCCTGATGTGTTACAGTAAATGCTACAGTGCCACCTTCCCCTTATCTGGAGGCAGTGGTAGCGTTGTAGTTAAGGAACCTAGCTAGCTGAGATAGTAGCCAGGAGTGTGTTCAGACATCCTGACTGTCGTGCCCTTGAACAAGGCACTTAACCCTAAGTTGCTCTAGGGGAGACTGGCCCTGAAGTACTGTACAGTGCTTGATAGCTGACAAATGTAAGTTGATTTAGACAAAAGCTAAATGCATAAATGAACATGTATACACTTAGGCCTACTGCAAAACGGGTGATTTCTGACTGTCTGGACTGTCTGTTTCCCAATAGCATAGTTGCTAACTAAGTTGCAATTCCACATTGCCAATAGCCTGGGAGTTCCCATGTTCCTTTGCCCGCTTATTTCTTTTCGCTCTGCAAAGCAGCATGGTGACCATGGCCGTTTTTCTCGCTTACTTTAGGTATCCGATCACAGAACAAAAAGGGACTGGTACGGCCCTCGATTGCATTTTACGTCACGTGATGGCTCTGGTATTGGCTCTGAGCTATGTACAGACACTATGATAGACATTCGTAGTGCCCAGTAAACGGCTTAGGACAATCGTTAACAATGCTTCCGCTACGAGAGATGCAATAGGTAGGTCTCCAGACTAAATATCACTTGTGATTTTTAGTTTGGCATTCGCCAGGCTACATTGCCAAACAACTAAGTTGCTAGCTGGTTAGCAACTATGCTTTTGGGAAACATGCCCCTGATCAGTTTATTGAGCCTGGCTGGCTAACAAGTAGTGCACTGCTGCTCTCCTACTGTAGGGCATCTGAGTAGGCAAAGTCTCACCAAGCAGAGTGAGGAGAAAGTGGCTTACTGTAATCCAGGGCCCTCTTTGATGTCTGTGGAGATGTTTGAACACGTTAGGCTATGGCTACTGCCGCAAGGGTCAGAGAGGACTCAGAGCATAAGGCTTTCTGGGAATTCACTACTCTGAATTATCTGCAAGTGACTGTGTGTGACTGTTTGTGTTTATGTGTGTGAGAGTGTGTATGTGTGTGTTATCATTTTGTGGGAAATGTGTTTATGTGCATAGTTCCTCAAGACTGGAGTGGGTGAGTCGCAATCTGTAGGTGTTTGTGTGTGTGCATGTGTGTATGGTGTGTGTGTGTATTTGTGCTGTGTGTGTGTGTGTGTGTGTGTGTGTGTGTGTGTGTGTGTGTGTGTGTGTGTGTGTGTATACAGTATGTGCAGTGGATAATGGAAAGTACAACACTAGCATTGTTCAGTATGTGAATCCATGGGTGTGTCTGATTCCCATCCAAATGAACTAGACAGTGACACTGACGCACAGTGATGACTGATACCTCTCTCACACTTACGAAAACTCATATTGTGATTTAATCCAGAGTGAACGCATCACCTTCCATCCAAAAGCATTCATCATAATAATACACTTAAGCACCGTACCTGACTCGAGGCCAATAACCAAATATGCCCAAAAGCTTGCATTGATAATTGTGTCTTCATGAGGTCATTCTTTACTGTTGCTATAAACTGAGAGCCCTATTCCTAAAACAAACATCTGACCTCATGATACAAGTATAGACTGGGCAACAACAACAGCCTCCTTGAGAGCTCTTGTTTGACCCTTTTGTAAACATACTGTGTTCAGTGTCAGTGCATTACGAAAGAGGCACATTTAAACAAAAATAAATAAATAAATAAAATACCAAAAGGTCTGTGCCATTATGTGTCGTAGCTTAGCTTACATCAGCTTTTCAGGGTTCAATGTGTGCAAAATACTCAGCAAGGTCTTCAAAGATAAAAGAAAGACCAATATAACCACAGAGCAAGACCTCCCACCTTGCTCTAAAGCCACACACATACACGCAGGTACACTCACACGCACCACACACACACACACACACACACACACACACGTACACTAAGAACCTTATAAACACAACATTCGGTTGCATAGCTCTTTGATTTCTACACATTTTGAATGTTTTCCCATGTTATAATAAATCTCTCATTCTTTCTCTCTCTCTCTCTCTCTCTCTCTCTCTCTCTCTCTCTCTCACACACACACACACACACACACACACACACACACACACACACACACACACACACACACAGTTATCCGGCAGACAAGCCAATAACCACATTGACCCTACACTGATATCATGACAGAGCCAGACATAGGCTAATGTCTGGTCAATACTGGATGCTTCTGCTTGACTGATCTGATTTACTAAAGCCCTGTCTTTTGTGGCAATTGTCATCCAAATGATCATTGTTTTAAGTGGTAGACAGAACAACAGAACCCTGTACTGTTTCATAATTCAGGACAGTGGGTCTATTGTTTTGGCATGCAGAGAACCAAATGCTTTCCAAATCCACCAAGACAATATCCTATACAGAAGTGCAACAAAAAATCTGGAAGTTGGGAGTTACACATACACATGGCTATTATAGTAAATCTACCCATGGGTGATCTTTTATAAAATTGCCCTGCAGCAGCTGAACACTTTCAGACCCACTGGGATATTTTAAGAATAGAAACGGTTTGCAACTTGAACATTACAAAGAAAGTTTGCCGTTGCTTGTTGAATTGGGTTACTTTGTACACCTTGTGGAGGTTAAACCCCGCCATGAATCGCTTAGTGGAGGTACTCTCATTTCTCATAAGGTATTACGCCTGCCTTTAAACGTTTGAACAGACAGCGCCCCTTTTCGCCAAGATTAACATTTCATGTGATCGCTTCTGACAGCGGAGTTTCTTGCAGAGGCCTCGAGAAGGATAACCAAAAAAGGGCATTTCTGCAAGTAAGTTTTGGCCGCTCTCTCGACTTTTCAAAGCTTATAATGTGTTGGTATTTGTAGTCCCTCTTTTTTTTGCAATCTGATGGATGGTTACTTTAATTGGTCGGAGAAATTCCAGACATGCTTTTTCTGTGTGTGTTGGGATGGGTGAGGGGAGTCAGAGGATGGTGATGGGGAGGGAAGAAAGCCGAGCCCACCGTCGGTTTTTGAGGCAACCATTGGCTGATGCTTTGGGATAGACAACAGACAATGTGTAGAGCCTGCCAGCTGTATACACCGAGGAGATGTACTCGATCATTTTTTAAGAAGGGAGGAGCCTATGACATTGTGTGCTGTTATTGAATAGCCTACTGTAGTATTTCAACCTCTGACTCCGGGCTGGTTAGCAACTCATTTGGCTCATCTGTTGATTCGCGACTTCGCCTTAAAGAACATTTATATCGGTCATCTTTGCAGGTAAGGATTTCGCTGAGACAACTGACTTTATCTGCACTTTCCTTGTTGATAATAACTTTGATAACATCGGTGAAGTTGCCTGAAGTCTCGCTGGCTTTCGCCCTTCTGCTCATTTAATTTAGCGGTGATGCTATCGGAAAGTTATACTGAAGTAGTCTTGTGCAGACTGGACTATATAGAAAATTGAGACCTGCATCCAAATGTTCGTCCGAATCCGTAAGCTAAGTTATAGACATGGTATTGAAATAGGAGAATAGAAAACAATAGAGTGTTATCAAAAATGTTTTCTAGCCTACTCAAGACTGCCGTTACGGTATTGATGTGAGAGGGTTGGTTTCGAGCAATAAGCTATCCAATGTCAATCTCTTTATCCCGAACCAAAATATGTCCGTCCTGGAATTTCTTGTCCTGAGAGAGTAGCCTACCCTCCTCTCTGCAGATCCTTATCGAACATACAGGGGCGTGCACTCACTACGTCCGTCCTGCAGACAGAAGAGTTTAGCAAAACTCCCATAGCCTATCACAGTATCCATATGTCACTTAACAATCAAAAATGTGTATAACGTTAGTCATGAGGCTGTAGTGATCTGTAGTCGTACAAAACGGCAATTCCCTCCTGTTGATTTTGTGTGTGTGTGTGTGTGTGTGTGTGTGAGAGAGAGAGAGAGAGAGAGAGAGAGAGAGAGAGAGAGAGAGAGAGAGAGAGAGAGAGAGAGAGAGACTCTTTAAACATGGTGATGTGCAGCATATTTCTTCACACTCGGTAGGCTTCATTTGCGCTTCAGTAGCATCCCCTGCTAGATCTGGTGTTTGTTCTGGCTCGGGTCTCTCACAGCTTTCTCGGTTCCCTATTTGCGGGAGCGGTCGTCAGCCAGTGACATTCTTTGTGCTGTTTAATGTCTTTCTGATGTGGGACTCGTAAATGAAGGATTTGGGGGATGTGGGGGCTGAGGTGAATTCTGGCTGATTGTGCGTCGTGCCATGCGCTTCAGAATTGGATAGGGTGGCCAATGGTTTGGTCCGCGCCATTTCTCATCCAACGAGCCAAAAATTTTGTGGCACTAGCCACCTGGGGTCTGTACTCTAAGCCACCGAGATATTAAAACAGAAACAGTCAGTGATATTATTTATCAGAGGCGAAGGCTCCAGTCTGGTTTATTTTGGCTCTGCTGTTCGAGCCCAGACTTTCAGTGACCAAACTCTCTCTCTCTCTCTCTCTCTCTCTCTCTCTCTCTCTCTCTCTCTCTCTCTCTCTTTCAGCCTGTCCCATCTCTCCCATCATCTTGTCACTCTCAGAGCTTGTCTCATAAAACTAACCCACAAAATCAACCAAAAGTCCTAACAGTTTCACCCCATGACCAAACTTGACAAAAAAAACACAGTCATGGCATGTAACAGTAGATCAAAGACAGTATGATGAATTGTCCCCCGTTCTGGCATCGCACCTCGAGGCATGTGGTTCCAGCGCCGATGCACAGCTTGCTCTGTGGCCCGTTCTGGTATTAGATGACAAAGCAGGTATTGAATAAGGGGCCGTGTGGACAGTGGGAGAGGGAGCTCGGAGCGATCTGAGCGAGACAGACCCAGTAATTGGCCATGAAACCGTATCTGATAGTGCCTCAGTGTTGTGGAAATATGAGGGGAATGCCCCGACCTTATAAGGAACGGATTGAACTTAGTGACTGATGATTGGAATAGCCTTTGGAATGCATAACAGGGTAGGGTTTTTGTTTTTTTTTAACTCTCCATACTTTCCTTTTTTCCCCCTTGTCCCCCCTCACCTTTTTTTTTTTTTTGGTTAACCACCAAGGCATCATGCAAAAGTGGGAGAATATAGAGGTGGAGTGTTCAGTGCACGGGTAATGAGAAGGGTTATGGAGTTTCTTTCTTTGTGTGTATGTGTTCGTGCATGTGTGTGTGTGTGTGTGTGTGTGTGTGTGTGTGTGTGTGTGCATGTTCGAGAAGTCCATGGCAGGATGTCGGAAACACTGCCCTCTGCTTCCGGCCTCTGATGGCCTGTTTCGATGAGGCCCCGTGCTTGTCAGAGCAGGGTAGGGTGGGGTGGGAGCAGTGATGGGGGCGGTTGAAGCCTGTCTGACTGGGACCTCCTGCTCCAACTACAGTAAAGAACACAACGACTAATGGGTGGAGTTGGACCTAGAAGCTGCACTAGCACCCTAATAGGAGGAACTAGGAACTAAATATACTAGCCTAGCCAAAGGAACTAAATATACTAGCCTATATATTCACGCCAAGGGCAAATCTATCCAGAAATTGGACAGTAGTTGAAAGGGTTGAGATTGTTGGCTGCATATTTTTGTATTACTTGATGTTATGCATTCATGCACTCACTGTAGGCCTATGTGTTTCAGGTCAGAGAGCTATACATGCATCTCAGACAGCAATAACTTGGCAAA
>JAODXP020000026.1:10678255-10713255 GCA_027497455.2 Sardinella longiceps | reverse complement strand
AAGGGTGTAATTGATGGGGTGGAGACCATGGGAAGAGAAGGGATTTATTTGTTTTTGAAAAAGAAGAGAGAGAGAGAGGGAGAGAGAGTGTGGAGGAGAGAGAAAGTCAGTGCTGATGACAGAAATCACTCTATCCCCCCCCCCTTCTACACACACAAACCCCTCCGTCCTTGTCCTCTTATAACGACGGCAAATATTTCACTCAGTGGCTAAAATCTGGTAGTAACATGCTAATAAACAAATCACAGTGGACAAGGCTGCTTGACGCCGGATATTTTTTAAATGTGTGTGTGTGTGTGTGTGTGTGTGTGTGTGTGTGTGTGTGTGTGTGTGTGTGTGTGTGTGTGTGTGTGTGATTCTAGTGGGTGTCTGTGTGTAAGAGTGAGAATGTTAGCTTGTGCTACATATTTCAGTTATATAACAGGGGGGATGGACCTGAAAGCTAAAAGCATTAAATCTTTGACAAATACGTGATAGGCTGAATAGAGAAAGAGAGAATGAGGGAAACTTTGTAAATGCAGGAGTGTGTGTGTGTGTGTGTGTGTGTGTGTGTGTGTGTGTGTGTGTGTGTGAGAGAGAGAGAGAGAGAGAGAGAGAGAGAGAGACAGAGAGAGAGAGAGAATGTAATCGTTGAGGGAAAAAGGAAAGAAATGTAGTGAAAAAAGAGGAACGAGACAAGAAAAGGAGAGTGAGATAAAATGTGTGTACTTGTTGAGGGAAAAAAGAAAGAAATGGAGTGAGACAAGAAAAGAGCAATGAGACAGGAGAGAGAAAGAGAAAGAGAGAGAGAGAGAGAGTTTTATATATAATATTTCCTGACTGTTAGAAGTTTGTGAACTGGCCTGCAGTACTGGCCTTGGCCTCCTGGTCATCGGTCAGTCATCAGGGAAAAGTAAGGTCCAGGTCAATGTGGCACCAGTGTCCCCATCAGTACTACCCATCACCATACAAACAAGCTGTGACAGAAAAAGATTGCAGAATATTTTCCCAGAGTTCCTTGAGCTGAGACAAGAAGGGAAAATAGTTTTTGCAAGGGAAAGAAGGAGAAAAATGGAATTATGGGTACAATTTGTCCTCAGGGTGTTCGTCGGTGCTGACCACGAGAAGAAGCCATCGGGATAAGGGCTGCAGCAGCTACTGCTATCTCCATCCGTAATGACGCTCCGCTTCAAGGGGAGGGGGGGTAGTTTTCCCCAAGCTCCGGGAGTTTCTGTGTTTGGAGCGAGGGAATGAGAGAGAGAGAGAGAGGGAGAGGGCTGTATCTCGCTGCACACAGCACGTTATAAGCACTTTTCTTTTTTTTCCTCTTTCCCTTTTTTTTCAGCGAAGTTACGGGAAAAGGGAGCTTTTTTTGTTTCCATATTTGGTCATGTGGACACAGGCCAATAGGCAGTAGCCTTTTGATGCAGCGCAAGCATCTCAATTCTGTCTTTCTCTCCCTTCTCTTGAACGCATTGGGTTTTACTGAACACCGTTAGCCTACTTCTGATAGCCAAGGGTCACAGACAGATTGGCATTAAGGAGCTGTTGATGTTTTTTTATTTATTTATTTATTTATTTATTTATTTTTTAAAGCACAAAGGAGACAATATTTTGTCTCAAGTCACATGAAAAAAGAGAAGTGAGAGACCTGCTTGAGTTTTCATGTCAGATGTGTGTGAGTTTTTTTTTTCCCCCTCCTCTCTCTCTTTTTTTGACTTGAGCTTTACGGCTCCTCTACCCTGAGTAAAATGCTGATGTAAATCGCCCATTTAAGGGCTGTATTAGTGGATGACAGAGTTTCACGGACATCCTGTCTGGCCGAGGGAGTTGGCTCTCGTGCAGCCTTGTGTTGTCCTTTGTGGGAACTCAAGGCCAGCAAATATGCACTGTAATGCAGACCGAGCGATCGAGCGAGTGAGTGAGCGAGCGAGTGGGGGAGCTAGAACGCGGGTGAGCAAATGAGGAAGCGAGCTGCGTTTTTGTGGATGGCGAACAGAAAACAGATGGCTCACTGCAGCAGAAGCAACAGCAGCAGCGGCTGTTTTATTTGGGACCCTGAGCAGCTTTTAAGACGTGGTGGTGTGGAGAGATGAATGGCTGGCTTTACTGAATCACCAGGCAGGGCCAATGCTTATTGTCCTGGTTAATGCCTTGCAGGCCTTCCTCCATTGTCTACAGTCGAGTCCAAATCACCTGCACGCTAAACAAGACACGGCAATCAATAGCTTCCCGAAACTGACACCTCCGGGGCAAAAACAAACAAAAAAAACACACACACACGTCATGATGAGTGATGAACAACAGATGATTGATGTTCGAATCACTCAAAAAAAAAGAACATAACAAATCGGATTGTGCAAAACTAAAGCAACAGACTGTAAATCTTAGATTGTGTGGACAACCACACGTAGTCCTGCATTGTCTTTTTCCTCCTGCCAAAACTCTCTCTCTCTCTCTCTCTCTCTCTCTCTCTCTCTCTTTCTCTCTCTCTCTTTTTCATCCTTCTGTTTATGCTGCAGCCCGGCAGGTAAGAAAGAGAGACGTACGCGGGAGCCTGATTCATGAGGCAGCCTGATGTGTCATGGAATGTGACCTATTGTCTGGGAATGCAGAGGTCTCTACTCACACTGCCAAGTGGAAAGTCAGGTCTATGTTTCTGACCCAGTTTGCACCTCGCTAGTATTTGTTTGATAGACTGCAGGGGGGTTGGAGTTGGAGTTGGAGTTGGGGTGGGGTGGGGTGGGGTGCAGTGGGGTGCAGCGGGGATTATCGGGCTTTAGTTTTATGTCTGGAGTGTGGCTATAGTTGGATAAGTGGATAGAGTTGATGTCTAGAGGGTGGCTAGTTGGATAGGTGGAGGAAGTTAATGTCTTTATAGACAGGTGAGGGATCATGTGCATTTGATCTGTTTTGGATGCACTGCAATCTGAATCTGACAAGCCAGACTGAAATATATAATGTATTAGTCTGGCCACAATGGATGGATCCTAGGGTTGGAAACTTTCAAACTGCCTCTGCATGCAAAAGGATAGCACTACGACCAGAGCCATAGGAAGCCCTGTCTATGTCTCTGGCTTCAACCAATCAGAGAAACGAACAAGCCACTTCAAACACGGGACAAGTCCGCACAACGACTTCCTGCTCACCTAGAACATTGTAAGTGTTGAGGGAGGCCAAGGCCAGTACTGCAGGCCAGTTCACAAACCTCTAACAGTCAGGAAATATTATATATAAATCTCTCTCTCTCTCTCTCTCTCTCTCTCTCTTTCTCTCTCCTGTCTCATTCCTCTTTTCTCGTCTCACTCCATCTCTTTCTTTTTTCCCTCAACAAGTACACACTTTCTCTCACGGGTCCTTATGGCTGAAGGCTAGATGTACTCAATGTTGAGCAAAAGAATTTGCTACTGCTAGGGTACGTCCAGAGTTCTAGGCTAAATCTGAATATCAGTGAGTTTATTCTAAAAATATTTATTAAGCACATAAATATCTCAATTCCCAGACCCTCTCAGACCCTAGATGAGATAAGAGAGATTTGTATTCACTTGTTGACATGCTTACAATGTATTTCTGTGTGTATAATTTGCTACCGCTAGGCTACGTCCAGAGTTCTAGGCTAAATCTGAATACCAGTGAGTTTATTCTAAAAATATTTATTAAGCACATAAATATCTCAATGCCCAGACCATCTCAGACCCTAGATGAGATAAGAGAATTTTGTATTCACTTGTTGACATGCTTACAATGTATTTCTGTGTGCATAACAAATATGACATTTTCCAGTGGTGCCTTGACTTCCATCTCAGCGTTGTCAAGGAGATTTGTTTTGTGTTGCTGTGTGTTTGTTTGTGTGAGGAGGCTAACAGCTGCTTAAGTGCACTCAGTGGCCAAAGCAGGACTGCATTAGCGCTCGTCATTTTCTCAGCCAGTGGCATCTTCCGGCATCTTGTTTTTCTGGTCCCGCAGACAAGTGAAGGGGCGCAAGGCGTCTCTCTGAATGAGTGTGTTTGTATCACTGTGGTTGTGTGATCTCATTCTCTACTTCAACAACAGCTGCCTGGCAGAGAGAGAGAGAGAGAGAGAGAGAGAGAGAGAGAGAGAGAGAGAGAGAGAGAGAGAGAGAGGGGCCTCCTCAACCACTTTAGTTTGGAGATGTAGAGCTGCATCAGCAGCAGCAGCTGAACACCATTACCCCCCCCCCCTCCAGCCATTCTTTCTTCCAATCATCTCTCCATCCCTCCACTTTTCTATCTCTCTCTTCTTTTCATCATTCCATTTCTAGTTGCCTCTCATTCCCACTAACTCCCTCCTTGCTGTTGATTCCATTCAGTTCAATTCTATCATTTATTGTTCAGGAAAAATGCCAGTTATAGTTAAACAGGTCTGGTCATGTTAGACCAGACTGCTATGGCAGTCATGTTGGAAAGGACAGAAATCAATTAATGACTTTCACAAATACAAACACATGGATACTGGATACTAAGAAGAAGCTATTTAAACTGTAACAGTAAAAAGACTTGTGTTTTACTTGTGTTGAAGCTTGACTACTGTCAATCCTCTTTCAGTCAGTCCCTTTGGATAAAGGTGTCTGATGCATGTAAATGTATACATACAGCAAGACTGACTACATTCCACCTTCCATTTGTCTCTGTATCCATCATTTGCTGACTAGCTTCTATCCCTTTTCATGTACTTTCATCCCTCGTTTCTCCCTGATCCCCCTCCTCCATCTCTGACTTCTCTCTACATCCATCCATCAGCTACATCTCTACAAGGCCCACTTCAGAGCGCTGAACTCATAAACACCACAGGAGCACACAAATAGCTTTAAGACTTTTCTGTTCTAGGACCATAGTATTAAATCGAGAAATTAATATTTGAACACAATCATGACCGTGTCTGCAAAAGTATAATAATGTTTTAATAAAATCTTAATTAGAAAATTATAATTTTATTTTTCTATCGCTCTGTAATAGAAAAATAAAACTATCGTTGAGCTTGAGGACTCCTTTGGCCTCAATCATCTGAACTGGTCAATAAAATTTTGCTGCCCTGTGTTATGAGAAGTAACCTCCTCTTGCAGAGACCTTACACCACTAAGAAATGGCCATACAGTATGACAGGGAGACAGACTTCTGCCACAACAATTGGCTTCCATTATAAACTATGGAACTTGCTACACCAGACATGACAGCATAGCAAACATTATAAAAATATATAATTTTGATATTTCCATCATATTAATTTCAATTTACTTTTTACGGAACTTACAGTAACATTTCCCGTAACGCATCCAGTGTAGCCCTTGCCTGACTCTATAGGGTACATACATATGGCTGGATACCCTTCATGCCCCTAACTCATAGCTCCTACTTCCTAATTCTTGGTTCCTGCCAGGCAACGGTCCATAAAGCCCAGCATAGTGTGTCCACACCCTGAGGCGCTGATGTGTGAGCAGAGTGGTAAACTGTGTGGAACAGGGGTTGCTGGGCAATGCAGCAAGGGCAGTGTGAAGGTGCTGATGGATATGATGGGATGGTGCTTCCCTCCTTCTTTACCTCCCTTCCTCCTTCAATCCCTCCCTCCCTCCCTTCATCCCCTCCATCCCTCCATCCTTCATTTCTTTCGTCACCAGGAGCGGGTGCTGTAGATGACTCTACTCAGCACCAAAGCCTCCAGAGACAAATCAAGTGAAACAACAACAACAATTCTGGAACAATTCAACAAAGTGCTGGAGAGTAAAAGAGAAAGTGAAAAGGGAGAGAGAGAGAGAGAGAGAGAGAGAGAGAGAGAGAGAGAGAGAGTGGGGGGTGGAGGTGCAGAGCGAGAGAGAGAGAAACATTATGTATCCTGTGTTATGGTATTCAGTAGCCAAATTCATCAAGCTTCGGCAATAATGACCTCATTCAATCATACTAAAAAAGCAACATTTGATTTTTTTGATTGATTATTGATTTGATTTAGTCATTTATTCCTTGCAACTCCTTTATTCCTAATTTCACCAATTACATATGTAGTAGTTGCTTGAAATAGGGGTGAATCCAAGCCTATGGCTGTGCTATTTGAGTGTATGCACTCAACCAACGCCCGTTTTGGAACTTGAATCATGATCTGTACCTATATGTCCAACTATGTAAATAGTGCTGGTAGGCCTACTGGTGAATGTTCACTTGCGCGATGCTCATCTGATGTCGGACTTGTAAATCTGAACGGTATATACAGCTTTGTCAAGAGCGTCATATGTCTGACGGCTTGTTTCAGCATGTCTAATTGGCAAAACAGCCATGGTCAGCAGCAGCAGCGGTCAGTTAATATTGTAGTTCGCTCAGCTTCTGAAGTCAGAAGTTGGCCCGTTGTGTGTGTACACTATAAGTCTTTTGGCCGCCAGAGTGTGTGTGTACACTATAAGTCTTTTGGCCGCCAGAGTGTGTGGGTGAGTGTGTGTGTGTGTGTGTGTGTGTGTGTGTGTGTGTGTGTAGGTGCAGCGTGGACATAACACATCATCCATCCTCGTCTTGCATTCTCTGTTTGTCCTGCCCCGCCATATAATGGCTGTTGAGACGTCGCAGGTCCTATTACTTCCGACAGTTATAAACACAGCCGTTTGGTAATGGCTCCTTGGAAGGCAGTCAGCGTACGCAAAAACATCCACTTGAAAGGGAGAGACAGAGAGGGAGAGAGAGAAACAAAGAGAGAGAGGGAGAGAGAGAGAAAGAGAGAGCGAGACACTGTCCCGGATCACTACAGTCACAGAGAGGGAGAGAGAAACAGGGAGAGAAAGAGAGAAGGAGAGAGAGAGAGAGAAAGAGAGAAAGACAGAGCGAGACACTGTCCCGGATCAGTACAGTCACAGAGAAGGAGAGAGAAACAGGGAGAGAAAGAGAGAAGGAGAGAGAGAGAGAGATAGAAAGAGAGAAAGACAGAGCGAGACACTGTCCCGGATCAGTACAGTCACAGGAGCCTGGAGTGAGCCGACATTGTCCTGATCCCTGTTGACTGGAAGCAGCCTGAGACAAGCCAGTTAAGCTCGACAGGCAAGCAGCACCCTGTAAGAACCACTCACTCAGTGTGCTCACTTGGCTAGCGTGTCTCTACCATCACAGCAGCCAGCCACCCTGCTTTTGGTTTTTACGCGTGGCCTCGATACCAGCACTAATGACTTAGTTGAAGGCACATGTTGTCTTTACGGCCAGATGGACTGGACAATGGAGATTTGGATTATTCTGGATCTCTCTCTCTCTCTCTCTCTCTCTCTCTCTCTCTCTCTCTCTCTCTCTCTCTCTCTCTCTCTGTCTCTCTCTCTCTCTCTTTCTCTTTATCAGTCATTCACTCGCTCAATCACTCAGCCAAGTCCAACATTTGGCACAAGAAAAGAAGGATATCCCTAGTCTCGTCAGAGCCTCAGATCATAGGAATGAGACTTCACATAAACAGCACCCATGGGAGACGAATAGTATGGGCAGTTTGCCCCCATCACTCCCCCCTCTTCCCCCCCCCATCACTTATCCCCTCCTACCCGCCATCTCTCTTCTTGACTCGTCCATCTCTGTAACCAGAGAATCCTCAGCCTCCTACTGCAGAGACCTACAGAAGTAGTATGGTAGCCTGGCAGGCCATCCTATATCATTGAAATGTATAGTCTGGCATCGAGAGATAGATTGAACTCAATCATGGACGGAACAAGACTGCTATCTTTCAAACTACTTCTGGACGCCACAGGATAGCCAATGGCCAATCGGAGGAACAAACAAGATGTAAACACCAATTCAAAAGACCGTTGTGTTCGGCGAACCCAACCCTAAACACATAGAGCGTTGTGATTAGATGTCGCCAAAGGCATCATCCAATCAAATTCCCTATGGCTTGCTACTAGACGTACAGGCTGAGCAAATGTATTTGCTGCCGCTAGGGTACATCTAGATTTCAAGGCTAGTACTATGGAGTAACTGGTCGAAAACTAGCATGGAGTTGTAAACTAGTATGGAGTAACTGGTCAGAAAACTAGTATGGAGTTGTAAATTAGTATGGAGTAACTGGTCAGAAAACTAGTATAGGAGTAGTAAACTAGTATGGAAAACTGGTTGACAACGAGCAATTTGGCTGTCTGTAAGGCACACTAAAATCTGCTGCCTTATGGTGAATACCTTTTTTTGGCTAACATGTTTGGAAGTTTAGGTGGAAGTCAGAAGGTGTTGTGTGTGTGTGTGTGTGTGTGTGTGTGTGTGTGTGTGTGTGTGCGTGTGTGTGTGTGTGTGTGTGTGGTGGGGTGGGGAGGGGAGGGACGTTGGGTGATGGGTTGGGGGTTACCAGTGGCAGGTGAACTATCAATCTCTCTGCTGAAGAAAGGCTGCAACTCCCTTAACGCCCCCGAGGAGAAAGATCAAGCCTCTGCCCTTCAAATCAACATGCCTGAGCATACTGTGATCCTCCTCTCCTCTCCTCTCCTCTCCTCTCCTCTCCTCTCATCTCCAGAGGATGAACTTTTTCCCACCCTTCACGCCCCCGCAACAACAAAATTGCGATGCAACGCAGCCCTATCAAGCTCTGACCTTTATGGGAATCTTTAATTATGATTTCAAAATGATGGGGATTTGACAGACAGAGAATTTAGCGGCAGGCAGAAGAGGGTCAGCTTTTTTCTCCTTCTCCTGATTCAAGCACCCCCCCTTCCGCACACACACACACACACACACACACACACACACACACACACACACACACACACACACACACACAACACACACAGCACACACACACACACACACACACACACACACACACACACACACCCCTACAGCTATGCACACCTGCCAAGCGCTGAGCCTTTGGGAGGGATCTTTAATTAAGAGCCTCAAATTAATTACTGAATGTTAATTGCACAGGACCAAAACGGATTTCAACCAGAGACATCTTAGAATGTGTGTGTGTGTGTGTGTGTGTGTGTGTGTGTGTGTGTGTGTGTGTGTGTGTGTGTGTGTGTGTGAAACTAATTTCTGATGGCTGTCAGGCATGTGGTGTGTGTTGTGGAACCGTGTGTGTTTGTGTGTGTGTGTGTGTGTGTGTGTGTGTGTGTGTGTGTGTGTGTGTGTGTGTGTGTGTGTGTTTTCCAGCAGCAGTAGCTATGAGTGAGAGTGACAATGATCCTCCTTTCAGCTCGTCTGTTGGGGCCAGAGGGCAAATAGCCCAGCTGCCTGCACCATTCCCCTAATAAGATGGCCCCAGTGTGTGTGTGTGTGTGTGTGTGTGTGTGTGTGTGTGTGTGTGTGTGTGTGTGTGTGTGTGTGTGTGTCGTGTTTGTGCATCAGTATACTGTCAAATCTGGGTGGCCTACACACACACACACACACACACACACACACACACACACACACACACACACACACAGCATAAGTCTCTGGGTGGCCCATGCACGCGCACACACACACACACACACACACACACACACACACACACACACACACACACACACACACAGTATAGGTCTTGTATAATTGCTGACTCTGCAGATTTCTTACATACCTCATGCACCTGGACACCTGCCTCCACACACCCTCATCACCACACCACACACCCACCCCTATCCCACCTCACACACACACACACACACACACACACACACACACACACACACACACACACACACACACACACACCCCTACCTACCCCCACATATACACACCTGGGCCTGCCTGGATCCTGATGTCCTTGGGGCTCAGGTACATTGTGCATACCTTAGGTGCCTGCCGACGTGTGTCCTCCACAACAACACTTTCAGTCAGTTGATTTGTTCTGAAATTCTCTATAGGAAAACATTATGGTAACCAATGGATTTTATTGGCAACCCCAATAGAACCAAACCATAAACCATGGTCAATAACCGTGGTGAATACTGGCACTCGATCCTAACGACCACCTGTGGCACCACCACCCACTGAAAGCAAGGGTGTGTGTGTGTGTGTGTGTGTGTATGTGTGTGTATGTGTGTGTGTGTGGTGGTGCTGGTAATGGTGTGTAAAGACCTGGAGAAAGGCAAGCAAGCTCCGGAGTTTAGCTCACACACAGCCAGAGGGTAGCCTGACAAGTCAGACTATTATATAAAATGTATAGTCTGGCCACGATGGATAGAGCCTATGGGCAGAATCTTTCAAACTGACTCGGTATGCAATCGGATAGTGCTATGACCAGACCCATAGAAAGTGTTCTGTATGGCTCTAGCCACAATCAATCCGAGCAACGAACAAGCCGATTCAAACAACTCTAAGCCTGCTCAACGACTCCCTGTCTACATGATTGGGTAGACACCCATGTCTGAATTCAACGGTTCCCTATGGCTTATGGCTAGTGGTACCCAGGGAGGATGAAGACTTCAATCATTACAGTAGTGAAAAATGATTGAGGATTTGAAGTCTGAACAACCTGTAAAAATATCCTTTCCCTTTAATGTTGGTTGTTGTTGATGGAATGGGTGAGCAGTTTAGCCTTTTATTGGCTGGAATAGGGAACTGATCAGTCTCATTTAGTCTGTTAACCATTTACAGCTGCAGAACTGTATACTCGGAGTTTTAACACACACACACACACATGTATGCACAAACACAGACACACACACACACATATGGAAAGAGCACACCAGGCAGTGGCTACTCTCACACATAAACACACACACAGTGTGAGCTTGTCTGCAGAGGAGATGAGTGAGTGGGCCTTGGTGTGTGTGTGTGTGTGTGTGTGTGTGTGTGTGTGTGTGTGTGTGTGTGTGTGTGTGTGTGGGCAGCCTGCAAACACAACAGAGTCCTGTAGCCGTCTGGACACCCACTCCTCCCCAGGCCCACGTCCTTTGCTTACTTCCTGTGAGCGAGAGTGTTTGACTGTAGCCTGCTTCACACCCACTACTGCTGGCCAGAAACAAGCGTCCAAAAAAAGGGATAAAGGAAAAAAAAAATGCTGATGGAAGCTAATACAGATGCATTGACAGTAACTCAAAGCAGGGCGAGGGGTTTGTGTTGGCAGTAGGGGACCTCTCCCTCAATGTAAATTTAGCCTCCCAGGCTTGAGTGGGTCCAGTCCGAGCGGAGCGTGAGGATCCTGTCCAGTAGAGTCCGAAGGTGGCAGTCCAAATATTTTGTCATGCTATCCGTCTTGGCAGCGCATCACTCACTCACTCGTGGGTCACACACTGAGCGTCTCCCGTCTCTCTCTCTCTCTCTCGGCTTCTGTCTGTATGTCTGTCTCTCTCTCTGTCTCGGCTTCTCTCTCTCTCTCTGTCTCTCTCTCGGCTTCTCTCTCTCGCTCTCGGCTTCTGTCTCTCTCTCTCTCTCTCTCTCTCTCTCTCTCTCTCTCTCTCTCTGCTTCTGTCTCTCTCTCGGCTTCTGTCTCTCTCTCTCTCTCTCTCTCGCTCTCTGTCTCTCTCTCTCTGTCTCTTTCTCTCTCTCTCTCTCTCTCTCTCTCTCTCTCTCTCTCTCTCTCTCTCTCTCTCTCTCTCTCTCTCTCTCTCTCTCTCGGCTTCTGTCTTGCAGAGGAAACATTAGTTTTCTGCCTGTCCAGTGCGGGTGCACAGCCAGCGACGTGAGGATGTTCTCAATCGAGTCAACAGAGAGGGATCAGGAGAGAAATGTCTCCATCCTGACTGTTGGGGGCAAGGTGTGTGTGTGTGTGTGTGTGTGTGTGTGTGTGTGTGTGTGTGTGTGTGTGTGTGTGTGTGTGTGTGAGCATCAGATTTTGGAGGGTGGGTGGGGGGAATTGGTGGTCTGATGATGCCTGTTGTGGCAAAATATTTGCAGCGACTTTATTTATTTTGTTGTTTTTAACAACAGAGGAAAGATACAGTAGGTATGTGCGCAATTTGTCTCTATCTGGTAGACTCTATGCTAACATTCCCCAAACATTCCTGAAATTGTTGTGAAAGGACCCGCTCCTGATTAATGAGTTTGTCTGACACACAGTTAAGTGGACACAGTCTCCCTGTTGTCTGTGACATGCAGATAACTCCCACTGGTTTTTGTGTGGACCAACGACAATTGATAGCAGTCTCAGTCAGAGCACAGATTGTCAGGGACATTTTTTTTTTAATTCAGGGAATAATCTATTGATTTGAAGGGATATATTTGGGGATTTTTTAGGGAATAAATCAGCTTGTTTATAGGGACAGTAGTATTACAGGGTTTCTGTGTAATTGATCTTTAGGGACTATCTATCTACTTTGCTCTTTTCAGTGTGATAGCATAATGATTAGGCCATAGCCAGATTGACTTTTTCTTTGTTTATCACATTCCATGGTGTGTGTGTGTGTGTGTGTGTGTGTGTGTGTGTGTGTGTGTGTGTGTGTGTGTGTGTGTGTATGTGTGTGTATGTGTGTCTGCACTTGAGTGTGTTGTGTTGTCGATGGCGTAAAGAAATGCAAACAAACAATCAAAAAAACATTGTCCCAAACATGATAGCTTATATCTACGTAGCTTTCTAGGCTGGAGCCAGTGAGCTTTTAAAAAAAGGCCCGTACCGTACGTGCCACAGGACTGCACTCAACAGGCGTAATTTGCTGGGTAAATGTGTCATTATGGCTGTTATAACTCTTAAGAGTTGGCAAACAGAGGACTCACAGAGAGAGGGAGAGTGACACAGAGAGAACGAGCGAGAGAGAGAAAGAGAGAGAGAGAGGAAAAGAGGGAGAAAATGAAATGTGAAAAAGTGAAGATAGACCAGAAGAGAGGGAGAGAGGGCACAGAGAGAGAGAGAGAGAGAGAGAGAGAGAGAGAGAGAGAGAGAGAGAGAGAGAGAGAGAGAGGCCAGTTATGAAATGCCTTCGGAGGGGAGAGCTGTAATTCCAGGAAGCCATACAGACATGGGCCTTCCATTCTTTTGCTCTCTCTCTCTCTCTCTCTCTCTCTCTCTCTCTCTCTCTCTCTCTTTCTCTCTCTCTTTCGCGATGTATGCTTTAAGCGAACATGGGTGGTCCCCATCTGACACAACACCTAGATATTCTCTTCCTCTCTCTCTCTCTCTCTCTCTCTCTCTCTCTCTCTCTCTCTCTCTCTCTCTCTCTCTCTCTCTCTCTCGCCCTCTGCTTTCCATGAAGGCTGAGACAGGAATGTTTGGGCTCGAAGGAAAGGTCTGGGCCTCTTTAAGGAGACTACACTGCCCCATGCAGAGAAAAAAAAGAAAGAATGAGAGAAAAAGGAAAAGAAAAGAAGAAGAAAAAAAAAATTGGTTCCTCATAGGATGGGTGAGATTTCAGCGAAGGCATGTTGAATAAAACATGATTTGAGTGGCAATGATTTTTCAATTAAAGCTTGTCACTTCACATAGGGGGCGCTATGTCGAAATGATTTCCCCAGAAAGTGAATTGTAATGCTACTCTTCCTGTTCTTCATTTTCCAGCCATTGCTCTCTGGATTTTGTTGACATGCTTGCCTTGCTCAAAATTGCGCCAATTGTGAATGCCAATTTTCCTGCGCCGCGAATGGCACGTCTGCATCTAAACATAGCACATTTTTGCGGTGTGTGCCGGGAACATTGGTGGAGCCAAATGATGTTGGATTCACTCTGCATGTGTGTGTGTGTGTGTGTGTGTGTGTGTGTGTGTGTGTGTGTGTGTGTGTGTGTGTGTGTGTGTGAGAGAGAGAGAGAGAGAGAGAGAAAGGGACGGTTGAGAAGTGGAAAAGCTGTTTACTAAATCTAGCTTCTCAGAAGTTATGATGAGCACCTTTAAGTGAGACAGATGTACTGTACATGCATAAACACATGCACACATATGCATGCAAACAGACACACACACACACACACACACACACACACACGCGCAAATTTGTGGAAATGGTCAATAGAGTTCTTTGTGTGTGCCTGTATGTACAGTGTATAGAATTGTACTGATCCATATCGACAGTACAAACATGCAAGTACACATACACACACACACACACACACACACACACACACACACACACACACACACACACACACACACACAGAGAGAAAGACCCAGCACCTCTTCATTGTTGCCTGGGATGTAAAGGGTTTGGGGAGAGGCAGCAAAGGCTCATGGGTAACGTCATGGGGTTCAGACTGTAGGAAGGAAGCAGCAGAGGCTCATGGGAAAGCCTGTGTGCGGGTGTGGGCGCTGAGCGCAGCCTCTCCCTGTGTGTGTGTGTGTGTATGTGTGTGTGTGTGTGTGTTTCCTGTGGCCCTCTGCTGTCAGGACTGTGGATGGCTCTATGGAGCTGAAGCTCCAGACAGCACGGCCCCATTGCAGCACCGCCACAGCCACGGCCTCTCGGCTCTCGACTCTCGGCTCTTGCTCCGCTCCGCACAGGAAGCCTGGCCACTAGAGTCCTCCCACCCTCCTTGACACCCCCCCCCCCTTCCCTCTCTCTCTCTCTCTCTCTCTCTCTCTCTCTCTCTCTCTCTCTCTCTCTCTCTCACTCATGCTCGCTCAAACACTGCCTCAGCCAGCTAACCACTCACAGCTCTACAAACAGTGCAGGAACAAAAAGACAGGAATGGAGAGAGAGAGAGAGAGAGAGAGAGAGAGAGAGAGAGAGAGAGAGAGAGAGGATAAAAAAAGAAAAGGAGAGAGGGTGAGAGAAAGAAAAGTAAAGAGGAGGAGTGAAGAGAAGGAGTATAGAGAGAGAAACAGAGAAATAGAAGTTAAGAACACAATGCTTTGCCAATGTGAGACGGAGTGAGAAAAAAAAGAAGCAACAGAAAGAGAGTGAGATAGAAAGAGAGAGAGAAAGAGAATATGAGCAAAGGCAGGGAGTGAGGAAGGGAGGAAAAAAGGGAGGGAGAGAGAGAGAGGGAAGCAGAGGGAGGGAGGGAGGGAGGGATAGGGGTTGGAGCGAGTGAAAAAAGGGGAAGGGAAGAGGCCGGCCTTTTGCCTTTTCTGGTAGCTCCAGCTGGTGAATGATTGAGCCACAGCCCCCACCATGCCTCTCTCTGCTGGGGCAAGATAAAGTAGTCTAGGGCCAGCACTGCTGTGGTGTGAGCGCTCCACAGGAGAGAGGGACAGAGAGAGAGAGAGAGAGAGAGAGAGAGAAGAGAGAGAGAACAGCAGAGAGATAGATAGAGACAGAGGGAGAGGAAGTGTTCCTATAGGAGTTAAACTGCCAGCATCGTCAAAGGTACGTGTTGGGCTTTTGTGTACAGAACGAGAGGGCTTTGTGTTAGATGTGTGTGTGTTTGTGTGTGTGTGTGTGTGTGAGGGGTTACTCTAGACTGATGAGGCGATGCTTGGCTATCTTCTGGGTGGTCCTCTCTCTCCCAGTCACGTAACCCAGGGTATTTTTAGGGGGATGAGAGTTTCTGGCTGACTGGGTGGACATCCTGTGTGAACATCCTTTCTTTTTCACTCAGCTGTTGCATACTTTCTCTACTTCCTACTCCTCTCTCCTCTCTTCTCTTCTTCAATCTACTATTCTCCTCTCCTCCTCTTCTCTTCTCCTCTTCTTCTCTCCCCTTTCCCCTCCTTCTCTCCTCTCCTTCTCTCGCCTCTCGTCTCTCGTCATACTTTCTCTACTTCCTACTCCTCTCTCTTCTCTCCTCTCCTCTCTTCTTCAATCCTCTCTTCTCCTGTCCTCCTCTTCTTCTCTCCCCTTTCCTCTCCTTCTCTCCTCCCCTTCTCTCCTCTCTTACTCTCTTCTCCTCTCCACTCTTCAGCTGTTGCATACTTTCTCTACTTCCTACTCCTCTCTCTTCTCTCCTCTCCTCTCTTCTTCAATCCTCTCTTCTCCTTTCCTCCTCTCTTCCTCTTCTTCTCTCCCCTTTCCTCTCCTTCTCTCTTCTCCTCTCCTCTCTTCCTTGACGTGAGTTCCCTCTCACACAGTTCCACTTGAAGAGAGAGAGAGAGAGAGGGGAGTTGGCTCGCCTTCTTTGTGTCCCTAAGGAAAAGCTCAGTCATTATCTTTTGCAACAACAACAATAACAACAGCGTGCATAAACATGTTTGTTTTGATACAGTTGCAAAGTGCTGTAATATCTTTAGCCTCTTCTTTGGCATAGCTGTCATGACAACCAGGACGCTGACATCATCAAAATGGGTTTACCTGACAAATGAATAAATACATTTTGACTTCCTGCTTGGGTCATGCTGAAGACAAGACAAGTTCTGATCTGTTGTTCCTTGAAATATGTGACTGAACTGTTTTGATTCAGTATTGATCATGAAGAACAGGAGCATTATTTCATTTCTTGATTGACACTGGTGTGTGTTTCATGTTATTTTCAGCAAGAGAAAGTGTTATTTCATTGGATCGTGTTGATTGATAACTCTGGGTGTGTTGTTGTTTGTCCGCTCCAGCGCGTCCACTCGGGGCCTGAGACATGGATGACGACTTCGATAGGCGCCGGGAGATGAGGAGGCAGAAGAGGGAGGAGATGCGCCTGGAGGCGGAGAGGTAAACCTAGCACGCATACACACACACAGACACACACACACACACACACACATACTCACACAGACACACACATGAACACACACACACACACACACACACACACACACACACACACACACACACACACACACACACACAGAAGTCTTAATCAAGTTCCAAATATGTTTTTAATGTTATACACACACACACACACACACACACACACACACACACACACACACACACACACACACACACACACACACACACACACACACACACAGAAGTCTTAATCAAATTCCAAATATTTTTTTAGTATAAACTCCTTTAGCATTTTGCTAATGACCAACTTCTACATCAGAAAAGAATGATGTTCAATTGATTTATCAAAATAAACCAATCAGACAGAATCCATTTAGTCAAAAGAAACAAAATATCTTTTTAATCAGTTGTCAACAAATAGCTCAAATGCTGAGTAGTATATCTATATTTACCCAGTAATCACTGCCGAGTACAGTGTATATGTGGTTGCATAAGTGTATGTCAGTTTGCTGGGGCCGGGAGGGCAGGCTTGGGTTGTGTTTAGAGTTGGACCCGGAGTGGGAGTGGTCCCTTGCAAATGCCTTTCAAATCTCTGCCAAATACAGTAATACCAGGACCTCATCTCTCTTTCTCTTTCTCTCCCTCTATCTCCATCTCTACCTCTTTTCTTTTCTGTATCTGTCTATCAGTCTTCTTCATCATCATTCTTCTCCTCTCATTTGATCTCTCTTTTTTTCCCTCTTTCTCTCTTTGTCATCCCCTTTTCCTTTGTTGCTCTCTATATCCCTCTCCTGTGCTCTTTTCCTCCCTCTTTCTCTCTCATTCTTTGTTTCCCTTTTCCTCTCTCTCCCTGTTTCACCCCCCCCCCTTTTTTTCTGCCTTCTCGTGCCATTCCAGAAACATCCGGCAATACTTACCCGCTCTGTCTCAACCATACCTGAAAGGGCAACGGCTCCCGTTAGCCTAATGGTACCTGTTATGCTAGCTCAGCTATGTCTTTCATGTCTGTGGCTTGGTATTAAAGCCTGTTTGAAGGTCTTTGAAAGAGTCATTAGTAATGTTCTTATCACTACCACTTTTCTTCTCTTCTATTTTCTTTCTCTCTCTCTCTCTCTCTCTCTCTCTCTCTCTCTCTCTCTCTCTCTCTCTTTCTCCTCCTCTTGGCCTGTCGTTTTGTGCCTCCAGAATGTCTGACGTTTGTGAGATGACATTTTAATGGAGCGCAGGCTAAAAACAGGGCCCTGCCACAGGAGACATGTGTCTTTACTGAAGGGAAGCATGGGTGGTAGTCTCCCATGGGTGTCTAAAAAAGTAACGCTCCGTGCGGCGCCATGGCGAACCAACTGACGCGATGTCATTGTAAAGGAGAGGAGAAAAGAGAGGAGTAGGAAGTAGAGAAAGTATGCAACAGCTGACGAGAGAAGAGAGAAGGAGAGGAGAGAAGCAGAGGAAAGGGAAGAGAAGAAGAGGAGAAGAGAAGAGGAGAAGAGGAGGAGAGGAGAGAAGAGAGAGGAGTAGGAAGTAGAGAAAGTATTCAACAGCTGACGAGAGAAGAGAGAAGGAGAGGAGAGAAGGAGAGGAAAGGGGAGAGAAGAAGAGGAGAAGAGAAGAGGAGGAGAGGAGAAGAGTGGATTGAAGAAGAGAGGAGAGGAGAGAAGAGAGAGGAGTAGGAAGTAGAGAAAGTATGCAACAGCTGAGTAATTCACACTAATAGTGTGCAATTGCCACTTGCAGGCCTATATCAGTGTGTATCATGTGCTCCCCAATGGTGCTATCCAATCAGATAACAGGCCTGGCTTTTGCAAGAGCAAACATGCTGGCATAGGGTTGATCATGTTAATATTTAATTGACATGCATGGATTTGCCTTTTTGCTACATTTTTTTTTAGTAGCATTGATATACAATGAAACTGGATATACCATAACTAAACAGAACTGCCAAAAGTAAATGAATTCATGTAGATCCGTACAGTGTTGAAGACAGCTGGGGTTGGATGTGCCAATAGGCTTTCATACTTTATGATTTGAAAACAGCCCGAGCCATGTTTTTGTCAGTACCTGTTAAAGGCATACATCATAAACCCCTGATGGGCACAAATTGACTATTAAATAGTACAGGAAAGTTGGCATGTGTCGTTGAATACATGCATATGTGCACAGTGCAAGACAGCATTAAGTTTCATGTACATTGTACTGGACCTCTCTCTCTCTCTCTCTCTCTCTCTCTCTCTCTCTCTCTCTCTCTCTCTCTCTCTCTCTCTCTCTCTCTCTCTCTCTCTCTCTCCTTCTCCTTCTTTCCCTGCATGCCAAGATACAGTGTGTTTGTTGATGTTGAGAGTTTCAGAGAAAAGCTCACCATTCCAAATTGCTTTCATTATGTGCGAAGGCCTGGACGGTCAATATTTACTTGTTCGTCTTAATGGAGCTGGGCAGAAACACATGTGTGTGGTGAGACTGGTCCAACAGTATTCGCCTCTTTCTTTCTTCTTTCTTTTTTTCTTTCCTTCTCTCTTTATTTCTCCTTCAATCTTCAATCTCCCTCTCTCTCTCTCTCTCTTTCTCTGTCTCATTTGCTGCTGATGGATTTGAGGTGGGATGGGGCATAGAGAGGGCTGGTAAACACCTGAGGTATTTAGAGAGAGAGACAGAGAGAGAGAGAGAGAGAGAGAGAGAGAGAGAGAGAGAGAGAGAGAGAGAGAGAGAGAGAGAGCAGTGATATCATGATTTACTTGATTAAAGAGTGTTCTGGCATTTGTGTGTACATTTGCCTCTGTGCTTGCGTGTTTGTTTTGACTATGTTTTCTGTGTGTGTGTGTGTGTGTGTGTGTGTGTGTGTGTGTGTGTGTGTGTGTGTGTGTGTGTGTGTGTGTGTGTGTGTGTGTGTGTGTGTGTGTGTGTGTGTGTGTAGTAAGTGTAAGTATTCACATGACCATAAAGGCATAGAGAACACATGTCCATGACCATATAAGTACTTATGTTGACCAATTGCATATCCATGGAAATGTGGATGTACACACACATACAGTACACACACATACAGTACACACACACACACACACACACACACACACACACACACACACACACACACACACACACACACACCAGCCCACGTGTGCCCTGGCACTGCTAGTGCTGAGCTTGGATCTGCATCAGGTGATGAAAACTCTGACGAGCACCATCCCTCTCCGGTAGCCCAGCCAGCCAACATTCTATAGAGATGGAGGAGGAAGGGAAGCTAGGGAGGGAAGGAGAGAGAAAGAGAGAGAGAGAGAGAGAGAGAGAGAGAGAGAGAGAGAGAGAGAGAGAGAGAGAGAGAGGGAAAAATAATAGCAAAGAAGCACAAAGCATCCTATAGAGAGAGAGGGAGAGAGAAAGTGTAAAAATAGAGAGATGCAGAGAAAAGTCGATAGAGCAGAAAAAGAGAGAGAGAGAGAAATGCATGGAGCAGTCTATACAGTACATATATGTACATATAAGAAATTACAGGGGGAAATTGTAGGTCTTGGGACAAGATGACAGGAAAGTGCAGCTGCATGAAGATATACTGAGTACTACAGCATGGTGCAGAAAGACGAGAGAGAGAAACAGAAAGAAAGAAAGAAAGAGAGAGAGAGAGAGAGAAAGAGAGAGAGCCTCTAGACTTTTACTTGCAAACTGCTGTGCTTGCAGTCAAATGTGCCATGTGTTCTTTTTTTTTACCACACTGCTATCACCTGTAGTAACACTCAAGATTCAATTTTGAACTTTTGTATATCATAAAATACAGTACATATCATCATATGAATAAACATGTCATATTTTTCACTCCAGGTAATTGTTAAGTCACTTTTTGAGTTTAATAATCTAAAAGCATCTTTCTCTCATAAAAATGAATGCATCTGAAGTGTTGTAGAAGTGGCAGGGCTGAGGCTAGCTCCATGAATGCTATGCTATCCTATTATTAAAAGCAATGGCTGTTTATATATAGATCTTATCTCAAAGCTAACAACTACTACTAGGCTCTCAGGCAGAGGGATCAAAATGGCCTTGAACTGGGGCAGAAATGGACATTTTTAGAAAGACTAAATATCAGCATGCCATATGTGGGAACTCGGCCTGGGGGCTGCTCTCTCTCTCTTTTTCGTTCTCTCTCTCTCTCTCTCTCTCTCTCTCTCTCTCTCTCTCTCTCTCTCTGTCTCTCTCTCTTTCTCTTCTCTCTCTCTCTGTGTCTCTTTCTTTCTTTCTCTCCCTCTCTCCCCAAGACGAGGAAAACCTCCTGAGCACGCTGGACATCTGGAACGGATGAGAAAAAGGATACTCTAAATGCACGCTTGACAGTGGGCTCTCTTGCGCAACTGAGCCAGAATGTGAGAATGTGTGTGTGTGCGTGTGTGTGTGTGTGTGTGTGTGTGTGTGTGTGTGTGTGTGTGTGTGTGTGTGTGTGTGTGTGTGTGTGTGTGTGTGTGTGTGTGTGTGTGTGTGTGTAGTGTGTGTGAGAGTATTTTCCCCTGGACAGCATTCGAATCTCTAGCCTTAGTGTGTGACGGTTGTGCATCAGATTTTATATTTGGGACATTTTTTGTTCTGGATTTTATGTATTTATTTAGGTTCCTTGATTCTTAGGAAGTGACTATCATGGAGAGAAAGGTCAAAGGTCAAGCTGAGATCATGACCTGGCACTTAGTTTGTTACACACACACACACACACACACACACACACACACACACACACACACACACACACACACATTCACACACACGTACAGTATGCACAGACGGCATTTCCCTAGTGGTCTGTTCTCTCCCCCACAAACGCTGTGCATTTGAGTGGGCGGGTGTATGTGTTTATGTGTGTGTGTGTGTGTGTGTGTGTGTGTGTGTATGTATGTCTGAGTGATTTTCTGCTCAGAGGCGGGTCAGTGACACTCCACACACACTGGAATGTTTTGACTGCTGTTTTTGCGTCTCAGCTGACTAAATATTCCAGTGGAATGTTCCGGGACTTGACGACTGAGGCTGCTCAGATGCATGCCTCTGATCCGTGTGATCCGTTCAGAATTCCTGACAGGATTCCCACAAGCAGTGAACAATTCTTAAATCCGTCAAATTGGGTTGCTGCTATCACATTACAATCAACAGAAGCAGTGTACTGAAGACTAGGTGATAGACCTTATAAGTATAAGATTATTAAATGCATATGTTCCTATGTTGAATCCTCTCTCTATATTTCTATTCTTTGTACAGAGACATAGATTTGATAGATTAATTGTTTGTTACAAATTTATAGTGACTAAGAGTTCAAACAATCCGTATATGGTCACATATACATCGATAGACTTGTATGTATGTGCACAGACATAGATACATACAGTACTTGCACAACACACAACGTAACCATTCCCACACACACACACACACACACACATGCACAGTACACACACACACACACACACACACACACACACACACACACACACACACACACACACACACACACACACACACACACACACATTCAGGGCTTAACAACGTCTGCCCTGGGCCTCCAGAGATTTCAGGAAGAGCACAGGAAACAACACCCATTCCCACTGAATGGACCATTCCAAACACTTACTGTGCTCCATAAATGTTGGCCTTCACACTCTCTCTCACAAAGCTCACACACTTTTATTTTCAGACACAAACACACACACACACGCACACACAAACACGGGAACACACACAGACAGATGCTGGTCTGTTAGTGTTTTTAGTGTCATTCTGGTCATGGGTATGTATGTATGTATGTGAGTGTACGAATGCATGTGTGCGGCTTTATGTGAACATGTGTGTGTGTGTGTGTGTGTGTGTGTGTGTGTGTGTGTGTGTGTGTGTGTGTGTGTGTGGTGGTGTGCTTAGATGATGGAGGAGAGGAGGTGACTGTAAAGGTTCCGAGCGTGGGAATGAGGCAGCCTTTTGGCAGATCTCTCTTCATCTATCTTTTTTTTCTTCCTTTCTCTCCATCTCTCTCTCTCTCTCTCTCTCTCTCTCTCTCTCTCTCTCTCTCTCTCTCTCTCTCTCATTTGTGCCACCCCCCTCTCCTTCCCTCCCTCCCATTCTCTAGTCCCCAGAGTCTTTCTCCCAACTGTTTTCTCTGACAATTCTGGAATATTTGGTCAAAAGGAAAACATGTGGAGTGAATACAGTGGTCATTAAGACATGATACAGCACAGCCGCACACACACAAACAAGCGTGCACGCGCACACACACACACACACACACACACACACACACACACACACACACACTCACACACACGTGAACATACACTACATACACATAGACTCACTTACTGTATGCATACACACACACACACACACACACACACACACTCATTACCATACAGTACACTCATTACACACACACACACACACACACACATATAAACACACACACGTGTACAGAAACACAGCAAACATACACACCACATCACAGAATGTCAGTAGTAGAGTTAAGGTCAGATGTGGAGTGTATGGCTGAGGAAGGGGAAGGCAAGGTGTTGGGAGGGAGAAGGAAATAGGGGTGTGGGGGTGGGGGGGGGTTGTCTGAAACCAGAATTCAATTTTAATTTTGTAGCAACAGACTCCCCAACTCCCACACTTCTTGAAACCAAACCCTCTGTAGCTAATCTTTCTTCTTCTCCTCCTCCTCACATCTTTCTTTTTACAATGAGTTCAATCAGACATGTGCTGCGTGCCTACTGCATGCGCTATAAAATCATTTGCTTATTGCCAGGCCATGGAGCGTGACCCATATGGAAAACATATTTTAGTAACGTCTCACTCCGTTAGCCACAGAGAACACACTAGGCAGGGCAGAGGCAGTCAGGGATGACAGACGCTAGATCTTTATTGGAGAGAGAGAGAGAGAGAGAGAGAGAGAGAGAGAGAGAGAGAGAGAGAGAGAGAGAGAGAGATACACTACAGAAGCCACATGAAGACCTTGTTTTGTCTGTGTGGGCTTTGGCATCTGTGTGTATATATAGCGTAGCACATGTATGTCTGGGAGTATTTGAGAGAGAAAGAGCGAGACAGAGAGAGAGAGAGAGAGAGAAAGACACTTTGTTATAATTATCAGATATCATCTTATAGACTCTGCAACCCTGTGACTGAAGATTATTGAGACACTTTATTTAAACCCCCTCTATCACCCCCCCACACATACACACACACATACATACATACACACCGACACACACACACACACACACACACACACACACACACACACTGTGCATGCACATACCAATAGGCTACACATACTTTTACACATGCACAATTATCATACACTTTAATATACACACTCACCCACACATGCCTACATACAGTACATGCACCCCGAATGCTGTACTGTACCAACAAGCCATGCTCTTTGGCCTTGGAACCAAGGTGCCTGTTTAGCACCCCAGACTTTACAGAGTATAGCTTAGCATAGGCACTGGAAAGTAAAGTTGCCAAAGAGTTGCTATCTGGCAACATAACATTCCATTGCTATGCTAAGCTAAATCTAAAAAAATGGAGAAATTGGGGATACCATACTAGGAAAACGCAAGCACTGAGACCAAAATGCTTTTGCCCACATATGTAACTCCAGGTAAGGGGGTGAATAACCAATTTTCATAAAGAGGTGGAATATTCCTTTAAGACTATCAGATGCAGCCCTGAATCTGACTGTTCCTTTTACACCACTGACTAACTCAGCAACTAACTCAGCTACCTGTCAAGCAGCTCCAGTCTCTGACCTGGGGTCAGCTCCAGGAAAGCCAACAGCCAGAACTACTTCCCAAGCTACTGTCATTGGATTGTGTGTTTTGTGTATAGAGCTAAGAATGACAGAGACAGAGAGAGAGAGAGAGAGAGAGAGAGAGAGAGAGAGAGAGAGAGAGAGAGAGAGAGAGAGAGAGAGTAAAGAAAATAGAAGAGAACTATCAAATTTGATCTGCATTGTGTGGAGGATTTAGTTACAGTAATTCCGGGGTGAGTGAACAAAAGAATGACATTCATGAACAGAGAGGGAAAGAGTGATGGACTAAAGAAAAAAGAGAATAAAGTAAACGAGGGATGACAGAGGAAAAAAACAGAGAAAGAGAGAAGGTAAGATGATAGGATGGTGAAGTGAAGACAAAGAGAGAGAAGAGAGATAGCATGATAGATACCAAGAGATATTAGGCTTGAGTGTAAGTGTGTGTGTGTGTGTGTGTGTGTGTGTGTGTGTGTGTGTGTGTGTGTGTGTGAGAGAGAGAGAGAAGAGAGAGAGAGAGAGAGAGAGGGAGGAAGTGTGAGTGTGTGTTTGTGTGTGTGTGTGTGTGTGTGTGTGTGGGAGAGAGAGAGAGAAAGCGAAAGAGTGTGTACGACAGGGAGAGAGCGAGGGAGAGAGAGTGTGTACTGTATGTGTGTGTGTGTGTGTGTGTGTGTGTGTGTGTGTGTGTGTGAGAAAGAGAGAGAGAGAGAGAGAGAGAGAGAGAGAGAAAGGAAAGAGAGAGAGAACAGAGAGTTATCTTTGCTGATGTCAGGCTCCCTCAGGTTTAGTCTGGGCGTAGCTGCAGCTCTGGATCTCAGCACTGTGTTCAATTATTACAGCATTCCTCTCCAATCCAGTCTCTCTGGAGGGACACGCCACTGCACACAAGCACACACACCCTCCTCTAACACACACACACACACACACACACACACACACACACACTCTAACACAGACACTTGCACACACACATACTCACTTACACACACACACACTTGCACACACACTTACAAGCGTGTGCGCTAGTGTTCGTCACAGATGCTCTACAGCATGTGCACTCATACACTCTCACACCCAAATATTCATCACACACTCCCACATGCTGTCAGCAACACATGCAGATACACACACACACACACACACACACACACACACACACACACACACACACACACACACACATCAAACATCAAACACTATCACAAGCACATTAATAATTTAGAGTACATAGTCACACACGTTCATATTATTCATGTTATACAGATTACACATGCATTATTTTTAATCAATTTGTTTTGTTTCTCTCTCTCTCTCTCACACACACACACACACACACACACAGATTTATGTGCATTGCCATTGGCCTCCATAGGTCATTACACATGAAGCTAGTCCAGTAGCTAGCCTTACTGGCATATCACTTGCCAACACCATCATCATTTACGCTAATCCAGAGTCCTCAAATCATCTGTTGCTATGAAGATATCTTAAAGGAAGCACATGTCCACACACACACACACACACACACACACACACACACACACACACACACACACACATGCTGTGCAGACACTCCACTTTGGCAGAGCAACAAATGAAAAACACTCTTAACACACCATGACATTGACAACGTCGCCTCGTCTCAAGCCAAAAGCCATTTTCCTGCTCTGCCGCCTCGTACTCAGCCAAGTCCCATCTCTCCCGCCGCCGCCGGAGCTCCAGGCCCAGAGACGGGTAGAGAGGGGAGGCAGCAGCAGATCCTACCCAGGCCAAGCACACATGCTCTGGGTAGTGTGACTCTGCCAAGAGGGGGGCCCTGGATCAGTTCACTCGTAATAACCCCGGATAGGATACACTAAGTAGACAGGCTTGTATACACAGAGATGGATTGCAGCGGCAGGCTTTATCAGCTGCGAGTGTGTGTCTGTGTTTATGAAAACGTGTGAATAATGGCTTGTTAGGAGAACAGCGATCACTCAAGCAATGTTTTCATTGGGTTTGTGTCTATGTCTGTCTCTCTCTCTTTCTGTGTGTGTGTGTGTGTGTGTGTGTGTGTGTGTGTGTGTGTGTGTGTGTGTGTGTGTGTGTAGGTTTAGTAGTGTGAGGAATGATGATGATGAGGAGGAGGCGGCTCGTGAAAGAAGGCGAAGAGCTCGCCAGGAGAGACTCCGCGAGAACTCCAGTGCCCCCGACACTACGGACATGAACAACAGTCACAGGTAATAAACACACACACACACACACACATATATAATAAAGAATGTGTATATATAATAAAGTGACACACTTTAGCATGTACAGTATAAGCCCAAACATACTTAACCCCCCCCCCCACACACACACACACACACACACACACACACACACACTAACTCCAAATACATATACAGTAGTATATGTGCACGTTGTGTAAAAGAGGACACACAAACAAAAGCTGTAAACTGAGCCCTTTTGAATAAAATATGCATGTTTGTCTTTTTTGTTGTGTTTGAGTGTGTGTGTGAGTGAGTGTGTGTGTGTGTGTGTGTGTGTGTGTGTGTGTGTGTGTGTGTGTGTGTGTGTGTGTGTGTGTGTGTGTGTGAGAGAGGAGGAAACAGGAGTTTGTCTGTGTGATAATGAGTCCATCCAAGTTTACTGCCTTGTGACTGGGGTCTGCATTCATTTTTTTGTTTGTGTGTGGGTGTGTGTGTGTGTGTGTGTGTGTACATGTTTATATAGGACCCCTATTCTCTTTGTCCCACTGTGCCCTTGTATACTTGTGTACACTTGTGTAGTGTGGTAGCACTTGTATAATAAGTGTGTGTGTGTGTGTGTGTGTGTGTGTGTGTGTGTGTGTGTGTGACCCTCTTAACCCTGCGTCTCGTTGTGCATCTTTTATCTCCTGCTCACCCCTTTCTCACTCCTCTTCCATTTTCCCATCATGCATTGCGATGGGTAATAAATAACTTCCCCCTCGGGCAGTCAGAATGGAAGTGGTGGGCCGCCACTGACGTCTCACATACACTAGTCCACATTGTGTGTGTGGATGCTTTTGGCTCCATAGGGCAACCCCTGACACTCACACACACACACACACACACACACACACACACACACACACACACACACACATGCCCACGCCTGCATGCACACACACACACACACACACACATAGACACACTCAAACACGGCACTGTGGTTGATTGGACAGGGCTGTGTAGATACGGTGGAGTGCTATTGTGGAATGGTGCTGACGAAGTGTAAAAGTTTGCCAAACATTCGGTCAGACTACATTAACCTTGCTGCGGGCACGGCCTTTCAGACAGACGTCAGCCAAGAGATGGAGAGATAGAGAGAGAGATAGAGAAGAGTGGAAGAGAAGAGAAGAAGAGAGAACAAGAGGGAAAGTGAGTGAGAGGTAGAGTGTGTGAGATTGAGGAATAATTAAAGGGAGAATAAAGAATGAGAGAGAGCGAGAGAGATAGAGAGAGAGAGAGGAGGATGAAAAGAGATGGAGAAATGACAGAGTAAGGGGTGAAGAATGAGTGAATGTGGGTGGAAAAGAAAAGAAAAGTAGAAAAAAAGAAAGTGACAGAGAGAGTTAGAGAGACGCGGTTTTGTTGCCATCATCATTGTTGAAATTATTGATATTGCCAATTACCAAATGTCCATTTGTGTACTGGTCACTTCTCGTTAGCGTTTCTTTGCCCATTATGTACCATGCATGAAGTCATGCTACTTAGTATTTAATTAGACATTTTTATTATTTTATTCTATTTATAAATGGGAGAGGAGGACAGACTATCCCTATATCAGCACTAAGGCCTTCAATGGGCTCTGTGTTTGCATACTCAGCCCAAAGGTCAGAGGTCAAACTCCTACTGTCTGCTTGCATGAGGAGGTCAGACAGGAGGGCTTTGTCCTGCGGTTCATCCACACCACGCTGTAGAGAAGCTGCTGCCCAGAGATATCTGGTTTTTGTTTTGTATGACTGAGCTATCAGTATCAGTTATTGTTTTGTATAGCTGAGCTTCCAGTATTTGGTTTATCCTGTGTTTTGCTGTCTTTGAATCTCTATGTATCTTTTTTTTCCACATTTTTTTTACCTATATCTCATCTTATATGAACTATATACCATTATTTTAGTATACTTAGTATATCCTATCTTGGTTTCAATTCAGTTCAAAGATGCTTTATTACTATTAAATGCAGTGTTCCCAAAGAACAGAAAATAACTAGAAGATTTCTCTGTCTGTCTGTCTGTCTGTCTCTCTTTCCCTCTGTCTTTGTCTTTCTGTCTGTATATCTGTCTCTCTTTCTCTCTCTCTCCCTCTCTCTCTCTCTGTTCTAGTGTGTCCGTGTCAGAGGTGAGCTCCTCGGTGAGCAGCGGAGGAGGTGGAGGAGGAGGCGCGGGGGAAGACGAGGAGCAGGCCCTGCTGGACCGGCTGGCCAAGCGGGAGGAGCGACGGCTGCGGCGCCTGAAGGAGGCGCAGGACCGCCAGGAGGACAACAGTCAGGAGGAGCGCTCATCGTTCCGCCGCGGACGCTCATACGAGCCAGAACCTGAGCCGGAACCGGAGGCGGCCAAAGAGGAGGAGAAAGTGGAGGAAGAGGAGGCTGTGGTGGAGCAGGAGGAGGAGCATCAGCCAGCCAATCAGGTGGAAGAAGAGGAGAGAGAAGAGGAGGTGCAGAGAGTGGAGAAGCCAAGAAGATCATTCAGACACCAGGTGGGACTCGTGTGCTTTTCAGCATCACATCCTCTGTATATGTACTTTATGTACATGGAAATTAAATACAGTATATAAAAGTGTGTTGTGCATACTTTATGCACAATTTACAGGGCTGTTTAAGAATATTTTATACACACATACATTAGGAATGTTATTATTGCAATATTATGATATAGAAGATTAATCTTCTCACCTGTCTGTCACAACATGCTTTAATTGAACTCATTAGATAGCATTTTATTAGGTAGTCAGGTAGCTAGTTACAGCTAGGTGTTTAGGCAGAAGGTTTTGATTCTGACTGAATACGCCAGACTCGATTCAGATTTGATCTGGACTTGATCCAGATTTGAATCCAGATTGACTCCTCTGTGTAGGAGGATACTGAGGAGCCGGCATTATCTCCCGAGTCAGTGGAGGAGAAATCTGAGCTCTCAGGTGAGGGAGGAGTTTCGGTAACACCTGAAGCTGAGGGGGAGGGGCTAGGAGGGGATGGATTAGCCCCACCCTCTGATGTAGATGGTCCGGAAGCTTCTGTTGCCCAAAATGGGGTAACAGAACATATTGAGACTGAGACGAAGGAGGAAGAGGAGGAGGAGGAGGAGAAGGAAGATGATGATGAAGAGATTCCTGAAGGCAAAGATGATGGTGATGATGATGGTGATGATGTTGGTTTGGTAAGACTTCTGTGTGTGGTGGTTTCACACACATGTGCATGCTCACACACTCATAAAACACACACAATGGGTAGCATGCAGTCTAGTCTAAGGTTTGGAACACTGAATTCTGTTGCTGTTTGCTATGTATAATTACTGTAGCCAACATCAGAATGAAATGAAGACAAATACAAATAAAGACTAAACATTCAATTTCGGAACACTACATCAAAATTAAGCAAATAAGATTTCTGATAATAATTGATTTTAGTTGCAAATAATACAGTCTGATTGAGAAAAAACAAAAACAAAACATCTTTAATGCCTTAATTTACCAGTGGAGTTTTTTTTTTTTTTTTTTTTTAAATCAATCTGAACATTCCTGGTGGTCCAGAATGTTTTGTATTGTATAAAATTTGGACAGTGACAGAACAGTGGTAACACTAGACTGATGTCATGCTATGTACTCACCGAGGACGGCCCAGTTCCAGAGACTCCTCGGAGTGTGTGTGTGTTTGTACTTGTGTGTGGTCACAGCGTGCCCACTTTAGTGTGAGTGAGTTCACCTGCGTGGTCACAGTGTGTGTGTGTCACGGCCCACGGAGTGTGTTCACGGAGGCACGGTCGTAGCGCGTGGCGGTGGTGTTTATGCACCATGGGGAGTGCGTGTGGGATGTGTTTGTGTGTATGAAGTGGAAGGGGGTGTGTTTAAGCAGACGCAGTGTGACACAGTACCACGTGTAGCGTCATCTCTGTGTGTGTGTGTGTGTGTGTGTGTGTGGGTGGCATTTTTTCCCCACCACTGATCTGACACCAGTCACTCAAAGCACCTTCACTTGAGCTGCACATCTTCAGTTTAAACCCAGATTTATACTGCTTTTATTTGTACAACCTCAGATAAGACCATCCGTTTATACTTAGCCCAACCATTAACATGACAAATACACTTTGCATGTGAAAAACAAACGAAAAATGAAATCTCGAGTGCAAATTTAATTTAAGACCAAATTCAGGGGATTAAGAAAGCCAGTGTAATCTAATCTAATTTAATCTAATCAGTATCAGTATTCACTCTGTACCCCTTTCTGAGGGGCCCAGTTTAGTGTGTGGAATAAGAGTGAAGTAAATCTGGCCTGCTGTGTGTGACTTTCTCTCCTTTACTCCCCCCAAGGTCTCCTCTCCCATTACAGAGCCTTTGACTAGCATTAGCACTTTAACTAGCATTAGCTACTATGTTGGTTGCCACCTGTTTCTGACAAAAATCCTCTAAATTTTGACAATCAAATCAACCTTTTTGTTTGTAAGCAATGGCGCCCTTCGCACATCTAACCCAAGATAAAAAATCACCCTTCTACATTGCAATTGTATAGCTCTAATTTCTACTGTTTTAAGCAGTCATTGTTAACATCTTGAGCGTTTATATTTTTTCTTTACTGGCCTGTCATCACTTCCTGTAGCACCCTCGTCATCCGTCTCTCCACCCATTTTCACGATAAAACTTCACTCTCATTTTTCTAGAGCCAATAAGGCTGTGCACAAGTTTATGGACATAGGCACGCTACAATTAAACTGAAATGTACATTTTGCACAACATGTACAAAAATCCGGGACATCTCATCTCAATTTTTTTTTTTTTTTCCGGGACAGACCATGAAAATCCAGGACAATCAGGAAAATCCGAGACAGGTGGCAACACTAGCTACTATGTTGGTTGCAATGCAATTTTCTTTTGCCAACCAACTAAGTCGCTAACTAGTTAGCAACTATGCTTTCGAGAAACGCACCTCTGACCTGGCGCCTGTTTCCCAAAAGCATACTTGCTAAGATTATAAATAACCAAGTTAACTATGTTAACTAAGCATAACTAAGCAAATATGCTTTTGGGAAACACATCCCTGAGCTATAAGTAATGGCTAAGTGGGTTCCCAATCCACCTAGTTGTTAATTATGGACTGATGATCACTTATTAGGCTATTGGTCGAAGTTTTGCTATTAATAAAAGGCCCTGTAATGGAAGCCTTTATTTCTTAAGGCCTTTTCATATCTGTATAGTATTTCTTACAGAATATTAGATTGCAGATTTTCTTGTGTTGGCTTGTTGTCGGCACAAATTATGTTGTGATGTGTGCTAATTTTTGACCTTTGACCTTGTGACCTCCTGCACCAGGTGAGCCAAGAGGATGAGACTGTGGGAAGGAAACAGCAGAATGGTGGTCTCCACGACGATAGCTCTACCAGGCACAAGAAGCCAGAGAGAACCCTAAGGTGTGAAATCGACAAACACACACACACACACACACACACACACACACACACAAATAAACAAACATACTGTACTTCCACATATTCATACTGACAAATTTACAAATGCACAATTCATATCATACAATGTATAACTTCTTGACCTTTTAGTGCTGTCAAAGATCAAGTGGAAACATTGCAATGATGTGGAGCTGGTGTTGTTTTTGTTTGTGGTGTGCAGTATTTCAGACCTAAATATGTCTTTCTAGGTCAGGGTGTGTATGTTTAGTGGTTTGGGCTGAGGATTAGTGTTCTGATGGCTGACCTTGGTCATCCAAACCCAGGTACATCAAGTGACACGATTAAGTGTAACCTAATACACTGTCACCTTAGACGAGGAAACAGTGACTGCTTCCGTGTGTGTGTGTGTGTGTGTGTTTGTCTGTAAGAGTCTGTGTCTCAATGAGGTACAAACAGTGAGTGTTTCTGCAAGCAGTGGTGTTTTTGTGCATTGTTGCTACTAGATTACTCATTTGTGTGTGTGTCTGCTCTCTCCTGTGTGTGTGTGTGTGTGTGTGTGTGCTCTAGCCGTGGCAGCCTACGTTCACCTGAGACTCCAGCAGCGTCGGCTGCGACTCCCGAGGAAGAGGACGAGGCTCGCCTGGAAGCCGAGCGCAAGCTGGAGGAGTTGCGTCGTCGCCGCGACGAGACGGAGAGCGAGGAGTTTGAGCGCATGAGGCAGAAACAGGTGGAGGCCGAGGTGGAGCTGGAGGAGCTGAAACGCAAACGGGAGGAGCGCCGGAAGGTGCTGGAAGAGGAGGAGAGACAGCGCAAACAAGAGGAGGAGGAACGCAAGTTCCGTGAAGAGGTACAGTATACTAGCCTGGCTATTGCCAAACTACAGTATACTAGCCTGGCTATTGCCAAACTACAGTACACTAGCCTGGCTATTGTCAAACTGCAGTACACTAGCCTGGCTATTGCCAAACTACAGTACACTAGCCTGGCTATTGTCAAACTGCAGTATACTAGCCTGGCTATTGCCAAACTACAGTACACTAGCCTGGCTATTGTCAAACTGCAGTACACTAGCCTGGCTATTGTCAAACTGCAGTATACTAGCCTGGCTATTGCCAAACTACAGTATACTAGCCTGGCTATTGCCAAACTACAGTACACTAGCCTGGCTATTGCCAAACTACAGTACACTAGCCTGGCTATTGCCAAACTGCAGTATACTAGCCTGGCTATTGCCAAATTTCAATGTACGAGCATGGCCATTGCCAAACTACAGTACACTAGCCTGGCTATTGCCAAACTACAGTACACTAGCCTGGCTATTGTCAAACTGCAGTATACTAGCCTGGCTATTGCCAAACTACAGTACACTAGCCTGGCTATTGCCAAACTGCAGTATACTAGCCTGGCTATTGCCAAATTTCAATGTACGAGCATGGCCATTGCCAAACTACAGTACACTAGCCTGGCTATTGCCAAACTACAGTACACTAGCCTGGCTATTGTCAAACTGCAGTATACTAGCCTGGCTAATGTCAAACTACAGTACACTAACCAAACTAAATAGTCAGAAGTGATATTTAGTCTGGAGACCCACCTATTTATTTTGTCCAAATTGTCCAAAGCTGTTTATTTGGCGCTATAAATGTCTTAAGCATTTGTACGTCATTCATAGCCAGTTGTTTGATTGCCAGTGCATGAAAGGTGGTGTTGCAGTCCATACGCAACCTCACAAGTAAACATATAAATAAACATATATAACATTATCAGGATTTGGTAGAATATAAACCAAATTTGCAAACTGCCATCATGCTATTTTTTTTATTTTGTACAAAATTCTTTCTCATTCTCATATATCATCAGCGCTCAGAAACGTGTAACAACAGGGCTATGGGTCGATTCACTTGGGATAATCTCTTTAATCCCAAAGTCATTTTCTGAGGAATATTTATGTTGGTAGGAAGTTAAGAAAAGAGAAATGAAAAGGAGGTTCTGACCGTAGGAGCAAGCAGAGGGCAGTGGCAGGGGAAAGCCATTTGTACAATGTATTTTTGTTGGTAGGCACTTTTTAAACACTTTATTCTTTCACGTTATGCACAGCCAAGTAAGGAAAGCCAAGGAAGGGGGAAGCATAAGTCAGAGAAGACAAAAGCCAATTTAAACCTTTTCTTATTATTTTTGTTGGTAGGTAATTTTAAACAACATCCTAATTCATGTGTGAAATGTAAAGGCATGAGAAGGAAGGGTGAAAAAAGTAATATCCTCTTTTCTGAAACACTTTCTGAATTTAGTATAAAGTTACATTTTGTGTATATATTCTAAGGCCCATTAGCCTCTCTCCATGATTTCAAAAGAAGGCTGAATCTACTATATGAGGTTGGGGAAAAAACACACACTCTGTTGTTGTTTCTTCTTCTCTGGATAGTCTTGTTTAACATTCTGTTCCAGGACATTTAGTATCATTTCTTTTATGTAATACTTTTGTAAACACTTAGCCGCACAGTATAGATATACATTTCCATATACTGTGCTTTGTAAAATAGAGTGTCACATATGTTTCCTAGCCATGGAGACTGTGGCTCAGCATATCATCAACAAGACCATAACAGAGTTGAGCTGCTAGAACAGGGTGAAAGAATTGCCATTTTCTTAAGTCTTGTTAGTTCATTCTTGTTTTGATATGGACATTATCATGGCGTCCCAGATGATTCTGTCACACATTAGGCTGTGGTATAGGACTGAGATAGGTGAATGTAAACTTCTCCAAACACATTTGTGATAATGGAATGTGAAATGGTACAGTTTATATGAAATAGATGATGAAACATAATATTATGACATGGGGGCCTATATGTCAGACAAATATTGTACGCGCTCTCCTATACACGTATGGATATTCTTATCTCGTGACCTGGTGAGCGTAAACACATAACTCTCTCACTGCACTTTGGTCATTTTGGTTTCCTAGTGTGTAATGGTAATTTTTACGCATACACACACACACACACTCTCTCTCTCTCTCTCTCTTTCTCTCTCACTCACACACACATATACACACACACACACACACACACTCTCTATTTTTAATGCATGTGTGTGTGTGTTTTCATGCTTGATGGCGTAGCTAACATTTGGACAGGCCTGGGCCCATTCATCATGTAGTGTCTGGTGAGGGTCATGCTAGCCAGCAGTTTAAACAGACCCTTGGCTATCAGTAAAGCAGTGGCAGTGG
>JAODXP020000026.1:10673255-10675755 GCA_027497455.2 Sardinella longiceps | reverse complement strand
ATTGCAATTTAGTTCACACAGAATTCCTTTCTTCGACATTGTTTTTTTAATTGCATATTGTATGTCATTTGTAGGTATTCCTCCACCACAACACTAATCCAGAGCACAAACCACTAAACATACACACCCTGACCTAGAAAGAAAGAACATACAGTATTTAGGTCTGAAATACACCACAAACAAAAAAACAACAGCTCATTATCTCTACACATTAATGATGTTTCCACTTGCTCTTTTGAGAGCACTTAAAGGTCATTATGTTTATCAATTGTGCATTTGTAAATTTGTCAATATGAGTACATGCAAGTATGGTCTCTATGCTTGTCTATTTGTGTGTGTGTGTGTGTGTGTGTGTGTGTGTGCGCATTTGTCTCCTAATCCTTCATGTTACTAATGCCAGTTTCTCTCCCCTCTGCCACAAGCCCTCATTAATAATGGCACCTTCCTCTGCAGTTGTACTTTGTCATCATGTTTACTGTAGGTGGCACTGTGCTTAATTACTGCATGCAGTGTCTTGGTTACAATGTGTGTGTGTGTGTGTGTGTGTGTGTGTGTGTGTGTGTGTGTGTGTGTGTGTGTGTGTGTGTGTGTGTGTGTGTGTGTGTGTGTGAGTTGAATTGGACTTGGCTCACTGCTTTGGCACAGAAGAAGCTCAACAGGGTTAAAGCCATTGTAAAAATAAATTAAATGAATTCATCTCTCAAAAACAGATATCCCAACTTTTATTAGTTTTTAGAAATCATTTTTATTAGTGTGCATTCCAGTATATATCAATATAACTACAGTTGGATTGTTTTGGGTCCATAAACACAAAATATTTGTGTTTCTAAATGAAATATCTGTGAACTGTCTACCATTGCATCTCAGCATAGCTAATATTTTGTTCATATATCATGTTTGTTTTTGTATTTTTGTCCACTAAAAGTCTACTTCTCCCCTATGAAGTGATTTTCATTTCATAGAGTCACATAATCATACAATGGTACTGTAGCTACCCTTTGCCATGTTATGTAATGTTATGTATGACATCATGTCTACGATGGCAGCGAAGTTGACTTACATTGGCTCCGTCAATGAGCGAGCTGGGCTGGCATACGGGCTGAGTGAAGACGGCCCTGCAGTTTGTCTGTGCCAAAACTATGAGTGCTTGTCTTGCAGCTTTTGGCCTTGGAGACTATTCGTATTTGCTTTTCTTTCCATCACGCATTTCTAATCATTTTCTAATCAAATAACGCTCAGCTGTTTGTTTGTCTGTACTTGTGTGTGTGTTTGTTTGTGTGTGTGTTGTGTGTGTGTGTGTGGGTGGGTGGGTGTGTGTGTGTGTGTGTGTGTGTGTGTGTGTGTGTGTGTGTGTGTGTGTGTGTGTGTGTGTGTGTGTGTGTGTGTGTACTGTTGTGTAGTCAGCTATCGAAGAACACAGGAAGTTATGGCTCAGACATTCTACTGACTAACCAACCAACCAAGCACTTTGTCTTGCTGCTGCTTTGTGATCTGGACAAAGCTGTCTTTCTGTCTCTCTCTCTCGTCTGCCTGTCTGAGTTTTGGACTAAACCACACTGGTGAAGCCAAATGTAGGGTGTGTTTTGTGGAATTGTGTGTGTGTGTGTGTGTGTGTGTGTGTGTGTGTGTGTGTGTGTGTGTGTGTGTGTGTGTGTGTATTTGTGTGCGTGTGTGTTGGGGGGGCGGGGGGTGGGGGGTAGTTGCAGGAAAACGATTAGTTTAATAGGATTACTCAAGCCGCAATGTGAACGAGCCGACCTCAGACGCGCTTGAGAATGGGGAATTTCCTGTTCGGGGTATTTTAGGAGCTCCAGCCATTCGGCAGCAGAGCAGCAGAGACGGGAGCGAGGGAAGGAGAAAAGAAGGGAAGAGGAGGAGGAGAGAATGAAAGAGTGTGGGAGGGAGAAAGAAAGAAAGAGAGAAGAGAGAAAGGAGGGGTAGAGTGGGCTGGAGTGAAAGTGTGTTTGCACAACAAAGATTGTAACACAGAGAGTTAGGGTTTTCCTGTGTCACCCTTATACACTGGTGGTCTGTGTTTATGGCTACATCTGGATGTGTGTGTGTGTGTGTGTGTGTGTGTGTGTGTGTGTGTGTGTGTGTGTCTATGCATGCATGTGTCAAAGGGTGTGTACTGTATGTCTCTATACATTTGAAGCAACATGTGTTTATCTACAGACACCCATATCTGTGTGTAAGTGTGTGTGTGTGTGCATGTGTCAGAGGTTGTGCATGTCTCTATACATTTAAAGCAACATGTGTGTATCTGTAGACAAAAATATCTGTGTCAGTGTGTGTGTGTGTGTGTGTGCGTGTGTGTGTGTGTAACAGCAGTAAAGAATGCCTGTCTCCGTCCTCTAGCCTGACTGTAGTATATCATAAACATAACCACTACTTTCCCACACTGTAGGCCACACAGGCCGGGTGGGGGGGGATTGCTTTTCCTGGACTAGTGACAGTGGAGAGGGTGTGTGTGTGTGTGTGTGTGTGTGTGTGTGTGTGT
>JAODXP020000026.1:10638255-10668255 GCA_027497455.2 Sardinella longiceps | reverse complement strand
CTTCCTCTCCCCTGGAATCCTTCCTTCCCTCTTGCCCCAGTCCTGTCTAATACCCCTCCATCCTCTCCTCTTCTGGGATGGCACACTGTGGAGCAGACAACACCTTAGCTCATGTTAAAAACAGGGTTGGTGTATGTGTGTGTGTGTGTGTGTGTGTGTATGTGTGTGTTGTTAAAAAAAGAGTTTGTGTTGTGCATGTGTTTGTTATTGCACACGTGTGTGTGTTTGTGTGTGTGTGTGTGTGTGTGTGTGTGTGAGTGAGAGAGAGAGAGAGAGAGAGAGAGAGAGAGAGAGAGTGTGTGTGATGTGAGAGAGAGAGAGAGAGAGAGAGAGAGAGAGAGAGAGAGAGAGAGTGAGTGAGTGAGTGTGTGTGTGTGTGTGTGTGTGTGTGTGTGTGTGTGTGTGTGTGTGTGTGTGTGTGTGCATGCATACACATTTGTATGTGACAGCTAGTGCATGCTAGCTTTGATGGACATGCACATGTTTAAAACGATTCTGATGTGAGGACACCATACTTAATTAAACAACACTTAACTCTCTCCCCATCTTTACATCCCCACAGGACCTGAAGCCTGGAGACGTGACTGGCAAGCGCAGTTTATGGGAAAACATAGGCTCCTCCCCGGCCAAGGTAAGCCCACTAGTCTGAGGAAAGAAGAAAAAAAAAACTTTGTTCACCTGTCGGGTCAACAGGTGCAGAGGAGATTAACAGCAAATTTGGGGCTAGGCAACTCCTATATGACTGACAGGCCGCCTGTCCAATCCAAGTGCTTAAGGAGGGACTTTCCCCAGATTCCACCTACGATTTGCACAACCACATACTGTATACTGATGACATTGTGGCATTGCATGTGCAAATTTATTATTGCAAATAATAATGACATAGTGAGTATCATGCACTTAACATTTAAAGTGCCACTGACAGTGTCCAGTGGATTTCTAGCTCCATGATTCTGTGATTTTCAAAAGCATATTATTGTTGACCATTGACTTTACTGGCATCATTTTAGAACATATGAAGGATTTTAACCAGCAGCATGGATCCAAGCGCTAATGTTTGCATCTCTGACATTTTGCCCTAAAACTTACCCCGTAACTCATGGCCTAAAACAACTTGTACTTCACTTATGTCACCATAAGTGTCTGCTTATTTCATTTTAGTGTCTACTTATTTCATTTTACTGTCTGTGGAGTGATAAGGGTTAGCCATCTTTTCTCTCTACTCGCCTAAATGTTTGTTCTCATCGTAATGTTGGACTACATTGATTGAGTGTCGCTAACGTTTCGGCTAATTGGATTGCGAATGACAGATGACTTAATAACATAACATTGGCTGGTTTCCCATCTCTCTCCCTCTCTTCCTCTTTCTCCCTCCCTCCCTCCCTCCCTCCATGAAGACCTCAGATAGATAGTTGTCTCCATATCTGGAAAGAGGCCGACGAGGTAAAGTCATTTTTTACCGCAAGATGTCACGGCTGCTCTCGTTCCGCAATTTCTTCTCTCTTTTTTTTTTTTGTCTAAGTTCCTATCTCTGGATGGCCACAATCCTTTAGTATGATGTCACTCCCTTAAAGCTTGCCCCGTTTCACTCCACTTTCCTTTTTTTTCTTTTTTTTTTTTTGCCTGACACATTCCACTAACCCATGCACTTTTAAGCACTTTTGTTCTTTTCTGTTTCTATTTTTTAGCTTTATTGTTTGTTTATTTGTTTTTAGTATCTACTTTTATTACAGCCGTAGGTGGAATTGTGGGTCAGTTTACAAAATGGCAGCTGTGAATGCACTCTTAAATGTCTTCCAGGAACAAGGCGTCTAGTTTCACATGGGGAAGGGGGGCTATTTTAATTTGGCTGTCGGGTGTTGATCTATAGACCCTCCCACCAGAACTACAAATGAAACAAATAAACAAACAGAGGTGTCACCTGGGAAAAAAAATTCTCTCTATTTCTACCCTCCTATTTCCACCCACCCCATCACACCACCCACCTACTACACACAAACATCTTTTAATGACCTTCCGTTCCGCGAGGCAGCTTGGCCAGGGTAGCCATGCTGACGGCCAAGATTCAGTAGCCACTCTCTCTTGTCTAATAAGAGAAGGTGATCTCCTGAAGGGAATGTCTCGCCAGCTAAGACAGCTTCTGATCGTATCGGAATGATGTTTTATGACCGGAGCCTCATGAGAGGGTTTAAGCTTGACTCGTTTAGACACAATTGAAGGCATTAGTGTCTGCTGGGCCATTGATCACCTTTAAAAGCCAAGCTCATTTCACTTACAAAAAAAATAAAATAAACATCAGCTCCCTTAATTACTTTTAACACCTTGCTAAAAATGTTTGGCTGGTAGCAGTGTTGCTCTCTTAAATAAATACAGCATAAGAATGTTTCCCAGGTAAGGGCAAATAACAGTTTGATAGACATATCGTCGCTCAATCAATTTGATAGGGTGCTGATAAGGTGCTGAAAATGATTGGATGGCGTTTTTTCCGTCCTGTTCGTTCAACAGGTGACACCGCTGTACCTTTGAGCAAGACACTTAAGCCTAAGTTGCTGTCCCTGAAGAAATTGATAAGTCACTTTGGATAAAAGCATCTGCTAAATGCATAGATAAATAAAATAAATACAATTTGCATGCTGAATAAATGCCTTTAAAGGTCACCATGCTTTGGAATAATTTAGTGCAGTGATATACAGTAAACAGTTTAAGGCAGGTATATTGCTGATACCAATTTTTTTTTCAGTAGAGCGAGAGACTATGTCAGCTGACAGAAGAGTCAGGAAGAGTTTTATTTACAGTGACGTGCCCCAATAGCCTAGAATCTAGACATGCTCTAGCAGTAGCAGATTGATTTGCTCTGTGAGTGCAGTCTACAGGTATAGCCATCAACCATAGGGATTCGTTGTATTCAGACATTGTTGGTGTTTAGCCAATCACAACGCTTTATGTGTGCAAGGCCAATAAGTATATCAACAACATAAATTATTACCAGTAATGATTTTACCCTAACAATGGAAGATTGAGTATAATGGCAACTCCATCGGGCATCATCAATGGGTGCTATTACCCTGTGAGCAGCTGGTTTCCATCAACCATCTCTGGCCTTGGGGATGCTGCGGTCTTTGGTATTTTTTGCCCTCAATTGCACCGGGTACTGCTGCTTTCAAGGCACTAACTCCCCCATCCCTGCCCCAAATCTAGGATTCGGGTGAGGGCAAAAGGGTTTAGGGTTAGGGTTAAGGTGTAGTGCCTTTCAGACAGTGCTGCCTGGAAGGTGCCATTGAGGGCAAAAAAAACACCATTGAGTCTCTGCTGCACCCATAAGTGGCTAAGGGGGAGCATTGGCCGAGCCTGGGGCTGTGGTATGCCACAGAGCTCTGAGCCCCATGCCAGGTGGGCAGCTCCTTTGCCATGCTGACGCACGCGAGCCCACGACTCCACCACGCCAAGCAGTCTGTGGTGCCATAACGATGGAGAGAGGGAGATTTTATTATTATTTTTTTTTTTGTAATTATCCGTGTAATGTATTGGTATAATATCACTCTGACGCTGGCAAGCAAGTGGTGCTAATGACCAACTTTGTATTGGGAGAGGGAGAAGGGAGAAAGGAGAAGGGTTGGTTGTTTGAGACATTCAGGGAACGGATGGGATTAGTAATGCAGGTTAAATTCATTGCATAAATTCAATTCAAAGCATTACAGGGACAATACATATTCATTCATTCCATAAAGGAGTTACTGCATAGCGCCCCCTAGGCAACAAATCCAGACCAAAGCAGTAAATGTGCTCTCGTCACATTGCCTTAAAATGTTTAACCTTTAAGATGGATTTGGTCAAATGCAGCTTCTAATTCCCACCTGTACACACACACACACACACACACAAAGAGCACCAACTTACCCCAGCCCCCATACAGAGACAGACACCAAAGAACACATATGTAGGGTGTGATTGTGTGAATATGTGACCTGAAGGCCTACAGTACATCTGAAATATCCATCTGGCATGCATCACAAAAAAAACAAGACATACAGTACACTTTCAGGTAAACAAGGAATGAAATAGTCACACATGGAAAAGAGCACTGTTACAACTGTCTGTTGTAGTCCATGCTTTTTCTCAAACACTACCAGTTAAACAGCGGTAGCTCAGTCACATTTTTATTAGCATGTGTGGTGTGGGTTGGGGGAGAGGGGTCACAGTGGTCCATATTTTTCAATAGATGACTCCCATATAATCTTCATTGATTCCCCAGTAACAGGACACACTCACAGTGCGACTGCATGGCTTATGACACCGTAGTTAAATGTGTTTTATGTGAATGATATGCTGAGTGACACTTTCTCTCTTTCTTACTCCCTCTCACCTCTTGCCCTTGTTGTCTCTTCTTTCTCTCTCTCTCTCTCTCTCTCTCTCTCTCGGGATCGTCCACCAACCAGGTGTCAGGCAGAGGAGAGAGTAAATCAGTTGCTAATGGTAAGTGTCAACTTTTTTCCACTATCTGAGGTTTATGCTTAAGTTAAGTTGTATGAGTGTGTGTGTGTGTGTGTGTGTGTGTGTGTGTGTGTGTGTGTGTGTGTGTGTGTGTAATGCAGTAAGAGACTGTGTTCATAAGGTAGTGTTTGTCTGTGTGTGTGTGTGTGTGTGTGTGTGTGTGTGTGTGTGGGTGTGTGTGTGTGTGCGTGCGTGTGTGGTGTTTATGGACATGGAGAGAGTGAGGTATGCTAAACAGAGAAGGACTGTCACTGTAAAAGGACAGGAGTCAGACTGTGTGTGTGTGTGTGTGTGTGTGTGTGTGTGTGTGTGTGTGTGTGTGTGTGTGTGTGTGTGTGTGTGACAGACATGCTGGGGCATCTGGGTAATTTACAATGGCCCTCTCTGCCCTCCACCTTCACCTCAGGCCTGTTGTGTGGAACAAATCATTGTTGTCACCAATACACGTGTGTGTGCACGCACACACACACACACACACACACACACACACATTCTCTCTTTCTCATACCTATACTCACTGTCTCTTCCTGGCCTGAGAAGTGCATTGTGTTCTATTTCAAATGACAGAACCAAGAGTACCCTCTCCTCTGCCCCACAACACACACACACACACACACTAAGAGAAGATAGGACAAGATGGCCTTCTTCTGTTCTTTCTCATCATCCTTTACCATCAGCACTGTCTCCTTCTCAGGCCAACTTTCATTCAACTTCCTGATTTTTCCTGCTTTTTAAGTATTAGTGTCAAATAACTCACATTCAACCACATTTTCCCATTTCATTGCTCTCTCCCTTTCTCTTCTCTCTCTCTCTCGCTCTCTCTCTCTCCCCCCCTCTATCACACACACATACACAGACAGACACACACACAAGTATTTTCCTTTTTCTCCCTCACATACACACACTCACACACACACACACACACACACACACACACACACACACACTCAATCCTACCCCTGACCTGAATTCCCTGGCTGGCTGTGGGGATAGAGCGATGATGCATGTGGCTTTGGTGCACGGCAGCTGGTTTGTCACATTACCCGCACACCCTTGCCCAGATTAGCACGCTAGCACTACTGTAGCTGCCTCCGAAACAAGGAGCCACTTACCCCCCACTTACTGCCCTTAAAGGTGCCTGTGTCACTGACTCAAGATCAGTCGTAATTGTCTGAGGGACACCCAGGTCCTTAGCATCCAGGGCATGCCTACTTGTGGAGCCTGTGATGGATACTGTTTAGTGTAGCCTGTCAACAGATTTGCTAAATTATGTTTAGAGAGGTGTGAGCACCTGAGGGGGTTAGAGGTGCTGAATAAAAATAGGTTGATAACAGCTTGCACGCACGCGCACACACACACACACACACACACACACACACACACACAACTTGTCTACAGTCACCTCCCTAAAATGAGTTGAGCCTCATTACTTTATTGAGCAAAGGGCGCACTATGACACCATGGAAACCATAAATCATTTAAAGGGTGCAGAAAGAAAGCACGCACGTCTCCAACATTTGACACCACTGCCTCAGATCTGTGCATAAACACACATACAAATGCGCACACACACACACACACACACACACACACACACACACACACACACACACACATACACTACACACACACACACAGGCATACACACAGGAATATTTAAGGAGGCTGAAAAGAGAGACGCTAGCTGCTTAGCAGTTTTTAGCGTAATCCCTTTTCTGAGCAGCCAGCATTAGCACCTAATCAAGACCAGACAGCCAAAAAAAAAAAAAAAATCTTTTCCTCTCTGCTCTTCGTGTTTACTGGCAAGCCAAGCACCAACCCCTTCTCAGCGTTTTTCCAGAAACTTCCATTGCAGCTATGCCATAAGCCTAACCTGTTGCCATAGCGATTCCAGATAGATGACCTTAGAATTGTCAGATTTTCCATTTCTAGCTCCTCACAGTGTTGTCCTGTCTTCTCTTTGTCTTCTGCCAGGAATGGGACACTAGTGATACAAAGAAGTAACGAAGAAACTGCACGTCCATTCCCTTGATTTTTTTTGTTTTGTTTTTTCTTACCCAATGCATTTTTGTTTTGTTTTTTTTTGTTTTGTTTTTTTTCTCCATACCAAAAAGAGAAGAAAAGAGAAGAGAAGGCTTCCTTAAAAAGCAGCCCAAGGGTATTGAATGGAGAGGAAAATGACTTAAGAGTATATATAGTAACACTGTCTAAACAGACCACTACAATGTACGGTCATATTTACGGTGTAGTACCCCCTTTGCACAGGTTTACTTTTACGGAAACTATGCTGTGAAATTTGGACACTTTTGGAATTATGATTTGATATATATTATGTATTTTATATGAAACCACCTACAAAAAAACAAATAGTCATGTCAAAAGGTAAAAATAATCATACATACTGTACTATGTGAAGACAATCACAACATTAAAAAAAATAATAATGACAATGATTAAAAGGTTTTATTTAGCACATGCATGTAATCGGCCAGAAAATTCTCTTCTGGTTTCAGCTCTCTGGTTCACTCTTTTTTTTATTTAATTTATAATTAAAGCAAAGCTTCACATATTGATATGTTATTCTTGTTCACCTGTTCTGGATAGCAATATGAGCACCCATAGAGTAGCACATTGTACTTGTCTCGATCGTCTAATCAACACTTTATAATAGTGAAAACAAGGGTCTGAATTGTATAAGATAAACACATACTGTATGTTTTTGTTTTTTTATTCCGTCATGTCAACTATTAACTCTCTTATCGTATCACAGTTTCTTTTGTCTTACTCATGCCTTGACATTTCTTATAAGACAAACAGTATAGAGCAAAGCGAAACATTTGTTCTTTTTTTTTTTTTTTTACAGATACTCACTTGTGGAACATTGGTATTATAACAAGTAATCACTATGCTCATTTCTTCTTTGACATGTACTTTTTTACTATTTTATTTTTATTTTTATATTTGTAGCATTTGGCTTCTTCCTCTGATTTAGCACCTCAGCCGTTTCCAAAAGCCTACACTTAGCTGAGGAGTGGACAATCACACTGTCCATATACAGTACTGTCCAGGGGACCACTAACTTCAAACCAAAGCCCTTTTTTCACACCTAGTACAGGTGCTGGGAAGCGGAAAAGTGTCAGATCCATATAGAGCCTATAATGTCAGTCGACAGGAAACCCAGTTAAACACAACGCAACCCTACAGTAGATACAGTAGCATCTCTGTCAGGGAAATCCAAGGTTTGCACCTCTCCCAGTCTAGCCGGGCCATGACCATCCCCTTGAAGAAACTAGAAAAGCGCTCAGAGAGTGCAGACCTCCGCCAAGACAATGTGGTCACAGATGGTTCTGGATCACCGATCGCCACCAAAATCGAATCAGTTCTTACTTGTCCCAATACACACGTTGTCCGAAAATTTCATCCAAATCCGTGCAGTACTTCTCAAGTTATGTTGCTCACAGACACACACACACACACACAGACACACACACGCCGAGCAAAACATAACCTCCTTGGCGGAGGTAATAATTAGGAAAATTGAGCGGAAGTTTGTAGGAAGGCAAGGTCAGGCTACAAATAGGTCCTGATCAAAGTACTGTGCTGTGAATTCAGTTGTCTTACCAAAATCAGTCCCACGAGGTCTGGTCAGTTATATGGACGACCAAGTTGTTTTAGGCCTTTGTCTTGAAGGTGTGCCTCGTTTGTGTCACCCAAGACAATGGATCTAATATCAGTGGTCTTTCGTCAGAGGAAATCAAAGAAGGGAAAAAGTAAACTACAACCTAGACATTGGGGGTGATTTAAATCAAATGTGTTAGCAACTAAAAATAGTCCAATTAGCCTAAGAGGTTAGAGTTTGATAGAATTCCCCAGGGGACTCTCGCTTAAGAGTATCCTAAAGAAACTCGGCTGAAAATCGACATTTTTGCATTAAATGCTTTCTGATTTTGTTTTATTTTATTTAAAATATGAGGCAAAATAAATTGTCATCTTGGATAGGCATGTACACTAGAGGCATTTCAAATTCACTTTTTTACTTTTATGAGGACAGAGACTAGGCTCCAAGCCATTGTCATGGACCAGTGTTTGTTGTTTGTTTTTCTTTTGGCTTTTTTTTGTAACTGATGCATCAACGGTATCATAAGAGGACTTGTCTGCAAATGTGTAATATCTACTTTTACAATGTATGAGTTTTAAAGGTTTGGTAATAGACTACCATGCATTGCATTTCAGGTTGGCTCGATCATTTAGCATGACTCTTAACTAAAAGGTGTCAGTGTCTTTTCCCAAAATTATATTTATGTATTAAATATGTTGTTTTTTTTATTACTGATTTTTGATATTTAGACATCCATTCAGGAAAACGACTACATTCCATCACTATTCTCACTTTCTTTTTGTCATGTTCTCGTCTTTCATTGTGTCTGTGTTCACTCATTGCGTAGAGGTTACACTATACAGGCCGCACCATCAGTAGCCCATGTCATCATCATGTTTATCCTCCTAGTCATTAGTGTCATACAGAATGAATGTTTAACTCTTGTACCATTGACCAACTGCAATAAAGAGATACATGAGGAAAAAAACATACTTGGCTCCGAGATCCTTTTTTCATTTGTTTAAATAACCAAAATTTCCAGGCGTCCGTTTCCCAACAGCATAGTTGCTAACTTAGTTGCAACTTACTTGGTTGCCAATGGGAAATTGCATTGCAACCAACATAGTTGCTAACTTAGTTAGCAACTATCCTTTTGGGAAACAGACGCCAGGACCGGAAGTTAATGATAATATTATGAGAACTTCACAGTTGCTACATGTAGTGGGCCATTCTGAAAGGACCAGTTCCAGGAACTTCTACCAATCGAGTACTTATTTTGGGGTATGTGCTTCAAATGGGCCTGAAACTTGTTAGTGGGAACGCAACGTATTGGTTGTTGTAGCTTGGCAAGGATGATGATTTTGGCAAAGAAGTCTCTGGTAGAAGGCTAGGCTGACATTTATTGTGTTAAGAAATTTTTGAAGCCATACTAAATTTCTGAGCCTACTTAGTCTGTTATATTTGGCCAAATTGCTTCTGAATCATGAAATACATGAGAGATAAAGTGAGCTTAATATCTCCTTTGTAATCCATCCATCCATTATTTTTCTGAGTTAGTGACGTCGGCGCCAAGATTCAAACAGGGCCATATTTTGTATGGAGACATGATGGCTGAAAATACCAGGCCAGCAATTTGTCTATGTCACCTTCCCTCTGCCTAGAATGTCCCAGAACTTTTTCAGTGGAAACGTGGCTAATGTACAGTTTTGTTTTGTTTTTTTTCCTTGTTACTAATTAGCTAATTAAATTACATTCATAAAAGGCACAGTATTGAATAAAAAATAAAGATTGCACAAATACAATACAATATCTTAGTTTGTAGTACAGGTTGACCTATATTGTAGTTGTAGCATAGTGTAATATAGTAAGATGTGTATGTCCACATTTAGGACTATGGTTAGTAAGACGTCATGATATGCATGTGTTGACCACTGTGAGCATTACTGCTGTAATCAGTGTAGGTGGTAATGATGCCACCATGATGCCACCAAGCTCTGGGGACCTCAGTATGGAACTGGAACAACTTTGTTTGATCCCTAACAATAGACCCGACAGCAGTAACCAATCAGAAAGCCCAAAGGGGAGGTGACATGCCACCCCCAAGGTTGTATTATGTGAGCCTAACAGTGGGCTTACCAGCTATCCGCTCCCTGGACCGGACTGCATAGCCCTCTGGCCATCTCTCTTCTCGTCTTCCTCCTTCATTCTCTCCTGGTGGGGCACACAGGTAAGTGGGAACACACACACACACACACAGGTGTGGGTCCGTCCGCACATTTTGCGGCAGTCTGGAGAATGCTTGATTCAGGAGAGAGGCCCTTCTTTACCTGTGAAAGGAGTCCAAATGCCATTTGTTTAGGGTAGGTGAAGAGGTATGTGTGCTGTAGATCTTTAAGAGGATTAGCTATGGAGCTACAGGGTGTAAATGAATGTGGATGAGCTTTAGGGAGGCTGGCAGTGCCAGAGGTTCTCAGATGGCAACAGCTGGTTTGTTGATGACTGGCAAAGACTGAGCCTCCGTTGGGACTGGCAGTTTACGTGCTTTGGGGTTTCCACTACTTAATGCGGATTGAAGGGGGGAAAACGCGTCGGCCAGCCACGCATTCCTGCGAGCACCCAGATAGATGGGGTGTTAGTTAGTGTGTCGTTTCAGGAAGAGTGAAGCACGACATGAGCGACAAAGCAAAAGCGTGGGGGTTAATGTTGGCAGGTTCGGGGAAGGCAATCAGGCTCAGGAAGGGATTTGGAGCAAAGGCTGTCAGCTTTGGTAATTCATCCCTCAAAACCAGGCCCAGCCTCTACTGTGCTTGTCTTTCTACAGTACAGATGCACGTGGAGGCAGGTTTATGGGATCGATCGTAATAGTTTATGGCTTGTTGTGTATCTGTCAGGTTCTATTTCAAACCTGGTGGCTCTTCCTGTGTTTGGTACCATGTGTGTATGACACTCAAGCAATATGTACTGTAGCCAGAAATACTGACAGGAAAAAAAATAATAAAAAAATGGTATGCCAAACACTGTCGATAAACTAAAAATGATTTTAAAGAGCTGACCTAAAAGTGTTACCATTCTCCTTGGCCTCTACTCCTCTTTCTAATAATCTCACAATATTTTAGTGTCGTCTTACCATCATATCATTTTTTAATTAAAAGAGTCTTGGCGGTCATACCAAAATCCCCTGAAGATCACCTGCAGGTCATTTAATGGCTGAATTGAAGAAAAGACTTGTTAATACCCATAGAGTCAACACAGAGGAGCCAGGGAAGATGATGGATGAGGTAGCCAACTCAGGAACGCAGTTAAATATAGAACGTGTGTGTGTGTATGTGTCTGTGTGGCAATGCAGCGTGTGATTTACCATGTTAAAGTGAGCAGAGGCCTTGGATGTTGGCGGCGGGCAGCCAAGTCCTTTGTCTAGCCGGGCAGCTCACACCTGTTTAAAGTCATACTTTATTATTCTTAAAAATAACCCTGTGTCCATACATCACCTGCTGGGCCTATTTTATTACCGTCCTGATTTATAACTGGTAAGAAAAGATGTCAGGAGATTTTGGTCCCGCTGTATGAGACAATATTTAGACTGCCACACCCTGCATCAATAAACAGAATTATTATCATAAACATTGATATGATTTTTGTTGATAATTGTTTTGTTTTGCGTGTCATATGTCAACGATGATTACCATTGTTAAGCTATTATTACAACTTTTGCTAGCAACAATAACATTAACATTAATATCAAACGGGCTTCCTGAATGACTTTAAACAATTTTATTTGCACAGTTAGAGTACAAAAAAAAACTGTGACTTGACACAGTAGAGACGACGGTGGCTAGTTTTTCTTTTCCGTCTGCAACGCCAGAGACGGTAAGCCCTGGCCAAGAGGAAATGACTGCGGATTAAATTCAGAGTTGTTTAAGGCTGACGCTCCCATGACAGCACCCTCACAGCCAGCCCCGTAGTGAATCACAGCTCTACTGCCGGCCGCCTGGTGGGAAACGCTATTTCGCACCGTGCCAAAGTCCTGCCACACAAACTCTGTGCTAGATTTGCTCATTCCAAGGGTATGCTTACGGTACATTGGCACTTAAGAAGCTCTAACTAGATAAAATAGGCCAGGTGAATAGACTAAAATAAGTATACTAGTTTTGTAGGTTAAATCTTCATCAAGAGATGCTCGGGGGGGGGGGGGGGGGGGACAATAAGTAGTCACAAATCTTAAGCTTCCTGGATTTTCTAAGTGAGGCATGAATACTATGTTAATATTCTGTTTCTTCTTTCTCTCTTTTTTGTCTTGGCAACCAGACACCGTCTAGACATGTCTGACACAGAGGAAGTGGTGGAGGAGGAGGTGCAGTAAGTATGACAATATTTACCCATAATTCTCCTCTCTGACCTTTAACCTCATCACTGTATGCATCAGACTGCCAGCATTGCTGTCATGCAGTGCAGTGTTCCCAATACCTCTGACAGTCTCCATGTCACCTGACTGTCTCTCCTCTCTATGTTCTTTTCTCCCCTATCTGTTGTCTACTGTCCAGGGAAGAAGGTAAGAGTTATTAGGACTCTGTAACTAAGCTACTTAAAACAACAACAACAACAACAACAACAACAACAACAACACCCAGAGAGCTAAAAACAAATGACAATGACAAAACAAATAAAATACAATGTTCATGGACACATTTTTGTTTATGGGTCAAATTAATACTAATCGTTTACAACATGATTAAGTTTTGATAAAATTGTGACTCACTAGCACCAACATGCCATATTTAAATTCATCTTATAGGTAGACCTTCCTCTGTAGGCCAATAGGATTATCTAACACAACATTTTGTTCCTTTCGAACAACCTGTTTGTTGTTGTTGTTTTGTTTTGGTTTTTTTTCATCCTGGGATACATTTCCTAAAATCATAGTTGCTGACTTGGCTAGCAACCTTTTCAGTTGCAATTCTTTTGCCCACAGTCAACCAACTAAGTTGCAAACTGGTTGGCAAATATGGTTTTGGAAAACACACTTCTGTTTTGCTTAGATGAGTTCTGACGTTACATAAAAAGTCACGTAATGAGTATTTAACACCTGCGAATCCTACACCTCTACTGTGATAATGCTAAAATGACAAATTATGTAGTCTCTGACTTTCCAGTCACAACGTTTCTGAAGTACAACAATTTCTTCTCTCATACAACAAAATCCAGTGGTCAACTCAATGTTCTGACAAAGGTACTAAGATCTCTGGTGAAAGAAGTCGATCTTATACAGATTGTTCGGTAACTTGGTGAGATTGTCATGCTGCAACTCCATAACAACAAGGAAACGTGTTGCGAATGACTGATATAGCAACATTAAATGACAAAAGTATATACCTTTAGTGTTTAATGTTGTGGTTACTCATATACTGATTCATCAACCAATCAGTCATCCCACTAATAATTATTATGTTCTCATAGCTCCACCTCCTGAAGTAGAAGGTAATTCATTTTATTAATCTTTAAACCATGTGTGACCTTGCCATCATTAGTTTTTTTTTTTTTCCCCCTACTCTTTGCAAACGATTTTGTTTGCTTTTTTCCCTTACACTGCTTTATTAACTACCTCTCTGTTTTCGCCTCAGTGTCGCCCCCTGCTGAAGAAGGTAATGCATTGCTTGGCTTAGCGATTTCATTCCCATTTCCATCTCCATTGTAATAGCAATCAAGATAGCAAAGATGTCTCATCACATATTATTCTAATTACATGATACAAACGCCCCATGTATGTAAGTAAGTAATAAGTAATATAGACAACAGGCTTCTATATTAAATACAATCATCATCATCATCATCATATCTCTAACTCACCACTGCCGCAGACGTCAAATGTCTCTGAAATGACTCGTTAATGACAAATGCTAACAATTCCTGTACATTATTTAGTCCAGATGATCTAATTCAGTGCTTCAATTTCAAACCCCCCTTATTGTAGCACCAGCTCCCGAAGTAGAAGGTAATGTTTCAGAATTCTTTGTTATGACATTCAGGTAAACCTGACATCTCCTGTAGTACTGTGATTCATATAAGTAAATTCACATTAAAACAAGCTTTTATATTGCCCTCCTATTAGAAGCTCCACCAGCAGTTGAAGGTAGTCTTTTTTGTCTTCATACTTTTACATTTTTGTCATATAAGGCAATTATATTTATAAATTGATCCTAATCTCAGAATCATTTGAATAATTACCACACTCATTTCATGCCATCTTAGAGCCTCCACCAGCCGTTGAAGGTAATGGTCTACATTTTACTTCTCTATTTTACATCATAGTATAGAAGGATCAAATGAATATTTGCATAATTAACACACTCGTATCATACCTCTTGTAGAACCACCCCCAGAAGTAGAAGGTAAAATCTGTGTGAATTACTCACATTCTGATCATTTTTTTCCCCTACTCTCATCGCAGTAATAAACCATTATGCAATACCAGCCTACAGGCATTTTTTTTTTATCTAGGCCTAAATTAATGCTTATTAATGTCCATATCAAACTAATCCATTTCACATTCCAACAACTACAGAGCCTCCTCCTGCTGTTGAAGGTAACTATGCTTATAACGGCTTCTAATTTATCAACTTGTAATCTCTACAAGTGGTTACTACACTTCACTTCAGTCAGTCTCAGCACAGTGTTATTCACTCATCTCCAATAGCAGCCTACATGCATTTGTATCTAAATTAATACTTAATTAATGGTCAGTAAACTAATACGTTTCACATTCCACCACAGAACCTCCTCCTGCTGTAGAAGGTAACCATGCTTAACAGCTTCTAACTTATCAACATATTACTTATGCAAGTGATAATAAGTAATGAAAGTAATTTAAGTAATTATTCTCCTGGGGAGAAGTATATAGAGTAGATCAAAGTGGGTTAATTGTGGTAATGAAATTGAGACAGACCGTAATTGAGTGAGTAATGCTTATTAAAACTTGTACTGCTGATGAGCAAATCCATTAATCACGCTTTCTTACAACAGAGCCACCTCCCGTTGTAGAAGGTAATAACCACTTGCAGTTTCTCATTTAATTCAGAGAAAAGCTTACTGTACACATTGTGTTTTTTGGATATACAGTCACAATGGGTGTAACAACAGTAAGGCTAACTGCAAAGTCTGTAGGACTCAAATTATGATCTTTTGTAGCAGATATATTTTTTTAGTCAGAGAAACTATTCAGATTGAGCGTTGCATATTACAATGCTGGCTTCTCAACAGCAAACTAATTCATCTTACATTTTCAACACAGAGCCACCTCCTGCAGTTGAAGGTAACAACCAATGGCTTTCTAATGTTACTGACATGCATGCAACCACAGCTATAACAAATAAAGGTAGGGTAAGTTATTATTATTACGGTAAGTTATCTAACGTATTATATTTTCAAGAAAAGAAAATGGCATCTAAATAATTATAAATATTAATTTAAGAACTCCTATCTCATTGCTTATCCTACCCTTCATCTAAAGAAATTTGTTAAATTTAAAAAGATAACAACCCTGATAGATTATTTATCATTTTCGCATTTTCACAAACAGAACCCCCTCCAGCAGTTGAAGGTAATCACCCGACTATTTTTTTACTTTGATAAAAAAAAAATATATAACAGGTAACAATTCATTTCACAATACAATTTTTTTCAAGTTTTACTCCTTTACTTTTTGCTACAAAAAATCAGCTTTTATGGAGAGTAGACAAACTAACTAATCTTACATTCTTACTACAGAGCCACCTCCACCAGAGGAAGGTAACCAACTATCTTTAATGCGCTGTATTCTTTTATTTATTTATTTATTTATTTATTTATTTTAAATATTTTTTTCTTCTTCTTCTTAATGCTTAATAGGGGCAGTATTCCATATGCACAGATTCAACAAAGAACACACATAGTCTCACAATACATACTTTGGGAGATGATATGCTTACCGTGTAGTTGTTGTAAAAATATGTAATTTCATCAGTAATCACCAACTTTTTTTATAAGAGCCTAACACACACACACACACACACACACACACACACACACACACGTATGCACACGTACGCACGTGCATGCACACTTGCAAACACACATACACACACACACACACACATACACACACACACACAGAGGGAGCTTACAGCTGACATGCAGCTTGCATTGCCCATCCTAATAGCCTTTTGCTGCAATGCTGGACTATTAGTCTTGCAAATCTAGACTGACTGCTTATTGCACAGCCAGCTTCATTCACCCACTAACAACTTCTATATTTTTACTCCAGAGCCCGCAGCTGAGGAAGGTAAAATTGATTACCGCTGTCTGATTGCCACTGAATTACAAGACATTTTAACAAGCTAGTATTTAATGGTATCTATAATGTTGTCATTAAACCAGTGGAGCATTAAAAGTTTAGCACCATTTGTCAACTAAATATGAAATTATTGCTGGGGAATCTTGCAATAATTTGCAGTTGGCATGAGTGTTTGAGATCTGTGAAGAGGTTGTTTAAAAGATAGGCTAAGGAATACTACTTGCCATGGGCCTTATATGATTGAGATTTATATAACATGCAGTAACATCTGCAGGTATATATTAATTATCTTTAATTGTATTTAATTTGTATGATGATGACGTCATCCTGTAATAATGTATATTAACAATTTGTGACACCAGTCAGAACATTGGGTCATCATATTGCTCTACAGTTTTATATGGTGCAACTGCACTAAAAGATTAAATAAATGAAATAAGCTTGGCTCCACCATCACTGCAATAGGCTAATAATTTCCTTCACATAGAAAGCATAGCATATATTGTATATAATAGACTTTGCTGGGTAAAGTACTGTAATGATTGTTATGATGGGATAGTATGATATGTAAATAAGCAGCATTGTGTGGCAACTAAGTAGTTTGTCTGATGCTATGCTTCTTTTTAGCGATTTGCTAACCATAGTGTTTTTGGTAAATTATTTTATATTATGGTTTGGCCCAATATTGCACAGTTCATTATAACTTTAGAAACAATGCATGGCTAAATGTATGGTAAATCTTACAAAATTTCTTTGTGCTATCTGTTTTTAGTTGTTTCTTTGCATTTATCTTTTTTATACGTATTTGGTTTTTGGTTTAATTTTGTTCTTCAAGGTACAGTATATTGTATTCTACTATGTATGTGCAATTGGATGATGCCCTTTTAACTTAATATACCGTATATAATCATATTATACTGTAATCATCCATTTCATTATATTTCATTATATTATGATGTATTTATATTTATATTTTATTATAAATGTATTTATATATGTCTCTCCCTACCCCCTGCCAGAGGAGGAAGGTATGTGTGGAGAGAACTGTACCTGAGGTTGGGAAGCCTTTGTCTGATTCCAGTATCAATACCTTTGGCAAATAATGCGACCATGTCATCAGCCCCAGGGTTGGGGTTTACTGTAGTTGTTGTGACTGTGTCTGTATGTGTCCTCAAGCTCGCGAGTGAGTACATGTGTGCATACTCAAACTTTAGCATCAAAAGAATGGCCTTATCGTAATGGATGTAGTAGGTTTACTGGATTATTGAACAGCATTCAATCAATCAATCAAGCAACCAACCAATCAATCCATTAGTCAGTCAGTCAATCAATCAATCAATCAATCAATCAATCAATGTTTTAACTTGGAATTTAATTAATTAATAATTTATTATGTAGCCTACTGTAGGTTATGCTATGCTCTGGCATTGACTCTGTCAAACTTCAGATGTACATGTAGGCTTGTTGCTAAATAAATAATATTATAAATAATATTCATTGGTCGATTCAGGGTACATTCCCTCCACAAATTGTATAGACAGTAATATTGTTTTTTTTTGTCATCAACCCAGTCTTTTTTGCAGTTATTATTCACATACAGTGGATCAGACTGTATGCATCTTAGGGGCTTGGTCTGATTAGTAAATGTTGTCTGTTAATAATACAGATATTACTGGTTTGACCATTCATTATTACAAACTTATATTTTAAACTTCATCACGTAATTTGACTTACAGTATGTGTTTAGCCGATAGCACGTTTGTTTTTGTCTAACACTAATAATATCAGGTCAAAGGTATTAGGTATCAAAATCTGGAAGATTTAAATGGTTTTGATACCACTGGAATCATACTATTTGGAACTCACTTAGTTCTGGGTACCCAACAACATGTACAGTGTGTGTGTAAATGTGTTAATATGAGTTTCATTTTAAGGATTAACATCAGCCAACATTTAAATCTTTTTATACTTTTCTCCTTGTACACAACTACAGCTCCCGCAGAGGAAGCAGGTGATTTTTGCTTAGGGTTTTTATAAACAATGTTAAACAAAAATACTGTATTAATAAATCCCTGAAGTTCTATTTGATTGACGATATAAAATGTGTTTCTTTCCCGTCACACAGAACAAGCTGAAGGTTGGTGATATCATTTAGCTTTACAAATGTTCTGCATCTCTACTGTAAGTTTGATCAAAAATGTGTATACTTTCTTTTTTCCAATTACAGATGAGGCTAAACCAAAACCAAAGTAAGTATGACAGCTTTGTAATAGTCTTACACTCCTCCTGGTTAAGCAATGGTGTGGTTCAATTTCTTATATTTACAAATTACTTTGTTTTCAGGATGTTTGTGCCAAACCTTGCGGCTCCTAAGATTCCAGAAGGAGACAAAGTGGACTTTGATGTAAGCAAATAGCTTAAAGTCGACGTTTACAAGTTACGCACTATATATCACACAAGGACTCACACAGGAATGTGTTTGGAATTCAACAAAGTTTGTTCTCTCTCACTCTGCCTTTCTCTTTGTGTGGTATGTGTGTGTGTGTGTCTGTGTGTGTGTGTGTGTGTGTGTGTGTGTGTGTGTGTGTGTGTGTGTGTGTGTGTGTGTGTGTGTGTGTGTGTGTGTGTTTCTCCTTGTTTGTTTGGTACGTTTGTTTACATACCCTCCATGGGACAGGATATCCACAGGAAGCGTCAGGAGAAGGACTTGTCTGAGCTGCAAGCCCTGATTGAGGCCCACTTTGTCCAGAGGAAGAAGGATGAAGAGGAGCTCATTGCTCTCGTCAACAGAATTGTACGGGCCCTCTAAACACACACACATACACACACACACACACACACAAACACATATTTAAGTCAAAACAGCATCAATCAGACACCCAATTACATATTACATAAATTTGTGTGCTCTATTTTTGCATTTGTCCACTTTCTGATTTCATTTGTACAAATACAATGTTATCACTTGTTTTTAATTTTGTGTATGTACGTATGTGTGTGTGTGTGTGTGTGTAGGAGAAGCGTCGTGCAGAGAGGTCAGAGCAGCAGAGGATCCGTGCAGAGAAGGAAAAGGAGAGGCAGGCTCGTCTTGCTGTGAGTCCCTCCCATATTCCCATCCACCCAACTCTGCCTTTCATCTCATCTCTCTCTCTCTCTCTCTGCCACTCTGAGCCTATTTCTCTCTATGTGATCTGTTGTCCCAACACATGATGTGAGCATCGTCAATACAAGATCAAGATACAAGAAATCATTTCAATCCGACATCCTATGACTGTACTGTAATATAAGTTGGAATGACAATGCACTTTTAGTTTATCAAAATGATATAAAATATTTTTGTAAATTAATTGCAAATGGCTTTTAGAGGCTTTTGCATCTGAACTCATTCATATACTCAGGGGCGTCGTAGTGGGAGAAAAGGGGGACTGAGTTACCAGGGCCCCAAGTGGAGGGAGGGCCCTGAAGGAGTCTGGAAGTTTATTCCAGGGGTGAGGGGGACCCATGGCCACTGCTTGTACACAGGGCCCAGAATTTGGTGCTACACCCCTGCATATACTACAAACCTGTAATCCATTTTGAGAGCTGTCGGTTGAAAATGACATGAGTATGTTTCCCCCCCACAGGAAGAGAAGGAGAGGAGGGAGATGGAGGACCTGCGGAAGAAGCAGGATGAGGATGCCAAGAAAAAGAAGGCCCTCACCAACCTCACCCAGCAGCACGGTGGCCTGCAGCAGAAGGTGAGAGGAGCTCACAGCTCACAGGACAACAGCAGTGGATGGGACCGTTTCCCAAAAGCATAGTTGCTAACTACGGGTGGTATTCTCCCATGTGCTTAAGTCTAAAAAAAGGGCTTAGTGCAGGCTGAAACATATGGAGCTAAGCACTTTTTTGGACCTAAGTGCTTGGGAGAATACCGGTCTGAGTTAACAACTTTGTTGGTTGCAATGCAATTTCCCATTGCGAACAAAGTAGGCTAAGTTGCTAACTGGTTAGGCACTATGCTTTTGGGAAATGTACACCAGGAGTGTGACACTGTTAGCATAGCATGGCATTGATAGCATAGCATAGCCTAGCACATGCATTAGCATCACACCATCCCAGTCATATCATATATACATAAGCAGACATACGTTTTTTAGATAGACAAGCAGGCTGGTAAATGAGGGTTCACAGTCAAATGGATGTTGTTGTCAGTTTACATTCTTTCCTTCAGTGATTTGATACAGCCTACTATGCGCTATGTTCCTGTCAGTCTGCATAGGAAATGCCAGTTACTCTCCTGGTAGAATAGACTATGTAGTCTAAGTTAGTGTGTCAATCTGAAAATCCTTGTTTGTTTGTTTGTTTTCTGTGATGATGCACAGCAAACCGAGGCTCGGGGCAAAGGGGCTAAGAAGCAGACGGAGAGGGAGAAGAAGAAGAAGATCTTGGCGGACAGAAGGAAGCCACTGAACATCGAGCATCTGGCTGAAGACAAACTCAAGTAGGGGCCTTCTCAGAGCACATCTCTGCTAGCACACTGTAAAGACTAGCATACTGTTGCCCACATCATGTTATACCATCATTTCCACAGACATAGATAACTCACATTCTCTGCCCACTGAATCTCTCCTTCTAAGGCATGTTCAATGCTACACATCATTGTATCTTTTCACTTAAGATTGTGCTTGTGTCATTTATAGCAAGATAATACGAGCAGTAGCCTATCATAAATACAGAACCTCTAAACTTTGAGGGCAATTACTCTGTCAAACATCTTGATTCTTGAACATAACCACTCAGATTCTCAGAAGAAATGTCTCCTCTTCTCTTACCTTTTTTTTGTTGTTGTTGTTTTCTTTGTCGATGTGCTCCCGCAGAGAGAAGGCCACCGAGTTGTGGCAATGGATGATGGAGCTGGAGGCTGAGAAGTTTGACCTCCAGGATAGATTGAAGCGACAGAAATATGACGTAAGTTATTCATGCCCAGGAAATGTAAAAAAAAAAAAAAAAAAAAATGTTCTTGCGTTCCTGTGGTAGACATTTACTGTAAAAGATGCCATAGAAGAAACAGCAAGGCCAACAACTACAACCAGCAAACCCAACCATTATCTTAACAGAAAACATAGCTTTAGCATTTATAAATTTTTATAAACCACATAGGCCTACTGTAGTACACCAAAATTCAACCAAGTGGTTACTGGCATGAACGGGTATCACAACGCAGGTGAACTCTGTAAGAAAACTTGAGGTTAGCAATCTTGTGTGTATTTAACTGTCTTTCTCTAACTGTAAGTAAACAGGTAATTGTATGATGAGTTTTAGCATAAATTAGACAGTAAGGACACATACTTGGTAAGGTTATGTCCACACAGGCGTCTATGGAATGCCTGTCTAAAAAAAATGTGACTTGCTTTCAGATGAATGTACTGCAGACCCGTATCAATGAGCAACAGAAGTTGTAAGTAACTGAGCTTCACTGTTGTGCTGCTTGCTGTCAGTCGCTCTCAGTGTCGTCTCGTAGTCCGTAAGCTCGGGTCAAGGTGGTCGCTCGAAAACCCTTGTCAGGGTTGGACCGCAGGTGGACACAGGTGGATTAGAACAGGTGGTGAGCCTCTGTGAGGGGGAGAGAACCGGTCAGAACCCGTCACCAGACGGTCCAGCCTTCCTCTCTCTCTTCTCAGGCTCCTCGAACAGGCCGGGTTTTGGCAGTGTGTGTCGTCCCTTGTGCTTAGTGTGGCTTCCGATGTGTATCCCTTTCAGATTACTCAGCTTCTGGTTCGCGTTCAGGACCACCAGAGGTAAGTACACTATGGAGCCCAAGGGCCTGGTTACTTCCACTGGTTTTAAAGGCCTACCCCCACATGTGGACACAACAAAACAGTAGATTTAATAGATTGATAGATATACTGTACATAATCACTGAAGCACTAGCCTGACATAGCCCGCCCATAATACGAATGTTCATCCGTAACTATGGTCTGGGAACAGTCTTCTGGCGCATGTTTACATCGGTAGAGAGTCTACCGGCCAATAAACAAAGCTGATTAGACGAGCTGTCCAATCGTTTCAAACCAGAACTGAATGCCCTCCCTCCTGCACTATAATCGCGTCAGGTTAAAGAACCTCCAGACCATGAATACGGATGAACAGCAGTATTATGGTCGGGCTATGTCAGGCTACTGAAGCACAGATCAAATGAAAAAAGCCGCCAACTCAATAGGTTTGGCCCTGATCTTGAAAATGATTGCCATTCAGTCACCATTACCAAGAGTGGCTTTAAATTAATATAATCAGAAGGTCTTGTTGGCTTATTTAATCTTTTATGACAACCCTTATCATGCCAAAAGAGGAAGACAATTTACCAATACTGGGGTGTATCCAAGAAGGTGGTTAAGTGGTTGTCTTGTGTAATGTAAAAGGTAGTGGTAAACCTGATAAAAGAATAGTGTGTGTGCTCATTTTTTTTTTTTTTTAACTACTCAAAGCCATCAGGCTACTCTATTGGCCGGTTTACAGCTCTCTCTAGGTTAACTCAGCCAGGTTTACTTAACCACCATCGTGGAATACCCCCTAATCATCATGGTAGCTGGTATACGTATATGTATGTACATACTGTATATGGTATACGTATACGTACGTATAATGATAGAAAAGACTGCATAATGTATTTGGTGCCAAAGTCGTAAATTCAGTTCATCCACATGTGGGTTAAGGCCATTTAAAACCAAATGATCCCCCTGGAACGGGCCTGCCCTGCAAGATAATGCTTAATCCAGTGGTTGGACTGGGATCAGATTGTGGAAGTTGTTAGGATGGCTCATCTTGATCAGCAGTCCGTTTCCCAAAAGCATAGTAGCAACTTTTTTGGTTGCAATGCAATTCCCCATTGCCAACCGACTAAGATGTCAACTGATTTGCAACTATGTTTTTGGGAAACGGATGCAAGACCAGTATCCTCTGTGGCTCCTCTTTCTTTCTCTCTCTCTGTCCCCAACGCTCGTTCCCAATCATCTCATCATCATGTAGATAGTAGGTTAACTCATCACCATTTCCTCATCTCCCCTTAACTTGATTTAAGCCGCACACTTTTAACCAAAAAGAAAAAAAAACCAAAGCAGCACTTTACGACTACCCATGCAGTCGTTTGTAGAACGGTCTAAAGAAGAAAACAAAGATTTGACAAATAGAAATCACATAAAACTCATATTTTATATATTAAATATTTTATATTTTTTAAAAAATGTATACCTTGTACTGATACTGAAGTCTATGTAAGTGGAAGAAAGGTCATGTTGTAGCCTATTCTGACCATGGTCACGGTAAGTTTGTTATTGTGTTAAAGGTTAATGTACAGTTTTATAAACGTGGAAAGGCCATTAAAGTATGGTAAGATATAAACAGCTGCATAATAAACCCCCAGTTCTAGTCGCCATGATTTACAATGTGTGATGACATTTAATGGTTCAGCCTCTGTAATAGTTAATCTGCATGGTTCATCTGAGCATGCGGTGCCTGGTTGTTGTTTATGGAATGTGTGTGTGCTTGTTTTGCTTTGAAACGCATGTCTCTCGCAGGAATGGTACTATTCCACCCCCGGACTTCCTTTCTCCTTCACATTCTCCTCCATTTTCTTCTTCTTCTTTTTTTTTTTTAAACTTGCTTTTCCTTTTTCATAAGTTAATTTAAATTATATAATTTATGGTGTTAGATTGATATTTGGATATCTTTAAAAAGCGGTATTTATAGTCTGTTTGTAAAAAGCTTGAACAGAACTTTCCAGCAGTATAGCACTCCTTTCAAAAAAAAAAAAAAAAATTCAATTGATACTTTGATGCAGTTCTAGCGCCTCCTGCTGGACAAAGGCTTTCATCACATCCATAGATGCCCATAGCAGCTGTCATTTGCATCTTCCTCTCTTTACAGTGCCAAAGGTCGCGGCAAGAGCAAGATGGCGGGGCGTCTGAGGTAAAGACCTGTTGGCGTGCTGTTTCCATGGAAACAACGAAAAGGATGACTTCTCCTTCCCATATCAGAGCTTTAACATGCCGTAGCAATGCAGTGATGCAACTACACTACCAGATCACACCTGTAGAAGTAATAAACAAAATGTTGCTTTTGCTGTGGTACATAAGAGTGGGTTGTTCTTTAGAACCAAGCTTCTGCTTCATTTTAAAAAGATGTGCCTAATCTGTGCATGGAGAAGAAAAAGAATTGGATCATTGATAAGTAAATTTCTTGTTATTGATACTATTGTGATCGTCATCTTTCCCTTCTGTTGTCTTTGGATTTCTTTTGTTTCATGAAATTTAGGCCTAAGTGTTTGAGAAAACCTGTAGTTGTATCTTTTATCTACTTGACATTGCTGGATTGGGTTTTTTAAATTAAATAAAGACAGGTTTTTTTTAGGGTAATACATATCCTTTTAATGCATACCCCCAAACTTTTATAATCAAACATAAATGCCTCAAAAATATTGCGTAAATAAAGGAAGATCTACATAACATAATAACATTCATATTAAAAAGCAATATGAACAGTGGCATTTTTCTTCATAGGGTGGCAGTTGTCTGGAGTGATTTTTAGAAAATCTTGTTGGTAACATCCATAAAAAAATTGCCCATTTTACAATTTAAACACTACTACCAAATTATTATGTTAACCAACAGCACCTTCTCGAAAGTCACCCCTCAGTTACAGCAGTGCAGATAGAGATATTATATTACTATACATACAGTATTGAGTATAAGCTGTGCATGGAAGCGGTCCATGTGGTCACCTTGTGATCAACTTTCTTCTGATACTAACACGAGTCCACAGGTCTCTGGCACTTTTTGTTATAGTGGAACGGAAGGGCAAGCGGAGGTTTCTGAATGGTTCGCGTATACAGGTCAGCACCCCAGGGTGTGCCTCCTGCAAGTGTTCATGGGATACGTAGTTTATTCTCCGCAGCTGGCGGTTGTAGTAGCTTCGGAGGTCGCAAAGTTCCTCCACTGCTGTGTCGGAGATGATTGACACCTGTGAGGGGGAGTTGATGAGGGGCGGCTTTGGCGGAAGAGACGCATCCACGATGCCGCCGGCTGCTGCTGGGCGTCGCCTTCTTTTTGGGGTGGTTGATTTCCGTTTCGGTGTAATTCTGAGAGGTTCTGGAGCAATGCTTTTTGGCTCCCTCCTCTCCTCATCTACATCATTTGTTTCTAGGACATTAATTTCTACGTCTACCTCAACCACAGAGGAATCCCGCACTTTAGGGTTGGGCTCGTCCCAAGAGGGGATCTCAATATCCCCATCTTCCTCTTTTTTAGCCTGATTTTGATGATTCTTGTGTACTTTATCTAACCTTCCGTTCCCCTCTAATACTGGAACTGAGTTAGCTGAGGTCATATTCCCTGGTTCCTCCTGCAAAAAGAAAGGAAACAGTGTAAGAAAAACGCTTTTCAGTGTTTTACAGTCCCTAAGACGGCGGCTATATTTATGGCATTGCTGACGATGCATTGGTGTTAGTGTAAGCATGCAACATAATCGCATAAACCTATATGTGAATGAACCCCAATCGATGAGACCTCTACAAATGTAGGTGATTAGTAGGACAAACGAACATAGACCATAGCATGCATGTGTCATGGACAAACACATGGCATGAACGATTACCCAATTGCAAGCAATTTTGGAAGCATGGTGGAGACCGATAGAACGCATACACCCAACGAGCCCTGAAAGAGGTGTGTTGCACCTCTAGTGTTGGTGTGTTGAGCCATAAGTCTACATGCAAGCCGCACGGCTATTTAAGTAGACAAAATAATATACAAGCAAAATTTTTGCAAACTGTACTTTTGACATCTTCTGCCCAGAGGGTGGATGCAGAGAGGCAGGTATTAGTCTTGGTCTTTCTTGGGTTTCTTGGATACCGGCTTCTTTTCACCACTGCCACTGGGCCGTTTGGCCGCTTTGGCTTTGGGTTTGGGTTTGGCACTACCCTCTACTCCAGTGTTCTCAACCTCAATGACCTGGTGGAGAAACACAGGAGGTGTTTTAAGGCCTAGGGTAGAGGGCAGGGAGAAGACTAGTCGTTTAGCTTTAGCAAACTACGGGGAGAAAAGAGGGACAAAACTGTGTTAATGATGGATTGTTGCAGGTCCTCATAATGGCAGAGGGAGCAGAGACATTGATGAGTTCTGTTTGGGAAAGTCATTTAACCAAAGATGTTAATGACATAGAACTGACAGAACTTCTGAGAACAAAGATTTTTGTCATCATGGTACTGAAAAGAAAAAAAAAAAAAAAAAAGTGGAGAAGAAAAAATAAAAGAGTAACTGGAGTCACACATTTCCAGGAGGTCCAGTTTCAATTCCCAAGTGTTAAGAGTCCTGTAACTATTCTGCTGAACAAAACAAAAAAGAAAACAAAGAGTTTGCAATTCTTTGTCTAAAATAATTGCCTCCTTGTCAAGTCTGGCTTAAACCATAAATAAACCGGGGAGGGCATCCTCTAATACATTCACTAACCTCCTGAATGTAAAATCTAATTATAGAGACTTCATGGTATACTAGTTTCACTGCAGTGGGATGCCCTAGTCTCACCTCCTACTGCTTTATGTTCTTGTAAACATGTCGGCATATGAAATATATTTACGTCATTTACAAGGCTAATGATGAGCCTGTTGGGTAATGACTCTGCCTTGTGAATGGCTCCTGTTGTTTGTTAATGGTGATGCACCGCACCTCAGAGTGCAATGTTCTAAACACGATTGACCCATGTTTAGAGATTGAACACTCCAAACTGAAATAATCACGATGAGTTGGGAAGATGAGTCCCCTATTGAAATGATTGAGAAGATGAGTCTCCAATTTGTAATAATCCTGTGCTTCATAGACTGTGTGTCATGATGACGTCATGCTTTTCCAAACAAGGTAAAGGTTCTTCATTCAGAGGTCTCCAGCTGTTTTGCTCATGAAGATGACTTCCTCTTTGAAAATTATACTTGCATGGTAAAATGTCTTCTGACTTTTTTTTTTTTTTGTCTTGTGTTGTCAGAGATGATTCATCAGAGCGTATTAGCTACTTACGGTCTCAAAGGTGTTTATTAAAGTGGTATTTCAAAACTTGCCAGTAAGAAGTATTATGGAAGAAGTATTATGTTCTCATGAAGGGAGGCCTCGCAGTGTTTTGATCTTGCTAACTCACACAATGAAATATGGGATTTTGCTTCACTTTTTGCTTTTCTTTACATTCACATTTCCACTTGAGGCACATGTGACATGTCACATGTGAATTGTATGCCATGTGAAATGTTGCAGATGAAATATGGATAATCTGAAGCTAAAAAAAATATATATTATAGCGGTGCTCCGGAGTGAATTCAAGCATAGTCCAGAATCCAGAAGCGAACAAGGATTTTACATTGAATCAATGGATTGAGATGTGAGGTGCCGCTGACTCAATGTAAAGTGCTTCACGTTCGGGTCTAGGCTGTTCCAAATTCTTTCATTCCATGCGAAATCTATTGCTGTTAGAAAGCTCGTACAACAGGGCTATGCGTAAACTTACTCCGGAGCTATCCTTTAAGTGAGTGGTGATTCGCAGCTCTAAATGGAATTTAATTATTATCAGCCTTTACAAAGTAAAAATAAATGATGGTGTTTTGGTATATCCTCTACCACAGAATGCTGAGATGGGAATTAATTACAGGTTCACATATGAGATATAAATTCAAGAGTTCACAGAATCCCTGGGGGTCAGTTTCCCAAAAGCATAGTTGCTAATCAAGTGACAGATTCAGCTTAGTTAGTTGGCAATGGGGCATTGTATTGCCACCAACAAAGTTGCTAACTGCTTAGGAACTATGGTTTTGGGAAACGGACGCCAGAACAAATCAACACAGTGCTCTTCAACACAAAGAGAGATATAGAGACCTTACCGTTTACACCGCCACTTTGAAATGGAAGAGTGGGTTTGAGGAAAGAGAATGTGATAGCTAAAGAAGACACTAGATCACTAGAGGAGGGAAGCAAGTCACAAGACCACTGACTAAAGCCACAACTAGAGAGAGAGAGAGATAGTAAAAGGTGAACACAAGGTCAACTGGGAAATAAATTAATTTTCAAAATTGAGATTAAATAATAACAATAATCATTAGTGAATCAGGTGAAATCTGATTAGAAAAGAAAAAAAAACAAACATAAAAACAAATGTCATTCCTACAAAAAAGATAACACATTAGTTCTACTCAATAAGAGAAAGATGTGTTACTCAAATCAGAATCATATGATGACTCAGCAGATGTTTATATAGAGTGCTCACTAAATCACTGACACAGCACAGCAACTACTTAGCACAAAATAAAGAAGAAAGTATGAAGGTTAATAGATAAGGCTTGGAGAAAAAGATGTTTCCGTTTTGCTTTTTCATGTTATTGTTATTACTATTGTTTGTGCTTACTGGGCTGTCTTTAAGGCCTCCTGGTACGGTCCTTTTCATCTTCATGGTGAGGGAGTGACTCTCGTTCTTTAGGAGTACAGCTTTCCTGCCTGGCTTCAGGTAGCAGTAGGTGGTGTATGGCGTAAAACTGTAGTCCTCACTGTCGACATAGAACAATCCATACTGTATTTATAGACAAATCTGACGAGCGTTTTGTGTAGGCTGCCATCTCGCCATTGTTGGACTGTCAACAAACCTTTTTGGCAATGCGCAGTCAATGACCGCTAACAGCAAAGACCATGGAATACTCTGACATTATACAAGTAGTAGTGAATCTCGTAAATCACGGTATTTTATGGTGTGCGATCACGTTATCCCTATGGACAGATTGGTGAGGCTTACTTCCGGTAGTTTCGTCGGATTCGTCTATACAGCAGCTTTTATTCACGTTTTTTTTTTTTTTGGAATGTCAATTAGTGCTTGATTCTAACACTTATCCTGATTATACTACCCATAACACACCCACAAACAGAATTGATATTTTATCAATATCATATGTGACCCTCCACCGCAGAATCAGTCGCATTGACATTTTTTTTCAAAATTATATTACATTCACGTGAAAGACAAGAAAATATCAGACTGAAAGCGCAGACTTTATACGGTCAAATTCTTCTGAAATGTGAAATTAGACTTTTTTGGTCCATTTTTAGAATTTTCTCAGAAACGAAGCTTGCGACAAGCGACTGGTTTTGCCGTGGAGCACCACATATATAATGTATTATAATATAATATAATATAGTATCAATGTAAAATTTAGATGTAAAATATACTGTATTCATAATGTTCAAGTAATGGTAGAGATTTACCAGAGGTAGCCCTGTAGCAGCAGGTGAACTATAATAGCCTCTGCCTCTACACGGGACATTGTTGTGACGCGGATCATCTGCCGGCGTTTGGCAGGGCCCTTGCCCAGCCACGTCTCCGACACCTTCAGTGGGGTCACCCTCTCGTCCAGTGAGCCCGCCAGCTCCACGATCTGCAGCACCTCACGGGCGTGTTTAGTGATGTCCACTGTGATGTAGTCTACCCAAGAAGGAAAGGAGATGGAGATATAAAGAAAAGTTACACACAAAAATACAACTACATTTCTAAATAAAAATAAATTTCCCTTTCTCTAAGATTGAAA
>JAODXP020000026.1:10617812-10638155 GCA_027497455.2 Sardinella longiceps | reverse complement strand
TCAATATTACATTTCAATGTAAGGAAGAAATGCAAGTGTGACAAAAAGAACTTTGCTTTTAAATATTAAAGATCATCAAAAACGATCACTGAAGTCATTTTGCAATAAATAAATAAAAAATACTGGAAGGAATGACTTATTCTTCCTTCACTGTAGAAAAATGTCTTAAGCTTCCTCACTCACCATTGCCTTGGCGGCATATATCACACATCTCGTTGCAGTCCTCGTCATCCCACACCTCATCAAAATGCACAGCAATAGAGGCGCGCCGACACCTACAGTATGTGCAAAAACATTCAGACAGACGTGGTTTGCATTCCCCTGATAATGTAACATGAAGCAACACAAATTCTACCATTTGAGTATAGAGCGTTTAAATGCATCTACTCCCAAAAAAAAAAAAAAAAAAATCGGTTACACTTTACCATCATAAGACTGACATGACACTGTCATTAACCAAATACACCTGTCATGACTTTAATTACGTCATTAAGTGTCACCCGGTATTTGTCATGATTAGGGTTAGGGCTTGGGTTAGGGTTAGGCATGTCAGAGGTCATGACAGGTTTATAAAGTTTATGACAGATTCTTGACAATGTCATGTCATAGTTAATGACAGTGTCATGTCAGTCTTATGACGGTGCCAAATAAAGTGTTACCAAAAGATCATTGTACCAGTGTAAACATTTACTCAGTGTAAATCAGTGTAAACATTTACTCAGACCCATATCCTATCTACTGGGCTCATCTTGCCCAATGTAGTTGACTAGAAATGTGATTCATCTTGCGTCATCGGGCTGTTCTTCGCCTCCACCTCGTCCATTATTATCTTATATCAGGACACCTCGGCAGCCGTTATCCCTTACCCATCACCCAGTGGAATGGAATACTGTTTTCTGATTGGCTGACTGGGTGTCCGTTAATTCTTGATAACCGCTTCACCACCATTACATATCAATGCTCTTTAGAATGGTACCTATAACAACAGTAAGAAGCCTTGTGGATCTTCTTTCATATGAAAATAGTACCCAACCGAACAGGTTAGCTTCTATCAAAACAGAGCCACATGTTACCATCTATACATTTGAGTTGCAACCGGGTGATAAGCAGGATAGCGGCCTATGAGGTGTATCGATATAGGGAAATAATGGACAGCGACGGGCACTCATTCGCTTCCACCTCGTCCATTATTAGCCTATATGGGGACACCCCAGGGGCTATCATCCCCTACATACTTAATGTATCTACTTTAATGAAGGGTACCAGAGGAGAAGGAAAGTCATACTTGTCTGCAGTTTGGCAGTATGCCACCATATCATGCAGCTTCTGCTGCCCAGTGTGGTCCATGACGACCATAGTGGCAATCCTGAAGATGTCCTGAAACCCATAAAACACAATGCAGTCGGCTGGGTTGTCGTCCCTCCCTAAAAAGAAAGAGCAAGATAACACAATTCAGACACAAAAGACAAGACACACTGTTGCATTACTTTAGTTTGACTCCCAGATGAGTGCTTGATGCTAAAATGCACAAGTCTCTAAATGTTAAGATAGCCAAGCGATAAATAAATAACAATACATGAAACAGAAATGGAAAAAAGGGCAATTTCCATACCAGCTCGACCACTCTCCTGATAGTAATTCTCTATGGACTTGCTCATGGAATGATGGATCACAAATCGAACATCAGCTTTGTCAATGCCCATTCCAAAAGCCACAGTGGCAACCACAACCTGTAAATAAAAAGATAAAAGCAACAATAAATGTTTTTGGAAAAAGAAAAAGAAATAAAACATCTAACTTCATAGAATTCAAAATTATACTGAATTTAAAAAATGATACCGAAGACAACAACAAAGGTGTTTACCTGAACCTTCTTGTTGGTCCAGTGCCGATGGACACGGGACTTGTAGCTGGGCTCCAAGTTGGCATGGTATGGCTGTGCTGAGATTCCCTGCTTCTGCAGCTCAGCAGACACACTCTCAGAGTCCTTCTGAGACAGCACATACACTATACCTAAACAACACACGTGTGGACCAGGATTAGGGATGGCTTGTGGAGGCCCTCACATTAATTACCTGTATATTTTTTATCCTCTCTACTTTACAGGGCAGCCAAGTCAGCCTGCCATCCTACCTCTAGGACACACAGGTTATTATCAAATTGATCTTTTTGTGTTTCTTTTGTTAGTTTATACTACACACTAGTCACTACATTACATTCTTTTCTCATCTTAAACAGTGCAGTTGGAGACACTTTTAGGATACTTACAACACCTCAAGTTTAGAGGTGAGTATACAACTAATCAATGTGGAATCTCTAACTCCAAAATGTAAATATTCACAAGTCATACCTGACTGATCCTTGTATCTGCTTTTGATGAGCGAGGCGATTTGGCTGACTGAATCTTCATTCAGGGGATCTTTGTAGCGTACCTACAGTGCAACACAAGCAATTTCAACTTCCAGCTGTTGTCAACATTTCATTCCCACAACTCATACAAAAAACAAAGAACATGCCTCTTCCTGAGCCCCTAAACAAAGTAGTTTAAGGAAGTAAACTAGTGTAAGGGGGGTTTCACACTGAACACGCTTTTCCGCTTGTAAAACGCGAGTATTCTGAAAAGTGAGTGACAAAAACATGCGAGGTCGAAAATGATAAATGTACGTCTTGTTGCTATGACAGCTAGATTTGGCTAAACTGCTAACTCCCCGACTTAGCTATGACTGGCAGCTAGGCAACTGGCCCATTGTTGAAGAAAACGCGACCTCAAAAGTTAAACTATTTTCAACTTTGAGCGCTTGAGTTTTTTAATCGCTTGCGTTTTTACTTGCGCTTTTTTTACGCGAGGCGCGTAGCAACGGTCAAGTCGCATCGTTCCATAGGGAAACAATTGAAATCGAGCGCCTGGAGGTGAAAAAAGCGTGTCAGTGTGAACGGGCTCTAAGGAATACATGAGTACATTAGGGCATTGGGCATACTGATGGTCTGCAAGCAAGCTCAAGTACAGTAGTCCGCAAGGGGATTTCCAAAAATATATGTGAATGTAGTCTACGCTTTTCAGACAAGCTAACTAGTAAGTAGCTTTATTTGAAGGCTAAAGATGAGTTGTTCACTGAATACTACGAAGCAGGCCTGTAATTTACATGAAAAACTCAGACACAATATAAATTCCAGATGGTGTTCTGGATCACCAACTTAGTGCCTGTTAATGCCTATTTGGAAATGCCTATGCTGCTGATTTGGTCAAAGGGCGGCTCAGGGTAACAACATGTGATTTGAGAGGGGGCGCGTGGGAAATTTTCGGACTTGAAGTGATCCACGGCCTGGAAAAGTTAGAGAATTAGGGCAATCGTAGCCTGACATAGCCCGACCATAATACTGCTGTTCATCCATATTCATGGTCTGGAGGTTCTTTAACCTGATGCGATTATACTGCGGGGGGGGGAGGGCATTCACTTCTGGTTTGAAACGATTGGACAGCTCGTCTAATCAGCTTCGCTTATTGGCCGGTAGACTCTCTACCGATGTAAACACGCCCCAGAAGACCGTGCCCAGACCATGATACGTAAGAACATTCGTATTATGGGTGGGCTATGTCAGGCTAGGGCAATCGTACACATTAGTGAAATGCTGCTACAGTACAGTACCTCGTAGTAGAGGTTGGGTCGGTTGAAGGGGGCGGTGAGGGTGGTGGTATCTGGAATGCAGAGGATCTTCTGGCAGTCCTTCACCACACTGCTGGTGGCTGTGGCTGTCAAGCCCAGCAGGGGCACTTTGGGAAACTGCCTCTTCAGGATGCCCAGCAGCTTGTAGTCTGCAGAGGAAGAGCCGACAAGGACATTATACATTTATACATTAGTAAACATTAGATCGGTAGCCTGGCAAGCCATTCTATAACATTAAAATGTATAGTCTGGCATCGATATACACTGACCTCATTAACCAAACTTAACCAAAAGTTCTAAGGGAGTCTGGCCCTAAAGTAATTGATAGCGGAGAAATGTAAGTCTCTTTGGATAAAAGGCGTGTGCTAAATGCATAAATGTAAGTCACTTTGGATAAAAAGAGTCTGCGAAATGTGTAAATGTAAGTCTCTTTGGATAAAAAGCGTCTGCTAAATGCGTAAATATAAATGTAAGTCACTTTGGGTAAAAAGCGTCTGCTAAATGCATAAATGTAAGTGACTTTGGATAAAAAGCGTCTGCTAAATGCGCTAAATGTAAAAGTTATGTAGCATTGCTATTGCATCAATGACACACGCTAGAGTCTCACCGGGTCTGAAGTCGTGTCCCCACTGGCTGCAGCAGTGCACCTCATCCACAGCAAAGCGGGCCAGCAGGCCCAGATTATAGGCCTTCTCCAGCTTAGCCATCAGCTGCTTGCTCTTGGCAATCTTCTCTGGCGTCACGTACAGCAGTTTGAAGGAACAGTCTTTGTCGGTCATGCCCGCCAACACTGACCGGGCATGCTCCTGTGAAAGTGTACTGGAGTTAGACCAGATGGGCCAAACATTTGATGCTATTTGAGAGTTTGAGACGTGATAAGCCATTATTTGGGGAAATACGCTCATCTTCCACCTCCTTATGAGTTAAACAGTTGAGGCGTTCTCTGCATCAGATGGTAGCACTTTCAGCTCCATCTTAGCATAGATTATTGAATCAGTTTAAACTGTTAGCATCTCTCCTATAGCTGTCTTGTTCAAAAGTGACTACAAATTCTGATGTTTTTTGTGAATTAAAACTTAACTGTTCTGTAGTTACAATGTACAATGACATGACATGGAACTACTCTTTCGGCGTAATAATCAATGAACACGTCATATCATGTTACCTTTGTGCTAGAGGCATTGAGACAAACAGCTGAGGCTCCAATGGACTCCAGATACATGAGTTGATCCTCCATCAGAGACACTAGAGGAGTTATCACCAGTGTAAAACCTGTACACACACACACACACACACACACACACACACACACACACACACACACACACATATTTGTGAGTTAAATTACGGTAAGTCAATGAGTTAAACACCATCTGCATTAAAACCTGACCACACACAGGGAGATATGGTCACATGTTACAGTAAACAGTAAATATTATACACAACAACGTACATAATAGCAAGACAAATATAGCACAATATCTCAATAATGTTGAACAGAGTTTTCATTGAGTCAATGAAACCACTAATCTTACTTTCGATTTCAGAGGATTTTGGTGCCAACGACTCAATGTAAACTGCTTGTTCACGTAGCTTGTTTGCGCTCAGTCTATGCTGTTCCAATTGTTTTCATTTCCCTCTGTTTAAAGCAAGGTCATACAATGGGGCTATGATATCATGAGGCCAAACCAGTGGCCTTTTCAAGACGACATAACATTACAAAACGTTTACTACGTCACCCATAGGGATGAATGGGAACTGTTACGTTACATTACAAAACGTTACGCCTGTTGAATTCGCCCCAGGTTAACACTTTAAATGTTCATATAGACGGGACTGCTGGGCACCTTTAGAGCAGACAGCAGGGAGCTGGTAGCAAAGGCTCTTCCCTCTGCCAGTGGGCATGACTAGGAACAGGTCCTTTCCAGACATGGTGAGGTTTATGGCCTGGACCTGGAGGGGTCTGAACTTGGCCAGCTTGAACACACTGCTAAGTTTCTCTTGCACTTCTTTAGACCAGGGGAAATCTGCAGAGAGAAATATAGTTTAGGGGAAGTCCAAACTCAGCATACAGTAATCACTTACAGAATACAGGATACACACAAAAAAATAAAAAAGAAAGGCAAACTAGCATTCCATAAATAATTTGAACAATTAATTTCTTGTGTCCAATTAATAAAACTCAATGGCTAGTGTTGACTGTCAATACATTTGGCACAAAAAGTAGGCTAAGTAGCATCAATGTCACGAATGAATGAGGATCATCATATTTTATTCATAGACATTCTAGGGATCACAAACACAGTGTAACCCTATTGTAGCAATTATAAACACACACACACACACACACACACACACACACACACACACACACACACACACACTTAACATATCATTTATTTACTAGGCCTACTTATTATTTTGAGAAGCAAAAAACACAAGAATATTAAACCCTTATACCCCCCATAATAAGATGTAATAAATCCTAAATATTGAATAAATCTAAAGCTAATCAAAAGGCTTTCTGTAGGATGATGAACATCACACCTGTGTTCTTGTAGCTCTGCAGTTCCTGTTTGCTGAGGAGGGGCTTGGAGGACTGGGAGGAGCCTGACGCTCCGTCAGAGGAATCAGCGCTCTGGAGGGACTTCATCAGACGCTTCTTCCGCACGTTCAGCTCGCTCTGTCTGTCCAGCAGAGTGGCGATCTGCTGTTCCACATCCTCCAGCTCCATCTCGATGGCGGCCAGCTCTGACTGCACATCATCTGCAACATGCAACAGCAATTTGAGGATACGACATCAGGACACATACTATATGACAATCACACAACCTCAGGGTAAACTTACTGGTCTCATACAATTCACAATGGTGATAGCTATTTATTTTGAAATGATTTGCAAGTTCTATGCTGACACTATGTTTTGAGACACACAAACAGACACACTCCTACAAGCACACATGTTCCCACAATAACACATGCTCACAAGTGCATGGTCACACACACACACACACACACACACACACACAAACACACACACACACACACACAATTGCTCACAACAAGTAATCCCCTGTGGAATACCCGGTGGCATATCACCCACAGCTCACAGAGGGGAGGGCTGGCGAGTCTGACACCCTCAGCTCACTAACATCCCCTAACAACCTCCTCAGGGGTGAGACTAATGGTGTACTATACAGCAGCCATGCTGCTCTGTTATTCTCCATCATCCCAGGGGAGGACCACATCACTTTGCCTACTCCTATGAAACATCTTTGCTGATCATACACAGCAAAACAACTCCAGCGGCAACTCAGGGTATTAAAAAGACGGATGGGTTTATGTCATTAAATTTATGTTAAGTCAACTCACCTTCGTTGCAGTTGTTTTCCATGTTAAGCACCACCACTAGGCCCTCAGAGGAAATGAATGACTTTCACTTTCTTGTCATCCTGAAAGCGAAAGAACCAAGTTGTTGTATAAATATTTATTCTGAGGACTTTCCTAGGATAAGGTGATTACTCATCCTTCTTTCACTGTTACTTTCAATTCTTTATCTCACAGGGAAAACACCCTGTAGTCTAAACTGAACTTTCATTTAGAGCACATTCACTGTCTGTACTAGGCATAATGCCACAGTTGGGTGTAATCTTCACGACAGCTTTGCAAAGCAACAACGGTCCACAGAGACTGGAATGTAATTTCAGAGTAAACGGAGGAAACGGGAATGTATAAATAAAGGACCATTTCCTAAAAAGGATGCCATGGCTAACATGTTCCATTTGTTAAGTGAAGTGGCTATATCCCCCGGTTGAACACGTGCAGTTTGCAGTCACAAACCCATGCATGATCAAGCAAATTTTGCTCATGCTACATTGTCGTGAAATTAAGCTTTCTTCACATTTGACCAAGGCAATCAGTTGTTAGTTAGCATTAAGCTACCGATTATTAGTTGGTTGGTAAACTCCTCTGAGCTAAAACCCACACTGCTACTTAACTCAACTTGCTTCATTAGTCAGTATGCACATTACTTTACCTTGCCTACCATAAGAAAGAAGTGATCTGTCTATGATATCGTCACTGATAAGCCCATAACTCACCGTTTGGTTACGATCCTGTGCAGCAACACGATGTCGCTGCTACTTTGGTCCCTGGCTCCTTTCTGTTTTCATCTCTTTATCGCCTGGTTGCTACAGTTACTCTTTGTAAATGTCAGGATTTGGACCAATGAGGCAGGTTTGCTCCGCGCCCTGTATCCCTTCTTGTTCTGCATTGGTGGAGCAATGCACGTGGTCAGAGGGTGTATAAGAGAATTTGGGGGTATGTTCCACAAACTACACTTAATTTCTGGCCCAACAAATACATATTAAAGGCCCAGATTGTGTGCATCAACCAAGATGGACTGGGTCTACATATTACTTTGAAACGTGATTACACTCATGTCTTCCAAAAACACTGGATGTGCAAAAAACATAGCAAAAGCCGCCAATGGTCAACTGGTGTTTGGTACAGTTCTATCCGGAAGATATTTCTCTGCGCCAGCGTGTGGTTCCGGAAGACGTGGCGGCTACTGCTGCTGCATTTGCAGTGCAGTCATCATCTAATTTGCTAGTTTCACTGAGAGAAGTTCAAGCGGTGTAGGGGATAGTAACGTTAAAGCCGCAAAGATGATATCGCTAACGGATTCACAAAGTATGTATGCTTAATATTTGTGGCAAAGGCCACACTGTCAAAGAGCAATAACGTTACTTTTGACAGCTGTGTTTTACCAGAACTAAGGCTAATATGAACCTGGAATGCTGATGTGTTAGCTACCTTGCTAAATCACTTAGACAGGCTACTAGCTAGTGAACAGTAAACAAATAGACATTTCCAAGCTCAAAAACCAAGTTGCAATAGCTGTAAGATTGTGTGAGATTAGATCTTTGAATCAAAGAAATCAAGCATGAATTGGAAATTCTGTGTGAACCAGCGTAGATAGCCAAGTTAATGTCGGCTAACCGAGGGAATATGTGAACTTTCTGATGTGCCAGCTGTTTTAAAAACATTTTGTTTATATTTTGTTTACTTTTTGACCTGGTAATGGTTTCACTTAGTCGACTGAATTCAGGTAATTATTCAAAATACGCCGATGCCACGACCGGTCTACTTGATTTCTGATCTCTGTGGAACAGATTGAAGTTAATTTTAGCCAACTTTTACAGGAATGCACTCAGCGTGTCCTTCACCAAGTCTGGCTAAAACAGAGATAGAATTATTTATAGCTAACTAATACAACATGAATAGAAGGAATAGAGATATGCATCTTGAAACTATTTTAATTGTGAATACCTTCACAAGTTTATAAATTTACTCCAGTTGTTACAAGCAGACGATGTTACTCAACCAACATTTTGACTAGAGATTCAGTGTTCTTAAGTATGCCCATGTTTATTGGGCAACAGCTCTTTACTACAAAGGTTTGATGATCAGATGGCAAGTACAGTACCCATAGTCATCTGATTGGAATGCATGGAGTTTTGTTGTCATTGTGGGAAAATGTTGACTCATGTTTATATAGAGATAGGCCTATTGTATACAGTATGTACTCTGTAAACACACCATCCTTAAACCATATTTCCATTTTGTTTTACAGAAATAGGCATAGGCCTAACAGGGTTTGGAGTGTTTTTCTTGTTCTTTGGGATGATCCTGTTTTTTGACAAAGCCCTCTTAGCCATCGGAAATGTAAGTGCCCTCATAGACACCCCGTGTGTGTGTGTGTGTGTGTCTGTGTCTGTGTCTGTGTCTGTGTGTGGGCGGGCGGGCGGGCAGATGGGCAGGCTGGCAGGGGGGTTGGCTCATGTTCAGGTTCATGTGTTAGGACTGGTAATTCAGGGGTTACTTCTTGTCAGGCCACTTCGGTCTTATCAGCATCTTTGCTTGAATGCTGAGAATTTCACTGCTGTTAGTTTTGTCAGAGTCAATAGTTAGACTATACAGCTAGAATCAACACACAATCATATTTTGTGCCATGCATTTTCATGTCTTTTGAAACCGTAAGCTATGTAGACTGACATTGTGTGTGTGTGTGTGTGTGTGTGTGTTTGTGTCTCCAGATTCTTTTTGTGGTAGGCCTGGCATTTGTCATCGGACTGGAGAGGACATTCAGATTCTTCTTTCAGAAGCACAAGATGAAAGCCACCTGTTTCTTCCTTGGTGGAGTGTTAGTCGTTCTGATTGGCTGGCCCATTGTTGGAGTTTGCCTCGAGTTCTACGGCTTCTTCCTGCTCTTTAGGTAAACATCCATAGCATGAATAATGAACCTTCAATTTTTGCCGTTAACATGCAACAAATACATTGATTGGGATTAAAATATTACAATTATATTCTTTTTTAATCAAATGTTGCCTTAATATTTTATTGGCCTATAGGAATCTGAAAATCTACTATGTTAACTTTTAAAAATGATATTACAACTATTTGGAGTTGATTTCTCGCTGACTGTGCCTGTGTTTTTGTTTGTGTGTTTGTTTGTTTTGTTTGTTTGTTTCCTCTCCCACAGGGGCTTTTTCCCAGTGGTCATAGGCTTCATCAGGAGGATACCTGTCCTGGGCTCTCTGCTCAATCTGCCCTTCATCAGTGGGGTAAGTGGAGCGTGAGGGACCGGACGGAAGCGGGGAGGAAGGGGGTAAACGGCTCACTCCTGCCCCCATAGTAATCAAGGGAGCACACCACACCACTCCAGTCTGATGAGTCAGTGGAGGAGAAGTTTTGGCCTGGAGAATAAATTAAATGTGAATGGTAGTCTCGGCTAATTACCCAGAGGGATATTTTTCAAAGCTAAAGCATTTGCTGAATCCCAATGCCAGCCGAGTGTTTGAGCTTTCAGGGTTTACTGTGCGTTCACACCAAGAGCTACTAAAGCTGTAAAAATTGCTTTTGTCACTCGTAAAAATAGCTGCTAAAATATCTGTGTTACCTAGCTAGCATGCTAGTAGCCTGGAAATCATGGGTTTGAATCCTGGCTAAATGCAGAAAACGTAATGTAATATGTAATCGTTCATGATCTCCCATTGAAATTTTATTTATAACCGAAACCAATCATAACAAACTAATTTGCAGAAAGTCAAGCAGCTTTTAACTTTTTCAAAGCACTCTCTTTGCCAAAGTGTTGCTTTAATCGCTTTTTTTGGCTCTTGCTCATCTAAAGTGTATTACATCCAGTGAATGGTGTGAACACATAGTTAGAAAAAGGAAGGAGATTGAGATTTAGCTACTGCCTTGCCAAGATAACTTCAGGAGATGACTTAACCAGATAACTTCACTGATCTGCTGTATTCTTTAAACATTGGTCACTTCAAAAAGCTAAGGTCATTGGGCCTCATTCACCAGCCATTCTTACAGAGAAATGGGTCCTTAAATCCCACTTCCACAGTTTTTAAGAAGATTTGAATTCACCTATTTAAGTTTTTAAATGGGACCTTAACAACAAATTTAAGAAAATAATGGTGAATGGAACCTATTGCGCAAACTAAGGTCAAATGTGTGTGATGCAATATGTCTTCAGACCTGTTGTTACTCCTGAAATTATCTGTGTAAGCGACCTTACCTCAGTAATGTACCCCTCTGGTGTCTATCTGCACAAGTAGTAAGAGCATCTTTGTCTCGAGGGAATAGGCTACCTTTTTCCGCCTGTGTGGAGACATCCCTCCTGTCATCAGACGTGTGCTTTTGACTTAAAGGCCTTTAAAGATGTGTTGGCGGGACAGGGTGTGCTCCAAAATCAAAGTTCATGGGCTTACATGCCAACCTTGCATTGTTTGGGCGGGACTTTCCTCTCTATGCCGGTTTGGGACAAGATCTGGCATATTCCCCACTGTGCCAACAAAGGCCTGGGATTGTGTTCTAATGAAAACAGATGTTATGTGTTTGCAAGCATGTGATGCAAAACACTGGAGAATGATGAAATCAAAATGGTTTTATTGTCTTCATGCTTTTCCCTGATTTGAATTTTTAAGGGAATTTGTTCTTATATTCTTTATAAAAGCACATTGAACTAATGCTCAGTATTACTTATTTAATAACTTTGATGCATGTCCCTTTACTCTTACTGACTTTGTCCTCTCCACAAAAATATACCCTACTACAGAAAAATATGTTACCACACAGTCCTATTGTTTCAGAGTTGATCAGTATGTGCCATGTCTTTGTGTGTCTACTTTGTGTGTGTGTGTGTGTGTGTGTGTGCGTGTGTACGTGCTCCTTTTCAAGCCCTCGTGAGGCTTGCTGTGGAGAGCAGCCTGCAGTTGTGGTCAGTCACCACTGCTCCCCGACTCACACCCTTCTTCCAGTTCTCCTATACACACTCCTGTTTACGTGCATGCCTCACAGCGCTATTGTGTCCTGCATGCACACAATATGTGCATGTCCTACAATGTGACTCCGGAATGCATCACCTCATCCCATTCATTTTGCTTTGATTTTATTTTGCATGTTGATCTTTTCTTCCCCGTCAAATCGTGTAATCCTTATTGAATTTCTGGCCGATATTTAACATAGCACACATTGCCACAGAATCGCTGTCACCTGTCACTGAGGGCATTTCACATTGCCCGTACTTTATTTTGTCAGTCGTTGTTGAATTACAGTCAGGATAGGCCTTTATTTTGTCTGTAGTTATTATTAAAATACATTAACTTTACAGTCATAATAGGCCTTTATTTCATCTGTAGTTCTTGAGTTACATCAACCGTCTGAACAGGGCTTTATTTTGTGGTCATTGTACTACATTAGCTTAGCAGTAGGGCTGTAACAATATTATATTGAATCGAGAAATCATAATACGCAGAGTCACGATACTGTATCGTGATACAAGAGGGCAGTATCGTGATACGCCCTTTCAAAGTTCTGTAATCCTTCAGTCCAGAAAACAACCACATGATATGATGCGATGGTGCTTCCAAGCTTCAAAACAATATCATTATTATTTTTAAACTTTAAAAAATATATTATTAGTCTCTTGCAACCCATTCTAGCCATAAATGATTATCAAAAAGATATATTTAAAAAATCGTGGGGTGTATCGAACCGTAGGTCAAAAATCGTGATACAAACCGAATCGTGAGTTGAGTGTATCGTTACAGCCCTTCTTAGCAGTCTCTTGCTACTCTCTCTCTTTGTGGTGTCTGAAATGGGGGCTTAAGAGTGATTGGTTTGATGAATGGCCTTGTTTGAATGGCCGTATCTTTGTGAGATATGACCACTCCTGGGAAGCCCGCCTGCGGTAGCCCATGAGTCCATATTGATTACTAGTGTTTACTGCAAATGGCGCTGTAAGCCCAGGGGGAATGGACAAAGTGTAAATAATGCATCATAATTAAAGCGTCAAGCAGCATCATACATTAACTTCAGTTAACATATGACTAGATCACTCATGGGCATGTATGACTTTTTTTTTTTTTTTTTTTTTTTTGGCTCATCTTCACACTGAAAAGTTCAATAATAGATGGCTAAATCAATAAAAAACATTAAAATCAATACAGAATTAATTGCGGATTAGTGTCTTTAGGAATGCAACTTCCTGGCCTTACAATCATTGTATTAAATCCAGGACATTGAAGCCTTTTTAATATTAGATGAAACACGGTTTGCATGAATCTGGATTCACATATATTGTTTTCTTTTATGAACTTATAATCATACATTATCATATTTCTGTCAACAGTTTAATAAGTTCAGTTGTTACTTTTCAAATATATTTGAATGTAGTCCCTATGACGTCTAATTGAAATTATTTTGATGCTTTTGTGTTCACTGGTGGTTTGCCATGGATTGTATCACCTTGTTTTATTTCTCTTCATTTTGGTCATGCTATAGTCACAGTCATTTAGACAACATATGTTCAATTCTTATATGTTCTTATATGCAGGCTAGACATTGATTTCTAGCTTAAATATAAGAACGTACAATAGACTTACCTCAATATTCTATAAAGAATCTGATAATCCTCTTCAATAACACTAGTACATGTAGTAAATACATGCAACATATTGATTCCTTTTTCTCCTCTTTGCCTTGTAGTATTAAGTAGCACATATGTTTTTATGTCAGTGTGGTGCTTTTTGACATTCAAGCTTTTCCATTAACTGCTTTTTTTTGTCTGTTTTTATTTCTTTGCAGTATGTGGACAAACTGGGTGAAAGCAACAATATGGTTTAGGAGCTACAGACTGTTTGCGCTGACACTATTTATAGCAGTCACCCAAAGCGATTTTTATGTATTTTGTATAAAAAAAAAGGAAAAAGACAAAAGTCCTTCATCTGATGAAAGTCCAAAGGTCATGAATGGAGCCGCCTCCATTCTGTTCAGACTGTTTCACACCTCTTTTGGAGACGACGTGAGAGAGCAAATATTTGACAGCACATTTTTATCCTCCAACCCCCACCCCTCACATCACATGTCCTGCTGTGGTAACCAGCAGCCACCGTAGTCTGTTACCTATGGGTGGAGGAGGATGGTGGTGGTGGTGAACCTTCCCCCTGTTACAGAGCCATGTTCTCCACCTAATAGCCCTTCCATCATTGGACACAGTTAATGATAGACTCCACCCACTACTACCTTACCACTCCCCCCCTCTGTGTAGAGGGATTTCTTGAATGTACAACGGAATGCCTTCTACTACTTCTCTTCATCTTCAGCCTCCTCTTCTTCACTCTTCTCCTCCTTTTCCTCCTCCTTTTCATCCGCTGTTCTACTGAAGAGAAGACGGGAAGATCCTGTCACAGCTGAAGCCTTCCCATCGTGCCTGTGGTCACACCTCCCTCTGGTGGAAGTGTCAATCTCAGCCATAAATTAGACAATAAAGTATGTTACTTTTTTATTTTATTTTTATTTTATTTTACATTATTTTATTGGGTCTTATCAGAACCTGGTGTGATGGACCTGGTTCCGGGTTTTGTTTGAGTCGGAAAATGAAAAAGGAAACGGTCAATTGCTTTATAGGATTGTGAATTGTTGTTATAACTTTGTCAGATGTATATTTTATTTGGATGGTTTTCATGCTCGGCTGTGAAAGGTCAGGTCATTGAAAAAGAAAAAAAAAGATAAAGTTGGTATTCTTGTGAAGGGTTAAAACTCATTTTTTTGTGTTTTGTTCATCTGCAACTTTTGTAAATACAGTTTTAAAAACAGCTGTGCCTTGTCTTGTCTGTGAATTGCCTGTGAGTGATTCATCATCATTCTTCTATAGGCCCATCTGAACTTTCTTTATATCATGAAATATATAATTGATTACATTAATATAATTATTGTTTAATTTCATTCATCATCTGACTATGAAACATTGCCAATACCTTTCTCCCTGAATGAATGAATAGCTGAATGACTCCGTTCTATCCAACCAATAAAACACACTGCGCCCATTGAGAGCCTGTCGGGGATTCATTCACACACACACAAAAAAAAAACCTGCTCTTCATTTTCGCCGCGCGAGCGAGCAGATAGTAAACATATCAATATTTTCCCGCGGCTTGTTACATTAATAACCCAGGTTCTGCTTTCACGCGTGAATTTGTGCTGTGTATGGAGAAGGAGGAATCGACTTTATGTTCTCTAAGTCTTTCTAAAACTGAGGTTCAGGTATAAATCAAGAGGTATTGATGGTTTCTGTTAATGATGAACTATATTTATGATGCGGTATTTGCGGCTGCAAGTGTGCACTACATTTAGATTGGTAATTAATTGCGCATGCCCTGAAACCGATTGTCGCTCTGCTGTTGTACCAGGGACCTGGCTGTAGTCCAATCCCCCTTGATCAATCTGACCTGACCTATCGCTTTGGATGATTTCCATAAACCATTACGTGAAGGATTCCTCCCCAGAAAAGTATAAATACGGAGGCTGCACATGGATAGGACAGTTTGACACGGACAAAACAGCTGGTTACAGCCGAAGAGAATATCGGTCACAATGCAAGTAAGGCTGAGGTTGACTGATCTACCTCGAACTCCTATCGTTACTTTCAATTACGCAAAATATTTTTTGAACAATTTCTGATGAGATTTATGAAAATGTAGTGGCACTTAACTATGAGTAGCCTAATGCTGAAACGACAAATATAGATTTGATTGTAATGCCAATTTTGGATACTTCTCAAATATGGAATGTATGCAGTCAGACGTTGTATTTTACGCATGGAGATTTGGACACTGCGGGACAACTTTTTTAACTGTTCCGTTGGTTAAGTATTTACTGATGCATTAACGACGACTTTTGTAACATTTTTGCAATCAACTATTAACAGAGTCTTCGGAATCTAACCGCCTACGCTTTCACTTTGCTGCTGGTCGCGACGTTTGTGTCCCATGCCTGGAGCGCACCAAAGGTAGGGATGATAACCACGCTATTTTGAGTTTTCGTCTTGGACTTCGGCCAAGTAAAACTCTGTATTTGCTTTTTCCATATAGGGTAGTTTCCAGCGTAGAAACTGGACACCTCAGGCAATGCTGTATTTGAAGGGAACACGTATGTATCAAGTTTAATGGGTTATTATGTTGTGCGTACGCTGTGCGTAAAGGCGCTTGAAAACGAATGCGTGAATATGACCCATTGTTGCTCCCCACAGAGGGACGGAGGTTTGTCCCAGAAGACGTAAAGGAGGGAGATGTCTACGACACTCTACACTTAGGTATTTTGATGTCACATACAATAATTATACCGATTGGACTTGTGTATATTAACATGTTGACGGTGTCAGTTGTCTTTCTCTCCCTCTCCTTGTCTCCAATCATTTTTGCCTTCTTTTTCTTTCTCCTAGAAACTCGTCGTCAAAATAATATAGAGAAGCTGAGTGTATCAAAAGCAGCTGCAGTTCTCTTTAACTTTCTTCAAAAAGCCAAAGATGAAGGTGAGGAAGTCACTGATAATTCTGCAATTATAGTGATTGTGATGAGAGTTACCAAAACTACGTCAGAAATGTATGTTTGTGTGTGTGTGTGTGTGTGTGTGTGTGTGTGTGTGTGTGTGTGTGTGTGTGTGTGTGTGTACGTGTGCATACTACATGTTTTGTATACGATCATGTACTTTCTTTCTTCTATTCAATGCATATGTATTTCCATACCTTTATCTGTCCAGGCATTTTACTATTCTCTTCTGTCACTGGATACTGAATAAAGCTGAAATGCTGCACTTTTATTTTAGGAGACGACAATGAACCGCAAGCTTACTTTCCAGATGTCCCAGGGTGGAAGCAAGACTACTACTGACGGGGAGACTACTTATATATTATATGTGTACATACATATGCATTGTATATTGTTCTTTTTTTAAATGTCGGACTGAACTGTAATTTATTCTGCAAGAGAATGCGTTTGAATGTGTGTGTAGAGTGGAGCTACTGCTCACCTGTGTGTCTGAGACTACAACAGAATTAAACAGAAGAACATGCATTCATAACCACTGTTGCATTGTCAATATGTCTCAACCAATCTCACTAAAATTGTCCCACAAATTCTCCATGGGAGACCTACATGTTTCTACAACCAATTTTACTATAGGGACTATCAGGGGATGCCCTTGCATTGACAGACTTTTGTTTCACTTAAAACAGATTATTATGGATTATGTTAAACAGATTATTATGGGCTTTCAGACGTATAAGATGTTTATGCTCAGGGGGAAGGAACAGAAAGGAAGATGGTGTCCAAAAAGTTCAGCCATTGCTATGATCAGATGCTTTACTTAACCGCTTAAACTCAACAGTCAGTACATTCATTTAGTTTTCAAAGGGTTTCCAAGGTAATGTCCAATTTGTGAATAAAACACAATTTCATCAGATAACATTAAATGGACAAACTTTTTCCTTTCTCTTGCTGCTTTCATTGCTGTATCTGAGATGTCAGACACACAAATCTTTCCCTCCTTAGTACTAGAATGCCTCAGGAGGCTTTATCATGAGTAAAGGGGCCAAAAATGGGCAAAATGAATACAGTTGGGTAGCACTTAGTTGCCGTACTGCCCTGGCTGTTTCTTCTTGCCCGGTGGAACGTTGTTAAACATGCCATCGGGCATCTTGATGTTCTGCCGATCCCTCTCCTCTTCCTCATCTTCATCATAAGGCTCGTCATCCTCGTCTTCCACGTCAGAGTGGTGGGGCGTTGAGTGAACCGAGACCGAGGGGGAGGTTGGCACAGACTGGGGGCGTGGGTATCGGAAACTCTCCGCCTGGGGCAGACAAAACAACCAACAACAAGTTATTTTAGCACAACACACAGGCAATAAAGATTGTTGTAAATACAAAAGGGCATAACGTTTTCAGAATTCAGTCCTGACCAGGCCAGCCCTACTATCAAATTAGATAACTGTCTGGATAACATACAGTAGACTTCAGTTCATACAGTAAAGACTTCCTGACACACTCAGATATAGAACATTTTCATTGTGTTATGTCAAAAACAATACATCATTTACAATACCACCTCAAACCTCAAACAACAACCAAGGATGGAGGGCATATGTGTTTGATGTTGTGGGAAGTATTTTTTGTCTATATTGTTCATGCATTTTTTTTTTCAAAATGTGTTTGTTCAATATAATTTTCATTAAATTCAGAACTATGAATAAATGTTACCTGTATAATTCCTGAACACAAATATTCCTACATTCCTAAAGACAACACAACATATCCCAGCTCAAAGCATCTAAGAAACCCTGTGCCAAGCTCACAATCATCTGTCTATACAAAGTTAGAACCCTTGGGTGGTACTAACATTAACATGATCAAACATGTTGTAGCATTTACCCATGCCACTCCCTTTGTTATATTGGTTGTCTGCCTAGAACCATAACATGTACAGAAATGAGAGAAATTCTACGGTGAAAGCTGACGACTTTCATGCTTGACCAATGGTGCAGTGGTTTTAACAATGCTATTTCCTAATGCTTTCACAGTGAGGAAACCAAGAATACATCTTGCTGAATTAGGAATAAGGGGCACGTGCCGTGTATGTGTGTGTGTGTGTGTGTGTGTGTGTGTGTGTGTGTGTGTGTGTGTGTGTGTGTGTGTGTCTGTCTGTCTGTCTGTCTGTCTGTCTGTGTGCATCAAACTCTGCCTATCTTGGTAAGACCTGCGCAAAGAGAACGTCTGCATGTTGGAACCAAGCTCAGGAGTATTCAGCAGATCATCACCTGCCATTCAGCCAAATGTTATTCTGTCAATTAACGTGGGCATAAATGGGTCAGAGCTGACAGGAAAGCCTCCCTGTGCAAGAATCTGCGTCAGCAGTCACGGTAGAAACACACAGCTCTAATTCACACCTCATGCAAACGCACACACACACACACACACACACACAGGTGCACACACAAAGACGTACAAACATACACACACACACACACATACAGACATAGAGTGAATTTCTCCTTTCCAATATATAAAGTATATCTACTACTGTATATTATACGCTTTATATTGCAATGTGATGATTTATCGTCTTATTGAAATAATGTACTGTACATAAAATAAATTACTGTATACAACAAATAGTTTGTATTATGATGAGCTCTGGCTATCGTGTTTTGTCTCACCTCTGCTATTTTTATGGCTAGTTGAATGACAGAATGATTACTTTACATGATAATTATGCAAAAGCTACAATCTTTATTTGAATGAAATGTGTAACACAGGCCAAAGACAAACTTATTAACTTTAGTTACTGATAAGAGGCTATTTTAAGTCTTTGGTCCCTTGGGTAACCTGCAAACCAACAAAACAAACAACACACTGGCTGGTGAAAACGCAACACTTGGCTGAGGGCATTTTACATTAGTAGTGCAACTGCAATAAGTTCATATAAGTTTATGTGTTCCCCTGCATTTTGGTATTTTTAGGGTTAAGAAGTACTAGACACTAAAATAAGTGTTGCAACCCAAAGGACAAAATTACAGCGGAGGCGGAACTGTGTTCTGGCCCAGTTCAAGTAGGCTACTGGCTGAGGCAGGACTTTGAACCAGAATTTTTTGCCAATTTGTTCGTTCCGAACAGAAACTGTATTTTAACGTTTCTGGTTTTTGTTCCCACCCTAAAATGAATGTTCCCGCACCGGTTAAAACCAAAAAAATATATAGTTCCTGAATCGGTTAATACCGTTCCATGTCAGCTGTGGGACATAAAACATGTACAGTATGCTTTCAAATTGGGTTTTAATAGTCACAATATTGTCCATTGGTCTACAGCAAAAATAATAAAACTTATTAGGCCACTGCTTTATACAAGCTGCATCACTGCCTTCTGCATAGCCTAAATGTGATCTGAATAATTTCCCGGCCAAACGAGAAATGCTGTCATATACTGTAGGGTGGTGTAAAATTGGATTCTTGGATGCCTTTCCAATTAGAGACAATTGTTTAAATGCAAAAAAATGAGGACTATAACGTTTTTCCAAATCAATTAAAGTAGTAGCTTAACCGTTTTCAACAGGGTTAATCATGGCCAAGAACATCCAGAACATTAAAAATGCTGAAGTTTCTGGTTTCGTTTCTGTTCCTAGCAAAATGGCAAAAGTTTCTGGTTTTCGTTTTCATTCCATGAACTGGTTCAAAGCCTTGGGCTGAGGGCTTGTGGCTGATCTGAGGTAAACACTTTGTTGAGTGCTACTCTAGTTTGTGAATGTGATTATGGAAATACTATGCAATGAAAACA
>JAODXP020000026.1:10610312-10612812 GCA_027497455.2 Sardinella longiceps | reverse complement strand
CCTCTGGGCTGTGTGAGAATGTGCCCCAAGAAGAAATCCTATGTGTATGTGTATGCATCTATGTGTGTGTGTGTGTGTGTGTGTGTTTGTGTGTGTGTGTGTGTGTTTGTGTGTGCATTTCGCACCCAACCCGTGACGCACCAGAGCTGCTTACGCACAGCTTGTCCCTTCAGTGTCTCCACATTGAAGTTGTTGGTCCTGGCAGGCATGATGAAGAACACCACCACTGTCACGTCGTTCTTATGAACCTATCAGGGTCAACCAGAGGACAGCGGGTCACCACATACCACTTGTCCAGGGTCAGTGTCAGTCACAGAAGTTACTATGCACTCTCTAGTTAAAGAGAAGTAATGGAATGGGCCTTGACAGCTGGATTAGCTTTCTTCTTTATGCTGGTGATATCTTAAAGCCAGCCACACACCGGTTTCCGACAGCATTGCGGAGCACTTTCGAATCTGAGAACTTCACAATGAAACTAGCCCCATAGCATGAGAAATAACAGTGGATGTCAATGGACGGCTCCGACAAAATAGACTTCAATCGTAATTCACAATCGACGGCGGAAGGGTTCTGCACTGGTGTGCGGGGTTGCATTGAAAACAATGGAATAGAATGTTGGAAGTGCTCAGCACTGTGTCGGAACCGGTGTGTGGAGGCCTTAACCGGACCCTCAGTCTACGATTCGCTTTGTTCGAGTGTCTGGGATTGAGGAAACTATTGCTTGCTGGATGTGTGTACAGTACATTAAAAATGATTGGTTCAGCCCTATCGTGTTCTCGCACTGCATTTTCAAAATGTTTGCTGATTGGCCAGGATGGGATGCATCCTGAGCGAAAAAAAAAGGTCAATGGTTGGAACCCCAGACGGAGTACTAAAGGGAGAGGAGAATTGAGTGGAATTGTGTAGGAATGGCAATGGTCATGCTAACGATGCTAACAATGCTTCTACATTCATGTTTAATCTTTGTGAGCACTGGGATAAGAGTCAAGTCAAAGTCAAGTCAAAGCTGACTTTATTGTCAATCAAACTTAGCAACAGTATGTTCCAAGCAGACTGAACATTGCTTTTCTCAAAACTCCAAATGTGCAACAAAGTTAAAAATAAGACACACAACTAAGATATATAATTAATTAAGACGTCACAACTCACTAGGACATAAAGTGCAATGGTATCAAGATATCAGGCATGATAATAGATATCAGTAACATAATAAAAGGCAACATAACAGACATTGTGAGCATACAATTCTAGACTGTCAGTGTTTCAGGAGTCCTTGAGGTATGAGGCAAAAGTGCATGGTGCAAAGTAGCAGCAGTAAGATGAAAGTCTGTAAACTTTTATGCAGGGGAGTGTGCATAGAGTAGTTTGTGCAAGTGTATGAGACAGTCATAATGAATAAAGGCAACAAAGGAAGAATGATAAATGCAGAAGTAAAAGATACAAACACTTCAAGTACTGTACCCTCAGTAAGTAATTGAGTCTGGACAATGACTCCAGGAAGATGTCTGCCCCCTTGTTGGAGAATTCGTATCGGCCAGCAATGAAGAAAAAGAGAGTTTTCTCCAGGTTGAAGTCTAGATGCCTAGGTTAATGGACAAATGGGACCAAATAAAAAGAATAAAAATGGAAAAAAGTGCCCATGTAATTGTTTACGGCACTCCAAAACATCTGCACATATCAATCAATATAACTGTAAGATGGCATTAGAGAGAGGTACAGACAGTGCGAAAAACAATTGATCAATTCTCTACAGTCAGACTACAAACCCATAGAAGTGTCCTCGGACAAACTCTTGGATGCGAGATTTGTTTGTGGAGTGCATGTTCTGGAACTCATGCATGGCTGAAAACTTCTTCACGTTTAAGCCATTGGGTGTAACAACATCTGTGACATGAAACACATGTAACTCCTGTAGCATCACAATAATAAAAGGCCAGGTTACTGACAGCCATTCCATTTAATTGTCTTAAACTTGGGCTTTAAGACAAACTACACAGATTTTTTATTTTTTTTTTTACTCTGTTAAACTTTTATTTATTTGGTAAACATTTTTGGGAGCCCCAGTCTCCCCAAATACAATTGTGGGTTAATAGCAGGGGTGGGCAATTATTTTGGCCAAGGGGCCACATTGGCTTTCAGATTTTGACTAACGGGCCGGGTGTTAACAGATGTTGATAAATTGGCAAGTCTCAAGCCAGTAGCCTCACTTTCTTCAGAGGACATGTTAATATGCAGGTTTAAAAGGGTCGAATTTGCTTTTCATGATCATACAACACATTCGACAAATAAGGCCTATATCCTAAGTCACCATGACTAAATGACAAACTATTTTGTTTTGGGAAGGCTCCGCGGGCCGCATGAAATAGCTCTGCGGGCCGCATCTGGCCCCCGGGCCTTAGTTTGCCCAGGTATGATTAAGAGCCATAGGCAGCTGACAATCAAACCTACAGCTTTCCAGCGTTAGCGTTAGCCTGGTCCTTTAACGCTAGGCTACTGTGTG
>JAODXP020000026.1:10540312-10605312 GCA_027497455.2 Sardinella longiceps | reverse complement strand
GTGGTATTCTCCCAGCTGCTTAAGTCCAAAAAAGTGCTTAGTGCAGGCTGAAACACATGGAGCTTTTTGGGACTTAAGCACATGGGAGAATACCGGCCTAAATGCATAGCCCATAGAATTCTCTTTGACAGCTGACTAATGGTATTTATAAAAAAAGCACGTGGTCTGCACTTCTAAATAACAACATAAGATATTCCGTATTTCAATACAACATTGTTTAAAAGCCTGCACTTTCACTAAGAGAAGCTTTCTTGAGTCACAGCACAGTATGTGTAGAAAATGAACCTGCTGTGATACAAATCCACCACAAGGGGGCATCATCGAAAAGAGAGATGAGACTTGCTATTCAAACAACTCATTTGCCATTGCTGCAATCATATCCACTGGCATCTGTCTTTGAATTTCCTTCCTTATCTAACTTTCAATGGATCTCACCCTTGTCTTGTCTTCCAACTCTAAACCAATACATGGAGATAATAACCCTGTAGTTGCAGACTATTAAAGATAGAACAGTATTACTTATTAATGTAAAATATCAGTTATTAGGTTAACTTATTAGAACAGAACAGCAATTTCTTTCACTTTGCTTGAGGGGAAATACTACACTCTTATAGTGATGGTATTTTAAAATAAGAAACATTCCTTCTTCTGTTTCTTGTTCACTGACTGTTATGACTGTTAGGTTATAGAAATCACTGCAATCATGTTGCAGTTGTGACATACATTTGGATTTTTTGTCCACTTGCAGTTTAATCTTTACCCTCTGTGAAGAGGTCCATTTTCCACGAGAGGCAAAGAGGCCCATTTGTATGCAATATTTACTTTTGGGGGCCTGTCCAATGAACTCCAGTCTCCCGTCACGACTGTAACTACTCCCTTGCTTCCATGTTGTAGAAGTATTCTGTGGGGAAGCTGAATATTCTAGCCTGACATAGCCCGACCATAATACTGCTGTTCATCCGTATTCATGGTCTGAAGGTTCTTTAACCTGACATGATTATAGGACGGGGGGGGAGGGGGGGGGCATTCATTTCTGGTTTGAAACGATTGGACAGCTCGTCTAATCAAGCTTATTGGCCGGTAGTCTCTCTACCAATGTAAACCCGCCCATGAAGACCGTCCCCATACATTCGTATTATGGGTGGGCTATGTCAGGCTAGAATATTCTAGAAGAGGCTGAATATTCTCAGGGAGAAGCTGAATATTCCTTTAGTGGCCTCTAATTAAAGGTGAATTATGAGACACTGCACGGTTTCAGAGCAATTTCACTTTTGTCTCAAATTGCTGGCATCGCCCCAATATTCGCAACCTGCCTGCCCCCTGAATCCTGAATGAAAAATCCTGCCTTGGGAGATAACACAGGGGCTTTAATCCTCAAACAAACCAAATAAAAATAGCTAACAATAACATAACAGTGTTATAACAAACAAGTGAAGAAAATATAACATCCCACATTCCAGGCAATCTCTGACTAGTTGGAAGTCGCAAATCTTCTCTATCCCCAACCATCTTTGACTAGAACCTGATTAATTGTATTTTGGTGGCCAGGCTGGACCCCTGTGTTTGCTTAGCCCCTGTGTTGTCTCCAGACCAGACTTTTTTCAGTGTATTCAGGGGCAGGTACTGTAGCTAGCAGATCAAGGGGAGATGATCACTCTGAATCCATGCAGAAACTCATATTGCACCTTTAAAGTGGCATCCAGACAACAGTCTATGGCCTAATCTATAATAGGCTATAACAGGAAAATTGGACAAGGATCATAATTCAACTGTAGTCTAACCCAGATACATACAGTAGCTACATACTACTACATGACTACAGACTACAACATGAGTATCCATTGGTCTATCTCCATAGCTGATATACACGAGGAGTTAAAAACGGTTCTTACTCTTAAGGCCCACCTTTATTGGTTACTTCCCAGGCAATCTCAAAGAGCAACAGGTTCTCCACTGGTACGTCGTCCTCCTCCAGAAGTGAGAGGCCACTTAATGACGTTATGGAGAGGGATCTGGACATGCGTCTCATGGTGACGTTTGATCAGAAAGTCTCTTAATGTAAATCAATGTGGCTTTAGTCGGGATAATGGACTTCGTAGATGAAACGATATTATGCGCACGCAAGACTGAGCCCAGCAGCTGGCCCTTGGAAGCTCAAAGGCACACCGGCACGCGTAACGGACGGTACCTCCGTGCTCAGGGGGGAGACTCAGACCGACCAAAGGGGAAACGATTGTAATAACGCGGTCAGTTTTCGCAATCCCAAATTCTGCCCCTCCTACCATGCTACATTGAGACTGACCCCTGGCAGCCCCCTTGTCATAGTAGCGGCCGGTAGCGCCAGACTGAAGTCCACTGGGACTGACACCAAGGTGAAACTTTTGGCTGGTGACTGGAGTGTACATGTAGTCTACAGTAAGCCTATCTACCTCCAATGTTTTAAAAACTGCCCAAATGTTTTAAAAACTGCCAGAATAGCACGTTAGCCGTGCACGATTGATAGAAGATACGGGCCTCTTGAGAATCCAAGTAGTCCCTGACAACGTGGTGAAATTTAGAATCATTTCGTAAACCTTTGCGTAAAAATGTGATCTGCCATGTTATATGTTATTCGTATTATTGGCATTATTATTATTATTGGCCAGTGTTTTTTTCTTGGTGTTTTTCTTTTTCTTTTAGCGACAAAGTTCACTCAGAGGCTACTTTCTGTTAAAAGCAAACAGCTGTGTGCGTCAGCCAATCCAAAAACAGTGTTTGAGCCAGGAAAATGAAAATGACGTAGGAATACGTGACAAATGACCATCACCTGATCAGTATTTTTCTACAGCCCAAAACATTCTAATATGGGAGAGTGCCAACCCCTTGGCTCTTGCTGAAATGTGTATCTCATCATCTCATGACCTCCCCCTGGTGTCATTGTTGTCATTTTGTAATTACAGTTACCACAACCCACTCCAACATGTCTTGAAAGCTGGCATATGACCTGTCGCTACTTTTTTATATAACTATTAGATCTTTCTGGCAACGTCACACCATGGCCAGTTTATTATTTTCTATTTATCGCATTAGACTATGTTGTCGATAATCCATCCAGCGGCCAGTTTTTTTTCTGGTTGTCGGATTTACAGCCTGTGTGGGCCTTAATGCTCGTCGGATGTAACTAATACACATGGTTAAATATCTGAAAGGTACCAGCGGCACGTAAACACAATTTGGATAATGGTTTGGCAGGGCACTAGTGGAGGTTGGTTCCGGGAAACGTCAATTACGCATTATCAATGATGCGCGCGAACCCCTCACCAATTTGTAGGTTGCGCATTCGTTGGACCTACATGCTTGGTGCATTCGGTCAGAGTAGTAGGCTATATATACTCCGAGATGCAGTGACTGACAATCTTTGGAGAGAAGTGGCTTGGATACAGGACACACTGCGCTAATCAGTTTATGCAGGTGTAATAACTTTGAAAAAAAAAGCATGAGAATGCACGCGTTTTTACTCATTTCAGCGATAATTTACCAATATGGAGCAACGGGGACATTAACTGACTATGAAGACCCAGAGTTTGCCACCAGCATTCAAGGTAAACTTAACATCCCATTTTCTCCGATAATATTCATATTTATACAGGCTATTAAAAGTTTTTCGTGTTGTGGTGGAAACAAAATGTTATTGATGCAATTCAGGACGTAGCCTATAGCCTACGATATTTTGACAAGTCATGTTTTCCTTTTTTTTTCTTTTTTTTAAAAAAAAAAAAATAATAATATTGGAATTTAATTTCTGCAGATCCTGCACCTGCGAAGGCTCGACGGTACGCAGGTGTAGCCCCAAGACAGACTGACAGCTCAGAAGCATCTGACGACGAAGCTCTTTGCTTACTGTCAAAGGAGCGGGACGCTGTGGTGCACCTGTCCTGTAGACAGAGACTAACTCGGAGTAAGTTTAATATAAACCCGTTTGGACTGCGATTTGGGAAACGCCAGGATCTCCTTAACTCACCAGCGAGAAAAGATGGAACGAGAAAGCTCCTGCCAACTTTACTCTATCTTCGGGACCTCCAGATTGCCACTTGAACGATCCACATCTAACAGACTACCAAAGTCTTTTTTTTTCTTGAGTATTGGCTGTTCATATTGTGTTAATCGTGTTGTACTTGGTGCGGAAATGAAAATGTAGTCTTTAGTCATTATTCAAAACAATGAATAATAAATGTTTTTGTACCATATCTTTTGCCGTTACTTGGTCTGTATTTTTAAGAAGAAAAAAAAACAGGAAATGATCGCTTAATTCCTGCTGTTTCTGACTGTTAAATGCTTGTGGACTTAGAGTGGATTATTTGAATTTCCTGAGAATTTATCATTACGATTACCGCGTGCCCAGTTATGACTGGGTCCTGTAGGCTACTGTGCGATTTGCGTAGGCTATAATTGCCAGACATGATCTGAGTCTTGATTGATGCTTGATTAAGGGTGGCTCTTGACTGTAATGGTTCACTTAAAGGGATGTTTTGTTAGGGAGTCAGTCAACCCTTTGCCCGAGTTCTGTTAGTAGGAATAAGAAAGAGAATTGGCCGAAGCCGAATTTGCAACCTGTCAGCTCAATGTAACTGTAAAGGCCCATGGCACGGGGCAATGCCACTGAACTAGTGTTTCCTTGCTCACAACAGCGCCAGGTTCAGTTATACTATTCCCACTTCATTTTATGAAACCTAAATTTTATCATTCTTATTCTTGAGGACAGCACTCAGGAACCTCAAACAGCATCGCTTTGGGTTGATGAATTTTGAGTTGAGGTAGTTAATTTTATTGTCACTTGAGGGCGCCAGTGTAGTCAAATTAAATAGCCATAGGCGTCTCCAACAGTAGCTTACTGAAACACCTGCTTCAGAGTAGCTCTCCAAAGGGTCAAAGGAGAGGTAGCCTAAACGAATGTCATAACTGATCTCAAATGGTATCAAACCTGTTAAAAGCTCTAAGAAATTAAACTCAGACATCTTGCCCTGTATAAGCTACAGTTTTGCTGATCTTGAATTGGGAATTTATGTTGGTTGTGCTGTGCATGCCAGATTTGGTTATATAAATTGAAGGTGCCACAAATTTAGATGTGACTTCTAATAAGTGTTTGCACTGTGCTAATAATTAAATAGTAAAGGATGTTAAAATATCTCCAGGTGTAGCCTATTAGTAAAACTGATGTAAAATAGCCCTCAACCATATTGATTATGTCAAAGTAGAGGGAGATACAAGGTTGGTTACAAGGTTGGGTTACAGTAAAAAAAAAAAAAGAAAAAAAAAATTGCTGACAATTTAACTTCACTTACAGGTTTATTAACTTAATCAGAGTTGTCAGCTTTAAACACATTCAACAGCATGAATGACGATCTACCGGTACATTTCATTTTTTTAAAAAAGGACAATATTTGTTCACCTCCACCTTACAGTAGCTGAACTCCCTTAAGACCCAACATATGATAGAGTGGAGTGCCAGAGAAAGAAAATAAATATTTTCCTCATACCTGGTATCAATAAAGCGCTACTGTTTGTGTGTGTGTGTCTACCAGTACACTGCTGGGATACAAGAGGCTGGAGAAAAAGAGAGACTGAGCTGGTGCCCGATAGGGACGAGGTTGGGTTAAAAAAAGCCCACATTCTGGTTTACTTACGCCTCACTCTCGTTCATAAGGACCCAGCTGAATGAGTCATCTAAGGATGTTTCATTACGGTGGGGTGGTGCAATCAAGGATAAAAAACCACTAGGCAAAACAATACAACAACCAATGCAATCACATCCAATAATGGAGGCCTAAAGGGCAAAGGAGGGTTGGACGGAGATGCAAGGGTGTATGTCCGTCACACAGCTAGGAGTGTGTGTCTGTGTGTGAGCGAGTGTGTTGATGGTGGTGGTGTTTGCATACTTAGAGTGTGTCAGAAATGCTGTTTGAAACGAGTTTGCGTGAATGTCATCGGGTTCAGAGTGTGACGACCACTCGGTCATGGCAGGAGTGTAGCTCAGAGTGTGTGAGTGATGGGATCTAAATCAGACTGAGGTACTGTATATGTGTGTGTGTGTGTGTGTGTGTGTGTGTGTGTGTCAGAGGATGTGTAGGCATATAGCATGGCTCTCTACAGGTCCTTCAGGTCCTTCTGGATGCCCCAGAGTGTATCAGCGCTCTTCTTGAGCTGGCCGACCTCGTCGTCGGTCAGTGTCATGTTGACCACACTGTTCACTCCAGTGCTGTTCAGCACGCAGGGCAAGCTCAGGTACACCTCCTCACCAATGCCATACATGCCCTGTCAATCAAAAAACAACAGCCAATCAATTCCATGCACTCAAAGATACCTCCTTTTATGGTAAACTGTGAAGCACAAAATCTTTCTGTGATATACAAGTGAAACTTATCAGTGGGCGAGACAGAGACACAAACAAGAGAGGAAGTAAGAGTAGATGTAAATGCCATCACTTGTTTCTTATCAGCCGCAGAAAATAAATACTGTTTTCTGATTGGTTGAAAGGCTGTCCGTTATCCCCCAATTACAGGACATCTGTGAAATTTGGTGAATATTTGGTGAATCACTGTTCCATATCAGTGCTCTTTAAAATGGTAACTAACTAACACCAACCAGCCTTGTGGATCTACTTTCACATGAAAATAGTACCCCAACCGAACTTCTTTTAAAACGGAACTGTATGTTTCTTTTATGTTAAATACAGTACTTGCTTATTGTTTATACACATGAGTTGCAACTGGATGATAAGCAGGATAACGTCCTTCGAGGTGTCCCAATATGGGTAAAAAACGGACATGGCTTCGCCGTCATGCTGTTCTTCGCTCACACCTCTTCCATTATTCATCTATATTGGGACACCTCAGCCACCATTATCCATAACTTATCTGTAACTGATTGCAGGGACATGTACGTACTGCATGCCTGCAGCTTATCTACATCAGTCAGATGGGTAAAATTCACATATACTGTCAGTGTGTGTGGAGAGTGTGTGTGTGTGTGTGTGTGTGTGTGTGTGTGTGTGTGTGTGTGTGTGTGTGTGTGTGTGTGTTGTGTTGTGTTGTGTCCACTCACTTTGACCATAGTGGAGACGGGGTGGACCCTGTTCATGTTCTTCACCAAGCTCTCTGTCAGGTCAGCCACACTCAGACCAATGGCCCAGTTGGTGTAGCCCTTCAGCTTGATCACCTCATAAGCACTGCACACACACACACACACACACACACACACACACACACACACACACAAAGAGGTCAATCAATGGCCTTCTGGAAAAACAGGAAACCGCAAGACTAGAACAAGCAGCATGTTCTGACTGCACAGGAATAAATAACATGTCCAGCTGGTTGTCAACAAATTAACACCACTTGCTAACCATCGCTAATTTATATGTGTGCTAGCACTTCACACTGCCGGGGATAATTCAATATTTCAGGGAAATGCATCCCTGTGCTCTTGTAGAACCCCCTTTGGGTACTTTAATGTACATCAATGAGACCAGCACACTCAAGTGGTTACTAACCCAAAGCAGAAAAATGAATGGAAGTTAATTAGAAAAAAAAGGAGAACTCTCTCTGTGAAAATGGGTCGAAGACTGACATTGTAGAATCTTTAAAGGTCGTAGCACCTTTAAAGGGCCTTACAGATGGAAAACTAACATGATGGTTTGTTTTATTAAAGGTGCAGTCAGTGATTTTGTATGGTTTGTACGTAACACTTTCTGTAACATAAAGATTGTATCACCTCCGCTCTGTTCTTGAATCTTTGCACCAAAAAATAACAAAGAAGCCAGCCCCAAAACAATAACAAAGAATCCCTGACTCTGTCTTTAATGTATCTACTTCCTGTGCAGGTACAGTATTCTTATCTATGGACACACCTGTCGACCACCATCTTGTGTGCCTCCTTCCAGTTCTCCTTGTCTCCGTCGGTGCCCATCTCAGGGTTCAGCTTCTGCAGGTTGACTCCAGCCACATTGGTGCCGCTCCACACGGGCACTGTGGATTTCACACACAGACACAGACAAAGTCAAATCAGAGATACTGGACATACTTCTCCTAGTTCAATTAACATCATGGGTAAATCAAGACATACTGTAGTTAAAAATAAATAGTTTGAAATATATTTTAACAGCATAAGGATTGTTAAATTAATGAGATACCCAAGTTCAATCTTGAGTATCTGGGTCAATAGTGAAATTTATACTATCATTAGCTTGGAACATATCCCCAGCTGATATTCCCGATTATGGATGAAAAGCCTATGTTAAATAATTGACTAATTCAATTTACATTAGATAAATTAGTTTAAATTGGTGATAAATGTATAATTATAGATTAGGCATTATTATAGCAGAATGTTAAAACTTCAATATATTTTTTTTCCCAGTTTACTCAGTCACAAATACACACAAACACACTCACCGCTAGTGTCTCCGTGCTCTCCCAGGACCCAGCCGTTGAAGCTGCTGGAGTGGATTCCCAGCCTCTCGGCCATCAGGTAGCGGAAGCGGGCAGAGTCCAGGTTGGTGCCGCTGCCAATCACACGGTGCTTGGGCAGCCCACTCAGCTTCCAGGTCACATAGGTGAGCACGTCCACTAGGGGGCACACATGAGACACAGGGTTATCCTAACAGGCTCAGTCTGTATAATATAACCACAGACATTTTCTATGTGAAATGTTTTTTAACAAAGATTGAAAGAGAGACATAGACAATAAACATCACAATAAAATGAACAGAGTGAAGAAGGCCAAGAGACACAATAGAAATATTAAAGAGCAACAAAAAAAGAGAGAGAGAGAGGAAAACTGTGTGCATGTGATTGCCTGTCTGTGTGTGTCTGTGTGTGTCTGTGTGTGTGTGTGTGTGTGCATACCTGGGTTGGAGACCACAATGATGATGCAGTTGGGGCTGTACTTGACGATCTGTGGGATGATGTGCTTGAAGATGTTGACGTTCCTCTGCACCAGGTTGAGGCGGCTCTCACCCTCCTGCTGGCGCACGCCGGCGGTCACCACAACCACGCGGGAGTTGGCGGTCACCGCGTAGTCTGAGGAGACAGAGGAGACATACGAGGAGACGTCAGACTCGGTTCCTCACTTCTTAATCAACAGTACAACATGTGACTTTAGAATAACCTTGTACTGTAGATGTACTTGTAGATAGAAGGCTATGTTTCCACAGAAGCTATCAGAATGGAATTAGAATGTTTTTTAAAAACATGTCGAAAGTGATAAATATGATCAAATTTGTACAATAAAACTGTATAAAAAACATGGCAAATTACAAATATGCAATTTGTTTGATAATATTATTTCTATTCTGAATAGTTATTAATTAAAGCTCAAAACATTTCCATATAGGAAGTTGAAAGGACATAATCTTCAAGTTATTTACAACGTTAATCAGATGTCATAAATGAAACTTTCTCAGCTAAATTTGCCATTGTCAAGCTCTCCTGAGATGTATTGCTTGCATTTTAACCAAAAGATCATAATGGTGTGCCAGGCAGTGTGGCATATGTGTGGAAATATAGTAAGAACTGTTAACATTTTGGTCATAACACGGTACATTTTAGGACAATACAAGGCAGATATTGTTGCATCAGCCGAAACTTTCTGAGTGAAACTGCAAGTTCTCAAACTGTCCTTGGGTGACAGTTGTTCCTTGTGGTTAAACCAAAAAATGTGTTCAGTGGTGGTTCAATCCAAATATTCAAAAACTATGCACACACCATATCATTAAAAAACAATATAAAAAAGACTTGAAATGGGAGTCTTCGGGTGCATGGATCTTTATAAGATAGTGAAGATAGGATAATGAACGTCACAACGTGTGTACAAGAAAATAATGTACATTTTTGATAAGTCTCTCACTATATTTTATATATATTTTCAGCTTCTACATCTGATCAAAACAGGTGTGGGATGTGTGGGATTTCACACTGCATTCTATGACAGTTTTAGTGTTCCCAGGAATCCTAATACATGTTTTAAGCCCATGGGCTTAGGTGTGTATGGTTTCTGGAGGGGGTACGAGGCCTTCTGATTGGCACTCCTAACAAGTCACCGCATGCATACTGTCTTCATGAGAACCAGGTCACCTAAGGTCTTGGCATAACATGCAAAACAAAAATTGATGTGACCGCATTCTGCCAAAAGAATGTTCTGTCATCATTTTCTTTTTAGAGCTCATCAGTCATGGCAATCTCATTTTGAATTCAGATGCATAAAACCATTCTCAAGCTCAGACTGTATGTGGAATGATATGGTTACAGGCAACAAATCATAAACACATACAACTGAGCAGTTCTGCAACACTACACTGTCATAGTATCATTTACATCAGGTTGTGTTCAAGACATGTGTTGAGACATGAGTTGTTCCAGACATGAACTAATGCCTAATACTGTCTTCAACAACACAATCTGTTATGTGTGTGTGAGGGTATGTGTGTGGGTGGGGGCATCTTTGAGGTCGCTGAAACTTGACTGGTCATGTGACCTGTGACCTCTCACCCTTGTCGGCCACGATGACTGGCGTCTTCAGGAACAAGCTGCCGTGCTGCAGGTCCATCATCTCTCCCTTCAGCTTGTCCTCCATCACATCGACCAGGGCCAGCTCATCAGCCAGATCCTACAGGGAGAGAGAGAGAGAGAGAGAGAGAGAGAGAGAGAGAGAGAGAGAGAGAGAGAGAGAGAAGGCATGAGCAACAAGACTTGACTTGAATTTCATAGTCTTTTTTTCATACATAATTTGTATTGCATTGTTAATAGGTAGACATGTTTATACAAGTCATAATTAATACATTTACAAATGATTTACGCAGCTGTTATAACGGTTCCCATGAGATCAAACCCTTAACCAAAGGCTTTTATGGCTGTTGTTTCCAAGGCAGTAAAATTATTTGGATTACAGAGTAACTCTAATGAGTTTTACTGTCATTTATGCTTACAGTACATGTAGTATTATTAGAGACCTTGTCTTCGCTAATACAGTATCAAGCATTTTCTCTCTGATAATTGTTTGTTAAATATTTATGACAAAGCGCTTCATGGTGGATTAAATCATGACTACTTTTCAAAGGCTTAACCCTCTCATTCCATAAAACTATTGGTCTTGGTCTACCACAGAAGGCCAGTACTTAGTAGATCACACACTCTGAAGCATTCACACAGGGACGGGACACAGCCACTGCATTGGGACACAGCCACTGTTTGTATTCTGTTCTTTTGTTGTTTATGTTGTGTTCTGTTGAGTTTTACTTACCCTGAGCAGGATGCTGACGGCGCAGGCCATGCCCACCATACCGACACCCACCACGGTCACCTTGTTCCTGGGGGGATCAGCGGGGCCCTCGGCCAGGGGAGTGATGAGTTTCTGGAGGGTAGAAGACATGATCCACGCTGGAGTAGAGAGAGAGAGAGAGAGAGAGAGAGACACAGGGAGAGAGAGAGAGACATTAACACATCTAATCTCAAACAAGCAAATGAAGTTACAGATTAAGTACATAATGGAGAAAATAATTTAAATATCTTGAATAAAAATGTGTTTTTTTTTTTTTTTACAGAGGACATTATACAGTGGGTCAAACACCTTGGACTATTGACTGATTTGACATTAATCTAGTGCTTAGTGCAAACTAAGTATAATAAAGGCCAGTGTTTTCTCTACAATCAATGCAATGTGTGCCCATATGGGAATAACAAAGATTACACAATCCTTGCTGATTCAGGGTTAAATTGGGAAAAGACAACAAGTAAAATTGAGAGCAAAATTCGACATTGACCAACCATGGCTCACTATTGTTACATAGTCGGCTAGCAAGGCTGTTGTGAAACACACTAATTTCTCCACATTTACACATAAGAGACAAGAATCAATCACTGGCTGCCTAGTACCTCACCTTTATGTGTCCATTATGTAAGCCTGACTGTTGTAGTGAAAGATTTGTTTACTAGCGTGAGTGTGAGCTTGAGCGTTGCTTTTAGAATACTAGTGCAGTTTTACAGTAAACCCAGACATGGGTCAGAGGTCTCTCATTAAGTAGGACCCTGCTAAACCCATTAGCCTGAGGCTAACACCGTCTGCGGCCCACTCACCGATAATCTTTTCACCTTTTTACGTCTGGCTCATACAGGGGAATCTTACCAGACAATAACATTTCAAGATAGTGAGATGAATTGGTTTATAGTACTGTAATAATAAATATAATACTATAACTGTATAACCATAATAAAAGGACTATAATAAAAATAATAATGTTAAATTTTGAGGTGATGTCAGACAGATGTGCTACTGTTTAGAGTCTTCTCACAGCAATAAAACTTATCAGTTGTACATGCCTAGCGACTTTATCCGTTATACTACAGCAGGCTGTAATACATCATCATACTGGTGGCAATCTACACATACATTACATCTACACGTGGCAATACAATACAATACTAATACTTTACAATGGCAACAAATCCAACCTTTACAGTTCAAAAAATATCTTTCTATGAATGGACACAAATAATCCAGTCATGACATGGCATGGCACAGGATCAGTGGGCAGGCAACACAAGCACATGCCTTCCTCCACACCGTAGATTAGAGTCTTTAAATAGCACATTTTAAGGATAGCCTGAATACCTTCCACCTCAAGAGACACCTTAACCCAGTGCTGAGCTGAGCAGGAGCATATGAATCCAATCCACAGCGCCTCAAAGGCAATTACAGATGCTCAAGGTGGATCCAATGACCCACAGAAAGAGAGAGGGAGAGAGAGAGAGAGAGAGAGAGAGAGAGAATGAATGAAAGAGAGAGAGAGAGAGAGAGAGAGAGAGAGAGAGAGAGAGAGCGAGAGAGAGAGCGAGCGAGAGAGAGAGTCACACTCACTGGACCGGGCAACAGGTCTCAGTAGCCTCAGCATCTTCTGGCCTGACTGGTCATCCAACTTCACCCACACACAGGAGAACTCTCCTGTTCTTTAGTCTCCACGTTAAATACATCCCTAATGTCAAGGCTAACCAAAATCCAGCTATCATATCACTCTGAAACATACACATCAATTCTGATAACAATAAAAGAAAAACATCCTTGTAGGAATCTAAGGATGGAGACAGGACATGTGAGCGAGTCCAAACATGACTGATTAGAGCCTAAATCCAGGGTTATCAAAGGGAATGTGAGTGTGTGTGTGTGTGTGTGTGTGTGTGTGTGTGTGTGTGTGACAGGCAAATGAGGAGCCATGCAGCAAGTTCAAATGCACTTCGGCCCTACAGTGTTAACATGATACCTGTCAAGAAATGCTGACTTGTGCCACACAAGGCCTCTTGACCAGGCAGGCCCTGGACCCGTGGGTGGTGATCACATGGACAGTTGGCACGGCGATAAGAAGCCTAAGAGGCATGCTTGTGTCCAAGCCCTCACACACTGGCACACCACCCATATGCTCACACTGCTACTGTTGCCAAAATTATTGTGAAACTAAGGCTTAATCTGTGTAGAGCATTCCCTGTTAATATTAATACCAACCCCCCCAGCATATCTTGTCACTGTTGCATCTCAGGCACGCACGCACACACACACACACACAGGCCCAAATGTGGGACATGATGGTGAAGCTCCTAAAATCCCCTCCAGATGCCATGGTTACAGCTAGCCTTGGCTAGGGTTATGACTTCATTGTGCAGATGAGGGTAACACACTGATGCTCCAAAATGAAGATGGGAGCATATGTTTATTCTTTTGTAGACACATAATCTCTCTTGCAGAATGCATTCATTTAAAAACTCTTAGCAGAAGCTAATGCAAAATCCACAATCTTATTATTTTATTTTTATTTTTTTTTCATAAGTCATGTTTTTTAGAATGTTGGATTTGCTGTATCCTAAAACATATAATCAGTGCTGTAAAAAAAAAATCACTAAAAGTGACACTAGGCATATGAGGAATTATCAGCTACCATTTCAGTCGTCTAGTGTTCGGATTCATCACTAGTGGCCTAGGCTATGTAGAAACAAGGTAAGGAACACAATGTCCAAACACACCCCACAGAGCGACACACAGTTGTCTCTCAACAGGGCTGTGCGTAAAATACAATTTGCCTCACGCATCTAATACCTCGTTGCCTAGCAAACGAGACTGCCCTGTCGATATAATTAGTTCCGCTCATAGTGAAAGTGCAAGCCCCAAGGACGCAGAGAACGAACATATCCGTTTCGACAAATGTGGTCGTCAACGTGACCCAAACTGTCAGGCCTCTCTGCTAGGCCCAATTACGACTGTTAGATATAATATGGAAACAGCATCACGAAGGAAATCTGTCTCTTTACCTATTTTGATAAGTGACAACCATGCTGCGTGTCGTTTCAGAGATGTCGGACTAGGGTTATGCGTTATGTAAGAAAGGTCTTGTCCTACCCAAAACAAAGGGTGAGAGCTAAAGCGCTATCTTTTAATTGCCATGCACATTCCGCGAATCCCGTTTCACAAACAGCAATTTAATCAGGTTTGTAGAATAAAGTTATGGTTATCTGTGCAATGACGCAAGTGACCGTAATGTCCTTGACCGATTTGAGTATAACCCTGTATCTTTTCAGATTACACGCACGCGCAGCCTTACATTTGTAAATCCAATTGTTTTTGTCTTTTGTTTTCAATCAGGTTAAACGTGCACTGGTATTTTGGCATGTTACCAACATGGTTTACATAGTGACGGTAAGATGGACTTCTCCAAGTGTCAGATTCCACCATGTTCCCGTTCATTCAGTGAGTACTCTAAACCAAGCCAAGAAACGGAGGCGGTGTGCATCACACATAGTTAAACAGTTGCTAGGTTTCATCTTGAAAGCGAAAAGAGCAGAATTACAGTATAATTTATACCGTTTTTATACAACGCACTGGATTCCTCATCGAACAACGGATTTCCGTTAACAGACATCAATGGAGACAGAGTAACCTTGTTTCATTGTAGGGCTTATACCAGCAGTAGCTGAGGCTTCCATTTTGTCCCCCAAAAATCGTGTGTACATGACCATTATTAACATTGCAGAATGCAATAACTTGACAAGGATTTGATAATTACTTCAGCTTTCAACTGTAAAACGCCAAAAAATGTCAGGAAATTGTAAGGTGTGAATCAAAGGGGATGTAGCATTCTACATCTACAAGTATAATCATAAACATTAGCGTTATTCACCACTGACTCGAAGCAAAAGAGCCCAAGTACATACATTTGTTGAAGCGGGTTTAAACGCGCTTGAGTCCTTTGGTCCAACAAGGCGGATGGAACGGAGAGCACGCTACGTTGCAGACACCGTGGCCAGGCAAGGCAGTGAGTGAGCGCGTGAGAGATGACTCCGGGAGTATGGAGTTATAGGGCTTCCGCGTGTTGGGCGGATGTGTGTGTGTGTGTGTGTGTGTGTGTGTGTGTGTGTGTGTGTGTGTGTGTGTGTGTGTGTGTGTGTGTGAACGTGCGCGCGCGTGACGATGAAAGGGGCGCAAAGAACATCTGACCCCCTCGTTTGTTGTGTGCCCGAAACAATGCAAAGAATGCACACTTTAATCTTACCTGAATAAGTATAGCCTCGTGGCTTATGAAAAATATGTGTTTTAGACGTACAGTATAGACTTCTGAAGAGGAGAAAGCCTGTTGGACAAGGGCTAACTTTCTCAATTCCACCTGACACCAACCCCTATTAGACCGGTATTATTGTAATCACAGATGCCCTCCATGACGCAATGGCACCGTTGTGACTCGCACTAATCACCCCCGCTACTAGTGTGTAGCTGGCGGTAGAACACCACACACCAGTTACATGAGGAGGAAAACAGTTCTGAATTCTATTTATCATAGTTTCTTACATATTTTTCAAAAGTATGTATAGGCTTTATTTACAGCAAATCAGCATGAGTTAATCAATATCAAACCAGCACATTCTAAAGAGATGCCATTAGCCACAAATATACATTACTTCCTTGGAAATGCTTAGGCTAAATTCAACCCCACCAATAGTGCTAAAAGTGTAAAACCACAGACATGTGAAACATTACCTGGTGTTATCGGCACAGTGTGTTTTATCAGGTATAGCACAAAGATAACTCCATTACAACTTCTCCTGGTTAGGTTTGCTATTAACCAGAATAACATGTTTTGAAGTAAACATAATATCACCATGACCTACCTCTCAAAGACGTACAGGCCGGTAGCAGGGTTAAATGGCCATTCTCAGAGGTCACAGTTATACAGACACCATGAATGATGCAAGGTTGGAAATGAGAGAGGGTTAGTAGGTCAGGCGAGATAAGTTATTATTGCTGCAACGGACAGTGACAATGTCATTGGCATAATGCCAATATCAAGATAATGTTAGGGTGCATGGGCGTGATGTTTGGCCTACTGACTGCTGACTTACACAAACTATGTATTTAATAGTCTTATTACAGTTAGATTATTTAGATTTTTGTATTGTTCAAATCCAAAGAGTGCTTTATTGGCATGACAAAACAGAATTTGCATTGCCAAATCAGTAATACAGGATAGTGTATAGAGAAGCATTAAAATGATAAACATTTACATACTCAATACTCTGTATTGTTTGTGTTACTGTAAACTATACTGTATCTACTGTAAATCCTCCCCCTGGACTCCCCCAACCTTATTGGCTCCCACATTGTAAAACGCCTCTTCCAATGTCCAAGCTTCAGTTGCCTCTGGAAAGCCTCTGACTTAACGGTTTTCTTTTTTTCCCCATCCTTTGGTATCATGACTAAAGCAGACATAGGCTTGTGGTCAGTCATTAAAATGCTGCCAATTTTTTTTTTACGCCAAAAATGTTGATTTACTATTCAATGGCTGGTGGCTTTTACCAATTCATCTGTCGGTGGCTGGTAGATATTCACATTTCCAAAGGTTTATTTAACCCCCATTCTTGTGATGATATCTGGCTTCCAGATGCTCTGGTCCAGACACTGCCTGGGGGATTTTGCAAAGTCACTGTGATGTGGTGGAGTGCACAGCACAGCACAGCTCTGTATCAGTGTCTGTGTCTGCAGTATGTAAAGGACCCCGCATGAACAGGACTCATTGCATGCATGATGATCTGATAGAGTAACCTTAGTCTACATGCTGCATGAAAGGTATGGAAGAAAATAATACCATTTAAGTTATTCATAAGAATAAAATCATGTTAGGAAGAGAGAGAGAGAGAGAGAGAGAGAGAGAGAGAGAGAGAGAGAGAGAGAGAGAGTATATGTGCATGTGTATAACTCAAAATGTGTATATCCTCTATTCGTGTGTGTGTGAATGCAAGAGCAAGAGAGACCACATGCATGTGTATAACTCAGAATGTGTATGCCATCTATTTGTGCATGTGAATACAAGGGAGATAGAGACAGAGAGGAGGAAAGAGAACAGCTAAGTGTCTCTCTGATAGCTGTTGTCTGTTGGGGACTAAATGGGGGTAAATTGCTCAAGGGATGGTCATGCAGAAGTGCTAAGTAAACAGACCTGCCTGAACCCTCAACAGTTTCAGTTATCTGTACAAACACTACTTGACCCTCTAATGTGTGTGCGTGTGTGTGTGTGTGTGTGTGTGTGTGTGTGTGTGTGTGTGTGTGTGTGTGTGTGTGTGTGCGTGTCTATGTACCTTTGAGCAGTATGTCTTCACAACATGCAGGGTGTGTCAAAAATGCAGAGTCAGATTGTGTATGCATTGCTTATATCTGTCACGTACGCATGCATATATTTCTAAAACAGGAGCTGTGTTGATGTTGGTCATTTTGGGAGAAAATTGCCACCTCAATGTTCCCATTTACAGTCACAATGTAGGCAGTGAGTGTGGGAGAGAATTGATGAAATAGCAGAGCTCTCCAGAACAGTGTGCTTCTGTGAAGGATCCCGAGGCCCATTTGTGATGACCTCCTCTTCTCTGACCCTAACAGAAAATTGCAGTATCTACAACAAAAACGTCTCTTTGCGCTATCTTACTCAAATCAAGATATTATACAATTTTGTGTCAATAAAGAACACCTGTTTCCCTGCATGACAAACCATGCCTTTATGGGTCTGAAAGCACTGCTTCTGAACCTAACACCATGATTTGAAATTTCTGTGTCTATAGCAACAAGTCTCCTTGCACTGCGTAACCCAATCAGCTCGTCACATGAACAGCATCCGCCCCTCCTCCTTCTCCTCCTCCTCCTCTTCCTCCCCTCCCCCGTTCTGTCTTCTCCTTGTGGAAGGCTCCATCAGTCGGCTCCATGGATTTCTCACATGGACCAGGGAGCCAATGACATCCAAGTCCCTCCTACCAGCTTGTCGAATCAGACCACAGAAGGCTGGACAGTGAGCGTGTGTGTCATGTGGTCGCCGGCAAGGGCATTGTATGGGGCAGAGGAAAAATGTGACCTCTACCCTCTCTCTCTCTCTCTCTCTCTCTCTCTCTCTCCCTCTCCCCCTCCCTCTGTCTTGCTTCTGTCTTTCCTTCACCCTCCCCCCTCCCTCCCTGCCTGCCTCTCTCCCCAACCCTGTGTGTGTGTGTGTATGTAGCTGTCTGTCTGTTTGGATCAAGAACACGCAAAGACCTGCAGAGGTGGTTGCAGCAGATTGTATAAGGGGGTGTGGTTGTTGGTTGGTTACACAACAGGCTTGCAGCCCTCAACATGCATGCAGCCCTCTGCAAACGCCGCCTCATTCCTGTCATCTCCCTTGATCACCCATAAACTACAACTGCAGCCCCTTCCATGGTATCCTATGACAGATATATCCGCAGAAGTCGCTGCCAAGGACAACTGGACATTACTATCTATAAACAGCGCATGCCAATCATATAAATATTCCCTCACCAAGATCCTCCATTCTTTTCTGACATTGTTTGATTTGCTATATACTATAGCTGGTTTCATGAACATCTCTCTCTTATGTTTATGCTGGGCAGCGAATGTTTTCAAACGGTGAGCCTCTAATCCTAGTTACCAAGAGTGCACAGATTAAGAGATTAAGACCAAATCTCTCAATTGGTCTCTGATTACATTTTCATAAAATTGACAGCGCAAGGCCTGCCACTAACTCTACTGAGAGAGAGAGAGAGAGAGAGAGAGAGAGAAGCTTATTTTAGGCTATGTATAAGCTCCAGAACTACACATTGGCACTCACAGCTAAAGATCTATCACACCACACACACACACACACTTTCCCTCTCTTTTTTGTTCTGTGTTCAACAGATACACACTACTGTCCTAACATCAAAGGTGACGCATAACGTAGGAAAGCCGTGTCATGGATCAAAAGCTATTTAACCCACAACAGTCGTTCGAGTGTACTTGTCATCTCTTTACAGATCCCATTTTATAGTGGAGTAGCACACACAGCTATCACTTACATAGCAATCAACCTGTAATTATCTCAGTTCAAAGGCTTGATTATCACACCAGAGCTGTAAAGAGTGAGATTTTAATGTCAATAAAGCCACTACTACAGTAGATAGATAGATAGATAGATAGATAGATAGATAGAGTTTTACACTGAAACTTCCAGGTATGTAATTGTAGTTTAATCACTATTTTTGTTGATTCACCATTGCACATGTAATAATTCAGGTTATTACAGGCTATCAGGCATGTTACACCATTGAAACTGGATAGAAAAATGCACCCCAAGCAAAAGGAATCCAAATTCTTTTTCAATCCAAATTCTCTTTCAAGTAATTGATTTCAATCAATTACTATTACCAGAGAGGGTGGAAGCGTTCCATGATCTTTGCTATTACATGCCACTGCCAATGCTTTCATGTTAAAAAAAGGAATCTGGTTTGATTCATCCTAATAATTCTATGGGACAAAAAAGCAGAAATCACTTCTTATTGTTTTGAAATGCAATGTTAGTGCCCTCCAAACGGTATATTAGTATTTTCTACCAAAGTCATGGAGGAGAGCATGAAGCGACCTCATACACACAAACTCTCCCCCGCTCTCAGCAAACTCTTTGACCTTCCCAGCTCTCCCCACGCCTCCCAACCAATCAGTATAGTCCACTGAAAAGCTCAGCTGAGAGTCGACCAATCACAGGAGCTCTTTTAGAGGACCACATTGTACCATTGTTCCCTTTCAGGAAGAGGGCAGCTGGCATGCACTCATGCAAAAGACAAAATCGACTCTAATCCTTAACACCCCTCCTCCACTTAAAATGCACACTCCCAGTCGTTACCCATGAGCCAGAAACCTGACAGATTGCAACCCCATATTAACCATCCTCAACCCTAATAAGAAATTAATTTTCTGTTAATTTAAAAGCAAGGTTGTTTTAAGTTGGAGTTTATTCTCCGATTGACAAATTCTAACAAATTTTGTTTCTGATAAAAATCCCCAAAAATTCTTTGAATACACTACATGAAAAGTACATACAATACATAAAGTTCATCTATAACGCATATATTCCGAAAAACTTCTACTGAGAAATGCTGTCTTTCCCAGTTGCTAAGTATAATTGAACACAACTTAGATCCCTAATAAAGAGCAGGATTGCAAAGATTAAAATGTTAATATGGTGAGTGAAGTCATATGATTAAAGTCACGCTGCCAATGTGCTTTTAGAGGTGGTTCTAACTCATTAACTTCCTTTAACTGATTAGACGCTTACTGATTACTTAAACGAGAGACGGGGAAGGGAAAGGGAGCCAGGGGGAAGAAAGCAACCGGCATCGGCATAAAAAAGAGAAGTCGTCATTGATCTCAGAGGTCGTTCTGAGAAAGCTCTTCAAAAATATTGAGGGAACTCTTGCTTATCTAGATGACGTTGTTGTCTTCCTTCTGCTGGTAGGGTCCAATAAGTCGCCTTGTGTTGACGTTGACTAGAAAGGATGGGGTTGGATGGTGGTCAGTGACCCTGCAAGGATGAAAGATGATGGATGCCCAGATCAGCCACCCATGTGCTGGTGCTACTCCTAGCATAGCTGGCAGGACGGAGTGGCATACCACACTGCTGTCAAATCTGCAAAGACCGTGAAGGTCAAACACATGTCTGCTTCTCATGACAAGTTCAAGTTTTTAATTGTGCAGGACACACACAGAGGGGGGAGAGAGAGAGAGAGAGAGAGAGAGAGAGAGAGAGACTAACCTGTTCTCATATGACCAGAGAAACATTCACTGCATTTGATTCTAATGGCTATGTGTGATCAAATTGTTCTACTGTAGTACAAAACCAACATTGTGTTTTACAGGCTCTGCCTTAGCATTCAGTAAAGAAAAGTTAATATACTGTAGAATTAGTTTGTGTTAAGTTCTGTCGTCTGCAGTCTTTGAAATACAACCATCAAAAAGCATGGCGTCAACTGGGGGGGAAAAACAGATGTTCCTATCTTCTCAGTGTAGTAGGTGAAAGCTAATGAGACAACTTAAAAATAGCACCATGGGTAGCCTCTCACATGGTCCACGGAGAGACTTTCTGAGTTACAGTGGACGGTCAGTCACCTAGTATGGGCCTACCCACACTTACTCACACTCATAGGAGTTTACATGTATAGAGCACTGTATAATATGTGCATAATGAATACAAACATACATTTCATGTTGTTATTTAAGCTCAGTACATGGCTGAATACAGACTTGAATTAGGTTTCATCATATTGTCTTACAGACTCATTGCAGAAAAAAATGCATAGTGAATACAAACATACAGTTCATGTTATTATCTATGACCAATACATACATACATACATGGCTGAATGCAGACTTGAGTTAGGTTTTATCATATAGTCTTACTGACTCGTTGATGATTTTCACATTATACAAAGGCTGGTGTCTGTGAATGACTGTGGAAACATTACACAGAATATCAATGGTGTAAAATTATTCAAAATATGTTGTAGCGTCAGCTGCATAATTCAACAGCTACAGCATTTTGAGCCAGACAAGAGCTTGCGGGGAGAGCATGAGGGGAAAGGAAGGAGATGTTGCCCACAGACATGACTACATATCCCATGACCCTTTGCCCCCTCTGCTATCACGGTAACATTCCGAATCCAGTGGTGAGAACTCTGGTAGTCCATTTCCCAGAACACAAATCCATTATGTCGCCAGAAACCCGGAGATGCTGTTGGAGCAATAGGAAGTAAATGGATTCTAATGGCAACAACAGAGATACACAAAGGCTCATGAAAAACACAGAACAGGTGATTCTGAAGCATATGCGGTGACGCATATGTGCTTCTTTGTCCTATTAGAGCATTATGAACCTATCTGTTTATACACACACACACACACACACACACACACACACACACACACACACACACACACACTGATATCAGTATCCCCGGGACATGATGCAACTATGCTAAATGAAAAAAACATTTGCGTAAATGAGGTCGCACAGATACGCTATCAATTTATTTCTCCCATGGGCTGACAGTTGGAAATAAGATCAAATAAAAATAAAAAACTCAGGTTGGTATGACCTCCGGGAGAAACACACACACACACACACACACACACACACACACACACACACACACACACTCACTTTCATGAGCAGTTACGACCTTCAGGACACTTCTCATTCCCATTTCTCATTTAAAAGCTCAACTCTCAGTATGATGTAGAATAGCCCTCCAGTGAAGACAAGCCATATTTCCCATGGTGAACGATCTCATCACACACAAGTCCCAATGTACTGTAAGCGTTTATGAATAGTCTACTACGGTGAGACAATAACTGTCAATTACTGTATACTGATTTGACTCATCGCCTTACTAATCCTAGTGTGTGCGAATACAAGTTACAAGAATATGTCATTTATCCAGAAGTGTGTTGTTGGCCTTCAGTTCAGCTCTCGAACCTAGACAATTTTAAGATACTATACTTGTTGTGTTTTACTCTAAGTTTTCAGTCACTTAAAACACCACAAGCAGATCTTCATCTAGTCTGAAAAGCTGAAACCGGACCAGGATGTGAAATATTTACACAATGTGGCCTTGTATACATGCCCAGAAATTCAGTTTAAGCAGTGCACACCTTTTGCAGACTTGTTGACATACATAGTTATCAGTTCTGAATAGGGAAGTAGGACGTAAGTGAAAATATTAACCTAAATATCATATCATATATCATTATGTATCTAAATGAAAATCATGATAATAGCTTTGGCTGGGTCTTTGCAAGGTTTTTTTTTATCTCCTGAACACTGAGTGTATTCAAGATTTCAGGCTAAGTCAACCAGTGATGCATGCTAGGTTGAAAGTCTGTTTATATTCATTTTCTGTTTTTTTTTCTTACCTCCAATAAGAGAGTTATTTTGTATTTTTCTCTGAGTTGATTTTCTGTCTGTCTGTCTGTCTGTCTGTCTGTCTGATTGACTTTGTGCAAAAGGATTTAGTGGTGGAATTTTCAAACAGTGTGGGTAGTAGAGCAAGAAACACATGATTCAATTTTCAGATCCAGAACACTGTCTGAAAATTGTATTTCATCAGTGACCCTAACTCTATTGCCTTGGCAGAGGTCTGCCTTCTCCAAATGTTTATTTTAGTTGGTAATGCTTTCGGCCTAGAATACATCATTGGCTGTACCTGGTTGCTGGTTAGGTGAAGTTCAACACCTCTACTTTTTAGTTTCTCAGTGTAACTTCAATGATAGTGCGCCCTCTGGTGGCAAAAAAGATACATAGTGTTGGGAGTTAAATTAGGTAGTATAGTAGTAAGTTCAGTAGCCTAGTAGTAGTAGTAGCAATTGTAAAGCTGTGGTCAGGACTAGCAGAGATCCCTGTCAGGCTTTTTTTTATATTTAAATCTATCCACTGATTATTTATGAAAATTCTGATTTAAAATTTAAGGCCATTTTAGAAAAGTGATTGGCCTATAGTTATACTTATTGTCTCTCTATTCAAATCAGATCCGGAAACACTGGCAGTTTCCGAAAATGCCTACTACTTGACTACTACATACTGCTCGTATACTGATCTCTGCAGACAGCAGTGTGTAACATGCAGTACATGACAAATATCACAGGAGTAGTGTGGGGCTTCAGTCAGGTAGAGCACCTGCAGTCAATTATTTAATAGGTTATTTAAGAGGTTCTGGTCATGTGGTCAATAGGCCATTTTCTGCTGCTTGCATACCATGCTGCATACTGGGGAGTAGTATATGGGGCTTAACCACTCAAGTAGAGCACCTGCAGCTAATTAATTAATTGTGGGAAGCAGTAGTGTGTGCTGTACTGTGTGCTGGCAGCATGTAGCACATGTAGCATAGCAGTATGCCATTTCGGAGATGGCCTCTATCTTCCATTGAAGACAGATGACTGATTATGTGTTATGTGTGATTATGTGATGTGATACAACAAACAGAACTCAAATTCCATGCTTGCATCACTGGCTGTGTGTGGTCACCTTTAACTGCAGTGTCTATAAAAGCACAGACACTTCATCCTAATTCAGATGACATTAGGTAAAAATGTTGTACTCGTTCATTCATTCATTCATTCATTCATTCATTCATCCATCCATCCATCCATCCCATAATTAAATCATAATAACAAGACCAGAGTGTTTTTGTTCATCTTTTTCAAGTTTTATTTTCTTATTGTTATGGTTTTCACCCTTCTCAGATGCATGGACAGAACTGTCAAGTGACTAACTCTAGTACAGCTGATGAATGTTTATCAAAACAGAGCTGTGTGCCGTTAGATGTGACTGGGTGTGTTGCATTCTGGGTAAAGGGGGCAGGGACTTGTCTAGTAGCTAGCCAATCCCATCTTCTGCTTCAGCGATTCGGGCATCTCTGGGGGAGGTGGGCGGGGCAAGCGGAAGTAGACCTTCACCGAGTCGTAGATGAACCACTGCAGGGCAGTCAGGGTGCCAATCATGATGATGCGAGCGAACAAGCCCTTCCACACACCTGCAGCAGAGATCACACAAATACGCACGCACACACACACACACACACACACACACACACACACACACACACACACACACACACACACACACACACCTGTTTACTCAAAAGCACCACCCAGTGTGTCCATTTGGCTGCATGAGTTTATGTGTGTGTGTATTTGTTTGTCTGTGAGTACATGCTTGTCTCTCTGAATATGTGTGTGTGTGTGTGTGTGTGTGTGTGTGTGTGTGTGTGTGTGTACACTGATACACTGTATCTGTATCCATATTCAAAGTGTATATCTCACCTTTGGGTCCAAGGCGTTTGAGCACCTGAGCAGCAGTGCTTCCAGACTCCTTGTTGAGCACCGACACCACAGAGTCAGCTGGGTGAGAGACCACTGCACAGAACACACCAGCTGCAGAGAGAGAAACACACACACACACACACACACACACACACACACACACACACACACAGTCATAATTTGATCACCTGGAAACCACTTGGTGGATATTCCCATTGAGGGCATTCAATTAAATTAAAGGTAAGGTGCATTATGCAGACAAAAGTGATAAATAAATGAATGAATAAATAATACATCATAAAATAGAGTACATAAATAAACAACACCATAATAGTAAAGTAAAACATCAAGTAAAGTATTCAACAATGTACAGTAAAATACTGTATATTCTCTATCACATTTTCCATTTGCTTTTTTTTTAAATTCAAATCTTAACCGATCTGCCCGTCAACACAGAATGCCTGTGTGATGTCCATCCTGGTCCAATCCCACTCACCGATGTAGCCGGCCGTGAAGGTAACCACCAGCTGTTCTGGCTTGGTGCACTCGCTGCGGGGTTTGGGCACCACATACTTGTAGAGCAGCTCCACAGTGCGCTCGAAGCAGGCAAACTTCATCATGGTGTAGGGGATCTGTCGCAGCCACAGGGGGTACACTCCCTTATAGAACCTGAACCAGGCTCAGAGAAAGGCCAGGAGAAAGGGAGAGAGAGAGAGAGAGATGTGAGAGTGAGACCAGCTGTTGCCAGCTTTGACAGGTAATTCTTATGATAATTTTTCTTATAATGGCCTTATAATATAAGATGAATATTTGGTAACACTTTACTTGAGGTTTTCGATACGAGAGAGTGACATGAACATGTCATAAAAATGACATTACATGTATCATGATCATGTAATGACACCTCAAAATATTTATAACTGTCAACTTCATACAAAAAAATGGCAGGAATGGCAGCAATCATGAACATTAGAAATTGATGCTCATGACACACGTCATCTCAATGTGAACAGTAGAGTCAGTAATTCCAGAATATTCCGTTTACATATTCGAGAAAGGATTACACAAAAAATCAGTTACAATAAATGGTGTATGGGTGTTTGTGTCTGAACTCTTGTATACAGTAGTGTAACGATATTCGACTGGAGATCAAAGAACAGTACAATAAATGTGTATGTGTGTGTGTGTGTGTGTCTAAATAATACAGCAAGTGTGTGTGAGGGTGTGTACTCACGCTTTGAGCCCCTCCTCGGCGTGCATCTTTGGGACACATTCGCGGAGCGTGCTGGCGTAGCCCGGCTGTGTCTGAATGCGCACCTTACATGCCTCCATGGGCGCCAGGGCGATGTCAGCAAAGAACTCGGCGCTGGCTGACGACACCAGGTAGAGAGAGGTTCTCCACAGGTAGGTGTTCTCCTGCTCAGGCCATCAGATATAAGATCACAAAATGATAAGAGGGAAAATGGTGAGGCAGGCAGTTATACTGTAGTTTGGTTCTCACATAATAGTGATCTGGCGTCTGTCTTCCAAAAGCATAGTTGCTAACCAGTTAGCCACTTAGTAGGTTGGGCAACTTGGCAATGGGGAATTGAATTGCAACCAACAAAGTTGCTAACTTAATTAGCATCGATGCTTTTGGGAAATTGACCCCTGGTGTGTATCTCAGTCTGGCCCAACAGAAAGGAGATGGGCTCAAGACGTGTTTTGCTTCATATTGTAATGCTTACAGTACCACTCTCTTTTCTGAGCAATCACTGGTGTGGTAGGTTGTAGGCAAATTCAAAACCTGGCCTGCAGAGGTATTTTGATCTGTCTTTTAATCCCACATCAAGGAAGTTGGAGATTACATGAAATTGTCCAGACTGAGATTCATAGCAGATCAGTAGGCCATGTGTATGAACCAGGGTGGTAGTGATACTGACATCCATACAATATTCAGGTTTATATGTCTAGCTTGAGAATTGTCTAGAGTTAGAAAGGTCTTTGGTCTTTTTGTGCCCTCAAACGGTACATTCTAGGCAACGCTGCCTCGAAGGCACTATCCCCCATATCTAGGGTTAGGGTAGGGGTTAAGGGGTTAGGGTTAGGATTAGGGTTAAGGTTAACCCTAACCAAGGCAGTGCGGTCTGGAAGGTGCCGTTGTAGGTTAAAAAAATAGCATCAAGTGGCTAAAAGAGCTTAAATCAGAAATCCGGTGCGATAAGGACCACAAGTATATTTCATCATCACAATAAGTTTGAACGTTTGCCGGGGTGGGGGGATTGACACCTTCGTGCAGGCCGGAGAAGACCCCTTGCTAGTTTTGGCTTCCGGGTGCATATTGCTAGGTGCAAGTGACCAAATCGCTGTTTTAAACCGTAAAACAGGCTCAAAGTAGCCCCATACTTCGTAAATATTATAATGACAGTTCCAACATTTAAATCGAGGCATTGTAAGCTTGCAATTGTACAGTTAGCTATACTTACCACCTAGCGATATGCCCCTGGAAGCTACAACTACCAAGCGGTCTTCTCCGGTCTGCATGAACATATCAACATTCTGCTCCCTGGCAAACATTCAAACTTTTTATGATGTAGCAATATACTTGCGGTCCTTATCACACCGTCATACTTCTTTAATTCCTAACATCACCATCTCCTCATTCCAAACCCACCTCGCCCAGCATGTCACTGTATAGTGACTTGAACAGCTCGTAGAAGCCAAACTTGCACAGGCCCTGCATGGAGTAGCCGATGAAGGTGGGGGCCCAGCCCCTCCCTAGGCCCCGGAACCCGTCCTCACGCAGGGTCACAGAGAAGCCATTGAAGATGGATTTGTACTTGTCTGGGTCCACCTGGAAGACAAAGAAAGAACCCCATTGAAGTAGTTTACTGACTGAAAATACTGTGAAAACAATACTACCTAGGTGTCTTATAATCGACATTATAGAAAGTACTGTATGTGTCATCTTGTTGGAAACAGATTCTTAATATTTTTCGTACATTATTTGATCACTGAAAAGCCAGGAATGGAGGCCAACTAACTCATATTCACCATTTATTTGCACGTGTGAATAAATGGTGAATATTCATGTGTGAATTAGTGATGTAATTAGTGTGACCTCTTTTTCCTGACTTTCAGTTAAGCAAATGTTTGGTCAGCACTCTGAAAAGGAAAGAAAAATGACTGTGAAGCCTTCTCCGACCCCTTCTGAACCTGCTTTTAAAAGCTACATAAAACACTGATGCAGCACTGTAAGCAGCATTTGCACACAAACCTGAATGCGACATTTGATGAGGTCGAGGGGTACAACGGCTGTGTGTGTGAGGCCGCAGCTCAGGATACCCCCAAAGCCACACAGGGCATAGTACTTATTGGAGCCATACTCACAGCTCACTTCAGCGTCTGAGGGAGGGAGAGAGAGAGAGAGAGAAGAAGTCAATCAGGGAAAACAATCATTTATCCTCAGTCTCTTTTAGGATAAAAAACTATAGGTTATTCTTTTAAAAAAATAAATAATAATATTTTCCTTACAAGTTGATCTGTTAATCTGTTAATTGTTGGAGGAAATTCGGATGGAAAAAGGCTAAATAAATATAAATACATGTGCCTGTAGTCTGCAGTCTTTAGCAGACTTCCAGTTCGTGCACGAGAGGGCACGCTAATGAGAAGCTTAATGGCAAGGTGTCACGGTCAAGTTGAAGCGCTCGTTATAAGCGTCTGGCGAGGTTAAAGACAACTAGGCTACCTATGAAACTTTGTTTTATCTGCGCAGCATCACAATGTCCTGGACATTTCTTACAAGGTCATCCGTGTTGCAAGATCATTCTATCCATGTTCTTGACTGTAGAGTACACGGATTGCTATTCATGATCCAGTCTGTAAAGCTTAAGTGAGCCTCCAGTTTATAGGCGGCGACTATATAGCCAATAGCCTAAGTATTAATCCTGGATAGTCCTATTTAACTAACCAAATTTAAACATTTAATTCAACATTTAAACTTGACTATAACAGCGATGTTAGTTCTGATTCAGTATTTTTTTTAAACATGCAAAAAAAAAAAACATTTTTAAAAATGTATGCCGGTATCTTTTGTCATTTAAAAAAATGCATATTAGTTGATTATATTGATATTCATTATTTTTAGAAGACTATATGAGTACCGTCGAGAGAGGCTGCTGCGAGTCTCCGTTTCAGGTGGCGCTCAACAGGTGCGTCTTGCCCCAGCTCTTCGGTTTGATGTAGAATTATAAACGGGGCGCTAAAGGGATTCGCCCTGGCCAACTGCGTCAGAGTATATGGATACATTTTCGGGAGCAGAGGGCTTTGAAGTTGAAAAAAGAGAAGTTCATTAAGACATCTACATCACACTGATTAGGGAGACATGGCTGCAAAGAAACTATGACATGCCCTCTGGGGAACAGTTAGTCTTCCATCTTAGTGCTAAGGAAATCAGATTAATTAGCTGGATAAATACAACTCATGTTAGATTGTCATTTCATGAAGTAAAGCAATTTCTGTAAATAACTGAAGATCCAAGAAGCATACACGACTTAGGTACTTCTTAAGGATGTTAGTAAATATATTTGGAAATAGTTTGGAAGTATTTACTTACCCTGACTTCTCTGTAGTCGCGAAACGACGCCTCCCCGGTGCAGCGGCTCCCAGGCGTCAACTGACCTTCTGCTAAATCAATCTGTCCTCCCGGTAACTACGTCACTCCAGACAACGCAGGGAAGAGAAGGTGCATCCTTTCCCATAAGTACACAAGGAAACTCTTGTGAGAGGGATGTGGTGTACAAAACTTCCTGAAACGTATGAAATTACGCTTATTTAGCTGATCCAAGCGGTGACTGGCTATTTGTTAGGGTGCCGTCTGAATGTCTCCAAGAATAAATTAAATTGGTGATTACACTACTAAAAGGTGATTGCACTGCTATCAGTAAATGCATGTGGGCATAATTAAACAGCAAGATAATGCTTTATTGGGAGCTATACGTGGGAGATGAGAGTGCGCAACCAAGTGAGCCACTCAGTGAGTGTAAGGCGCGTCACGTTTTATTGTGCACTATCACAAAGTACATCAAGCTTATGGAGCTACTACAAAGACGGTGCAGTAGCAATGTGTGCTTGATCCATAACAGAGGGACGGGTAAGGAGATTAGGATACGCCTGGCAGACATACTGTAGGCTATTCTCGGCTATGTGTCAGGTAAGTCGGGCAGCTCACAGCAGTATAGGATTTTTTTTTATTCACAAAGATTACCAGGTAACCCTGTGCGTAAACAATGGAGAGTCATGGAGAGCCTAAATTGTCATACACAGTGAAAAAGGCAGTGTTTGCCAGATTAAAGGAGCACACAGTAGCTCTTTGCCAACTGAACTATTGAAAAGCAATATACATATACATGTATGACGTATAGGCCTAACATAATGGCAGTATGTCACACATTGTTTGACAGGGTAAAAACACTGCCACATACAATTTGAAGAAAACGTGATCACAAGGTCAAGGATTAAAGACTGAACCCATTCTTGATACAACAGCTATATCATACCAAGGTAATTCACAGTTCATCTTAAATCACTAAAAGCTCCAGGCAAAAATTAATGTGTTACAAGTGGCAAAATATTGCACACCAAGAAAATCACAAAATTCAATCAAAATCAATCACCCACATCTCTTGTTAGCATAACAAACACATTTTTTTTTATTGAAAATATAAACGACATTCTCATCATACACAAAATGACACACATAGGCTACAAGAGACTTGCCCACCTTTGAAGAGGTTGACCTCTGTAAAAAAAAAAGAGAGAGTAGGATCACAAGTAACCCCTATGGTTCATTGTAGAACCTGATAATGTAATAATTACCCAATAATGTAATAACTCCCGATAATGTAATAAAAATTCCCTCAAGTCCCTAAAACATGTAATAAAACCTGATAATGTAATAACATCCCAATAATGTAATACGGAGCATTTCCAAATAATGAAAAAAATCGGCATGCTGATCATGTAATTAAATGTTACATTACATTTCCAGTATTCCGATTTTCACATTATTAGGAAATGCACCGTATTACATTATTGGGATTTTATTACATTATCAGGTTTTATTATTACATGTTTTAGGGACTTATGAGGGAATTATTATTACATTATCGGGAGTTATTACATTATTGGAAATGATTACATTATCAGGTTCTACATGGTTCATTATTCTACATTATGGTGAAGGACTCTATGGGTCAGGCGTCATGCTGAGTGTAGTGTAGTCTAGGCTAGTCCAGGCTGGAAATCAAGGCAGGCAGGAGGAGACGCAGAGAGATGAAGAGGAAGAAAGATGAAGAGAACCAGAAGATTTTGTGTGTGTTTCCCAAAAGTGTCATTGCACCATTTTCCAGAGAGAAAGAGAGAGAGAGAGAGAGAGAGAGAGAGAGAGAGAAAGAAAACTGCTATTTTGCCATTTTTTTTCAGAGAATCTGTTTCCTCTTAGAGAGATATTGAATCTGTCTGTATGTAGCCAATAACACTCCTTTGAGAGAGAGAGAGAGAGAGAGAGAGAGAGAGAGAGAGAGAGTCTTCTTGACATCAACATTTTGGTGTATTTGCACACCAGACCAAGAAACAATCCCCCTAATTTGTCAACGGCTACATCAGCACCATGTTGGCTAGTGTTGACCTCAGAGATATGTGTGTACTGTATGTGTGTATTACAATCAGGACTACTTTATGGGTGTAAACGTTGTGAACTGCTATTAAAGAACAGGCCATAATGACAATATATGAAATATTATGTCTAAAAATAGAAAAATACATTTATTTTGATGACGAGGCAGCAGGTGTTGCCTAATAATAATGGGTCATTAAAGATAAAGAGAAAGGGTTCCTGTGTGTGTGTGTGTGTGTGTGTGTGTGTGTGTGTGTGTGTGTGTGTGTGTGTGTAAGTAGATGTGTATACAGACACATTTTAAAAGAACAACAGAAAAAAAAAAATCTGAAAAAAAACTTGCAAAGCATGAAAAGTCTGCTTTGAAAAATTCTACAAAAATATTTATAACCATTCAGAGGCCATGCATCCATTACAGGCAGAGAAGTCACCAAGCAAAGCAATCACTTGTGCATGAATAATTATTGTAGTCCATTTAGACTACTATTTCCTTAGGATCTTTTATTGACCTGGGTAAACTCAGACGCACTACTAGCAGATGCACTATGAGCATTAAGCTGTCATATGAACCAATATTTTCGCCGGAGTGCGTGTCTGTCTGTCTGTGTACAACATACCTCGAAAAGTACAGCATGGATTTAGATGAAATTTTCGGCCAACGTCTGTATTGGGCTGATAACTGATTTGATATTGGTGGCGATCGGTGATCCAGAACACCGTCTGTGACCATATTGTATTGGTGGAGGTCTGCGCTGTCTGAGCGCTTTTCTAGTTGTATCTGTGTTACTATGGTGGAACTATGGGCTTGTGTTTTCCTTCAAATTGACTAAATAACTTGAAACGGTTGCTTACGTGGACGGATGTATTTGTATTTGTTGCACTTCTGAAGAGATTTGGTTAAAGTTTTATACTTCACCTTAAAGTGTTATGCTCGTTGCAACCCTAAATTCACATCCAGGCCCACTCTCTCTGTCTCTGCTGAGGTGTAGTCTGAGTTTACCCATGATGCACTTCTTTATATGATCCCATCACACAATCCAGTCTAAAAAAATGGAAACAATGATTTTGTTAAGTCGATAAATTCATCGACAGTTTGTGCCACCATGATGGAAATCCACTGCCACATGAACATGACGGTGTCCTCAAACTCGTCTGTCTTCTCTGGCTCTTGAGGAGGAGGGGGCTCTATGATCTCGTCTGTCTGGAAGATGTAGAGCAGGCAACCGGTGAGAATGCCAAAGAAAAGGAAAGCAGCTATCTTTGCCCACAGCGGGATCCAGTGCCTACACAGAGAAAAAGAGCCAGCTGTTACAACAGAGATCGGCATCATTTTGGACTGATGGACTTGCACCTTGGAATCACAAAGCCCCAATATGGCACATAAACTCATATTATGTAAGGGATAACGGCTGCCGAGGTGTCCCGATGTAAGAAAATAATGGACGAGGCGAAGGCGAAGAACAGCCCGACGGTGCAGCCGAAGGGCTATTTGCCAACGCCAAGTCCATTATTTTTCTTAAAGAGCATTGACACCCTGACAGCCAATCAGAAAACAGTATTCCATTCCAACGGGTGATAACTGGGGTGAATCAGCCTGTTGCCCTGTTGTTTCACATTGCTAAGTGTTGTCGATAGGATATGGACTGATTGACTACGGATTTGACCTTGAAATGAATTAATATATTACCCATACAACAGGTAAGGTGGCCTAAATTGATATTGTGTTTAGATTGCACGTAATTCATTTGGTAACACTTTATTTGAAAGGGTCTACATAAGGGTAACACAAGCCTGTGAAAACATGGCATGAAATGCATCATGAACATTGATAACTCTAAGTAAGGGATAACGACTGACGAGGTGACCTACAGAAATAATGGCAAGGTGGTCTGGAACTCCAGTGACGTGCGCAGCACGGAGAAGATGCCAAGACATTATTTCTGTAGAACCGGTCGCCTCGAAGGCCGTTATCCCGCTTAACTCCCATTTGTATTTATCTCCCATAAACTTAAGCAAGTGTTGAAAACATAAAAGAAACACTCGACCCTAATTAAAAGAATTTATCCTGTTCATTTGGGTTAATATTTTCGTGTGAAAGTAGATCTAAAAGGCTGCTTACCGTTGTTATAGCTACCATTCTAAAAAGCATTGATGTGGAACAGTGGTGAAACTTTTTAACAGAGACGAAGTAGCCTGTTTTACGAAAGTAATGGTCAGCCAATCAGAGAAGAGAATCGCATTCTGAAGGGAGATACATTTTGTTAATGTAGGCTGTTAGTACTGCGTTGCAGTTTAGGTTAGTGCTTGAAACAATGTATCAGCATGCTATGGCTACATGTAACTGGCATCCACTTTACTTTTAAATGGACAGCATTTATATAGCGCTTTTCTACTCCTACGAGCACTCAAAGCGCTTTACAATTCATGTCTCACATTCACCCATTCACACACCGGTGGCAGAGGCTACCAAGCAAGGCTACCTGCAGACCAGGAGCAATTTGGGGTTAGGTATCTTGCTCAAGGACACCTCGATGGGGTCAGGTGGAGCGAGGCTCGAACCTGCAACCCTCCAGTTGCCGAACGACCCCTCTACCAACTGCACCACCACCACCCCTTTAGCATCCACAATTGAACTAAAATTGAATTTGCGGATATGATGTCACTGGCTTTGTTTTGATTCACCCATTTATTCACTGACTTTCTAGATTCAAGATTTACATACAAAGAGGGCACAACCATGTTTAGTGTTCATGACAGCTTGTGTGGCCTAGCACAACCTCTCTTAACTCCCCTACCCTTGTTCTCACACATACTGATATGCTATGCATCTAAGTCTGGCCAACTTCACGTCAACTCCATCTTCCATTAGCTAGGAATAACAGAAACACAGAAGAAAATACCTCTGAAGGCAATGGATATGCCTACAACCACTCAGACCAATGAAAAATGATTCCTCCATCAGATTGGGTAAAAGCTCATTTCCAATTGGTTCCCTACTTCAAGCAAGCAGAAAATATACACAGGCTTACTGTCAAGATTGAGTGCGTTGCAGATGTGTGTGTGAGAACCAAGCTATAACCTACCCCTTTAAATGCTCCTTGTTACCTCTACAATATCCTAGGCTAGAACTCTAGTCATACTTTAGCGGTAGCAAATTGAATTTGCTCAGTGAGTACGTCTAGCTATGAGCCATAGGTTGTACTCAGACATCGGTGGTGTCTATCCAATGACAACGCTCTAGGTTGTAGTCAGACGTTGTGGTGTTTAGCCAATCATAATGTTCTATCTGGACAGGGAGTCATTGGGCAGGCTTAGCATTGTTTGTTAGTTGTGCTGATTGGTTGTAGCCGTCGTACCCAAGGGCCTATCAGTCGTGGTCAGCCTATACATTTTATGTTGTAGTCTGGCTTGTCAGTAGCCTAGAACTCTAGACGCACTCTAGCGGTATCAAATTGAATTTGCTCAGCGAGTACATCTAGCGATGAGCCATAGGTCAGACCTCGATTGTGTCTGAGCTGTTTATGCTCTAGGTTTTATTCAGACATCGTGGTGTTTACCCAATCACAACGTTATATCTGGGCAGAGGTATTGGGCGGGCTTAGCGTTGTTTGAATCGCTTGTGCTAGTTGCTAGTTGCGCTGATTAGTTTTAGCCATTTTACCCGGGGGTCTATCACTCTGTGATAGTCTGGCATGTAAGGCTAGCTTGTCAGGCTAACAATATCCAATCCAATATCTTCCATTATTTATCTGTATATTCAGGTCACTATAGTGATTCTGTAGCTTGAACAGCTTCACTTACTTGAAGCCTGCGGTGAAGTGGACTCCATTGGGCATCATTTCCTTTGAATTTTGCCGTCCAAATGCCTTGTGGATCTGATGTAAATACACACACACACACACACACACACACACACACACAAACAAACAGATGTTGAGATATGAATATATCAGAGAATGAAACAGAGGCAGATTGAAGTGTGTGTGTGTGTGTGTGTGTGTGTGTGTGTGTGTGTGTGTGTGTGTGTGTGGAGGGCAGGGGTGGTGGGTCCTTATTATTCTCTTTCTAACAGTCATCCAGTGTACAGAGAGAAAAACATTAAGCAGAAGCAGGAAGCAGGAGAGAGATGGAGAGATGAAAGATTGTGTACAGTAGCAGAGGGGAGGGCAGGCTGAAAGGTGAGTAACAGGGAGTGACAGGGATTAGGTTGGCACGTTTGGGAATCGTCTCGCATGTGTGTCTGCCACGTGCGTGTGTGCCACTGTCCATCCTGTGCCACCTATATGTCAAAATAAAAGTCGGCACACACCTCTGACCTGACCTGAACCGGAATGAAACAAGAGGTACAGGGAGGATAAACGACTGGAGACAGACAGACAGACAGACACACACACAAACAGGTGAGGACAAGGATCGGAATGTCCCTTACGCCATTGCTGTTGGCAACCATCGCCCGGGTGAGGATACGGGTGTTATTCCATGTCGCTTTGACGCCGTTGGGCACTGCCCCCTCTTTTTCGTCGTGCTTGTCTTCAAACCACTGCACCTCGTCTGACCAGTGAACGAATGCCCCACACTCTCCATCTGAAAGACAAGCTTCAAAGGCCAGCAAAGTTTAATACAATAGATGCCCTCTTCCTTGCTCACTTGCAATCTACAAACCTGGGCATTTGACAGCAAAACAACACCTTCACAGATTTGTTGAAGGTGAAGGTGTGGTTTGTTGTCAGGAAGGACAACACTTTAGTTTAGGAAATGCAACAGTGATATGACTCTAAATAAATAGTTTAAACAGACCATGCCCCTATTCTGAGAATATTGGTGATAATGCCCCCTTTTTTGAAGGAGTGATCTGCATAATTTATACGCTCCAATCAATAAAACAAAATTGAGCATATACAGTATGCAGACCCCTTCTCTCAAAATATTTGTTGGACTTGTCTGGCACCTGTAACTATTTTGGATGTGCAAACCTTTTCATTTTTTTCAGACAATACCCTTTTCTCCGATTATTGTGGATTTTTATATACATTTCATTGCACATCTGACATTGCATACTTCATAGACACAGTTCATTGCATACACATTCTTATACCCTTCCTTCACCAATGTATTATCCTAAATCAAATTCAGGAATAGGAATTTAGGAATAGGAATAGGACAGGTTTATACTTATCTAATGTCTGATGAATCTAATGATGTTATGAGGTACCTGAACATTGAGGATTTGTCTCTTATTCCCTTATGGAACAACCACAGGCAGTTAGCCAGGCAGACTTCAAAATCCTACCTACTTAGTCCTCTAACATATGCAACATTTGCAATTTGTTTCTTGTGGGTTACATTTGAGAGAACACTTGGATATTTGGTTGAAAGAAAGAATTTGTTACATTAATTAACACTTTGATTTAAAAGGGCAATTGTGTATTTAATAATAAGGGTACTCACACTCATCAATTGACGGCAGTTTACGTTTTGGATGTGTTTCCTCCGGAGGTGGCGGTTGCTCATTCTGATGCATATCGGTGAACGGAGCGCTAAATGGGTTCCACCTGTCCAGCTGCGTAAGCGTGTACGGATACATCTTATTTTACAAGAAAAACATAAATTAAAAATGGGTTATGTTATAACATATAGGTCTAACACGAAATATAAATAGTATTTCATAATGGACGAAGTTTACAGTTAACAGATATAAAATGTTAACTTAACTGGAGTTGACTATGCAAGCAATATGCATAATTTATTAGTACATGACCAAAACTAAACCAACTTTACAACTGCAATTTGATGTAAATTAATGCAGTAGCCATGCATCGCAAGACTGCGTCATGATTCTTTGGCACCTGGCGTAATTCATGGACCACTAGGTTAGATGTAATCAAGGCTATCTAAAAGTAATGAGAAGATAATTGATTACCGTGATATTTTCTGTCGTCGCCACACGGTGCCTCGTTGGTATACAGTGGATCAGAAGTTGTGACTCCCCTTAGGCTAAATCAATCTGTCCTCCCGTTAACTAGCCTACGTCACGTGAAAGTAAGGAAAACAAAGCCTGGCCCGTCCAACACGGTGTCTTATGCCATGGCAGAGATGCGAGGTTGGTCAAAAAGTTTATGGGCATACGATTGTCTACCCATATAGGGGTATTAATGCGCAATGTAGAAGTTTAATGTCCTTGCGGTCCCCCTCTCTCCTGCTTGCTGAATAGCCAGAGGAATAATGTAGATATAGTAATATTCAGTAGGACTATACAATATAATTTGGACAGAATTATTAATGACAGCAGTCTAGGTTAAAATGGGCAATCACATGTGCGATATTGTATCATAGCTAAAGTACTTAAGAATTTCACCAATTAGGGGCCAAAGTTTATCCGTGGATTACTACGCCTCAGTGAAAGTTCACGGTGATCCTGGCCAAAGAACGTATTAAGAAGATTACAATTTACAGACGACTATTCTGGGATAGGAGTCAATTGAATCAACCTCCCGCTGCTATGTGCAGACGTGTAACCGATTTAATTTTCACTCCATTTTTCAGAGTATGTCACACGACCTGACTCTAAGGACTGTTTTGAATGGAAGCAAAATAGGCCATACCAGCACTATGGTTGAAAACACGATGGATGATCTTAGGGTGACCAGGCCATCAGAATCGGGGTCTGTCTGCCTGCACCCTTCCCCGATTTTGGCGAGTAGGCCTAGTACCGACGCCTCCCGTTCGGGAAAAATACAGAACACCCATCCAGTTGCAGCTGAGTTACAGTTTTATTCCATGTCTGAAAAAGTTGCCACCTGTTCCATTTTCGATTGGATCTTCCTTCTTTTACGTTGTCTGACGAGGAAAACTTACACACTCTCCCTCGACATCAACATGAACTCTTTTCTCCTCGCCAATCCATTTTGCGCATTTTACGCACTGGTCGGAACCGCGATAATGGCCTTTCAACTTCTTTGCCAGATGTTTGTATTTCATTTCAGCGCCGTCTTTCTCAAATAGTTCAGGTGTCAACGCTATGTTGAGTAAATAGGTAGGATCTGAGTTTTCTTACTCTCACCCCAACGAATCTAGGTGACAGATACATTATTGCAATAATCTCTCTTTATGGGTTATTTCCCTTTTTATTTCCATACAGATGGATGCAGACAGGGAGGGCCCACATTTAAGATGGTTAAAAGGTCTGGGCCAAGGGTGTCAAACTCATTTTTGTGAGGGCATGAGCAATGGGATTTTTCTCAGAGGGCCTACCTGCCAAAATTACATTCACAACCACAAACATGGGTGGGGAAAAAAATGCACATTTTCTCATGTTTCTGACCATCACTTACACAGTCCTAATGCGCCACTACTTAATTTTGTATGTTGATAAGCAGGTTTAAGATGCACCTCACAGGGAGTTGGATTGTATTGCAGAATGTGCATTGTTAGAACTGTTTTTAAACAGGCATCATACACCAACAATTCTTTTCAAATTTTTTTAGGTGGGCCGCATGAAATGATGTAAAGGGCCGTATCCGGCCCCCGGGCCTTATGTTTGACACCCCTGGTCTAGGCCTACCACTTCCACACCACTAGAATGACTACCAAATACACAATGCAATGCATTATCCAGTATAATACTTCATTCTGCCTGAAATTTTGTGTATTGGACAAAAATTGTATTGGCTGTATGGATTCTGCAAGTTCCTGTATTTTATTCATAGGCCTAACAGTGACATTTTAGATTGTATAGGGGAAAACATCCAGATACTGGGAACAGCATATTGGCCATCAGCTGATCCAGATACAAAATATAGGTAGCCCATCAGCATCGGCCATTTAAAAAAAAAATACATATCAGTCCATATCATGTGTCATATCATCAGTGCCAATCCTAATTGTATCGCCTACTGAGAGGGAAAAAGGCGGCCTCCTAAACGACAAAAAACAAAAACAAAAAAACAACCAAAATGTCCCCGATTTGTAATCTGGTCACCGTGTCTTATGTAATTAGGATGACAAATCCAGGCGAACAAGGCGTAACTCATGAATCGGATATAAAATTAAGAATTTTATTATGATTTCTACAAATTATACATAAACAGACTACAACAATACGAAAAAATCCAACAATCGTTTTAAAAATTCATCCCACACTCACATTTTGCCCAAGACTTGACCTTTAACCCACCAAATAATATATTTTAATGAACATTTTTGTCAGATGATTCAATGGTTTGCTTTGAAAGCAACACAATTTCATTTTCATGATTTTTTTTTTTTCTGGCAATGAGAGGTCCACGGCCACACTTCTGTCTGTGGTTAGCCATTAAACATAAAACTTTGTATTTATATTGAAACATTGTATAAAAATATTGCAGAAATCCAGACATTGCAATTTGCTAACATATCAAAACAAAGCTAATCCCAAAGTGTTTTTAAAAAAAAGAAATATCCAATACAGTTGTGGAGGGTGCATCTGGTTTAATACAAAGTATAAGATGACACGACTGTTTTGATTATGCAATTACTGGTATAATTAAAAAATAACAATGAAAGAAAGATATCAAAGATAATTCATTTTGTTAACTCTGTGTTTGTCTTTTGGACATCTTGGTATAGCGTGAATTTTGTGTGTGTTCACATAGTGAAGTATGTCAAAAGATGCAACTCCTGAGGGCAAATGAAAAAAACTGTAATAAACCTGGGTTACACGACAAAACACACTTTATTGAAAACACAGACTTTATTATTTCAACAATGTATAATATTTATATATCATTTTAAATACATGACCTACAAAAAAATGTAATTGGGTCTTTTGTAAGTATCACAAGTCAATCATAATGAAGGGGTGTCCAATGAACACAGCAAACTACCTGTGCTGGTATGGGACAAACGGAGCGAATTACAATTCCTTCAGCTTTTGCTGAATTTGTCCTGAACAAAGTAACTGACAGCTTTTTTCTCAAAGGGGGAAGCACCAAAGATACCGGCTCCATCCATCCATCCATCCAGAGACCCTCATGATGAGAAATGCGTTTCTTCCTCCCCTACGTGCTGGAAATAAATGACATTGCCAAGAACAAGCAAGGGAGGTGGGACAAGAGTGGAGAGGATTTCACTGCAGTAGTGGGAATAGAAAGTGACGCGGGGAGAGTTTGGGGATGGAGGGGGAATGGAGTCATATTTGGGCTTCATTAGGCATATTTGTTGGGGGCTTGTGAGTGTGTGTGTATGTGAGAGTGTGTGTGTGTGAATGTGTGTGTGTGTGAGAGGGGTTTCACTTGCTGGTCTGGCCGGCGGGTGCCTCTTCGCCCTGCTGCGTGAGGAAACCGAACGGGTTGCTCTCATTGGTCTCCATGGCCTGGTAGACAAGGAAGAGGAAGCCAGCGAGCACGCCGAAGGCCAACACCTGCACCCAGACGGGCAGCCAGCGGCGACGACGTGCCGGCACTCCTCCGCTACCGCCGCTGATGGGTGCCCTTGCGGTAAGGACGGAGGAAGACGCCAGCCGCGGGGCATTGGCCGAGGAGTAGGCGGAGACTGGGGCTGGAGAAGAGAGGAGGCGCGTCGAGGGCCGGGATTCCACGTACGATGAGGAAGAGGAGTAGCTGGTCTCCCGCAGGTCCGTCAGCCGGAGACGCGAGTCATTCAGCCAGGTGTCAGGTGTTAATCCGGCCCGAGCGGCTGCTCCATGGATTGGTCGCCTACAGGTGGCACTAGAACGAGAGAAGAGGAAAATGAGAACACCATCACTATCTAATAAAGAAAAAGGTGGCGCACACTTAAAGTCCATAGAAATTTAATTCATTTAAGTCATGATGACGTTTCGGCACAAATCCCATCAGATCTCAAAACCCATCAGATCTGATGAAGGCTTTGTGGATCTGGATCTGATGAAGGCTTTGTGCCGTAACGTCATCATGACTTTTTAATTATTAAATTAAATTTCTATGGACTTTAAGTGTGCGCCACCTTTTTCTTTATTAGTTTGGGATTTATTTTTCGGCGGCCAGCACCTTTGATTTTTGGTGTGCGGTTTAATCTCTTTCAACACCATCACTATCACCATCACCATTATCACCACCACCAATGACTATTATGAGGTTCTGTTCAAGGTTCCTCTATTTGCAACATGAGCTTGCATATAAATAAAACACTCAATTTATAGATAGCATTTCATTAAAGTTACTTCGAAATTAAATTATTTGATTCAATTTTTTTATATATACTGTATTATTGACACCAATAGCAACTAGAATGGTATTGAATGACGATATACCCACTACCTTATCTGGCAGTGTGGGTGAAAAGGAAACTACATTTGTGGCTTCTGATCCATTCTAAAGTTAACTGCATGGAGTCTACACCGGGCATCATTAAAATAAGGCCGATAGTTCAATGTATCCTGATCACAGGCTGACAGCAAATAAACCACACTGAAAAACCACAGAACCTACTTGGTAATATGTCAAATGATGGAATTTACACTTGCCTGTATGCAGTACAGAATATAGTATGACAAGGTACTACACTTTACACTACATTTTATGTAGTGTTTACTTTTACACTACATTTTATACGTCAATACACTTGTAAAGCACTACACTTAAAGGGGTGGGGGTTTACCTGATTCCCGTTGGGGTGTTGACATCATTGGGGAACATTTCTTTCAACACATCCTTGGCTTGTGCCTTAGGGGTCTCCACTACAGACACCTTTTCTACCTGTGTAGACAGACACCACAGATGCATGTAAATACAAGAGTGAAATTATTCAAATCAATCAATCAATCAATCAATCGTCAAGTAAGATTTCATATGATTGTGTGTTCATCTAGATGTAGTTAAGGATTATGCTGCATTTTGTTTAGCAGAAATTGCTCACAATTTGCCTTGAGCTATAAGTTGGTTTTACCACAAATTGTTTACCTTGAACGGAAACCTTCTTTGAATAAGCATGATCATTATTGGGCAAAATAATAATTGTTTGTTTTGCCAAAATTGAGCAGCCCTAGTTTATTTAAGAGCAAAGTGCTGGGGGAAATTCACCACATTTAAGAGAGAGTGAAAGGAGAGAAACAAATGCATAATTACCACGTGTGAGCATGTGCTTTTTGATTGTGTTTGTGTGAGAGCATAACTGAGACAACCATCTCAGTCAGACTCAAATTGATCTAGTGAAGGATCCCACGCCAAGCACCAATGTGTGTAGAATATTTGGGCCACACACCACATAATTAGACATCTTAGAGCAAAAAAACTTTGCAAAGATAAGAAGTGCAGTTTGATTCCACAGAGTTCTTCAAAAACAGACAGAAAATACCACACCAACTACATTCCATTTGAATATCCCATATATGGAGAGAACTGTACATGTACAGTATGCCACAAAAGTAACAAACAGAGGGGGAAAATTTATTTTTATTTTATTTTTGGATTTATTTATCCAAAGACTTGCTTTCCCCATCTGTTTCCTTCCCATGGACCACCACATCAAAGAGAGGAAGAGCAATCGAAAGCCATCATCCTGTACACCCTTAAAGTGGCTACAGACCAAAGATCCGCGACGAGATGGGCTGCGACGTTCTAAAAACCAGCAATGTTTTAAAACTCTGAAACTGCAATTTGACATTTGAAATCTTTTGCAATCTATGACGATTGATTCACACTGCCGCAACTCCTCTCTAAAACCGTCTCATCTCGTTGTGGATCTTCAGTCTGAATCGGCTTTTACAGTGGAGCCCCCAGACCATTTGATTCCCCATAAAGCAAGGTTCCTCCTACCCCTGCTGTCTTTGGGGGACTATCACTCTGACCCCGCACTGGGGTCATGGGGGAAAGGAAGGGAATGATTTTCTGCTGATGGCCATCCACTTTAGGGACCTCCACAGAAGACTCCTTGCTTGCCTGCTTAGAAAAGGCATGTCCATGGAGTGATGTAATAATCACACGGGATTCTTCTCATAGCTAGCCTATGAAACTACAAATGGTTTGACCAATTCAGAGCTCCTTCAAGCTTATTCTTAGGCGTGCACACGCAGACACACACACACACACACACACACACACACACACACACACACACACGCACACACAAACGCGCACACAAACGCACACACACACACACACACACACACACACACACACACACGCACAGAGAGAGAGAAAAAGTGTGTGAACCCATCATCATCCACTCAATAGTTACCTGTTTGCTTGTCTGGGATACTTGCGTCTTGCGTTGCCTGGGCTGAATGGCCGCTGAGCTCTGTCTAGCGAACAGGTGACCAGAGGAATCCTCGTGGCCTGAACCTACACTGGTAAAGGAGGACGTGAGGAAACCTGCGGACAAGTGCTGAGAGCCTTCATCGGCATCAGCAAAGACAGACGGCTTGGCTGGTTTTACTACCACGGACGGGCTGGGATCCGGAATTTTAGCCTTTGGTAAAGAGAATGACCAGGGTCACTGATGTCATTGTGACTGCTGGGATAAAGCTAGCAGACAGACAGCAACTCTGATTAAGTAAGTGTATCGAAGGTTTCAAAATGATTACCAGGGTTTGTACTGAAGAAACATATTCATCTGAAAGTCAATTCTGTCTCCTCAGATTTTTAGCAGGTACAAACTGATAGCAAGCCATTGAAAGCATTTAAATACTGCCTTTGATGTGCATTCGTGATTCTTGATTCATTCCTTTTCTCTCAAACTTGAATATATTTAACCACAGAGAACACTATGCTCAATTCACTTGTCTTTTACTGAAAAGAAAAGTGCTAGCTAATTGTTATGTACTGTTAATGAACTTGAATCCTTACTGGAAAAAAATAAAAATAAAACAAAACAAAAACATGTTCTCTCAGGAGAGTCACCTTAGTGTGAGATATGTCATGAAGGCAGACAACAGGAACCTTAGTAGTCACAGAGGCAGTGGAGCCAGTGAGAGTTCCTCCACGCTAAGAAGAAATTCAAAGAAGTGTTAGACACAGGTCCAAGTCATATCACTTCCGAAAAGAAGAGAAAGAGAGCAGAGGGGCAAAGGTTGGCGAAAGACTTCAAAAGAAACACACACACAAGTGCATCTCAAGGAGAACAAAAGGGGGGGAAAGGGGGAGAACCTTGTCTTTTGGCTGTGAAGATGACAAGCTGTCCTGCTGGTCGTTCCCATTCCTTGCGGAAGGTTGAAGGTTTTGGGGGTCTTTCGCTTTCTGCAAAGCCCCATTTCCCTTGGATAAAGAGTGAGATCCATTGGAGATGAACCATGAGAGGTATGTGAGTGAGTGTGTGTGTGTGTGTGTGTTGTGTGTGTATGTGGGGTAGGGAACGTGGGGATGGGATAAAGAAAAGGGATTTTGCATGCATGCAAAGCATGAGTGCAACTGTGCAAGGCACCACATCACCCCAACACCAGTGATATTCTCTTTGTAGTTTAATCACAAATGCACACACACACACACACACACACACACACACACACACACACACACACACACACACACACACACACACACACACACCAATCTAGCCCATATGCATCCACACCATCTTTTCCTTTAAGCACCACCATAACAATAATAGTGTGAACAGTGACACTGATCCAACACCTTCAAACCCAATGGTACCTGAGCTGGCCTGAGGGGCTTGGTATAGAAGGACTCAACTGGTAGACTTTTGCTGAAAGTTTTGTCCATCGGCAGGACTTTAGAGACCCTATTCACATCCTTGAGCTTATAGGCACAAGGACATCCAGAGCAAGAGAGGTTGTTAGAAGACATCAAATCAATGGCCCTCACCACACACCAGTCTAAAGGTTAAGACTCAGCAAAAGTTCCAGGTATTTTACGTGATCGCTGAAACGTGAAAACACTTCCCATTTTATGCAATATCAGAAAAAACATATGAGAAATATGAGAAATAAGAACCTTCTTCTAATTATTGGGGAAAGAAAAATAATCTAGTGAGAAAAGTGACTTATTTTGCTTTAACTACCGACACCATAGACCGGTATCATAGAGGAGCATTAGGCATTAAGCTTACCCTGCATGTGTTACTACTCAGGGTCTATCTCATGCCCTCAATGTAACTCAGGAACTTTTGCCCAGTTGTACTTTAGGCTTTAAACATAAGTGACAAAATAAGTGTGAAATATACCCACTTGGCTTCTCTCTGTTCTCTGTTCCCGGGGATGGGGACTAATCGGAGACAGAGGGAAGTCGGGGAGATCCTGCAGAAGACGTCAACAATGTGTCTTGGCTATCCATCAACTGTGATAACACGGTAGTAACAACAATCTCCCAAACTGGCAGTAAACCATCATTAAAACCAGTGGAACTGCTCGACTTAAATCACCAAACCAGCAAGGTGACCCAACCCCACATACCACTCGATGACTGTACAGTACACAGGATGCAGATAAAAAAAAAAAAAAAGACACCCACGCCTTGTGCTTTCAGTGAGGTGTGAAGTGGACCAACAGGTACGCTAATACACATACGGTGAACAGCTAGCAGTGTCGATACAGTGCAAAGGCTAGAGCATGTAGTGAGTAACCATTTCCACAGGGGTCCCTGATTCTCATGGACAGTGAATCCAAATTTTGGCGTTTTACTCAAACCCACATGCACAACAGTGAGGAAGACTGAAGCCACTGTGGAAGTGCAGAAAAGACTGAAAAAGACTGCAGGAAGACAGCAGTGGGTAGAGAGAGTATTATATGGGTCAGATTACAATGTCGTCGCTGGAGATCATTGCCTGCTCGAGCTGAGGGGACGCACGACGGAATCGCCTTTTAATGTTCAGCATCAGCTCCTCCTCCTCTTCATCCTCCTCCTCTTCCTCACCTTTTTCATTCACCAACAGTGGTTCTTCCACTACTGGTGCTACACGCTATGCGCACACACACACACACACACACACACACACACACACACACACACACACACAGAGAGAGTCTTTGTGCACCAGTGGCACTGGACCAAAGACAAGCATTTACAACCGCCAAATGAAGTTGAAGGGTCTGCAGAAGCAATCAAGTCAGTCCCTGGGAGAAGAGTGACGGAGACAACCCAGCATTTAGCATTCTCCCTCCCCTTCACCTCACACACCAGTGCAGCTCCCAATAAAAAAAAAAAACTTTTCCTACACGGTTTGACCACCAGGGGGTGTCACCCACCAACACTGGACAAACGGAAGCTGAAAACCCAAAGGAGGGGTGGGGGAGAGGGAGGCGCCGTGAAGTGAAGTGAACTAAAACCATATTCCAGGAAAATCGTTTCAAACTTAAAGCAATGCAGTGCAGTGCAGTGCAAGAGATGACCCAAGTGCAGGAAAAATTAACCAGAGCTTCAAAACTTAGGAGGCATCATTCAGCAGAGAATTGGAGTTGGATGAAAAACAGAACGTGATCTGTGGTGGTGCGTGTGGAGGAGGAGAGTTGGAGAAAGAACAATGGGGAAGAGACAGGTGGGAAATGATTAAAGTTGGATCCGCTAAATCACCACAGGCAGATTGGTCAGGAGATGGAGGGATGGAGAGAGAGAGAGAGAGAGAGAGAGAGAGAGAGAGAGAGAGAGAGAGAGAGAGAGAGAGAGAGAGAGAGAGAGAGAGAGAGAGAGAGAGAGAGAGAGAGAGAGAGAGAGAGAGAGAGAGAGAGAGAGAGAGAGAGAGAGAGAGAGAGAGAGAGATTCCTGATCCCAGTCATGTGGTTTGGGTCAGGAAATGGAATCTCATTACCTTAGAGAGTGTGTGAAAAAGTCGAGAGGGGTGGGCAAGTGAACCCAGAGTACCATGCTTGTGTGTAAGATATCACCCAATGAAAATCCACTACTGAAATCTAACTTGTGTGACAACAGCAAGCGGGAGCAGTCGTCTATAGGACAACCCCACCCTAAATAAACAATGTAGGAATGTCACATATTTGTGAAGAGTGGCATTCCAAAAGATACTGGGAAGTTCCAGTTCTCTGAATTTAAAGCGCATACTTTCATTTTTTTCATACGACAGTCGGAAAATCCCTGAAATGCCTTGGAGAATTTCATAAATTGAGAACATATGGCAACTTGACGGTTACAGATAAGATTTTGTAACAGACCACTAAAAGGTTTACTCCAGGCATGGCAAAGATGCTAGAAAAACCTAAAAATGACTTAGGATGAGATCCAATTAATCTGCGTACTAGCACTCTAGCCATTAGAAACCTAATTTCATCTGCAATCAAATAAGAAAACGCTTAAGACTAAAATCCTACAGCATATTGTGAAGATTAGGATTTTCAACAACTTTAAGCGTTTTCTGTTAGAGATTACCTTAATGGTAGGGACAGTGCAGTAATCTAATCATTTAATTGACCCCAGATTAACTCAGAACCAATCAGAGACCCCTGATTGGTTGTGGGGGAAACCCAATTAACCAATGACTGAGAGCAACAGTATGAGAAATTGGAATTGCAATAATTTGATCAGGAGTCATCGGGAACTCTTCATGCAAATTAAGACACTATTTCTATTACTGTTGATATATTGTTAAAATAATACGATTGGTAACAAACATCTGGGCAAATTAAATGATGTACAAAAAGAGGATAATAACTCGCTCTTCTCTTGGTCCGGGCCAGGCCAGGCCAGGCCATCCAAATTTGGCTTGGATGCACAAACCATCCTCTCAATTCCCTCCCCAGTCTAAAGCACTTAGATCCTGAGCCGTATGAATACCCCTAGTGTGTGTGTGTGTGTGTGTGTGTGTGTGTGTCAGACCACAGGGTCAGTCATTTTACAGGCTTCACATGATTCCTGTTAGCATGTGAGAAAATGAGGGAGGATTACTCAATGAGAGTAGGAGAAAGGTGGAGACTGTGTGTGTGAGTGTGTATCTGTATGTGTGTGTGAGTGTATCTGTATGTGTGTGTGAGAGAGAGATAACATCCTCCATCTGCTGCGATTGCCTGTGCGATATCAGTATTCACTGTGTGTGTGTGCTTGTGTGTTCTGCTTTGCTATACAGTACCTGCATGTGGGAGGACATTTGTCAGTATTTGTCTGGACAAAAGGTTGGACATGATGCCATTACGTTACCCATCACATTCATCAACCTGTTGAGCGGGTCAACCTGAGCGGACGACATGCTTTAGACATGTTGACTTCATTGTTTAAAAGTTTGTGAGTTTATGCATCACCTCAGTACCTGTTCATTGCGTAAACAAATAAAAGTGTCATATTTATAAATGCAATTCTGCTTCCTCTAAAGGTCTTGGGCAGAGTGGAACTCCTTTTCTTTTTCTTTTGTACTTTTTTTGCCATACCTCATGTTTTGACACTGTGAAGGCGGCAGCAAGCATAGAAATAAATGAGCTGTGAGAACGTGAGAAATTAATGAAACCGTTGGCATGCAGCAGCAGGAAGTGCAGCCAGAGAGCTGCACACATTCACACTGCACTGCTGTTTCATTTTGACTCACTTCAGGAAATCTTACTTGATGAGTCTCAATTAAGTAAACTACGGCTCTTATCAGATACTGTTTTATAGTTCCCATACTTATAGGATGGGAGAAAGTCCTGTTTCCAGTGACATTGTATTGCAATACTTTCCCATATACTTAGTGTGCTAGAATGAGATTGCTTGCACACTTGCCTCGCAGCCCGAGGTGCTGCAAGTTGTGGGTTCAAGCCTGGTTCAAGAACAGGGTTGAAACTGTGTGGTCGGTCTACCACAACACAGTTACATAAGTGTCAAAAGTTCTCAATTAGCTGTACCCATAGGCCATCCATTTTAACATATCATATGCGATCTTAATGTAGTGGACGCAGTTTGGGAACGAAACATAACTTTCAAACATTGTTTTTTTAGTCATGTTTTTTATGTTGTTTTTCCCCCCCTTTTTTAATATTATTTTTTTTATCATGGAAACTGTCAACCATGTGTGTATATGTGTCTGAGTATATCCATGCATCCAGAAGTATATGCATATATTTGTGTGTGTGTGTGTGCGTGTGTGTGTGCGTGTGTGTGTGTGTGTGTGTGTTGAATCGTATTGAATGAGGGGGTGTGTCCAAACTTCTGGTCTGTACTGTATGTGTATGCCTGTGTGTGTGTGTGTGTGTGTGTGTTCTTACTCTGTTGTGCTGGCTGCTTCGGGTGCGTGTGGTGACTGGAGTCTTCCCTCTGCTTCTCAGTGGCCTCTCAACCACTGGGACTGGTTCCGGCTCCGGCTCTGGTTCCGGTGCTGCCGTCTCTGATGGAACCAAAGAAAACACATCAGTTCCCGTGTGTCTTGTCTACAAATTGCCAGTCCATATTATAATCTGGTAAAAAGTAGCCATTTGGTGCTACACTACATTTGCTTTAGCGGTTATTTGTTGAAAAACAAATAAACAATCTCTGCCCTGTAAAAAGCTAAGACAATAAAATGTCGTACACTAAGCCATATATTAGTTCAGCCAACATATGGGTGTGACTGAATAGTCTATTATGGTCATACATCAACAAATACTGTAATAACAATAAATAAATAAATATTACATATCAACAGACATGTCAAAATGGGTGGTTAAGAGATAAAGCTGGGTAAGTTCAGCTCAAGGAAGTGGTAGGCTGCTTGTTCGTTTAGCCCGGTATTTTCCCTGGTGTTTAAGTCCAAAAAAGTGCTTAGCTCCATGCGTTTCAGCCTGCACTTTCTTTGGACTTAAGCACCTGGGAGAACACCACCCTTAGATAAGGAGATGGATACTCCAAGCTCTTCTATTGTCAGGTTCACCACTACCACCAGCTCAACCTAGTCAGGTTTTCCACTTAGGGGCTGTTCAGAATGATGGCTATAAAGAAACAACTTTTTAGTCCCCACTAATGAACAATAATGTAGGTCTGTCTTCATGCGAATTAATTAATGCTTAGAATTCCATGCCTTCTGATTGGCTTATAAGTCCGTTATCGTTCTAAAAATCGCTCTCAAAGTGACCCCCTACAATATCGTTGCACATGATGTTGTCGTTATAGTCATGGTGTGAACGTTGTCATTCATATTAATGAGAGTGATATTTATTTGTCCTTATAGTTATCATTCCAGGTGTGAATGGCCCTTTATAAAAGTTGATGGGGTGGACGCGCATCCAATGTTTCAGGTACTGAAGCAAATGGAGTATCAAAGTAAAAGAGAGACGCTCCGCACACTGTTGCTCCCATGTTTATTGTATACAACGGACCCTTAGCCACGTATTGGCGTTTCCTCCTATTCTCCATAGTCTGCCTGGCTGTGTCTCGCCCATATCCACCACTGGACTGTGTCATATGTTGCGCACAGCACAATGTACTTAACGTTTGTCCTGTGATTAAGATTAAAAACTGCAACAAGAGTGGCGTGTTGGCCGGTGCTTTTGATCTGGGCTGGCTGCTTACCTTCCTCTTTGTCGCTGTAATGGTCGGATTCTGTGTTGCCGTTCTGGTTGCCGTCTGTCTCTGTCAGGACTGCAGGGGGCGCCACGGCCTCGGGGGGACCCCCGTCAAGCAGCTTCTGCAGTTTCCGCTCATAAAGCTTACGCGTGGATGCTGAGAGAGAGAGAATACCGTTTAAGACTGGCAACCCAACATCCTAAGTCCACCCCCCCCACACACACACACACACGCACACAATTAGCACATCCGTATAATTCAAAAAGCAGAAAGCAAGAAAAGGACCCGGAGCAGCCAATAACAGCATGCTAAGAACAATTGACTCCCTTTGGAGGGTGGCCTGGCACATACACATTTATACTCAGTACTCACCCACGATTGGGCCGACGCTGACGCCGTACTTCTGCAGCTGCTCCCTGAGGTCTTCATCGCTCAGTTCCAGAACGTCCACCTCCTCTGGCCGTGGCTTGTCTGTTTTTCTTGTGGCTTTCTGTCAACGACACCACACACACCACCACAGGACATATTATCATTATGGGGTAAAATTGTAAATATTTAGTATGTACTTGTTGTTCCTAATCGACATTTATACTACACTTACAAAGTGGTCATTAATGAGGGCCAATTTGCTGTGCAGATGAAAATAGTTTCTCATAGTAAATAGGACAGAGCGACTGTCTATTGGAGCTACAGTGCTGCCCCTGCACAGCACAAGTGCTAACAGAGGTCAAACACAGAGAAGATATTACTAAACACGGACCCTACACATTCAAGATAAGATTAGATAAGCTAAGACATTGCTTCTCAATGGGGTCCGTGGCACATTGCCAGAGGCTATGGAAAAAGTGTGCTACAAATATGAACTTGTCATATGGGGGGAGAGACGCTACAGAGGCATTTTTCCTTAGGCATTTTTGAAACAGTAGGCCAATGGAAAACTGCTCCTGCATGGTCTTGTTTTGCCAAATGCCTATTTAAAACTGCTGTGGTATAAGCAAGATATTCCAGTATACCAGAGTTCAAAAGCACCTGAAAGAACAAATGGCTATAAATTGTGTTGTGATCAAAGAGGGTGTTTGAAAAAAGGTCTGCTCCGTTTACACAGAGAAGATACTCATACTGACCTTACATTTTCACAGATTACACCCATATTGCTTCAACACAGACCTTAGGCTACATTTACATACAGTAGAGCCAATACACGCATTGCTTAAACCACAGACCTTACATTCACAGAGAGCAGATACTCGTACATAACACTAACATTACATTTACATAGAATGGGAAAACTGCCATTATGTGCTGCAGATAACCATATATTTGTTACAGTCTAAACCAAAATGACTGAAAAAAACACACAGCACATGTAGCCAGTGGCGGTCCGCACCGCACACGGATCTCGAACCCGCCACCCCGCAAGCTACAAACTCCCGGTGTGGGAGTGGAACGCTCTAACCAACTGAGCTAAAAGCCCGAGCTTCTAACTCAGCGTGTTAGAAGCGCCCATGGAATTGGGTGATGAGGATTTAAACGTACTACCGCCGAGCTAGCCGGCCTCCGTTACACACACACAATTATACTACTGTGTGGCTTCAACACTGACCTTACATTTACCTACATGTACAGTAGAGCAAATACACACATTGCTTGAACACCGACCTCACATTTACTTACAGCAGGCCTTGAGCAAATACACTCATTGCTTAAACACAGACCTTACATTCACAGAGAGCAGATACTCATATTTGTTAGACGCTGACCTTAATTTATGAAGACAGAAATATTGTTTAAACACTGACATTACATTTACATAGAATGGCAAAACAGCCATTGTGTGCAGCAGATAACCATATATTTGTCTCAGTGTTAAGCACAATAACTAAAGGAGGGATGTACGTACACATTTGTGCATTGTGTTTGGTGCAGACAAATCCATAGCTGATGTTTGCTGTAGAGTTCAAAAGAATCTCCTCAAAGCAAACTGAACAAACTTTTAGGGGGAACAACATGCACTCCACACACACACCTGAGATCTTGTGACTGTGTGATCTTCTTGACCACAACACTTCTTGACTTTTCAACGCAAAGAAAAAGTTAGCAATTCAATTCCTCACATCGCTGAGAACTCACCAGCACTAAATTCCCCAAACTGGAACACTGACACACAGACATATACTGCGCAACTGTGTGCCACTGATTAGGTCTGATCTGACACTGAATTACATACTGTACATTTTTGCATATGAATTGAGTTTCTTTTTCCATTTGAGGAAAAGAGGGGAAACTTGCAACCCAACAGGTGTCCTAAATACACTCTTATCTCTCATCACTTGTGAGGCAAAGGCTTCCCAGAGGTCCTCTCAAGTTTACGTTGCCTTGGACACCGGCTTCCCCATAGCTACCAGAGAAGAAAATATGCTGATCTCCGCAATGCGTCTCCGATATTTATTGTTAGGGCTACATATGGCAAAACTCTCAGACGTGAGCATGACTTTATGTCTAAGGAAAAGATAAGTGGGGAAATGAGAAATGCTCAGTAACTTTTTAAAACAGCTCGGTATCTCCATTCAGTCAACAAACACATTGGCTTAGTGCCAAATGAAAAAGTTGATGAGTGGATGTATATATATACTCTAGAAGCCATTCCTTTAAACAATGTTTCCAGGCACAAGGCCAAGCTTGGCTATAAATCATGCTGAACTGATTTTAAATCTCTTTGTGAGCAAGAATGGGAATCAGATAAGGTGCCATTATGTGCACATGTGTGTGAGAAAAAAATGACGAGAGTAAATATGTTGCCATTTTAAGCAAAGGTGATTGTTAGTTAAGCAAAGAAGTTTTCTGTGTTGTTTTTTTTTCTTGCACAAAAAATACCACTGATTTTGTAAAGTTGTAGCATGGTGCAAACAGTAGAGAAACAAACAAACAAACAAACAAACAAACAAAACAAAGAAAAAGATATAGACTTGTCATTTCCCCTCCCATGGTATTGGTATATTCGGTTTGAAATTCCAGTTTAATTGTGGCAACCCTAGATGCAGGGCTGATAGTGAAAAAAATCCTGAGCCAGAACTTTTCTTACATCACGGGGAGGTGGGCACGGGTGGGGTGTTATATTTGCGTTGCACTTCCACCTCTTTATATCTCAAGCCAAGCATTTTTTCCCACAGTCATGTTGGTACGCCTGAAATCAGGCACAACGCCTGAATACTACCAGGCTTGTAGATACAAAAACAACCCTCTCCGACTACTTCTAAAAACTGTGCCCATATTTATTTTCACCTCAGATGTAATCAAGAATTTAATTTGACCTCTGTCACAATCTACAGTCTCCAGGCACCCTTCTATGGCTCAAAGTAAGTTAGCAAGAGTAGCAAGAGTCAGGATTCAGGAAATAGAGAGAAAGTATCCATAGCTGTCTCTCTTCTCCTCCTCCACTCACTCTCTCTCTCTCTCTCTCCCACTCTCACATACACCCAGACCTTGGCTCCCTCTGCCTTGGATCCACGGTTCCCTGAATTTCAACTTGGATCCACGGTTCCCTGAATTTAAGCTCATCTCACAGGGGGCGCTTGCAGAATGTTAACACACACTCAGGAAGTCCATGATGCTACAGGATGTCTCTCTCTCTTGTCCGCGCGCACACACACACACACACACACACACACACACACTCACACTGTCCTGCCTCCATTCAATCTATGCCAAATAATGCTGCTTAATTATACAAAAAAGATAATCATGACTATTGATCAGTATTGAAATCAAGGTTATTCATTACTTTGGAAACGTGTTGCATTAGTTTAACTTTTCAATACTTTTAAACTGAGAGACTTTTATTCTCAGCTGACAAAATGGAAAGCAATAATATAACTGTTCCTGATCATGTTATTTTGTTAGATGGTTGGGAGCCATAATTGTGAACACCATTAAAAGAGAGAGAGCGAGAGAGAGCGAGAGAGAGAGAGAGAGAGAGAGAGAGAGAGAGAGAGAGAGAGAGAGAGAGAGAGAGAGAGAGAGAGTGTTTATAGTGGGTTTACTACCATAACCACCAGTCATGATTCAGTGCTAACAATGTGGCAGACAAGATGGGGTGAGGGTGAGAGCGTGGTGCGTTCACAGCCACAATCCGCCTGGAGCTCCTCCACAAACCCAGAAAAACTAAAAACATGTGACTGCAGCAGGGACGCCTAAGGAATGAGGGAGGGGGGAGAATTAGCAGAAGGAAGAGAAGAAGGAATGAGAGGAAGAGAAAGAGGTGGAGGAATAGAAAAAAAAACAGAAAAGGGGGGATGGGGAAAGGATAAGAAAGTGAGAGGGAGAGAAATGAGGAGGAAAATAAGGAGTTAGATAGGCAGTGGAAGAGGGGAGGGAGAGAGGGAACGAGGGAACGAGGGAGCACACAGAGAGAGAGAGTAGGAGGAGAAGAAGAGTTTCAGTTCCTCCCCTCTTGGACTGAAGTTCCTCACTTGGGGCTTACAATGGGGCAGATCTGGAAAGATGCCCACTGTCTGTCTGCGTGTGTGTGTGTGTGTGTGTGTGTGTGTGTGTGTGAGTGAGAGAACGAGTGTGTGTGTGTGTGTGTGTGTGAGTGAGAGTGAGAGAGAGAGAGAGAGAGCATGAATGTATGTGTGTGTGTGTGTGTGTGTGTGTGTGTGTGAGTGAGTGAGTGAGAGAGAGAAAGCGAGAGATAGTGTGAGTGAGAGAGTGAGCGAGCGAGCGTGCGTGCGTGGAGAGAGAGTGAGTACACACCGAAAAGAGAGGGGAAAAAAAAGTTTCAAAATCACTCCAACAGCAAAGAAAGGCTGTCGCTTTGCTAAAAACCACACCCATACAATTGGCTGAAAAGATTCTGGGGAAGGGTACTAGGCTGCTTAGGGTTCACATCAGGCTAACAGACAGTTCTCTCTTCACAATAGACTTTCCTTCTTACCCTCTCTCATAGATCAAGGTACCAGCAATAAGAGAAAGGGCAGAGTTAACTTGCACCTGCAAATCCAGGAAGAGGGAATGTCTGGTATGCATGGCACACCGTCAAGTTCACACCTGGCCATCAGTGTCATCCGTTAGTGACATCATCACTCTAGCTCTGCCGAGGGCATATCCTTGCCTATATGCACATCTCGGAGTGGAATGAAAACAATCCTCGGCCGCTAGTGTGAAACATTCCCGGGCAGTTAAGTTGCGCGAGTGTGGCTAACCACATTTCAGGCGGTCCATGCTTAGTGGTTTTGCCTCAGTGCATTTTCAACATGGACACAGAGACTTTTGGCTTGACAGTACTACGCAGCGAGCTAAATATGAAAGTTTCCTTTTTTTCGGAGAATGCAGATAAGGTTGGGAAGGATTAAAAAAAACACAGATCCAACTTTATCAAAGCCTATGGGGAGCAATTCAGAAAAAGAAGCGAAGACAAACAAAGATGAGGGAGAAAAACAGCAGTGGCTATAAAAAAACAAGGACGAGCCGTTTAGCAATGACCAGTGGTCCCACATGCTGGGAATTTTCTGACTTTCAATGTCACTGTTTACACCAAATACCAGATTGCAGCCAAATTGATTGATGCTGATTGGAATAGCCTACAGGACTCAAACATTGTCAATATTCCCTTTAAGAACAAAATATTCCCTGTATGTAGGCCTAGCTTTAGTCAATGGGTCTGTATTGTGTGACAGACACACACAAAAGTTTGTCTGTACTTGTTGATGTTGACATTAGGGCTCTGAACACACATGTGGGTGTGAACCTTATAACTGTCATCAGTCACTTTATTATTTTGAAGGGTATTTTGAAATATTAAGAGTATATTTATCCTTTGGTTTTTTATTCATTATGTGAATGGTAGTTTTTATGCATTATAATACAGTTTCTATGCTGTATTGGGCGGAACATTAATAAGAGGCCACTTCCTGTGGGAAACAATTTTGGGACTGCACCTCACCTGCGAACCTGATAGTGCAACGTGGAAAGGAATTTTCATAAAGTTATTGTTTTACGTTTTCTTTGCCTTGAACTGTATCAGTATTGTTTTGAGAGTTATTGTGGACGAAGATGGAAGCTATTAGTTCCCTTGGTGATAAGCTGCCAGCGAGGTACGTGACTGAAGTTTGTAATAGTTAGCAAGTTGGCTATGTTAATATGGAATGTTAAATGAGATTAGCTACAGCTAATTGTTGTTTATTATTAGTTTTCACGGGACGAACGACGATGGAATAAAGGTGTTCCCTGTGTTTTAACCGAAAACTTCGAGTCTGCGAGTCATTGGGGGAGCTACAGTGAAAACTCGACTGTCAAGAAGCCGAGAAGCAAGCGGGTATAGCCTACTGAACGCATCGTAGAGCATTCATCATCTGAGAAGCAAGCGGTCGATAGAGCTACGCGATCTACAGGACGTTTCAGGTGCAATCGTTGCCGCTAGCTTTATGCTAATTTTGAACAGAACTTAACGACTTTGCATTCACATTGAAGAGCTCAACAGAGACTCGTCTAAAAGCTCACAGCAAGAGACTGTTGGTTTGGCTTTTGCATTTTCTTACAGCAAGAGACTGTTGGTTTGGGTTTGGCTTTTGCATTTTCTTACAGCAAGGGACTGTTGGTTTGGCTTTTGCATTTGATGCAATGTTCATCTATGCCAGTCTATTTTGAAATGTTATGAATATAGTTAATTGATGTTACGTTTGTTTGAGTAGCCTAATATTAGTTGAAGTGAAGAGCTTCAGATTTTGCAATCACATTAATATAACCTACTGTGCATAATACTCAAATGTTAATGATTAGATTAACAGTGATTCCTTAATCGAAATACATTAGACTTGTATTTAATTTACATAGGCAGAATTTTAGCCTCCTATTGTGTTAACTACAAACTCAACTTAAATTCAAGGAAAGAAAAAGGGTAAAGTAATTTAGGTCACATATCACTACTGTGTGGAGTTTAATTATTTGAATAAGCTAGTTCCATGCAAAGGCAAGACATTTATTGAAAGATAGCACATTTATCCATCTAGAAGTCATTTCCATTTCATATCAAAGTAAAGACAGTTAAGCTTCATTAAAATGTCAGAATTAGATCCCATTGAGGATGGCAGAGAGTGTGTCATGCAAACTGAAGAACAAGGCCCGCTGTTGAATGAGGGAGAACAGCCACATGTAACTGAAGATGAGACATTTGATCAACACCATTCCGAAGAAGTACTGCAAAGCCAAAGAATCCGTAAGTTAACTGAAAAGGGCCAAGAACTGCAGGAACAGCAAATTAAAAAACTTGAACACAAATTTGATCTAAACTATGAAAAGTGGCAGACTATTGCTAAAGACGCCAAGCAAGCTTTGAATTCTTGTTGTTCAAACGACCTGTTACAAGAGCATGCTACTAAGATAGGAAAGGCTTCAATGGAGCTACACCAGATATATGAAGACATACGGCGTGTTTGTACACCACACCAGAACATACGTCGAATAATTGACACCTGTGAAGAGGTAACCAAAGAAATTGTTCATGCTACAAGGCGCAGTTTTGAAAATGATCAAGAAGACGATTTTAGGAGTGTAAAGTCTGTAAAACTAAGGGCAGCTACAAGGAGCATTGTCTCTTGCCACTCAAAATCTGCACGTCACTCTCACGTTGGCTCTGTAATTAGCTCAAAAAGCTCAAACCTATCGTCAGTGAAGAGACAAGATGCAGCAGCTGAGGCAGCTGCTAATGAGGCTACTCTAGAAATCCTTTTTGAGCAAGAGCAGCATTTTAAAGAACTGCAAAGACTTGAAGCAGAAGACAAAAGACGACAAGCTGAACAAGAGGCTGCTGCTGCTCAGTTACGTGCCAAGCAAGAAGCAGAAAATGCAGAGAGGAGACAGACATTAGAGGCCAAGCGCAGAGAGATTGATCGGCTGGAGACCCTCAAGAAACTAAAGGCTGCCAAAGCGCGGCAGCAGGTATATGCACAGAGTATATGCTCAAATGAAGAAGGGGCTGAAGTAATGCATTGCTGTGGTTCTCTAAGGATAAAGAAAGATGTCTCACCTCTGTGCAAAACAAGGGAACGCTGCTCCATTCCACAACCGGCAGACCATTTCAAACAAGAAGACAGCACCACAGCTCTAATCAGAGCCCTTGCAGAATCAGTTGTTGCAAATCGACTTCCTATACCTGAGCCAGCAGTGTTCCATGGTGACCCACTCCGATATAACGACTGGAAGTTATCCTTTCAAACTCTCATAGACAGGAAGAATCTGCCAGGTGAAGAAAAGATCTACTACTTGCGAAAGTACGTAGGGGGACCTGCTAAAAAGGCAATTGAAAATTACTTCATGCTGGGTACAGAGGCAGCCTACAGATCTGCATGGGCCATCTTAGAGGAAAGATATGGAAATCCATTCCTCATTGCCAAAGCGTTCAGAGACCGGCTAAGTGTATGGCCTAAACTAAATCCGAGGAATAGTTTGGAATTGCAGGACTTTGTGGATTTTCTTCGTAGCTGTGAAGCAGCCATGTCTCAAATTAAAGGGCTTGACGTGCTAAATGACTGCAACGAAAACCAAAAGATACTCACCAAACTTCCAGACTGGTTGACTTCAAGATGGAATAGAAAGGTTATGGAAGTGGAAGAGCAAAGCAGAACATTCCCAAGTTTCAGTCAGTTTGTAACATTTCTCACCCGAGAAGCCAAGATTGCATGTAACCCTGTAACATCCTTACATGCTCTTAAACCAAACGAAGGCGATAAGAACAAGATCCAGAGGAACAGAAGTCCTGGCATAAAGACCTTAGCAACCAGCTCTGACGAGAAGCCTGTATCAGCAAGCTGTATTCTCTGTGAAAAGACCAACCATAGTTTGGACAATTGTCGAAGATTTATGGAAAGTGAGGTTTCTGAACGACATAAGTTCATACAAGCAAACAAATTGTGCTTTGGTTGCCTGAGGCCTGGGCACCGCTCCAAAGAGTGTGAAAACCGAAGGACCTGTGGCGTGTGTAACAAAAGGCATCCAACCTGCCTTCATGAAGATCGCACCAGTGATGGAAGGCTCTCAGCTAGCTTTGGCAGACCTGTGGATCAGGGTAATGTAACACAAGTAACACAAGAGAGGACGGATAGTATTCAGGACAAGGACATCAGTGTCTCAAGTAAGGCAACATCAAGCAGAATTATGCAAGACATCAAGGGCACTCATACCTCTACAGTGATACCAGTGTGGGTGTCAGCAACTCATGAACCAGAGCATGAAGTCCTTGTGTACGCACTTCTCGATACACAAAGTGATACAACGTTTATTCTGAAAGAAACTGCTGAAGCTCTCAATGCCAAAAGTGAGCCTGTCCAACTAAAACTCTCTACCATGGCCTCGAGGAACACTAGAGTGTTTTGTCAGAAATTAACAGGTCTACAAGTAAGGGGGTTCTACTCAAACAAAACAATTCCCCTACCCGTCACATACTCAAGAGAGTTTATCCCTGGAAACCGAGATCATATTCCAACACCAAGCACTGCAAAGACATGGGCTCATCTTGAGCACCTTTCGGATGAAATCGCTCCTCTGCAAGGCTGTGATGTTGGACTGCTTATTGGCTATAACTGTCCTCAAGCTCTTGTTCCAAGGCAAGTGGTGTCGGGTAAAGAAGATCAACCCTTTGCAATAAAAACAGACTTGGGCTGGAGTGTGATTGGCTATGGTGACCCTCATACGGACTGCGGAGATATAATTGGAGTCAGTCATCATGTCATCGTGAAGCATGTGATGCCATGTTTGCAGCCCTTGTCTGAGCTTGCATGCAAAGTGCATTTTGTCCATAGGACACAGATTAGAGAAGTCATTTCACCTTCAGAGATAAAGAACATTCTTGAATCTGACTTTATTGAAAGGACCCAAGATGATGGGCAAGTATCTCAAGAGGACCTCAGATTTCTGGCCAAAATGAAAGATGGAATCAGATTAAAGACTGACGGTCACTATGAAATGCCACTACCATTCAAACAAGAAAGACCCAACTTACCCAACAACAAGGCATGTGCTGTCCATCGTCTTGGTTGTCTGGAAAGGAAGTTGAAAAGAAATCACCAGTACTACAAGGATTATACAACCTTCATGAATGAAATAATAGCAAGTGGAGACGCTGAGAAGGTTCCAGAGCAAGACCTATGCAAAACCCCAGTATGGTACATCCCACACCACGGGGTGTACCATCCTCAGAAGCCGGGTAAGATACGTGTTGTTTTTGATTGTGCCTCAAGATTTCAACAGACCTCTCTGAACGACCATCTCTTGACTGGTCCTGATTTGACAAACGCCTTAGTGGGAGTGCTGTGCCGCTTCCGTAAAGGTCCGGTGGCAGTTATGTGCGACATTGAACGTATGTTCCACCAATTCCATGTCAAGAAAGAAGATCAAGATTACTTGAGATTCCTCTGGTGGGATAGTGGAAACTTAGAGGCACAGCCTTCCATCTACCGGATGAAAGTTCACCTGTTCGGCGCAGCCTCCTCACCCGGCTGTGCCAACTATGGACTTAAGCACCTTGCTGTTGTAGGACGTGGTCTGTTCAGTGACGAAGCTGTCCGGTTCATTCAAAGGAACTTTTACGTGGATGATGGCTTGGTAAGCACAGAAACCAAAGACCAAGCAATCCAATTAGTAAAGGAAGCAAGAGAAATCTGCGGCATGGGAAAACTCCATCTTCATAAGTTTGTCTCAAACTGCAAGGAAGTACTAGACTCCATTCCCAAAGAAGAACATGCTGAATGTGCCAAAGATCTAGACATAGCATTTGGAGAGCCCCAAGTGGAAAGAGCACTCGGTGTTCGGTGGTGTGTGGCCTCAGACCAGTTCCAGTTCAAGGTAGTTGTCAAAGACAATCCGCTTACCAGAAGAGGCGTGTTGTCCACAGTTGCCTCAGTGTATGACCCACTTGGCTTTGTGGCGCCATTCATTCTGATAGGAAAGCAAGTCCTGCAGCAGATGTGCCGAGACAAACTTGATTGGGATGATCCTTTACCTGAAGACCTCAGACCGCTTTGGGAGTCCTGGCTGTTGGACTTACAAAATCTTGCTGACATCATGATACCAAGATGCTATATTCCCAAAGGCTTTAAGGTCCAGCATTATGAACTCCACCATTTTACGGATGCCAGCACATCAGGCTATGGAGTGTGCTCGTATCTCAGAGCAGTGAGTAGGACGGGAGAAGTTCATTGCTCCTTAGTCATGGGGAAGTCGAGAGTCGCACCTACTAAGGTTACCACCATTCCGAGACTGGAGTTGTCCGCAGCTGTCACAGCTGTTCGTATCAGTGACTTTCTGAAAAGAGAACTTGAAATCGACTGTCTACATGAATTTTTCTGGACAGATTCTAAGGTTGTCATTGGATACATCAGAAATGATGCTAGAAGGTTCCATGTCTTTGTGGCCAACCGGGTAGAACGAATTAAACAAAGCACAGAGTCTGTACAGTGGCGATATGTGGCTTCTGAAGACAATCCTGCAGACCATGCGTCCAGAGGTCTTGCAGTACAGCAGCTTAAGGCATCCAACTGGTTCAAAGGCCCAGCCTTTCTGTGGCAGAAAGAGCTCCCATGTGATGTCATGGTGGGAGAAATTTCAAGTGCTGATCCTGAGCTCAAAGAAGTTTATGTCCATGACACAAAAGCTGAGGAAGAGATGTCAGTTTTGGATCGCCTGCACAAGTTTTCAGACTGGTCAGGACTTGTCAGGGCTATAGCTAGACTGAAACGCAGAGTAAGACAAATCAAAGACCCTCTACAATGTTCCAGTGAAGCTGCAACCTTAGAGGAAAGGAAAGAAGCAGAGTTGACTATTATAAAGATGGTCCAAGAGGTCAGTTTTACCCAAGAGATCCAGCACTTGAAAGACCTGAATGACGTGCATGCCACAGGTAGAAGCAAGTTGCAGAAATTGACTCCTTTTTTGGACAAAGATGGTATCCTCAGAGTGGGAGGACGCTTGACTCATGCAGCTCTCCATCCACATGTGAAACATCCTGCAATCCTTCCTCGGGACAGTCACGTGTCAGCACTTCTCATAAAGCACTACCATGAGAAAGTATACCATCAAGGACGTGCAATGACAATGAACGAGCTTCGTGCCAATGGAATATGGATTCTCGGATGTAGCAAAGCGGTGTCATCACACATTTACAAGTGCACTAGATGCAGGAAGTTAAGAAGGGCCCCAGAACAACAAAGGATGGCAGATCTTCCTGTGGAACGTACAGAAGTTGCCCCTCCATTTACTTATTGTGGGATGGATTGTTTTGGGCCGTTCTACGTTAAAGAAGGTAGGAAGGAATTGAAACGCTATGGACTACTACTTACCTGTATGGCTTCAAGAGCGGTGCACCTTGAGATGCTTGATGATCTCTCCACCGACTCTTTCATTAATGCACTGCGTGCTGCCATTTCCATTCGTGGATCAATCCGTCAATTAAGATGTGACCAAGGCACCAACTTTGTTGGTGCCAGAAGAGAATTTGCTGAGGCCTTAGGTGAGATGAAGAAAGAGAAATTCACGGAAGTTGGATGTGAGTTTATCATGAATACGCCAGCTTCAAGTCATATGGGTGGTGTCTGGGAAAGGCAAATTCGCACCATCAGAAGTGTCTTAACAGCTATCCTAGAGCAGTCATCGAGACAACTTGACTGCTCCTCTCTCAGGACATTCCTGTATGAAGTCATGGCTGTTATTAACAGTAGGCCATTAACCACTGATTATCTCTGTGATGCATCTTGTCCAGAGCCCTTGACACCAAACCACATCCTGACCATGAAGTCAACGATAATCTCTCCACCTCCAGGACAATTTGTGAAGGAAGACCTCTACCTTCACAAAAGATGGCGTCGTGTTCAGTTTTTGGCCAACAGTTTCTGGATGCGATGGAAGAAAGAATACCTCTTGAATCTTCAGTGTCGGCAGAAATGGACCAAAGACCAAAGAAACGCACAGGTTAATGACATTGTTCTTCTCCTGGATGACATGGCGCCACGCACCCAATGGAAGTTGGCTAAGGTCACTGAAGTGCTACCAGGAAAGGATGGAAGAGTAAGAAAGCTGAAGCTGCTGATTGGAGATCCTACACTTGATCCAAAGGGCAGACGTGTATCCAAACCTACTTACCTTGAACGCCCTGTCCAGAAGACAGTCACTCTAGTGGAGGCGAATTGAGGGATTGTGTGCGCCTCTCTGCCATTCTTAGTCTAGTATACAGTAGTTATAGCCAGTACAGTTACATAAATAGTGTTAAAAGGGTAATTTAGATTCCCAACAAAGTTCATATTATTCTCATTAAGATGTTAAAAAAAAAAAAAATCACAGAAGATTTTGGTGGGAGTATAACTGTCATCAGTCACTTTATTATTTTGAAGGGTATTTTGAAATATTAAGAGTATATTTATCCTTTGGTTTTTTATTCATTATGTGAATGGTAGTTTTTATGCATTATAATACAGTTTCTATGCTGTATTGGGCGGAACATTAATAAGAGGCCACTTCCTGTGGGAAACAATTTTGGGACTGCACCTCACCTGCGAACCTGATAGTGCAACGTGGAAAGGAATTTTCATAAAGTTATTGTTTTACGTTTTCTTTGCCTTGAACTGTATCAGTATTGTTTTGAGAGTTATTGTGGACGAAGATGGAAGCTATTAGTTCCCTTGGTGATAAGCTGCCAGCGAGGTACGTGACTGAAGTTTGTAATAGTTAGCAAGTTGGCTATGTTAATATGGAATGTTAAATGAGATTAGCTACAGCTAATTGTTGTTTATTATTAGTTTTCACGGGACGAACGACGATGGAATAAAGGT
>JAODXP020000026.1:10493047-10540212 GCA_027497455.2 Sardinella longiceps | reverse complement strand
TAGACAACGGTGAACTGAAATGGTAAACCGCCCATTGAATGGCAAAATATCTTCGGTCATGTATAACACTGAAGTTTGACAACAGTTGACAACCTTCTAGCCTACACAACTGCCAACTGCATTCAAGACATCTGTCCACCGCGTCAGACCAGGGGAGTTGTTACAAACTAACAACTGTTTGCAGCTGTTCCATTCATTAGGCTACACTACAGCCCGCACAACACATGCCGAGGAAAAATGTCCAATGAGTAAATAATAAAATACACTTATACATCAGGCCATCAAATTGATGAAATTGATGTGATATCTTGCTGCTATTGAGAGTTTAAATTGGGCATCAGGCGCGACTGCCACCGACGGGAAGTATTTAAGCGGGAAACCATATCCTCCGTCAAAGTCAACATGCCGGTTTGTTTTCATTAGATCACATGCCGTTTTGGAACACTTGCAAACGTAAAACTAACCGGGTTGACAAACAGCATCTGATTAAATATGTTGAGCACAACCCTAGCTTAACAGTAGGCTGATTACGCAGGTGTTACAATGTTGCGCGTCGCTGACAATGACACAATAACCAGTGAAGTAGCCTAGGCAAAGAATTATTGCCTACTATTGCTCTACTAATTTACAGAACTAGGCTACCATCCTGATTAAATGGCATAGCCTAAGTGGTCATCTGATTTGAGCCTTAATTCAGTGAGGGGCTATTCTCGTACTTTTAGCATTTAGCCTGGGCTACAAAGCATGCACCGGGCAAACCGCCAAGCACACGCGACTTCAGCAAGTATCCCAGAACCAGTCCGGTCGAACTGAATAAAGAGAAGGGGAAAACATGCCTGACTTTATGCCTGTCCCCATATTGCGTGCAGTGTTCAAAAGACCCACTCAACTTACCCTGCCTGAGCGGCTTCTGTTTGAGACCACGGGGGCTGGCAATTCCTCATCGCTGGAGAAAGCCTCTGGAGGGGCGCTTTTCTTGTTTTGTGCCGTCAGATTTTTCAGGTACAGTTGCACATAAACGTCCTTTTTCTGCTCGCCATTGGGAAGGGAGACATTATTGGCTAAGAGAGCACTCTTTAGTTTGTCTTTAGTGAGAACAGATGGGTCCTCTAAGAATTCCGACATGTTTGCTCTGCCTTGGCGTTAGTACGTCGTATTACGGACGGTATCTGAAAAAGAACATTCTATTTGTATTCAGTAAACCACCACACTCTATCCTGCTGCCTTATTGGACAACTGTTTTAAGATGGGCGTTTACCACTGGAGGGCCCGATATGCAAATTTAGGCGCCTTGAACTTGCAGTGACTACAATGTTACGACTGCTGACATATAGTTACAATAGTGCTATATTATAATGGTTTAAATGATAGCATACGGTGGCAAAGGCATACATGAAAAAGTAATGGATTAACGATTGTGTTTATGTCAGACGCAGTTAGATGGACGACTGACAAGGCATAATCATACAAATAATTTATCATCCAATATTTTACATACAAGCCTGTGAAATCAGTAAAACCGTTACTGTAACTAAAACTCAAATCACATGAATCAAAAGACTATAAAATAGCATTACAAATGTTTAAGTTGATTTGATTTAGTTAACCATGGGCTTATACCGCCCCCTAGAGGATTAAATATTGATATTGTGTACGTTTTCCTGTGATGTAATATAAGAGGTCAAATACACCCAAGGCAAGTCACCATCAGTTTATTTCATCCACCAAAATAACAATGTGTTTAAACCAATGACATATAAACAACATTAAAGAACTTAAGTAACTTGTGACACTTTTTAATAGTTCATGTATGTATCCCAACACATCTCAGTGAGAAGTATGCACCAATAACCTCTCAAAATCAAAGGAGACATCCGGTGTAAATCAATTCATAGACCTATTGTTTGAGGTCACCGAGTGCTGGAAAAAGAAAAGGAAATTAATAATAATAAAAAAAAACCCAGCAGCTAATGTTAACTCAATGGGGAATAGGAAAATTAAACTGAATGTGAGTCTCTATGCCCTACTCAGTTAGTGCAAGCTGCTGGTTCACTGTTCGGTCTAGGCTTTATCAATTTCCCTTTTTCTTTTTCTTACCAACAGCGCTCAGGGACCTCTAACAACAGGGCTATGGATTGATGCACAACGGGTTTCTCCTTTAAGATACCAGCTTGTGTGAGAGTGTGTGTGTGTGTGTGTGTGTGTTTGGGGGCAGGGGAGAGGGGGGTGTACACACCACCATTTCCTCAAAAGTGTTTGTGTCTGTCCGTCTAATCCAATGTGTACATTCCCTTTAACAAACACACAAATGAGAATTTTTGATACTCTTTTTGTTGTTGTTGTTGTTGTTGTTTACAGTTCTGAAACCACAGATATGAGAGCCCAAAGTGATCACAGTGCTAATGTGGGAGCAGGGCTATAGTAGCTATGAATGAATGTATGTATGTATGTATGTATGTATGTATGTATGTATGTGGGCTTGGCTAAAGGATGGAGTATGACTGTCAGAGAGGAAGCAGGCAGATGTGAGACTACAGCACTCACAGGTCTACTGCTTCTCTATAGTGTGTGTGTGTGTGTGTGTGTGTGTGTGTGTGTGTGTGTGTGTGTGTGTGTGTGTGTGTGTGTGTGTGTGTGTGTGTGTGATCAGTAGACACATTGCCACGTAGCCTCTGCTCCACCTGTGTCAGTCCCTGGTGTAGTAGGGTGGCACAGCACCTTTGCAGGGGGTTGTAAAGGGGTGGTGGGCACAATCTGGCCCTGAAAATGGAACCCTGGCCTCTTCGATCCACCCGTTTTGTTCCCATCCTCCCTCTCTCTTTCTCTCTTTTACGCCCTTTCTCTCTCTACCAATCCATCCATCATCCACCCATCCCTCTCTTTCTTTCTTTCATTCTTCAATCGTCCATCTGTGCCAGCAGGTGACGTTCCATCAGGCCTTGATCTCGGGTGGGCAGTAGAGAGTGTCGGAGTTCTCGGACACCAGCTCCTCTGTTGCACAAGCAAAACACGGCAAAAACAAAGAGTATAATTCACATCTGCACAATATTCTACACCAGTACACAAGCAAAACACGGCAAAAACAGAGTATAATTCACATCTGCACAATATTCTACACCAGTACACAAAGAATGTAAGGCTTCAAGTAAAAAGAAACTGTACATGAATAAAACATTAGTCATAGTCCTTAAAGGAAAAATCCGGAGTGAATCAACACGTAGCCCTACTGTTTTATAGTGTCAAGCACTATTGATAGCCACCTCAATCAATGTATTTCATGCAACGCAGACTGAGATAGCCAAACAGCAGCCAACGGTAACAGAATGGAGCATTTCAAAACGAAAGCAAATCGATTAGGTTAGCTGCCGTTTCGCAAACTCGGTCTAAGATGCACGAAATTGTCATTGAGGTGCCTTTCAATAGCGCTATATATAAAACAGCAAGGCTACGTGTTGATTCACTCCGGATTATACCTTTAACTACTGGAGGTCTTCAAAGAAAACTTTTTAACATCCATGAAGCATGATCAAACCATGCGGGTATACGAGGAGTTTATCAAAGGCGGTTTCTTTTCATGTTGAAAATCCATACGGAAAAAGATTAATATTGAATTCATTGCTAGTGACTGTCGAGGTAGGAGACTTTGAGAATTTGATCTGTCCTCATTTCATCTTGCAATGGTTGTAGTTGTTGTGGTTGTTGTTCTTAAGACTATGGGCTGTACGCCCTCTTTGCAACACAATTTAGTTGTGTCAATGGAATTACATCTGTGACCAGTGAATCAACCTACAGGTTGACCAGTGAATCAACCTGTAGCCCTGTTGTCGGTAGGTATGAGATTTGTGCACAGTAGTCCAAATAGTGAAAAGCCAGCCAACTCTAACTGTTTAAGGCCCATTCATACTCAATGTGTGTCCTTACGTCTGAAATTCTGTCTCTTCATACCTCCGTACGTATTTTATGTTTGCAAGTGCTAAACCCCGCCCCCTCCCCATTATTCCTAATGAATTTCATCCGTTTCGTCCGTAATCATAAGCTCCCCATTTTCGTGTCAGACTCCGGACGAAATTGATGTAAAGTACGTGTGAAACACTCCACACGTATCCGTACTTTACGTGGGGTATGAATGGGGCTTTAGTCTCCATATGCCAGCATCTGTTAGTGTTAGCTGCAAGATGGCATATGCTGTATATGCTGTGCCAAATGCTGCCGTTCTGATACCCATCTTCAGCACACGGTAGCCTAAAGTTCAATTCAGACTGAAGAGCCGCGACGACATGAGACTGTTTTAGAGAGTAGTTGTGGCGGTGTGAATCAATAATCACAGGTTGTTGCAAGCAGTTGCAAGCCGTCGCAAAAGATTTAATGTGTCAGATCACAGTTTTGGAATGTTGCAGGTTTTTAGAACGTCGCAGCCCTTCTCGTCGCGAATCTTTGGTCTGTAGCCACCTTAAAGCTCAATTCAGACTGAAGATCCGCGACGAGATGAGACGGTTTTAGAGAGTGCGGCGGTGTGAATCAATCGTCGCAGGTAGTTGCAAGCCGTTGCAAAAGATTTAACATGTCAAATCACAGTTTCGGAGTTTTAGAACGACCAGGATTTTAGAATGTCGCAGCCCGTCTCGTCGCGGATCTTTGGTCTGTAGGCACCTTAAGAGAACAGCCTCAAGGAACAGGGATACGGACTGATTGACTTCTAGCTCCATCTATGTATGGGAAACCAGCATATGGAATACAGAGGCTTCCCTTGAAGCATCATTCATTTTAGAAAAGGCTTTTATCCAGAATGGCTTTTTTCAAAAATGCTTGTATTGGTAGCATCCTGCTATTAAACAGTAACCATCAAAATATTAAATGCACACAAGCAGCCATCTAGTATGATTAGCGAAAGCAATTTAGGAACTCAAACACTAAAACAACAATTACACTAAAAACAAATCAACTAAATGCCTAAACCAAGATCTTGACCTCCAGCCTGCATTTACCAGTGAGTCTCCGGACCGTTAAACTCTCTCAGACGCACAGTACGTTCCAGGGAACAGTGCTTAAACTGGCTGTTATGATTCCTGCTCTGTTCAGAAACAATGCAAGTTCAAAAATAGCAGAGAAAGTCTGTCTAAAGCCCATGCTCAAGCTTCTTACTCAAATAAGCATGCAAGAAGTGCAGCTCCACAATAACATGGCAGGGCTGAGGAGGGTGAACCATCATTGTTCCAGTGAAGTTCAAATATGGTTTGTGTGTGTCTTTTTAGTAGCAATTGGTTTTAACTTGATACAAAAGTATCACACTATCTGTAGAAAAACATTGTTGACATTGAGCTGTATGGTGGTAATAGTACAGCTCAAATGAACAGACACACAATCTTAAAATTACAAGAGTAATGCAACAATATCCCTCAACCCCTGCCTATGCAGTTAGCCCTTCTCTCACTAGGAGTTCTAGTGGGAAACAGCCTGTCCCTAAGCATGTCAATGTCTAAATTCACAATTCATGGATAGGGCAACATATCATGTGTTGCTTTGGCAACACCCTACGAATATAGCTTCACGCTATGACTAAGTGCTGTTTCATGTTATCACACATTCCAGTAAAAATCCCTGCTGGTTTGTGAAGTTTTGTTCATCTTTCATCATTAGCACTGGTTCTCTTTGGTGAGGTGTCTCTTAACAATAATCAGCATTAAATGCAAGGCAAAGGTACATCCTCTTAATTCAGAACAATTGTGTGTGTGTGTGTGTGTGTGTGTGTGTGTGTGTGTGTGTGTGTGTGTGTGTGTGTGTGTGTGTGTGTGTGTTCTGCTAGCCTTCCAAATGTGCCACACCTGTCCAGGCAAACCAGGTCATCTTTTCAGAATGCTATTGTTGCAAGAAATCCACATTAGCTTTCTGGGTCTCAGCAAGTCCAGGCATGCCAGACAGATTTCATGATGGGAAAAATTATCAATTTAAAAATTGTGTACATCTTCATGTCTACATTATTCGTCAAAAACGATTAACTTTTTTGCACACCTCTTGTTGTTGGAGGTGACCAATGGTTCAGGACTTAGTATAGAATATAGACTCCTGAAAACTATCCATTATGCAAGCAAAAAATATGGTCTGTTTGACTGTCTGTTTTCTTCGTCTACATTGGAGTATCATTAACGTTAGCAAGTTTAACCTTTTAAACAGTCCTACTAAGGGAGTCAGGTGAAAGGTTTGTAGGTCCATAGGATTCAAGGATTCAATCGCACTCTTTACATTTACGTTAGCAGTTGCACAGTTTTTGTTTATGTTTGGCACCTTTTAATTGAGAGTGCGGTGGGATCCGGTTAAATGCAGGTGCTTTTATCCAAAGTGACTTACATTTGTCAACTATCAATTAGTTAAGGGCAAGTCTCCCCTAGACTAACTTGGGGTTAAGTTCCTTGGTCTAGGGCACAGCGGTGGCAGCCGGGATTCGAACCCACAACTTCCAGACTACCAACCCCCAAGAGTCAGGGTCCTTAAACATTATGTTACAACCGCTCTCACTCTTCGATAAACTTGCACTGTATTTAAATCTATGGATTAGAATGGTTTGAAAATATATTATTAGTGTATTTAATCTCAGACACAGTCTTATTAAAGGAGACTAGGACCCAAACTCACCAGGCAGAACACACTTCCAGAGTCCATAAGTCTTGCCCACTGCGGTCTGCCACAGGCGGAGGGTTCCGTCCTCCGATCCGCTAGCATAGAGCTCCCCATCCGGGCTGAACCGCACACAATGGACTGGCCCAAAGTGGCCCTTGTAGGACTCTACAGGTGAAAGATGAGAGGCCATTCATAAGGATGTAAGGAAGTTTACTATATGAGTTACATGTATGCATGCAGTTTCTGGGGTGTATCAAAAGCAGCAAAAAGATGTCTACTGTCAACCTATTTGTGCAATAAACCAATAAAGCTTAGAAAAGGGGGCGTTCTTTCCTGGTGTTTGGCCAACGTTCGGCCACAGGCCAGTTTACACCTACCCCATTGAGAATACATTGAAAAGGGTGGTTTGTTATTGTCTCACAAGCTCTTTCCCCTCTACACTACTGATAGAAAGAAATTATGTCTGGCGGCGACATGAAGCCAGTAAGAAAGACTGTTACATCAAGCATTTTATACAGGATGTCGGCAATTCTACTGGATTCTACTTAGCATGCTAGGTTAATTGACGTCAGATTTCTGAGCTCTATACAATACAAACATTACAACAATACAAACAAATACAAACAAGGCAAGAGAGCAAATCAGAGGCTTTCGCTATCTGTATCTACGCCGTTTCAACTCAACAGATCCTGGTAGTTAAAAAACTTGGTACTCAGTACTCACCCATCTCCTCCTTGGTGGTGTAGTCATACTTGTAGAGCTTAAAGTCGTCACCACCTGCCACAAAGAAGTCTTTGTCTGGGTGCAGGGAGGCAGAGTGGATGGAGGTTGGAGCATCCACTGTTTTAATGAGCTCCAGGCTGCCAAGAACAAACATAAGAAAACAAACATAAAGCTCACTCTGCATTCACTCACTGTACTCTATCTACCGGAATGAAAGAAACACTGTTTTCTGATTGGCTGACAGAGTGTCTGTTACTCACTAATAACAGGACACATGTGACATAGATCTCATGAAAAAAGTCATTGATTCATATGAATGCTCTTTAGAATTGTAACCATACCAACAGCAAGCACTCTTACGGATTTACTGAAGACTGAACAATTTGTTTGTTTTATGGTTTAAACACTTGCTTATTGTCTATACAAGGAGTTGCAACCAGATGACAAGCAGGATAATGGCCTTCGACGTGACCTCAGCGGCCATCATTCCTGAGTCTGACATAACATAAAGTACCATATTTAAGCGCACATGTGAGTTATTCCAACATGGGCAGGCCTAAATGATGCACGTGAGCACCCACGAAAGCTTTCAGCATGTTGTTTGGCTGTGAACCTCATCATGGACTTGTCCTTAGTCATAATGTATTGTTGTTTTGTATCATATCATACAATAACCCTCAGTACAAATAAAGATCACAAGTGACTGTAGAAAACTGCAGAATGATCATAGTCAATGTCCCGAGGTCTTATTTTGCATGTGGGTTAAGGTTGAGTTAATGTGGGTGCAAATCTCCTATGCAAAACACAGTCTGCTCACCAACTCCCAACACGACCTCATAATTACATTGTACAAAACGTATATATATGGGTTGAGTACCAATGCCCTTCCTCAGCCCTAAACCCTTAAACACTCATTTCATAATGAAATTCAGCCATAGGCTTACTTAGCCCATTATAAGCAGTTGCATTATTTCATACTGTCTGCATAGGATACCTCGGTTTGGACCTGAACCACTATTTGCCTATTCAAAAAAGGTAAAAGCAAAGTTGTAAAACCTGTGGGCGTTGTAGAAAGCCACCGTCTTGCCGTAGGTGATAACAAGGATCTCTCCGTCGGGGATATACTCCATGCTGCTCACAGCCACGTCAAAGGTCAGGGTTTTCACCGCTTCATTTGAGGTCTTATCCCAAAGGCTGGAAGGGAAAGATGAAAACCAACTTTCAGTCATCAGTGTGTGTGTGTGTTTTTTTTTTTTTTTAATTCTCCAGAGACAATACAACGTGATGAAAGTTTCCATCTCAAAAGGCCATGTAGATAAACAACAATAAATAATTCAGTGAATTCTTAATCACAGAGACACTCCTAAACATTAAGATAAAAAAAAATCTTAATCAAAACATAACCATTAGGTGTTAGGTCTCACACACTAATATGTCAGTCCTGTTTACAAAAATGCCACTGAGAAGAGGCATTTACAAGTACAAGTACAAATAAACACATAAATCTCACCGTATGGTTTTGTCGTCTGCAGCAGAAAGGATTTGTTGGTCGTTGTTGCACCACAGCGCTTTCTTAATGGCTGATGTGTGACCTGAAATCTCCTGAGGCTCTGAGAACAGGAAGTGAGAAAAAGGCAGATGAGGAAGAGGATTACCATACATCAGGGGTGGCCAACCAGTCGGAGACCAAGCGCCACATATCCAACTATGTCACAGCCAAGAGCCACATCGACAAAACAAAACAAAATCACTGTATTTAACGTAAGGGAAGTGAACACGCACATAAACACACACACTAAGACAAACTTGGACATGAATGTAAGAGCCGCATGACTCCGGGCAAAGAGCCGCATGCGGCTCCCGAGCCACAGGTTGGCCACCCCTGCTATACATAAATAAGTAGTTTACAAGCCTACTACAGACCCTGTATGCTAGGCATACTTGTTCCATTTAAGCCACATAACAGAACAATAAAACCACTGTTCTTTATACCTCTTTGTGTCAACAGTCAGCACAGTTTAGTGTGACATTGGTGCACGGTTAGAATGAAACTAAAAGCGCCTTTATGTCAATCAACATAGGAGTGCAATATCAGTTCCAGATGTGTACAGACAAAGGTGAAAATGGAAAGGCTATATGAACTCACCTGCTTCAGGCTTGTTAAGATCATAAATGCGCAACAATTTATCATTTCCTCCAGTTAGCAGACTGTTACTGTCCTGGAGATAAAAGGGAGAGAACAAGAGACTTCATGTCATATCAACCGTATCCTCTCATTTGTATTAAACACTGACATTGTGTGTCTGTGTTGTGTGTGAGAGTGTGTACACATGTGATTGAGATTACCTGAGTGAAGTCCACAGTCTTGACGATATGTTTGTGTGCCAGCGTTAAAACTTCTTCTCCAGTCACTGCATCCCACACTTTACTGAATACGAGAAACCAAAGACAAACAAACAAACAATAATGTATACTTCATTCACATCAATCTCGTAGTCAATAGGTTTCTCATATCTATAGCCCCCCATAGCATCCCCCTGCACATTTCTGAAGATGCTTCGGGATGCTTGTTTTACTTGCTACCTCTTGTATCTTTCCTGTACCTGTTGAGGTGACCAGTACCTGGGAACCTTAACAGGACAGTGCTTTTGAGATTTCCTAAAAGTACTCTTCATCTTGTCATTCCATTGGAAATCAGGTCTTACCAGTGACAATCCATTGGTTAAACTTACCACAACACCTTTGAATATATAATTATAGTAATATATCATACTGCATCCTATTTACTGTATAACATAGACACTCCCCATTTCTACGAACATACCGGTAGCTCGTACACACTTACGCTGAAAAATCAGCTGCTGCAGTAGCTGCCTTGGTAGCCTCTTTGTTCAGAGTGGCTCCCCAAACAGCGCCTTTGTGACCCAGGAACGTACCGATCCAGTCCCCTGTGTCTCCTTGGCGCAACATAGGCTTGCCATCTACAGAGGGCATAGCAACGGCAGCATAACTTATGTTAGATCGATAGCATGTCTCCATACATTCATCATCCCAAAACAAATGTGGATTTTTTTTTATATACAGAAGGTACCAATGTTACCTTTGCAGGCACTTATGAGAAAATAGCCATACGGAGTTATCCCACTAAAGGCCAGATCAACCACAGGTCTTGTGTGACCGGAGCAAGTGAGTGGAGTCTGTCTCATTGCCATCACTGAAAACTGAAATGGAACAGATCAAGCGTCATCCGTTAACGTTAGGCCAAGAACGCCCATATGGCTAACATTATCTATATTTAAATCATACTACTTCCGCGGCATGACATCTATTTCCTAGTCTGACTTGAATCTGTTTTGACAAAGTGAGCCATTAAAGTGATTAAGATATAGGTGTCAACCTGGGCCTACCAGGATTAGAAAACTAGGCAAGCTAACAGGGGAGCTACAGTTAACGACTTTCAGTGTAACGTCACTAGCACCGGCTAGCAAACAATAACGGTAACGGCTAGATAGCTAATTAGCTATACTTACCTTCCGCGAACAACTGTCAGATACTAAGGCAGACAAGGCTTTCGTTTGAAAAATGAGTGGAGGAACTGAGGCCGATGCTATCTGCTACAGTTGAGACAAAGAGCTGCACTCCCAGCAAAAATGCTGTGCCACCAGCTACAGTGTGTAAGCAACTCGTGTGGGTGCAATTCTCACACCAACTGTGAGGTGGGCAAGCAAACGCTCAGAAGGCATCGGGGACAGGAAACGGTTTGATGGTCCGCCGGAAATCCACTCTTACATAAACACTCCGGGTCGATTGTAGCAACACTGTCGATACTGTTCCTATGTAGACATGGGGAAATAAAAGAAGATCTATTTTCCAATGACATGCAATCAACAAATAAATCAAAGACTTTACTTTCATTGGAAGGACAAGATTCAACCAATCAATTGAATCACATGTAGGGCTAAGCTATAGTGCCCGATTCCAGCCTTGAGGGCAATTTTAGGATTCACTAAAATTGCAATTAGGCAAATGCTGTTCCATGGCACAGAAAGTCTGCAAATGCATACACATTTAAGCTGACACATTTCCTGAGCAAAGCAGGACATTTGTGTATATCAACCTTTACAAACAGCTGGCGATATACATGTACCATCAGGCATGGCCATTATTCTCCCAGGTGCTAAAACCCAAAAAAGTAGGCTGGTACACATGGAGCTATGGAGCACTTTTTATGGACTTAAGCACCTAGGAGAATACCACCCTTTGAAAAGTAGCCTTAAACCATGTATGCCATGTATATAAAGTTTCTGAATGCTGATTCTTTTATATCACTGCCACAGACAGGGTACAGAAAGCTTTACAAGGCTAGCCTGGCGATCGCCAAACTGAAATCACAAGTGATATTTAGTCTGGAGACCCACCTATTGCATTTCCCATAGGGGAAGCGTTGTTTACGAATTTCCAAAGCCGATAATTGGGTGCTATGAATATCTATCATAGCGTCTGTACATCGCTCAGAGCCAATACCAGAACCACCACGTGATGTAAAATGCAATCGAGGGCTGTGCTAGTCCCTTTTTGTTCAGTGATTGGATACTGAAAGCAGGCGAGAAAATTGGCCATGGTCACCATGCTGCTTTGCAGAGTGAAAAAAAATTGAGCATGCAAAGGAGCATGGGGACTCCCAGGCTATTACAAGGCACAAATTCACAGAATATGAACACATGGCAAATCAACATATTTGCTTGCAAATATAGACTACTGCACATCATATGATATGCTTGTAAATGTCATGGTCATCAGACAGGTCACCTTTTATGAAATCATGATGTTACTCAGCATTATATTTCAGCATACCCTTGGGCTATTGGTAGCCTATAAGATTTGTAATAGTACTTTATACTAGTATGTTACCAGCTTTGATTGAGATTCTGTGTGAAACAAATTAATTTTGAGAAATGCAGTTATTAGTAAATAGCCTAAAGTTCAACAATTGTAAACTTGGTATTGAAGTTATGTGGCCCGTCTGGCAGGCAGTCTTTCATGACCAGGGCCTATATGATGCATGATCTCCAGGTATGATGGTCTGTTTATTTTTTTCCGATATCGCAAATATCTTAATGATTACAGAAGGCTATCTTATTATTATTATTATTATTATTATTATTATTATTATTATTATTATTATTATTATTATTAGGCTATACTTTTATTCATGAAATAGTCTGCAAAATAATTCTTTTGATTAAGCCTAAATCTGCCTACCGACCTATCCTAATTTCATCCTTAGGCCTACTGACACGATTAATAAAGAGATGCTATTTTCATCCAAGCATATAATAACCTAGGCTACGTGAAATGATGCATGGTCATACGTTTGTCATCGAGATGGAGCCATTGGACAGAACTCACAGAGGACTGGCCAGGGACTGGACTGACGTTGTAGACGCTGCAGGCGGTGAGTCATATTTAACTAGCATGCACTGCGCACTCTGCTCTGCTGTTCGAAGAGAGGCGTGGTCACGTCACGCCGCATCAAGATTGACCTGGTTTAAATCCACACCCAAGCGAGCTCTGCATTCATTGAAAAGTGCATTGCCGATACTCAGTAGCTCCCCGTGAAAATTCTTCCTTAACTCACTGACTATGGCTAACTACATTCATGTACCCGACAGTGCGCCTGCTGTGCCCAAATTAGATGTCACAGTAGACGAACACGATTACAGAACCGGAGCGCTGAAACTCATCAAGGAGCTGAGACCCAACTGGAAACCATCAGAGGTCAAAATGAAGGTAATAATGATACTAATGCACTATATATTTTATCTAGACGTGCTGTCTCCGATGATACTTTAATTATGGGATCATCATTCTGACGTTTTGCAGGCAATCTGTTCATTATGTAAGACAGAAACCAGACTCCGAAGCTGCGCCTATACTGCGAAGCGGAGCTGCGTCACTAGCGGCTGACAGGGTGTTGAGCGAGCTTGCCGCCAAGCTTGAGGGCCCATTCGCTCGCTTGATCTCCAAGACTCGTTGCTAGTTAATCACTGTCTCAACAACCCAGCCACCTCGCGTTATTCTAGAAGTCACCCACTCTCTTGCGCATGAATAGCCATGTATAATAGAATATTTTATGACTGTGTTGAGTTGATCTTAATTTAGCGCTTCCCTACGGACAGGCACAAATTATGAGCTAATCCAACCAGTATAGGCGACTCAGGCTGCAATGGGCAAGTCCTACGAATCCCAGCCAGCATTCCAAGTAGGCTATGCCCTCTCCTGTCAATTCGACAGGCAACATTGTAACGTTAGCCTAAGTGAGTTTCGTTGCATTCGGTAGCCTATAAGCAACTATGAAACATTCAGCCCACATTGCAAGTGTGTAGAATACAGTGTTACAGTTTGCAGAAATTGTCGCTGTTACAACAGCTCTGAGCTGTCTCCTCCAATAGAATAGTTTTTATTCTCTCCCCATAGCCTGTTTTCTTCAAAGATTAAATGGTGTTATTGAATAGCTAATAATTTTAGTGGACACGGGACAAATCCTGGATTATTACGGGTGAATTGAGATTATTATTAAACTGAATTGAGTTTCACATGGACGATCAGTTTCATAGGCTATATATAGGCCTATAAAACTCCCAATAGCATAGTACATTTGCGTTTAGGCAACTGAAACACCACAATTGTTACAGGAAAATAGTATAACTTCCTATCTTTAATTGGCTACATAGGCTACAAGGTGGGGTGAATGGATGCCTCAGAGAGTGTGGTTACATAATAATGCAGATGTTAAAGATGTCCTGCACTGCACCCCACTTTGTTGTGGTCCCTGAAAATGTCTTTTGTTGCGTAATAGAATGTGGCCATGAATGTTTCATTTCTGCATAGGAGCGGTTTTCTCAGATTGTCCCTGGGACAGTTTCATTCTATTTTCTTTCATCTAGGCTATAAGCTAAACCATTCCTGTATTTTTAGTAGGAATATATCTATCTTTGGAAACAGTGTGTCATGCATGACTCAACATTTCAACCTACTGTTTTTTTTAGGGGGGGGGGGGGGCAGTAATGTTTACATAAACATCATCTCTCTGTGAGGTGTTTGTTTATTTGTTTGTTTGTTTTTGACCACCACTAGCCCATGTGTAGTGTCAGAAAGCATGCATATCTCTTTTGTTCACCTGGGAGCAGGTTTGATACAGTGTACCTACCTATCATCATAGAGGTGCTTGTATTACTGGCCATACCAAAATACAGATTTTTTTTAATGCACTTACTGTAAGACTGATTTAGTTGCGACACTTGATTGACCAGTTAAGAAAGGTGAGGTTATTGTTAGAGTGTTAAGGGTTATTCGTAAGTGTAAGGTTAGTGTGACAGTACAGTAATACTAGTTTATAACACATTTGTAGACTTCAGTTCTGTGTTATTAGATAAATCGATGATTGACCTCCTTGTGTAAACATAACAGTAGCTGTGAGTAGCACTTTATAATAAGAGACAAATACACTTTGAATATGTGTGTGTTGGTTGGTTTGTGTGTGTGTGTTGATCTTGGATAGAGGGATGCATGGTAGGGTGTGTGTTTGGTAATTGGATCAGTTAACTAGGCAGTGAGCTAGGCCAAAAGATTGTGTAGGTTTTATGGGTGTGGTATGGGGCGGATGGTTGTCAGGGAGAAACAGAAGTGTGTGTTGTGTTTTGTGTGTGTGTGTGTGTGTGTGTGAGTGTGTGTGTGTGTGTGTGTGTGTGTGTGTGTGTGTGTGTGTGTGTGTGTGTGTGTGTGTGTGTGTGTGTGTGTGTGTGCATGTGTGTGTGTGTTGGTTTATCAGCGATGTTCAAAATAGTGTACTCAGCACATGCCGGCCATCGCAGACAGACTCCCGCCGAAAAATAAAATTCCGTACATTCCCGTCTTTTCCACTCAATCCCTGATAGTGTGCACGATTAGGCCGGAATGTCGGGCCTCTCAGAAATGTGGGTGCTGTTTACAATTTGAAAACAATGCATTATAGTCCATTGGAGGGGGGGCAATCACTGTCTGCCCCCCCTCAGTGTCTGGACTTTAATACCTGTTGCTAATACCTCCCCATGTGATACTTGTGGCGGGAAAGAGTATGGGTCAGCACAGAGCCAAACATCAACATGACACTGGCTGATCCAAGTTAAAGGTAAACTATGTAAGTTTTTGTTTACTAGCAAGGGATAACACACATGGGTTCCAGAATTACATGACTTGGTTTATAGCTATGGTTCAGCTGTTTGGAGTTCAGTTCTGGCACAACTTGCCATAGGCCTTTTCAATTTTGTTGGGTACCCCAGCTGATGGTATGCCGAGGGGTGCTGAACAAATAATGTTGTATCGACCAAGTATCGCTTCCAATAAGACAAAAGATTACCAATTTCCAATTTTTGCCATGGCAGCAAGTAGGCCTATGGTGTTATACATTGCAATAATAATCTTGGGTTGGTCATCACATTATGCTAGGCACCCACCACTATTAAAGGCTCAGACAGGGGGTGTCGTATGCCTACCATAAATCCTTGGACCTGGGTTCGAGTCTGGCCAGAGGTCATTTCCCAATCCTTTCCCCATCTCTCTCCCCCACTCGTTTCCAGTCACTCTCTGTACCGTCCTATCAATTAAAGGATAAAGTATCACTGTTAGTACCAACATTGGTTCCAACATGATGGGTACCCAACTTTAAGGGAGAATGCTGGTGTGATATGGATGGAAAGTATATTGTAACATCATAAGAAGTTCAAACATTTGCCAGAGAGCAGAATTTTGATACGTTTGTGCAGGCCAGAGAAAATTGCTCGCTAGTTGTAGCTATCCGGTGTATCAAGCTAAGTGGTAGCCTAAGTAAGTATTGTAGCTGTACAATTACTAAGTTTTTAATGCCTTGTTATAAATGTTGAAACAGTTATTATACTACCAATTATTATGTTTAAAATAATAATTTGGCCACTAACATCTAACTTGATGCCCTCGATAGCTACAACTAGCAACCGCTCTTCTCCGGCCTGCACAAATTTGCCAAAATTCTGCTCCCCGGCAATAATTCAAACTTTTTATGATGGTGCAATATACTTTCAGGCCATATCACACCGATACCCTTCTTTAAGCATTTCACAAACAAACAAACAAATTAATAGACAAGATTTTATTTGTATCAAGTTGACAACTTTCATATTGGACTGGACAGTGTACTGTATTTAGGAATGAGTATTGGTGATGTGACCATGAATCAATCCAGTCTAGTGCTTCAGCAACTGAAGGGAAAACAGGTCATGATTTGGGAAGTACTGGTGCAGGCGGGGGGGTTGTCTCCCCGCTGTGAGGAGATGTGGTGGGCTGTGAATGTTAGCGTCATGGTAATTGGATCATGGTCTGACTCAGGTGCTGGCCAAGGAGCTGGGCCGTGAGGCAGAGCTGCAGGCTTATAGTGTAGGCTTATAGGCAGCAAGGGCACGGTCAAGCTGACTACCAGCCAAAGGCCAAAGCTGCACAGCACATATGTGTGAAAGTCTCTCTCTCTCTCTCTCTCTCTCTTCCAACACCCATATGTTCCATCTTCTCTTTCCAACTTTCTTTCCTCTTTTCTTTTTCCTTCTTCTGTGCCTCTCCCCTCTCTTTCTCTGTGCCGTTTGCTTTTGCATTTCTTTCCATTCCCTCATATTCTACCCCCCCACTTCTCTGACTCACATCTCTCTCTCTCTCTCTCTCTCTCCTCTTTCTTACTTCAGTCGTTCACCGATGGAATAACCAACAAGCTGATTGGTTGCTCGGTTGGCGGGTCAATGGAGGACGTGGTGCTGGTGCGCATCTATGGCAACAAGACGGAGCTGTTTGTTGACCGAGAGAACGAGGTGAAGAGCTTCAGAGTTCTGCAGGCTCACCGCTGCGCTCCCCAGCTCTACTGCACCTTCAACAACGGCCTCTGCTATGAGTTCCTACAAGGAACCGCTCTAGAACCAGAACACATACGGAATCCAGGGATATTCCGGTAAGTTTGGGTTAAGCATCATAGATGCTTGTATGCAGAGTAACGTGCACCACAATAGCAATAAAAAAATGATTGTAAACAGCACAAAACATAACAAACACAAAACATATGGGGAAAGCACTTACACAAATACACAATTCACTGACTTATTATAGGAAATACTGTTTTCAGAGTTCAGTGATAAATTCAGAGACACTGATAAAGTACATCATAGCCTGCTAAAACCATACAGCCCCATACAATGTGTGTTCAAAGATCCTCCTTTTCGGTATAGATTTCATTATTTCCATCTGGCAATGATATACTGGTTGCAAGTCCTTACACACAAACAGTTACGTAAAAGCAGAGGTATTTGAATGCCTTGGGCGAGCAAGCACACAAAATATGAGAGCAAACACAGCCCACGGCCGAAGCTCATGCCGTGGCAAGGTGAAGGCTTGAAAACAGCTTAGTGATATTCAGAAAGCTGTAAAATTTGTATGTGAAAAAATACGGAGCTGGCATGTACTGTGTGATTTACTGCAGTTAGCTTTAAAATAAAATATGCAGACAGTTGAGAACATTGTATCGCTATAGTGAGTTGAAAAATATGTCAAAAGTGAGTGTCCTTTAGATACAAAATAGACCTTTCACCAAAAATAGATTATACACAGCCCTATAGACTCTAATGATTTTCTTCCCCTCAAAAGTCAGGTGACCGCAAAAGGGGAAGGGCGGTTAGAAGAAAAAACTTCCAGAAGGTTCTCAGGTCTCAAGGATACAGTTGTGACTGACCAAGCAAACCACAGGGGTATGATTAGGAAAGCCCTGAGGAAAAGGCTGTGTGATTCTTCTGACAATAGTGTGTAGCGTGTCAGATTTCTTCACAGCACTTATCCATGTGGTACAGCACAACTGTTGCAGTATTTTTATACGGTATTCATTGTTACTCCACACACACACACACACACACACACACACACACACACACACACACACACACACACACATGAATATGTAGCCAAAACATGTACAAAGTACAGCACGAAAGACGTAGTGAGAGTACTGAGAGGCATGTCATCAACTTAGGATATATCGACTTAGATCGACTTAGTGTTCTTTACTTATTCAAAACAGAGATATAGTCTATCAAAGACTCCACCACACTCCCTCTCTCCCTCTCCCTCTCTCTCTCTCTCTCTCTCTCTCACACACACACACACATACACACACACACACACACACACACACACACACACACACACACACACACACACACACACACACAGCCACATTGTGTTTTTCCTCGATTGACACCACCAGACACCAAAGCCATCCATTGTCTTCTCAAATTGCAGCTCCTACTAAAGCATAATTTATAGCCGTCCATCTCCGTCAATACACAGAGCCCCTCTCTCTGACATCACAAACCCTCTCCGACATGCTCTGGGATGGACAAAAACTTGTCATTTGCTCGTAAATAAATAAGACCAATAACATGGTTATAGAGAGGTGCATTGTTTTTTTGTTTTTTAGCAGCATTTTAAAAATGATAGCAAGATAAAGCCAAATGACATTTTAATCTTTGTACTGTTAATATGGGTGAACTAGTGCTATTACAAATAGTGTCTGATGACGTGTGTTGGTGCTGTACACTATAGTACATGGACACACAGCAGAGAACTGTGAAAGATAAACGCCTCCACCAGTACAACTGCGTGTCTGCCTATTGACGTAGTCAGACGACCATAAAATAGGCTTATCCAGTTGCTTCCCACCTAGACACTTACCCTCTCTCTCTCTCTCTCTCTCTCTCTCTCTCTCTCTCTCTCGCTCTCACTCTGTACACACACATACACTCACACACGGATTCTTGCCATGCCATTTCGTGTGTGTGTGTGTGTGTGTGTGTGTGTGTGTAGTTGTCTGCAAACAGGCTGCCATTCATAACTCCCTGACCCTCTTTAGTGGTACTATCCTATTCTATGTCCAGTGCATAGTCTCTTTTTACACAATGCCTCTATATTTACCAGTACATGCTCTTAGTGACACCCTGTTCATTAGTCAATTGAGGTAATTTGAGTGGATTATCTTGGCCCTTTATCTCCTTAGGCTCAAGACACTAGAACATTCTCTTGAGTATTCAACAAGCTTTGGCATTCGTGGTAGTTGAAACCTCCTGGCAAACAGTGTGAGACTAGCTGTGTGGATACTTGTTGTGTTGGTTATGTCAAAGCAAAGTGATTTGTGATTGAGCCTTTAAGAACCTAATTAATGAAGGAAATTTGCAAGCAAACAAGTGAATGGTGAAGGCTGACGTTTGAAGGACAAAGTGTACAGCCAAATAGATTCAGTGGACTAGTTTCATGAATTGTAATGAGCAGCCGTAATGCTTCTTTATCATAACAACAACTTGTACTACTTTGGTCAAAGCCTGAATTTATTTTAAAGTGCTTTTCTCCAAAAAAAGAAAGAAAAAAATATTATTAGAGAGAAAAGATTAATTTTAGACTTTCAGTTGACAATTATTGTGTGCCAATATGTTGATGAAATGTCTGCTATCTCTATGCCCTCTTCAGGCTAATAGCGCGGCAGCTAGCTAAGTACCATGCCATCCATGCGCACAACGGCTGGGTGCCTCAGTCGGACCTCTGGCTCAAGATGGGCAAATACTTCTCACTGGTGCCGACCCACTTTGACGACCCAGCCCAGAACCTGAGGTATGTATGGGAAGGGAGACGGACCGAAAGCAGTCCTCCTGCTCTTGTATTTAATGCTTCTATATTTTTACTTTATTTAGTTTTCTTCTGTATTTTCATTTATCCCCAGTGTTGATTTGTTTTCTTGTTTTCGGAAGCAGTGTACTGCACTGGTGGTTAGGGACTGTCTGATAGCATTTCTTACTTTCTATAGTAACTCTAGCATCCGTTTGGGAAATTGGAAATGGGAAATTACATTGCAACCAACAAAGTCGCTAACTTTGCAACTATACTTTTGGGAAAAACACCTTTTCTGGGAGTGTGTTTATGCCAAAATACCACATAAAAACCCCACACAAGTGCAGTTTCTCTTCCTCACTTTCAAAACAGCAGCAAACTAGCCAACCTCTTTTGCTAAACCCTAAACTGTGTTGTGTTGTCTGTGTGTGTGTGTGTGTGTGTGTGTGTGTGTGTGTGTGTGTGTGTGTGTGTGTGTGTGTGTGACTGGACATGTTTTGTGGTTGAATGTCACCTGACAAGTGGCATGATTGAAATGGGGAATGTGTACTTAGCCTTTAGCTATAGGCAAAACCAGGCTGTGAAACATTTCTAGAGTCAAGAAGTCGAAGTTTCCATGTTTGCCAGAGAAGGGCCTCATCTCTTTGAGTCTATTGCATAACAGTTCTGCTGCTCCCCCCACCACCACCCCCAACTGACTTCACCATTTCAGTGTGAAAATACCTTGCAAATACCTCCTGTCCACTAAACCAGATGCACTTAACCAGTCCCTTACTTCTTCAAAGTGATTGTTAGGCAGTGACTATGGTTACATGCAGGGAATGTGCTGGTTTTAAACAGAATGTTTAAACAGAATGTTTAAAAGGCAATATTTAGTTTGAGCATGAGTCATGTAAACTCCTTGTTGGCCTGAGTATTGCAAATACATTTAAAACCGAAATATTTCTTTAATACATAACCATAGTCATTGTGTAGGGCCTGTAAGGCAATAAAAAATGACCTACAAAATGGTGGAAAAAATGAGCGCTTTGTCCAACTTGTCATTTTTTCCCATAATTTACAAAGCCCAAATGTTTGCAGGTACAGTAGGCTCAAATCTAACACAAGTAATGGATTAGGTAGAAGCCGATTTTGTCAGTTAAACAAATTAGCCCACATCAAATGTATTATTAAACTTCCCTTGTTCAACTGGTAGAACCACCAACACATGCAATAGCCAAAGGGCATTTAAAAAAAAAAAAAAAAGATTTGTGCTGTATCAGCGTAGCCTATACTAAATTTGAAATATGACATCAATTAATAACTGTGCTCTGGACCAAGATTAAAGCGAAAAATTGAAAACCAATTGCCAGTGACGATAGCAAAGGTTTTTGCAGAAATGCCAGACTTCCAAGCACTGAGAGAACACATTCGACTCAATAGAGCTTATTGCAGCATTCTAAGGGGCAATGTAACAAATCAAACGAATGACTCTGGTTAGGAACAAGATTACATAAGAGTCAAGAGCAGTTCCCTCGTGCGTAGTATTTTGGCCTGAACACAGCTATTGTCCTCAGATACCCTGAGTCTGCCCCTCAATACTGTATGTTGTGAGTTTTAAACTAAACTCCACTGAAGTGCTGCCAAGTTAAATTGCTAGATTCAGAAAAACAAAACTCGGGGCCAGTGGTTGTGGGCTACATTTGCCGGACTAACACATACCAAGGCAGGGTCACCCTGAGAGCTATATCCAGAATGTGCTAGATGTGTCAATATACCAGCCCCGTCACCTGAATACCGACAGATAACACCTGAAAGAGGTGTGGCCAGAAGTGAGACCCTCTAAACACCACTCTAGAAACACCACTTAGCCACATTTTCAGGAAGTATTAGCTTGTAAAGCCTGTTTTGAATAGGCAGAAGAGGTAACTCTAGGTGATTCCCATTCTCTCAATGTTTAAAATTCCTAATCTGCACTTGCTCAAAAGCATTTGAGCCATGATCAGTAACTTGCTTGGGCAAAATAATTTGTTGTTGAATAGTTATAGTCATCAAATGATTTGTAAAATAATAATTGTAAAATACTCTAAGGAAGATACGCCCCCTCAAAAAATCGCCTCAGGTTCCAGGAAATGCGCTGCCCATTCATTTTCGCCATTGACGTTTTGAAAAAAAAGCGTTTAAGGCGTTCAATCTGTCTAACCAGCTCCCGTAGGTGACAACCGTGTAACCTTCCGTTCTGTGTAAAAATATGAATGAAAAAAGGAAAAAAGTCGAGGGCAGCATTGCGATTTGTCTCTTTACAGCGTTGTGTCTCGTTACTTAGCGCCATGTGGAGGAACTTCCAGTCCCATAAGTCATTGCGAGCGATAACATTTCTTACATTTATGACTTAACGGTAGTTCACTAAGCCTCCTAATCAGTACATCACAATGACTACGTCCTACAGTTTACCGCAAGTAGATTCCGCTTAAAATACGTGGAAAACGTGTTTTACCCGATCGTTTTTACTTCCTGAACTTCCACATTCCTGGCGTGATGTTTCTCTGAACTGCATTGGAATTACGGGATTGCTGCGTTGTTACAACATATTCCCCTAGCAACGGGAATCTCCTCCAATGGAAGACGCCGTTTTACACAGCGGGATGACGGGTAGTGTAGTGGTTTCTTGTGATATCACAATTAAAATACGTTTTTATTACATGAAGGTTGATGCCATATGAACCCATTGCATTGTTATAATCACAGGCAATCCATGAAGGTTGATGCCATATGAACCCATTGCATTGTTATAATCACAGGCAATCCTTTTGTTCTGCCGTAGCTGGTTGGAAGTCTACGTTGTGGGGTTAAGACAGCGTGGGTAATAATCGATTTCTCAATGGCGACATTGACTGGCGTTTTAACTTCCTGAACCAGGTCAAATCTCGCTTGCACGGTCTATGCCTTGGTGGTTGAGTATAGAGTGGTTAGCGTAGAATGTAAGTGCTTTGTGTGCTTTGTGTCTGGGGCTGAGCCTGTGGTTATGTAATTATGAAAATGAATTGCAAGCACATGATAATCCTCCAAATTGGTCACAATCAGGTGCAGAGTCCAGGTGTTGAAGTCATGCGACACGTGTGATGTGTGTGTGTGTGTGTGTGTGTGTGTGTGTATGTCTGTGAATATGTATCTGGATGCATAACGGTTCTTAAAATATTATTTGTAATTTGATATAATGTTTTGTGTTTTGCCTGGAATCTACTCACAAAAATAAGCAATAGTTATTAAATCTCTCTATATATTATGTGTGTGTGTGTGTGTGTGTGTGTGTGTGTGTGCGTGCTCCAGGTTGAGCCGTGAGGTGCCGAGTGCGCGCTGTCTGCAGGAGGAGATGCTTTGGCTGAAGCACAGTCTGTCTGGGCTGGGCTCCCCTGTAGTTCTCTGCCACAACGACCTGCTCTGTAAGAACATCATCTACAGGCAGCAGGGAGGTGAGTATCCAACCCCCAGCCCTCTCCCAAACAGGCCCCGTCACCAACCCTCCCCCACCCCACCCCCAATACTCTCATGTGGGGGGGTTAGGGACCCGAGACCCCCCCTCTCCTCCCCCAAACCCCTCAACCATTCTCCCTGTGCCCGTGCACCTGGTCTTTCAGGTAGGCTTGGCTTCTTATGAGTATTCCAGCCAATCACAGCTTGAGTTTGAACAGCCTCCTTCGCTACCAGCCTATCACAGGGGCGTCTTTAAGAGGGAGGATTTCCGAGTGTTTTTTTTTGGGGGGGGGAAGACTGCACTGTGTGTGGAATGTTGAAAACCGTCATTGCTACATGTAATGAATGCTGGAGGCTGTGTGTGTGTGTGTGTGTGTGTGTGTGTGTGTGTGCGTGCGTGCGTGTTTACATACAACTATGTCTGTGTGTCATGGTTGTTGTTGTTATTTTTATTTTTTTCAATAATTTTTTCACATGGTGTTTTTTTGTTTGGGAATGCCTTCATTGCTACCCATTAACATGCCGCTGGATGATGTTTGGCAAAAACTCAGGGCCCCAAGTTAAGCAGGGGGCTAGGGGTCTGTTTTGAAGGGTGGGGGCAATAGGTATTAGATTTAGGATGAGGGGAGGATGGAGTCTCATAGCTCCTCGATTCTGTTTCCTAGGGTGAGTCCATGCAGTCCATGCCTGGGGGAGCACACAGCCCCCCAGTTACCCTATGTTGGTTCCTCCCACATCTCACAAATCGACTGTAGAACTACAGAATGTACGATACTCTGAACATCATGCAGAAGAGACTAACAGTCTGGCATTCAGGGCACCTTACTGTACGACAACCACAAAGAAAGAGAGCAAGGGGGAGAGAGAGAGAGCTAAAGAGAACTAGAGAAAGAGAAATCAAAAGATACATGTAGAGAGAGAGAGAGAGACACTTCCTCTGTGAATTGTGTGAACTTACAAAGCAACTTCAGTTACAGAGATACAGAGCAGAGGAAGGAGGGGGAGGTGCTTCAGTCAGTTTTTTTCTTTCTTTTTTTTCGAAGAATGAGAGAAAAAGGCACTGCAAGCTGTCCTCCCCCAGCTAAAGAATGTTACCAAGTAGACAGCAGACAGCACTCTTTAGCTTCACTCACTGACAACTCAAATTACAGGCCTCCCATACTTTTTATCTCCTGTGAAGTCTAAACAAAACCAAACTCAAAACAAACTAAAACGAAAGAAAAACAAAGCAAAACAAAAACAGAAGGTGCACCAAGGAGCAGCGTGTGTAAACAAAACATACAGACAGGGGAAAGAGAGAGAGAGAGAGAGAGAGAGAGAGAGAGAGAGAGAGAGAGAAGCTTGAGGTCTCCTCTCGCCACTATAGCAACAAACAGGAAACCACCGAGGGTTCCATTTGCATAGTGGCAGCTGTGACACCCTCTGATTGGGCGCTGCAACGACCAATAGGGGAGCTCTGTTTGGGGAGGTGTGCAACAGGAGGTGGAGAAGGAAGGGAGGAAGAAAAAAAGCGTGAAGAGAAGTGAAACGGGGAATTGTTTTGTGGCCCTGACAGAGGAGGTGGATGGAGTGGAATGAAATGGACGAGAAAGGTGGAGGAGAAGTGGAGAGAGTTGGGGTTGGGTTGGGTTGGTGGGCCGTGTGAAGGGGTTGGGGGAGGCAGGGTGGGGAGGGGGGATGTGTACAGTGAAGGCTGTGTGTGTTCTGTGACAGATATAAGTGTGTTGCCCCTTCAAAATGGTCTCCTCCGTCTGCGGGACAGAGGCATAGCCACTGGCTGGAGGTGTTCAGTGGTGTTCCGCTAGGACCACACCGCACCCGGTAACAACCTCACGTGTCTTTCTCTGTCGACCCCAACACACTCTTAACCACACACACACACAAACACTAATGGACACGTTTAATGTAAGCCATAAAACTCTTCACCTACTCAGCAACACACTTAAAATTTGCACAAGGAAAGTTGGTTTTAATTATTAAATCACTGAAGAACTTTATTAGATTCTGGGTTTAATACTGATTAGTGAATAAGTATTGATATTTGGCCAAACATTTGAAGCAGGTGACAGGAGTAAGGCTTTGTATTGTGACATCATCTCTGGCAACATCTCAAGAATGTGCTTGTGATCTGCTTTGCACTGTTAGTTTCTCGCCTCTAGAGGGCACTTTTGCTCACAAAACCTTTTTTTTCCTACTCTTGTTCTGCATGGCATTTTTTTGTGTTTTCATTTTAATTAAATTGTTTAGTGCTTGTAGTGTTGCCTTTTTCCTGTCTTGTGTCTGATGTGTCTTACATTTGAGCAGCAGATTTACTTTATGTCAACTCTCTAACCAAGTGTTTGAGTAAAGATATATTTTTTGCTTTTTTCATTAACACATGCTCTGACCAACCTAGTTGGCATGATATGTGCGTGCTTGAGAGTCAGAGAGCAGGGGAGAGAGAGAGAGAGAGAGAGAGAGAGAGAGAGAGAGAGAGAGAGAGAGAGAATAGCTGGTCCAAACTTTCATTCTTCCTCTGCCTCTCTCTTTCCCTTGACCAACTCATGACCGTACATGTAGTTCTTCAACTCCCTGTTGCTCAGATACTGTACACTTGCCTCTTGCACTTCGACTGTTCTCCTACTTTTTTCAGCATGACTGCAACTGTGCCAGCATGTTTGGGCTTGTCTGAATTTTTCTATGCATGTGTGTTTGGATGTATTAAATATCATTCTAACCACTTTTGTATCCTCTATCCAGCATATATGTGCCTGTGTGTGTGTGTGAGACAGTGTGTGTGTGTGTGTGTGTGTGTGAGAGAGAGAAGCCATTCTAACCGCACCTTCCTTGTCTTTCCTGCATGCAAACCCTTACTCCTTCCTCACCAGGCAAAATGGTTCTTTCTCACCCACCATGGGGAGGTCCCTGTATACCTCCCATCCCTGTGTCTAGCTGTCAGTATTGCTAAAGCTCTCCTACTGTATATATCTATGAGAGAGAGAGAGAGACACTCCACCGCTGCTCTCTAAACAGTCTTCCTCTTTCCACAGTTAACGTGAAGTTCATCGACTACGAGTATGCAGGCTACAACTACCAGGCCTATGACATTGGAAATCACTTCAACGAATTTGCAGGTAGGCCTAGTGCATCCTTTAAAGAAAGATTCAGTCTGTGTCAATGCTTAACCCATGAGATGAGACATGTTACAGATACTGTATGTTGTAGCAACGTTTGTATAGTTGTACTTTAATAGATGATTAATACAGTTAAAATGTCATCTGAATGTAATAACAAAACTTGGCTTAAGTCATCGCTACTGCCATCTGCTGATTTTTCTGTGGTACTGCATTGATATGAACAGTTCAAATCTTTTATGGAAAATGCACAAATGTCTTGTTCAATGTAGGTATAAAGTATAAATAAGGAGCTGTGAAAATAAATAAGAAAATCAGGCTTAATGCAGTTATTGGGAATATCTAGAATAAAAACTATAGCAGAAATAAATGTGCTCCCCAATAAAATGAAAGCTAGATAAGAAGCATTGATGAACATTGGGTATACAGGCTCGGAAAACTAATTGGTGACCACTCATATATTAAGTATATATATATGCACACAGTTCCTGTATTTCTGAGGTAGACATTGTTTTTTTCTACTCCCTCACAATAATACAAAGAAACATGTAGGATGTGTCTAAGGATTAGCTCATTGCCTCATTGTTGGGTTTGCGTTGTGATTGACAGGTCTGAGTGATGTGGACTACAGCCTGTACCCTGGGCGGAGCCTGCAGCTGCAGTGGCTGCGGGCCTACCTGGAGGCCTATAAGGAGCACAAGGGCCAGGGTAGCCTGGTGACCGATGACGAGGTGGAGGTGCTCTATGTGCAGGTCAACCGCTTCGCTCTGGTGAGTACAGACAGCATGACCCTTATTTAACCAGTACCTGCATTTGACCCCTGGCCCCAAATGTCTCACAGACACACACATACACACACACACACACACACACACACAGTCACAGCCCAAAGATAAAAGGGTGGTCACTTGTTGCCAGACAGCACCATTAATAAATCACTCAAAAAAAACAAGTGTGTGACCTGTATGAATTTCTCTGGTACAGTTCATATTCTAAAAGAAATTTTGTTAATTTTGTTAAAAAAAAACTTGGAAAAATAAACAGCCGTGCCTGTCCACAATACACAATAAACATGATATGCTGTCTCTTAGAGTACTTATTAACTTATTAACATAATTACCTAACTTATTAACAGTTAGAGGTGAAATACTGTTTTTCCTATTGGCTGACAGGATGTCTGTTATTCCCTGATGGGAGACAAAAAAAAAAAGTTTAACCATAGTTCCATCTCAGTGGTCTTTAGAATATATATATATATATATATATATATATATATATATATATATATATATATATATATATATATATATTTAATAAATACTGCTTAAATAAAATAGTTACAGCTTAAGTGCTCATTATTATTCCTCTACTGTATATAGGGACACCTCAGTGGCTTCCTAATTGCTGTGTCTACCATCTCCACACCGTAATAGAGTTATACACAAACAAAAAAACAAACAAAGGGTTGTGGGTCGTATTATTAACAGCACACAAACACACACACACACACACATATACAAACACCGCCCCCACGCTTATTCTGCTGAAGGCTTTTAGCGTTTGCTTAGCCATAGAAGGTGGCCATTTAAAATCAACCCTAATCCATCTATGTCCTTACCTGTTTCGGGAATGTGAAAATTATCTGTAGAGTCTCGTTCCCATGGTGATAGCATTACATCATGTGCGACCCTATGCAAAGGTTGGTATATCGTCTGTGGAAAATTTTACATAGGAAAAAACAAACTATAAATGCCTATGTGCAAATCTAATGTGTATGAAAATATACACTGATCTTCAAGTTATGATAGCCTGGCCATTGCTTTCCCACGCAATTCCGCTCGATTTTTATCTCTTTTCTGTAGTCTGTCTGGGTGAGTTTTCTTGTATTTTACTAGGAATAAACCATCAAAAACAAGGACTGTCCCAGTAAATTAGGGAAGTTTGGTCATACGTAATGGCAAAAAGATGGCAAGAGATTGTAAGATTGAAAGAGATTGTAAAGCAGCTAAAAAGAATGTTAAGTGATATTTTGTCGGTAAAATTTGTTGAAACATATATTATTTAATCAATGAAATAGTCAGTTTTTGGGCTGTTCTCCAAGGAAATCTGTGGTAACAATAAATTGTATTCAAACTCTCTCTCACAATGTCTAGAATAGACAGCATTTCTTATTGGAAAGTCAGTGGAACATACTTTCATTTACAAAGTCACCACAGAGGTCACTTCCTCATTTACAGGAAGTTCTTAATTAGGTGAATGTGTGTGTGTGTGTGTGTGTGTGTGTGTGTGTGTGTGTATTCAAGCACATGTGGGGGTGGTCTCTTTGATTCTTCCAAGAATTCCATCTATACTCTTTCAAGTCTAAGAAATGAGATTGGCCCTGCAAACATGAAAACATCATTAAAAAATGTAATTGTCCTGTGTTACAAAGCTTTGAGATGTTCCGGATTAAATTGCGAAAAAACAGCCTTTCTGTTCAATCAACAGCTCAGAGAAAGCCAGCCATTGTTTGGCAATATTTTTAAACATCCACCAATTATGCTGACATTTCAAAATGACAAATCAATGCCAACCTATAGAAGAATTAGTTTGTGAGAATACTAACACTCCACCCAATGTGTTGAGTTATTCGACCTTGACTAGAAAGGATAAGAAAGACTCACATGGTTGATAATGTCTTAACAGAGAGCCTCAGGATTGTTTGTCTTGGAAGAGGCCCAAGGTTGTTGCCTTTAACTGGGTGTAGAGTTAACGTGCTAGAACCCATGAGTCAATCACCAAGCAGTTAAAACGAAATAATAAAAAAATAAATAAAATGAATTTTAAAGAGGAAAAAAGTCTTTGCTTGGTGATGTGACATCTTGATGTGACGACTTTTTCTTTTTGTCTGGATTGACAGTTGATGGAATTTTAGTGGCACCTAATTCTTAGGAGGCCACATCCAGCAAGCCCTTCTACACCCATGTGTGATGTAGTGCCACATATGGACAGGTCCATAATGGCAAAATTGGTTATTTTTCTTGAGTCACATGACCTGAGCTTACTCAATTAGAGTGGTTCATACTGTAGGTCTCGAGACCTATTGACAAATACATGTACAGTACAACTCATAGAGACAAATCAAAATATGTGTTAAAAGTATAAACGTTAACTCATTGTCTTTGATTGGCACATGCGGCAATGTCTGGAGGTCACATTATATACCGCAAGGTGGTACATCTAGTTTCTTGGAAAGATTATAGTGCTTTGACTGTTTGGGAATGTAGTGGGCTTTTGTTGATAAAACACTGCGCTGACCTTTAAGGCCTGTTTGAGGAAGTAGTGTTCCCTGGCTTGCAGAATTTCCATATTGTTATAACAGAGGAAACGGCAGAGAAGGCAAAGGGGAGAGAGCAAGAAAAAATAACACGAGAAACTGTCTGGTCATCGTAATTTGTAATGAAATCCTCTCAGGGGAAAACAAGAGGCAGACAACGCTTTACTCTCTCCTGATGACAACAACCTGACACTAGCACTATCTGTGAATGCAAGGGACTCTGGGTCTTGTGAAACAAGTGCCACATTCTGCAAGTATCAGGTCTTTAAAAAGCCAGTGATGCCCAACCAACACAAGTAGCATACCTGGCTTGATTATGTGGAAAAAGAAACACCGTTCAGCACTCTCAAGGGAAAGGGGAAAATATTCTCTCACTTTTTTCTCTCTCTTGGTCTCACTCTCTTCCCTACAAGAATGTTCCATTGTGTGCTAGTGGTTCTTTAGAGTGCTTTTATCAACTAAATTCAATTTAAAAGAAACAGGGTGTTTTTAAAGTTGAATTCAGGCTGGAATTTTTAAAAGAATGCGTCTGTTAAATATCAAGTAAAGGTCTGCATGTCTTGTCTCTCAACATGCATTCATTTTGATTTCGTCCTGATTGAAATATTCACAGCTGCCCTGCACCTGACAGCTGGGTTCTACAAAGATCAGTAGCGTAATTTGGTTTAGGTTCTTTCTTTCTTTCTTTCTTTCTTTCTTTCTTTCTTTCTTTTTACAGCCCGGGACTGCATAATTCAATCTGGAATCTTTTCTTTGTTGGTAGAAGAACTATTTCATCTTCATTAAGTTGGAATTTGAACTTGATCATCATAGACTGACTTAAAACCGCAGACTGTCCATGTTAATCTAAACGAAGCCCAACCAAAGATCTTTAATATTTAACAAAACTGTCAAATAATAATAACAAACTAGAAAAGCGCCCAGAGAGCGCAGACCTCCGCCAAGACAATGTGGTCACAGATGGTGTTCTGGATCACCGATCGCCACCAAAATCGAATCAGTTCTTACTTGTCCCAATACAAACACTGTCCGAAAATTTCATCCAAATCCGTGCAGTAGTTTTCGAGTTATTTTGTACACAGACACACACACACACACACACACTCACACACAGACAAACACACACACGCCAAGCAAAACATAACCTCCTTGGCGGAGGTAAAAAAGGATTTTAGAACGTTTTGGAAAAGAGCTCGTCAAATGAACACCAATACAGTGTACCAGAGAAAGAGGGGATCACAAATGATTGCACTGATTATAGAAATGTTTTAGCCATAGGATGTGCCTCTGTAAGCTCTTCAGGCTTACTCACTTCAAGCACATGTTATGCTACTATGATGTTCTGTTTGAAGAAATGCCAATGGTGCTGTTGCTGTTAGTCACTTACCATTTTCTTCTAAATTGTTATTACCACATAAATGGAGGAAGTCAGGTTGGCAGCACAGTGACAGGAAGTGGGAATTACCTACAGAAGTCAGCAGTTTGTAAAGAGAGAGTATATAAAGTGTCCGATAATGCTTTTGTAATTTCTTATTACTTTTGTATGGTATAATCAAGCTCTCTATAGGAGGTGTCAGTCCTACAGTATAAATAGGAACGTCTCTATTACTCAGTTTTGCTTGCCATATAATTTAGTTTAGTTTAGTTTATTTATTTATATAGCACATTTATAATACACAGAGTGTATCCAAAAGCCCTTTAGAATACCAATGGGTAAGTCCTGGAGAATGTGTGGATGATTCCGAGTCCCGACTCACGATTCTCTTTCCTGTTTTCCTTTCTCTTTTAGGCATCTCATTTCTTCTGGGGCCTGTGGGCTCTCATCCAGGCCCAGTACTCCACCATTGACTTTGACTACCTGGGGTGAGTGTGCTGACAGTGGGCCTTCACATCACTCACTGTATTCCACATTTAACCTTGCACTTTGGATAGTAGTTCACAAAGTAGTGCTAAAGCTCTCTCTCTCTCTCTCTCTCTCTCTCTCTCTCTCTCTCTCTCTCTCTCTCTCTCTGCCAAAGCCTATAATGTAACATGTAAAACATCTAAATAATCAAAAAATCATATTTAACCATCATGTGAAATAAATACAAATGAACAAATTCACATAATCATACAGACTCACGCACACACACACACCCTAACCCTCTCTCTCTCTCTCTCTCTCTCTCTCTCTCTGTTACCCCAGGTATGCAGTTCTTCGCTTCAGCCAGTACTTTAAGATTAAACCCGAAGTAATGGCCCTGAACTTTCCAGAATAAACCCCAAGGCCTTGACCGTGGCCTCTCCCCAGAATGCTGTGCCCTCAGAAGAACAGCTTCCCCCTTGTGGACACCATGGCAAACTGCATCACAGCCCTACAGTACCACTGGTCTCAGCCTGCCTAACAGCAAAACCACTGACAAACCTCCCAACAACAAAAAGCGAGAAAAGACAAAAATCACAAGCAGCAAGTGGAAGAAGTTAGTGTAGATGTTTACACCATTGTAAAACTCCCCCTGTTGCACTCCATCTCGTAGACACACACTCCAGACACAACTCTGGGATAAACAAACGCAATGTACAGAACCACTGAACTGACAAACACACACACACACACACATATACATACACAAACACACTATAAAGGACACCAGCACACCCACCAAAAAGGCACAGAGAGGACCAGCCCCAAAAGCCCAAACAGACCTGACTAACAACATCTCCTTTGGTTCTGCCGTGGCCTAGACAAGGGCCGCCAGACCATAATACCCAGCCAAGCCTAAATGGACCAACCTGCCCCACTCCTTCTATAACAGCTACAGCAATGTTATAGTTTGTTTGTTTGACTGCTCCTTGCAAGGCCTTTTGTAACCCTATGTACTACACACATACAGAGTTATAGATGTTATATAGTATGACTTGGCATTTGGGGCCAATGGCCACTAGTTTTCAGAGTTTAAGTGAACAGACTCCACCATAGTTCTATGTTTACATGTGTCTGTGAGAAAGCACTGGTGTCCAACGAGCAGCTATCTGCTAGCGCTTGGAGTGCTAGCGATGATGCATTACAACATGCAGCTCTCTGCTAGCGCTTGGAGTGCTAGCGATGATGCATTACAACATGCAGCTCTCTGCTAGCGCTTTGAGTGCTAGCGATGATGCATTATGTTACTGTAGAGTGGAAGAAAGAGATAGGCCTCAGTGATTTGTGTGCCTGTGTTTGCAGAAAGACAAGGAGATTTTGGAACGCTACGGTTTTCCGTTACTCTGTGGTGATGGAAAATGTATTTGTTTGGGTTTTGCGGTTGTGTGTTTTTGTGTCTTACCATGTTGTGCGTTTAAAATGCAGTCAAGGTGTCATGCATTAATCAGGGACCAATGGCTTGCAGAAGATATTATTTCTATTTTTTAATTTCTCTTTCTTTTGAGAACGGTAATTTTTTTTGTCATTTCCTGATGATGTCAAGGACCTGACAAGTCACTGTGATCCTCAGAATCCAAGTGGTTTTGGGTTTTGTAGTTTTCAGTCACCTTTTTCATATTTTCCGATCCTCTCCTTGCATTTCACTGCTATTCCTTTTATCACAGTGCTGGGATGTGGAGTTAAGGTGATGCTACACAGGGAAACACTTTGAGCAACATTGTCCTGGCAATCACATGATCTGCCTCTTGCTTTTTGATTGGATACTCAAATACAATTGCGCTCTCATTGAAGATTACAGATCTCTAGATCTAGAAAGAAAAGAGAAAGAGACACTCTGAAATAATTGCTCAAATAGTGTGTGCACACCAAGCAGATGGTCACATGGGCTTATTAAAGAACTTCTGTGGCTCAAATTTGAATGTGCAGACCTACCGATATCGGTGGACAATTGCCATTTCATTACTACAGACCATTGGCCACAGTCAATTGTCATCCTTGTCAGTTGTCTGATATCGATCCGGTGTGCATACGCTGTAACATCTTCCCAGTGTAACATTGTCCTTGCTGGACTTTTACAGAGAGAACGACCCTCCTTAGAAGTTAGTTAGACTTAATCTGAACCCTCATGGCAGTGGATTCTGGTGTCTGTTTCCTAAAAGCATAGTTACTAACCAGTTAGCAACTTAGTTCTTTGGCAATAAAGAATTGCATTGCAACTAAAAGAGATGCTAACTTAGTTAGCATGTTTTTAGAAAACGGACCCCTTACCTGGATTTGGCCCGGATTTGGTTCAGTTCTGGGCCTGACTCAGTCCAGTGTTCACTGCCAGAAGGACCAGTAAACCTACACCAAAGTGCTGAACTGTTTTTGCTTGTACATACTGCACATTGTATTTTTCCACTTTAGAATTAACAATGTATATTAACTTTTTAAAACGATAAGTCGAGATGGACAAGGCAGTTTTTTTATACCTATTTAAATGAAACTGTGTTTTGAGAGGACTATTGATAAGTGTGTAGGTGTTGGTATGGTGTGATGTTTAGATGTCTGTACTGGATGACTGTACTGGATGTTCTTTAGAATTCGGTTGCCTTACTGAATAGAACATTGTTTATTTTAATGCCCAACAACAAGGCTTGTGATAGGCTGGTCATTATGACGGGAGGATGGGTGCCACGTGGGTGCCGTGTTAAAATTTGTGAGGTGAGTGATGTCGTACACATGTCATTATGTGTTTTTGGACCCTCACTCAGGCGTCTTTTCCCCAAAAGCATAGTTGCTAACCAGTTAGCAACTCAGTTAGTTGGCAATGGGAAATTGCATTGCAACCAACATAGTTGCTAACTTAGTTAGCAATGGTTTTGGGAAACAGACGATCTCACTGGACACAATAACATTGCAGTGTCAAAGGCACCAAGTGACACCCCATGACTCCTGTATGGCGTCATACATAATGTGATGTCAGAAAGACCAGGTTTATTAGGTTTATTATATTTTTAGTTTTTTTTTTTTGAGAATGCACTTTGAAGCCGATGTGTGAACACACACACACCCACACCGAACATGCAGTCTATGGTTCTCACACCTTCAGCTGCTAAGTTGAAGTGTGTGTGTTTATGTGTGTGTGCGCTGAGTGCTGTACTTAGTATCTAATTCTTCACTCCATCCACCCCCCCCTCTCTCTCCTCTTGACTGGAAAAATTCTCTGTTTTTATCTGTTCTTTCTCCCCTCATTTCTGTTCTGTAGCTACTGGAGAAAGAGATCCATGACAATGCCTCACATTGTGCTCAATGTTACGTCTTCCTCTTTTTCTTAATTTCTTTCCTGACTGCCTTTTGTTTTGTAGTGTGAATTGCTTCCAAATGAGTGGTGCTTTTGGGAGACCATTCCAAGCACCTGACTGCTAGCCCTGTCCAAACTTCCTGTATGTAGCAAACATTCCACCTGGAATGTTGAAAGGGCTTGTTTTTGAAGGAGTTACAAAATAACATTCACACTTGGTCTCTCTCTCTCTCTCCCTCTCTCTCTCTCTCTCTCTCTCTCTCTCTCTCTCTCTCTCTCTGTCACTCACTCTATTTCTCCTGCTCTTTTGCTCTCTAACTCTCTAATGCACACACTTAGAAATACATACTTTGTCATGTAGATCCCAAATGCTATCCTCATATGTTTGGACCATACTATCTGACAATCATTGTTAAAGCTGGTGCACCTCAGGCCAGTAGTCATAGCACCGTGTCAAAGCGTTGACTGGAATTTGGCCAAAATTGAAGTGGTTTGTCCAGATTGTCCAATATCAGCAGACCTCTGCTGTCTCGTTTTGCGACCAATTTAACATGTTGAATCAACAACAGAGCCATTCTGAAACTTTCAAAAATAAAATGTTTAAAACAAAAACAACAGAGCCATTGGCAGCAGTAACTGTTAATCGTCAATGTGATGATGAGATCTCCAAAGTCTGCCTGGTGTGCACCAGTTTTCAAACCAAAAGCATCTTCTCTGAGTCTTTCACTTTCTCAAAAAAGAGTCCTAAGAAATGACCCTATGGCATGTATAGCTTATGTGAATATGTACAGAATGAATGATATGTTAATTTTGTTTGACTTGTGTGTTGAATGTGAAAAGCTGTAAGAACTGTACAGAAAGGCTTCGTGCTCTTTTTTTTTCTAAGACATCCTATCAAGTGAAATAATCGGGACTTTAAAATTAGTGATAATAAGTAACGAAAACTGTGAAGATATGTATTATTTGATTTCTGTATGTAAGAGCTTGGAATGAAAATTAAAGAATAACTACCCAGTCTGTGCATTGTTCTCGATTCTGTTCCATTTTTCATGAGCGGGCAAGAAAAAGTAATTTAACTAGCTGCCAGTGTTGCTATTAAAGAGATATGGCATAAAAGTGCAAAAGAATGAAAGAATGTCTCACTAATCATAATGACTCTGACTTTCTCTCTCAAACAAATGAATGATCTCCACGGGAAAGACTGAGTAACAAGTGTAACAATACATGCAAAGACAATTAGCCGATCTGAATCGAGTTTGTCGTCATACAGTGTGCAGCTTTTTTTGTCAAGGGTAATAATTACTGTACAACTGCCTTGCAGTTTCTGTCGGTAATTGAATTACAGCACACACACACACACACACACACACACACACACACACACACCCAACTCCCATCTCTCTCACTCTCTTACACAGACAGAACCTCACCCACACCCCAAGGGTGTGTGTCTTAATTATTAGATTCAAGATTGTCTGTCGACATGGCTAATTTTCATTTCACTCCGGGTCACAATTCAGTTACAATTTGCTTCTCAGCTGAAGCTCACACAGCAGTATTCTGTGTGAACCCGATCACACATCTCACACACACACACACACACACACACACACACACACACACACACACACACACACACACACACACACACACACACACTAATAGGGTACAAACATGGCCTCCAGTACACTTTTGTTAATTAGTGGTGGGATATTTGACCAGAAACAACACACCTGCTTCAAAACTATATGCACAGACACTGTGTCCTGCAGTGTGCTGTGACATGTCATTTGTTCATTAGGCCAAAACAAACTAGATTTGCTCCCAAGTCTTATGTTATGATTTTGTAGTTACACAATCAAATAAGGATAACTCCAACCAGAATGAAGAAACCACCTAGAGTTTATGTTGATTTCAGAGAATTATGTCACATAAAGCATTGGAAAGGATATGTCTTTTAAAATATTAAGCTAACTAATTTTATTCAATATGTTATTGCTGCAGGTTCATATTTTCTTAGGCAAATTGGTTTGTGGGAAATGGGTGGCAAACTTGTGGCAAGATCGCCACTAGTGGCAAATTTGTCGCTAGAGGTTAGGTCACTGTTAGTTTGTCATTACTGTCCATTGCGGTGAGGACAATTTATCATTATTGCCAGCAGCCAGAACATGCTAGGCTACAAGTTTACCATTAGGCTAGTGCCTAACCATGGCAAATTGTGTTCTGGCAAACGTTGCAGTTTGCCATAAATTGACCACAAGTCAAAAGAAAAACAATGAATGATTCAAACTAAATTGTATAACAATTCTATCCTACATTCTACATTTTTGTGAGTTTGGTAAAATGAAATTCTGCTTAGGGCCCCATTAAGACCTGGGCCGGCAATGATGCCACTGAATGGTTTAATGTCAAATCAATTCTCTGGAGTCTGGTCCATGCGCGTTATGATACGCAAGTCATTTTTTTGTCCACCAAAACGGACACCTACAGGGGGCGTGCATGCTCCACCAAAGCAATTGTTCCAAATCCGATGAGGCTCGTGGGACGAGGCTGACTGTGACAAATGCATTGGCTCACAGGGCCATGGTGAGTGTAACTGTTATGCACACTGACACAAGGCCGCTGGATTACATTGACGATAGTGTTGCCATCTTAAAGAAAAGATAGGAGAGCTGAAAGCAGACAACAATGCCGTTAGCAGAGAGAGAGAGAGAGAGAGAGAGAGAGAGAGAGAGAGAGAGAGAAAAGGAAGCGGGTCAAAGCGTTCATTTATCTTGATTAAATGTGCCAACCTAATTACGAGCGGAGGAAACAGTAATTAGCACAAGTTTCACCTCGTTAATCACAAAAAGGCTCCTTCACTCTATTTTTATCTGATTAATGGCTGTTTAAAGCGTGGCGGGATATTTATATTTTTGGGTAATTGTACACAGCTTGCAAGCGCTCCACTTTCCGTCTCGCTGTAACCTCATTATGCTCCTCCATTGTTTTGTCGAAAGACTTGTTAGCAGTAATTGTGTGTCGACGCCGTCAAAGAACATCTTTTAAAAACATGCTTTGGAGCTGATGACTAACATTACGACCTGAATGTTCCTGCCAGCATCCTCGCAGAGAGGAGGCATTTTCTACTATCTTTTAATCAGACAGCAGACACAGGATATGTCAAATTAAATATCCTTGGCTAATGACAATAAAATCATACAACTGACAACTATCAAGTTTTGTAGGCCTAGTAGCTGTTATGGACTAGGCCTTATGTCGAGAACTCCACCCATAAGTTAATTGCACACAGTAGGCTAAGTCATGTTAATGTTTCATTTTTATGTGTGTTTAGATTGTCTGTTTTGGCCAAACCTTTGGTCCAGATGCATCAAAGAACTCAAAAGAAGTGTGTGTGATGATGTGCACTTGCTTTTGTTTTGTTCTGTTTCTCTTGGGATGTCTACAGGCTTGCTTTTGCCGCCTGCAAAAGGCGGGGGTAGACTACTTTTGAATCAAAGATAAGTTAGAAGGAGGGAGAGAGAGAGAGAGAGAGAGAAATAACATCTGTCTGCAACCAGATGTTACTTTTTTCTCCCGCTTTGCCAAATTCCATCTCTTCCATTTAAGGCCTTATTGCAGCTTGGCAAAGACAGATTCTACACAATATGCTGCATAATGGGCGAGGATCAAAGTCACAATTGACGGTCTGAGAGATCCTGAATCAGATTAAAATAAAATCGTTGCGACAATATGAACAGCTGGTCATAAACCCGCCAGATAAAGATATTGTTGCAGATTACCGAGGCTATTACAATGCCAACAGCTGCCGCTGGAGCGGATAAATACAATAGGCTCAGAAGTGGAAGGGGATAAAGCACCGAGCGGGAGAAAAAAAAAGAGAAAAACATGTGTTCTCATCACAAAGGGATTGCCATACTCACACGCTTTACACCCCGGAATCCTCCTGGATCAAACAGGCTTTACGTCATTCCGCCGCTCACCACTTTACTCTTGTCGAGCCTTGTCGGGCTAATCTGTTATTTTGCCATCCTAGTAGGCCCAATAGGCTACAGCTATTGTCAGCAAGTGTGGCTTCTGTCAACCACGTCATACAAAAAGGACGATCCTTTTGTTGTGGAGTCTGTCTAGCCCTTCTCTTAAATCCATAACAATACAATAAATAGTGTGTAGCCAAGGCTATTATAAGCCTATATCACCCCTGAACACTGAAAAGGAATGTAATATGAAAGCTTCATTTAGCTTGGTTCAAAAACAGGTGTCAGGGCCTGTTGTTGGTGTTTGTGTGTTTAGCCTAATTTTACCCTTATTTATTTCCCCAGCCGTTCCACTGCTTTGAGCGCGCGCACAAGATACCACCCTGTCTCCACACGCTCCGTGGTCATCATTAGATTTTTAGCGCCAATGTAATTAAGCCATCCTGTCTCGCCCACTCTGCATCTCCCCAGCTCTGACGCATGCTGCTTACAGCACTGCAAAGCTTCCTAGCCATACCGAACATCTAGAAAAACAACAAGGACTATGATGAGCGTGAAAGGGGTCTAAACTAAGAACTAGTATCCTAATGATGCGGTTTGTTACGCAGAAACTGAACAGTGAAAATTGCTCTCACACAGATTCATAATCTCTCACACAGAGCAGGACTCGAGGTCCGTCAGAAAACCGATGAGCTACAGGCCTATACAAAACTCAGGGAATCAGAAAATCATGTAAAATCTAATACTGACTGTGGGATTTGGAAATATTGATGTTATCAGAATCTTCGGTTGTTTCAGCAAGTATTCAAAGTCACTAGGCCTACCATTCGCTGTAGGCCTGCCTCACAGACTACAGTGTATGGCTGTATGGCTGTAATGCAGGCACATTGTCATGGATTGAAACCACAAACCACAGTGTAAAAAGGCCAAAGCAGTCTGCAATCTGCATCTCCGTTTTTTCCATGTCCCTTACATTTACGATACAGTTTCTATTAAGGAATGGAACGAGCTTTGCCAGTCCAAAGCATAAAACGCCGACGGAACTTTCCCCTGCGTTTCCTGGAACAACCAAGAGGTGACAGCAGCGAACCATCTTAAGCGCCACGATAAGCACAGCTGAAATACGGCCGAGACGCACTTGTCAGTGGATTCCATCAGTGGGGCAAGCTAAAGTGAGTTGCGCTCAAAAATGGGAACTTGGGTGCGTGCAGAATTAAGACCTTAACTGCTGTACCTGTACTGATATATTTACCAGTAGCTAGGCCCGTATGATTCACTTAGAATACATGAAGCAAAAGCTGTAGATTTGGCTGAACTATTCCGTATTTGATTGTATCTACAGTAGATGGATGAATGATGGTGTGTATTCTGCAGCCTATACTTATAGACTAATACTTTGCAGTGGCAAACATATTCTATTCTCATAGCCTATTTACCACATAAAATATGTATTTATTTTTCAAGATATTACAAAAGCTTGTTGGAATTGGGGAGCTGTTATTATGTAGTTCATTAGCATTATATTATTTACATTTATTCAGAATAATAATTGATTCAGACATTTCCTCACAGTCTCTCTATTTTTGCCATCTGCAAGGAGAGCAAGAGTGAGGAGTGGGTGGGAGGAGAGGGGGAGGTAGACAAGGAGAGATGACAAGGAGTAAAGAAACAGAAATCCCTCCATTTACCATTTCTTCTCCCCCACTCAAAAACCCAATTCATGGAAAGGAAATAACATACATGATATTGCTGTAAGAATTTATTTATTTATTTATTTTTTAAATGTGTGTGTGTGTGTGTGTGCCTGTTAACTCACATGATGTAGTTTAGTTATTCAAGCCAGAGTGACTGACTGAATCATGACGCCATTGCTAAAACTCTGAAACTAATTTCTGTTTTTCCGCTGCTATAATGGCACTCTCGACAAAAGTCCCAAATATAGGACAATGGGCCCCATTCTTAAGGGCAGGGCCTTTTGGTGTGTTTTTGCAGCCTCTCCCAGTGGCTGAGACAGAGAGAGAGAGAGAGAGAGAGAGAGAGAGAGAGAGAGAGCAAGGCTCAGCGTGGCCGGCTCGTTGGGATTGCCGAGGCGTCGTTGTTGCAGTGTTACCTCTCAGAGGATTCAGGGCCTGAGGAACAATACCCCATCTATGCCCTCTTTTTTTTTGCAAAGGGTGGAGGGCGGGCTGGGCTTTACCCAGGAGAGAGCAACCTCGTCGCTCCGGGCTTGGCACTCCAGTGCTGGGGAAAGTTTGCTTTGGACGGGGCCCTAGTTAGCCTGGATTCTTTTCTCTTTTTTTTTCTTTTTCTTTTACTTTTTTTTTTTTGCTCTCAATTAAATGTGGAATGCGTCTCCGACTTGAAGGCCATCCTATGTGCTTGTCTTCATTCTGTGTTCGTCTGTAAACACGGCAGGGGCCTCTTACTTAAAAAAAAAAGAGGACTTGCTGTCTATGGAAGCGTGTGAAAGATTGATCTAATCTTGTGTGTGGCATTTTCTAATTCTCCTCTTCTTCGTCTTCTTTTTTTTATACATCCGCCTTGCCTTGGATGCGGTGATGACTCCCGACCTCCCGTGACTCAGTGGCAGCGCCTGAGCTTTCAAGGCGAAACCAGCATTGTGCCTGTTGCCATGCAAGCAGCCTTTCACCGTTGTTCCCACCCGCATATTTGTTTGTTGGGTGCTAATTGTTGTAGGCTTGGACGAGGGGAGCGACTCCTTTCAACAGAAGCCTAGGCTCCGTGGCCTGCTTGTAAAAAGCCTGGGCCATGTTTACTGAACTCTTTCGTCGACCTTCTCTTAAGGGGGATGGCAAAGGTGCCTAAGCACCTTGGGAAACGTTGACCCTTAATAAACGTAGGCCCGAACACCATCTAGGTAGGCAGCTGGAGACATAAAGCATTCATTCAAACTAAATAATTTGCTGAGCCCCCCCACTCCACTCCACTCCACAATCATTTCTCCACCATCACCACCACTGCCACCACCCTCTGCACAAACAACAAACACCTTCTTCATCTGTGCTTGCTTTCAAATCTGTTTCCATTTTCTGCACAGACAGAGAGAACATCATAAGAGTGACGATCTAAGTGATGGGTAGGAAAAACGTCTTCATTTTCGCCGGATGAAAAATCGGCCTCATCAGAAATAATTAATATGTCCTTGAGAGTGGGAAAAAAACAAAGGAACGCAGAAAGTAAATGAAAGCGGTTTGGGGAGGAAAAATGTCCGATAATTGTTTTTTTTTTTTTTTCTTTCTTTTTCTCCGAGCCTCACGCTAGCCCCTAAATGAGTTTGTTGTGCTGAAAAAAATGTGGCCTCTCCCTCTCTTTGCTTTTCTCTCTCTCTCTCTCTCTCTCTCTCTCTCTCTCTCTCTCTCTCTTTCTTTCTCTCATACCTTTGTCTCTCTTCACGTTCAGCCTTGTTTACTTTCTCCTTGGCTGTCAGGACACTCCAGCATCAAATTCTCTCTGTTCTGAGCTTTTAAGTCTCTCCTTGACTGCATGTTTCACCATTTTTTCTCCTCCACTTTTGGTTTTCAACTTTGGTTTTTCATCACGTAAAAGCCTTGCTTCCATTGTTATTCAAAATAGTCCTCCTTGACTCTATAACCTCATCCCTGATGTGTTATGCATTCATGAAAGCCCAGGTCTTGTTCTATGGAACAATGACCTCGACATAGTTTGTCATTTGTGGTTGAATCCACTCTTTTATACTTGAATGGGAATATTATTCAAAATCATCTATCTGTCTAACTGTTTGGAACACTCACTTCTTTCATGCAAAACTCTCAATTGGTTTTCTTTGTTTCTTCTGTTGTCATTAGCAAATGCTACTTTTTGAAGCTTGAAGCATGCAGCAGCATTGCCTGACACATACCTTCTGCTAATGATGAGTGAGGTACATTCTTGCTAAAAGTCTCACTGAAACTGCCTGAAAGGCTTCATGTCTTTAACATGAAACAACAACTGTAGATATTGTGATAAATGTGAGTGCCAACACACAGGTGTTTTCACACAATTTAGTAAAGACTGAACCACTGAGTAAGAGAATGATCTGTCCTTTTTACTACAGTTATTGCTGCAATCTAAGAAGGACAGAACAAGAGTGATGTCTTTGTATGTGTGTGTGTGTGTGTGTGTGTGTATGTGTGTGGGTATGTTTGTTCCATCACCACTCTGACCCTATTGCTTAACACCCCCCCCCCCAGGCACACACACACACACACACACACACACACACACACACACACACACACACACCTCCCGTTGGATACCCCCCAGGGGGCTTGGCTTCACCCAGGCATCACTCTTAACTCCTCTGCATACAACAGCCGCAGTCAGTCAGATAAATAATTCTTATTCTTAGCTTGCCGTTTTCCATTCAAATCCCTGTGTGTCATTACAGTTCATATTCATAATTATGCCTCGATCGTCCCTCAGGGAACACCACTAAGGCCACTTCTTCACAATCCCGTCCATATGGCGTTTAATTAAAAGTTTTTCTTAAAGAATAAATTGCATTCAATTCAATTAAAAATGTGGTGTCATAGCAAAATAATGGGCTTAGAGTTCTACAACACATGCCAGGAAGAGAAATATATAAATAACAAAAATACAAAAAAAAGGAAAAAAGGAGAGAGATCTCTGTTTGCTGTTCACAGTGGAAAGTGCATATCTGTGTTAAAGACAGAAGAAGACAGAGAGAGAGAGAGAAAGACAGAGAGAGAGAGAGAGAGAGAGAGAGAGAGAAAGACAGAGACAGAGAGAGAAATGAAACACAGAACAAAATATGCAAAAAGCAAATATCACCAAAGCCTCCTACATGCCATCCAGCCTGAGGCCATGCACATTAACATCGCCTGAGCTATTTCTAGATTCCTCTCTTGGAATTCGTACCATGACAAATGAGGCATTGGAGTTTGGAATTCCTATTTATCTTCCATATACAGTGTCTCCTGGTTGGGTCTTTGAAGAATGCAGGGTTTTAAGACAACAAACACAAACAAAAACAACATCTTGAAGGATAAATTAAAAAATAAATAAATTGATCCCAACAGCCCTGCTGAAAGAGAGAGAGAGAGAGGGAGAGAGAGAGAGAGAGGTGGGGAAGATTTTTTTAGGGACACGGGAAAGCATCATGTCTTGATAATTCAGGTCTTACCTCACTTGGTCATGTGCTGTTTAGGGTTCAGTGTGTGACAGCCAAAGTGTGTGTGTGTGTGTGTGTGTGTGTGTGTGTGTGTGTGTGTGTGTGTGTGTGTGTGTGTGGTGTCAGTGCTACAAACCATGTTGTTAAACCCCAGATGTTTGCTTTGTATCATAGTTTGTCTGTATTTCCTGCTGTAAATGTCACTAGACCGGATCATTGACAACAGCTGTAGAAATGTATTTAAACTCGAAATAGGCTGCTGTTTTTTTTTGTGGAAGTAGCCTACTGAGGAAAGCTTGCGAAATATCCAACCTTTCAAATTTCTGTGCTTGTGCATTTTCTATCTGTATAGTGGACACATATGAAGATTTAAAATGTGTGTTAGAGAAGTTTGAGAGGTTTCATGACACAGCAAGATGAAGAGGCAGATGAAGAAGTGATCATGTTTGTCATCATGCTATCTCACTGCGCAATGGCTCCACTGAAGAGATGACCTCGGGCTTAAATCAAATTTGACAACTACTTGTGAATTGTGATAGCAAGGCTTTCGCGACCAATTACCTCAGTTTGAGATTGAGCTTGGTCTAGATGCCTATAGTAGCTGTCATGTCATGTCTGAAGTGGGATCAATGGGCTGTACTTATCATAATGCCTTAGTTAGTTTTTTTCTCCATGATTCTGGCTTCAGGATGTTAATCCTGCCTCCACTGTGTCAGGGGTGAGAGCTCGTTTTTGATTGGTTGTCTGTCTCAGGCAAATGTAAAGTATACAAATAGGTCTGGTGGCCATTCAAAGCCACAGAGCATAATCAAACTGCTTTCAGGTCAGGATGGGTTTTTCCATGATAGATTTATCACACACACACACACACACACACACACACACACACACACACACATACACACACACACTTTTGTTAAATGAATTGTTAAATATTGAATGTCCCATTCTCTCCTTTTTTCTCTCTTTCTCCCTCTCTCTCTCTAAATTTCTCTCTCACCCTGCTCTCTTTTTTTTCACTTTTATCACTTTAGTCACTTGAGTCTTTATTCTTATGAAAAGACGAAGAGTAGAGAGAAATAGGGCTTTTTATACATAGCCGTCTCTAGTCTCCATGAGCCCAATTGTACACTGAACTCACAGACTCACTGATTGCTGTGTGAACGATACGTGAAGAGAAATATTACTGTATACACATATATCCATGACTACACAATCCATACAATCAGCTGTAGAGTGTAATGATGGCATAACAGTCTGCTCATAAAGTAAATCGTAACTTTTCAGAAACTTTTGATAGATTCAATGATATTCATGTATTTTTACAAACTTTTCAAACTTCTACTGCTCAGTCAGTTTGTACACATTTTTTGTATGGCAGGTTAATGTAAATGGCAGCTTTAAGTGAAGAGAACAGACATATTTTTTTTCCTTAGACATAATTTATGCATCTCATTAAGCCTGGTGTATCACTTAACTTGTAAGGGAAAAAAAGCTCTCACATGGAAACAGGAAAAACTTCCACTTGTTATCATTCTCTTAAAATAATAAGCTGCTACATCATTTGTGTCACACGATTACATAACTTAGAATGTAATATTATTTATGTGCATACATAATTGTGCAGAGTTGGGGTTTCTGAAACAGACAGTTCCAGTTCTCGATTATGATTGTAATTGAATTGAATTGTGTTTGATGCATTTGTTGTATATTCCCCGATATAGCACGATTGAAAGCACATTCCTCGATACAAACTTGTTCAAAGTTTCTTGGAAACCATTCCAGTTACCAAGGAACTACTCTATGACCACTCTGCGAAGAAATTTCATAACTGTTTATTACTGTTTTACTGTTTATGTTTATTTTGTACCGCGTTTTCAAGGTACAAGTGGTTTCCATTTTATAAAAACAGCAAGCACATTGTGTCTACACTACCATGAATATAGAGCAGCTGAGGGAGCTTAATAACAACAACAACAACAACGACACTCTCTCTAACATTATTGTTTAAATAAGCTTTAGATTTAAAATGTTCTAAATGTTCTAAAGGTGTTTGCTAAATGTACCGGTGGTCATTTAACGCTGAAAACAAGTTTTTTTTTCTTTCTGCACCCGATTCAAAGTTCATCAAAACTAGTAAAGTTACAGTAATATAAGTACAAATGAGTTTCAGATTCATAGCAAATGTATCCTTAAAATGAGGTGAAACAGTGCATTATCAGCATAAAGAGTTTGGGCCAGTCACAACCATTGGGATGGGGGATGGGGGACTTATTGACTTATACTAGTAAGTATTACTGTAATACAAATAATAAAGCACTAATCCAAAGCTATTCTTTAAAGAAAGATGTCACAAAAGGACACCAGTAATATGAAAATGGATCGTTTCATTTTGTGGCCCCTTCGCAAATGCAGTTTGAATGAATGGCACTTGCTGAGTTTATTTGAATAAGAGTAAGATAGCAGCTTTTGAGGCCAGCGATGAGTTGAACATTAGTGAGTTTTTGAAGACAGATGCAGACGTGGCCATTGTCCTGCAGAGTTTTATATATTTTCTTTTTTTCTTGTTGTGCAAAGAGAAATAAAATATTTACTTGCGTGACATTTCCAAATTGCTTGGATACGCACGCACCCGCTCCTTCTTTCTTTCACAAAGTCTGTTACACACACACACACACACACACACACACACACACACACACACACACACACACACACACACACACACACACACACACACACACACACACACACACACACACACACAGACTTGGCCATTATCCTTGTTTCCTTGGTTTGGGGAAAGCTTGTGACTCTTTGTTCCTGGGGAGGCGTTGTTTTGGGATACTCTGGTGAGACTCCATTGGCCCTGTTTAGTTTGTTTTTCTGGGTCACTACACCTGTGTGTGTGTTTGTATGTGTGTG
>JAODXP020000026.1:10478047-10483047 GCA_027497455.2 Sardinella longiceps | reverse complement strand
GATTAAAGATAAAAAGAAAATAGTAGAATAAAAACCATGTATGGAATCATGGTTAAAACAAGAAATAAATAGAAGAATAAATACGTTTGAAATAAAATGAAATAAAATAAAATAGATAAGTAAAAAACAAATAAATAGATGAATAAATAGGTAAAACAGTGAATAAAAAGATTAAAAGGAAAGTTGAAATGAAAAATTAAAATAGGAAATTAAAATAGAAAACTAAAATTAAAATAAAGTTAAAAGCTGCAGAAGGCATCTGAAAACAGCTTGGTTTTAAGCAGCGATTTAAAAATGGGTATGGAGGGGGCAGTCTTAATATGTTGAGGGAGGTTGTTCCATAGTTGGACTGCATAAAAACTAAAAGCAGCCTCGCCTGACCTGGTCCGCACAGAGGGTTTTGTCAAAAGATGTTGATTTTGTGATCTGAGGGACCTAGGCTGTGTATACTGATGGAACATGTCGGCGAGGTACTGCGGTCCAGACCCATTCAGTGATTTAAAAACAAGTAAAAGTGCTTTAAAATCAATTCTCTGATTAATTGGGAGCCAATGTAGGGACTTCAAGATTGGGGTAATATGTTCAGTCCTTTTGGCCCTTTTAAGCACCCTTGCTGCTGCATTCTGTATTAGCTGTAACTCTCTGATGGTTTTCTTGGGCAGTCCGGTAAAAAGGCCATTACAGTAGTCTACTCTGCTGGTGATAAAAGCGTGGATAAGTTTTTCTAAATCCTGCTCAGACATGAGGTTTCTTAATTTTGTTATGTTTTTCAGGTGGTAAAAAGCCGATTTTGAGACTGTTTTCATATGGCTACTAAAGCTTAGGTCGCTATCAAGGACAACACCCAGGTTCTTCACAGTGTCTCTTGGTTGAAGACCTTTAGCTTTAAGATGGGCGGCAATTCTAAGCCTTTCCTCTTTTTTCCCAAAAATTATCACCTCTGTCTTGTCAGTGTTCAATTGCAGGAAGTTCTGTGTCATCCAGTTATTTATTTGGTCTAGACACCTAAGAAGAGAGTCCAGGGGACCATAGTCAGATGGTGACAAGGCTAGATATACCTGGGTATCATCAGCATAGCTGTGATAGCTGATGGCATTGTTCTTGAGGATGTGTCCTAGGGGCAGCATGTATAAGTTGAATAATAGTGGTCCCAGGATAGACCCCTGGGGAACACCACAGGTCAGGGGCATGGTCTCTGAGGAGTAGCTGCCAATGGATACATAAAAACGCCTATTTTGCAGGTAAGATTTTAACCATGCAATTACTGTGCCTGAGAAACCTACCCAGTATTCTAGCCTGTGCAGCAGTATGTCATGGTCTACAGTATCAAAAGCTGCGCTAAGATCCAGTAGTACCAAGACGGAGGATTTCCCTGTATCACTGTTAAGCCGGATATCATTCACCACTTTGATTAAGGCAGTTTCGGTACTGTAGTTGGACCGGAAGCCTGACTGAAAGTTGTCGAAGCAGTTGTTAGAATTCAGAAAGACAGTTAATTGATTAAAAACAGTTTTTTCAATTACTTTCCCAATAAAAGCTAGGTTGGATATTGGCCTGTAATTGTTTAACATAGATGCATCCAAATTCCTTTTCTTCAGTAATGGCTTTACAACTGCTGTTTTTAGAGGCTGGGGAAATGTACCAGTCTGTAGCGATGTGTTTACAATGTTGAGTACCTCTGCAGCTATGAGATAAAAGACAGTTTTAAAAAAATGGGTGGGTAAAACATCTAGTTCAGAGGTGGAAGAACTGATGCTAAAAACTGTTTTTTCTAGAGTTGCAAGGTCAATGCTACTGAACTCTGACATCACCGTCTTCCCTATTGTAGGTGAGAGGTCCAGTTCCTGGGTCATTTTCAGTTGGGATGATATGTTACTGCGAATTTTCTCAATTTTGTTTTGGAAGAAAGATGCAAATTTATTGCATCCGTCAGCTGAGAGAAGCTCAGGTGCTATTTGCAATGGCGGATTTGTTAACTTCTCCACAGTAGAAAACAATGCACGGGTATTATTCAGATTCTTATTTATAATGGTGGAAAAGTAGCACTCTCTGGCCATGGCAATTTCCGAGTTATGTAGGCGGAGCTTTTCTTTAAGAATCTGGTAATCAATGTGGAGTTTAGATTTTCGCCATTTTCTTTCCGCTATCCTGCATTCTCTCTTTAAGAGCTTGACAGTTGGATTCAGTTTCCAAGGAGAAATCTGTCTGTCTGTAATTTTTTTACATTTCAATGGAGCAATAGCATCCATAATTTGAGTCATTTGGAGGTTAAAAGTACTCACAGGCTCATTGGCTGAGTCAGATGAATGACTCTGAGCCTGTGATAGTGCTTGCTGGAAAAGAGCACCAGTGTCATTGCTTATGGTTCTCTTTGCTATGGTCACTGGTCTACTTGGATTAGGGGGAGGCATACAGACATCAAAGAAAACACCAAAATGATCAGATAATGCCAAGTCCATGACAGTTGCAGAGACAGACAGACCTTTTGTAATAACAAGGTCGAGAGTGTGACCATGACTGTGTGTTGGACCCTTTACATGTTGTGTTAAATTAAAATTATCGATCAGAGTAAGAAGTTCCATGGCATATGTGTTTTCGGGATCATCAATGTGAAGGTTAAAATCCCCTGAAATGACAATACAGTCGAACTCCATACACACAGATGACAGTAGTTCACCTAATTCGTCAAGAAAGACTTTGGCTGATTGCTTTGGAGGTCTATAGATAGACAATAATAAAATATTAGGAGAAAGCTTAACAAGTCCACACAGATATTCAAATGATGTAAAAACCCCTAGTGACATTTGTTTACACTGGAAGGTGGATTTATAAATCGTGGCTAAACCACCACCTTTTTTCCCATCTCTGTTGGCACACATGAAATCAAAGTTTGAGGGGGCAGATTCAATAAGGGTGAGGGTACTTGTTGCTGGTTCAAGCCATGTTTCAGTTAAAACTAAGAAATCAAGTTCATAAGTGCAAATAAGCTCATTAATTAAAAAAGATTTGTTACAAAGTGATCTGATATTCAGAAGGCAAAGTTTTGCATTGACAGGTGAAGGGGTAACTGGAACAGACTTCGTTTGTTGGAGTGGAAAGGGGTAGAGATTTGACAAGTTCACCCCTGTGCGTGATTTTTCTTTTGGCAGTCTTGGGCGGGTGATTACGGGAATGGGAAGTTGTGACGGACAGCAGAGGGCGCTGTCAATATTTTCAACAGTGTAGTGTGCCGGAGGTGGAACGGGGGTGTGTGGGAAGTCTTTTCGCTTGAGCAGTCATTTGCGACTCAGGTGTGGATGTGTAACAAGCTTTAGGTGTTCAGTGAGTTTTTGAATTCCCACAGCGCTTGGGTGGATCCCGTCCCTGAAGTAAAAAGAGGCACGTTCCCAGAACAGGTCAAAATTGTCAATAAAGCCCAGCTTTTGGACACGGGATTCGGCACGAAGCCATGTGTAGAGATTGTGCACTCTACTGAACCTCATGTCGCCCCGACGAAAAGTGGGAATGGGGCCGGATATAAAAACATTTTTCCCTGTGCACTTTAAAAAGTTAAAAAGGTCCATAAAAGCAGATTTAACATGCTCCGACTGTGCCTGTGCTACATCATTAGTACCCACGTGTATGATTATTGTGGAAACAGACGTTGGAAGAGTGGGCAGTAGGGATTTAAGTTCGCCCTTCAGCACTGGAACAGTGGCACCGGGCAAGCAGTGGGTGATAGTGTTGGAAAGACGCACCTTTCTGATGATGGAGTCCCCGATTAACAGTGCAGTCGGGGGGAGAGGTTGACAGCCATGCCGGAGTGTGTCGGCTGCATGCTGCTGTGACACCCTGGTCTCACTGACGGACCCAGGGCCGGGTGGAGGAAGCTCCGTTGATTGGGATGCTGCAGCCGTCAAACCAGGCCCAGATGGAGAGGGCAGATCTCTCAACGGTGGATCAGCAGGCTGCAGGTGATGGCCCACGGATCGCCGGGAGACGGCCGCCTTTAGCAGCCTCCGACGGGGGGAGCTCCTCGGTCGCCTCTGCCGAGGTCGTGCGCCTCCTGAGACCGCGCGAGGAGGTGGGTCATCCAGCGATGGAGAGACAGACTGGATGGAGGGCAGCGCCGGAACCTCGAGGGGCAGGATAGCAGCCGGCACATCTGGCATGGCAGCCTTCGTCGGCCGGTCAGAAGGAGCACCAGCCGGTGGTGGAGTTGAGTCGGATGGACATTTATCCGTCGGGAGCGGTGATGACGGTTTGGTGGCCACCGACGGCTGGAGCGCCGCCGGTTCCTGGAGACCATTGAGCGGGAGTGAGGTTGATTCCCCCGGATCATCAGACGGCTCTACAGACAGGACATCGAACCGTTTGGAGAGCTCCAGACAGGGCATTACTGCCATCGGGTTTGCCTCTATCGGCCGTCTACGGTGTCCTCGGATCACAACCTCTGACCATGGTTGAGGAGTCGAGGTGAATTTACGAGGGCAGGTGGAGGGATCCCATAGAATGGTGTCCTGTGCGGCAGCACTGGTCGAAGCAAGTAGCCTGGATTGTTCTGTGGCCACCGCTATGCAGCGAGACAGCACCGACTCCTTCTTCTGAAGCTCCATGTCCAACCTTTTTATTTCATCCTTCAGGTGAGCGATCTGCTTAAGTGCTTTTGAGAATAGCATTGATTCTGGAGATAATGACATTTTGAATTGTCTTGGGTTGTGTTAGGGTGTCCAGGAATGTTTTGATAACTTAATATCCCGGTCTAACGTTAACAGTCTTTAAATTACCCGGGCCCGAGCGTTGGGGCTGGGCCAACTAAATAGCATCCGATAAAGGAGGTGACAGTCAGAAACGGTCTAATAAAGACTAGGACCGTATTGAAAGCTGCAGGCTCATAGTAAAAAACTTTGAAATAAATACTGTAAAATAAAATAAAATCGAGATGCAGGTTATCTACCACGAGCAACAAACTAGACTTAGGCTACGACTTGCGAATGCGGAAGCGGAAACAGCGTAAACAG
>JAODXP020000026.1:10471901-10477947 GCA_027497455.2 Sardinella longiceps | reverse complement strand
AGAAAGAAAGAAAGAAAGACAGAAAAGACAGGAAAAAAGACAAAGATCACGACTACGTGTTTCTTCTAACTAGTGCTTCCCCTGTGAGCATAGCGACTCTTCACAAATAGGTCCAGCAGCTGTTTTATGGCCCCCTGTTGCCCTGTGCTGATGGTCCAGTGATGGTTCACTTCAACATTAGACTCAAGCACAGCATCCGTGGGAATATGTGAGCAATAACAGCGAGATTGATGGCCCTCGCTGAGCCAAGGAACGCATCTGGCACCTGAAAACAAACAAAGTTTGGTACATAAAGCTCCACGGTGAGGTGGTGTGTGTGTGTGTGTGGGGGGGGGGTTGGAGGGAGGGTAAACAGGAAACAACAACTCCTGTGTGACAACAAGTCATGAAGGTAGGCAGTAACCGTGGAGACAGAGGGATGATGGCACGGGGAACAAACGCAGATGTGTCGTGAGTGCCAAACAGAGTACTCACACACATGCACACACACACACACACACACACACACACACACACACACACACACACACACACACATCACCCCTGAGGTTAGCAGGAGTGGGAGTCAGGTACAGCTCTCGAGTCACCCTTTTTCACTGTCTCCCACACACACACACACACACTAACACACACATATGTAAACATGCAGAACCCCTCTGTCTCACACTTACACACACACACACACATGTACACACAGTGTGCTGTGGGATAACGAATCGCTCCCTGCAGCAGGAGTTCTCCTCTCCTCCGCGGTAGCGCTAATAACATTTGGAGATGTTAAGCTGGTAAATTAGCGAATCTGGACCGCACAGATATTATTTATGGCTGTCTCCCGTCCTGAAAGAGTCGACTTGATGGGTAAATTGTGTCTCATTCTTGGAAGAAGCAGCATTCCCGCCACCACAGCGTGATATGAGATTAATCCCTTGACAACCCTTTTTTTTTTTTTTTTTTTTTCTTTTTGGCGTTTTCTTGTTGCAACGTACTTCAGATCGGTCCCCAAATGTCAGCAGTGTGATTTGTGCAAGTGTTAGAGTGTGTGTGTATGTGTGTGTGTGTGTGTGTGTGTGTGTGTGTGTGTGTGTGTGTGTGTGTGTGTGTGTGTGTGTGTGAGTGAGTGTGTGGGGAAGAGGGAAGATGAGGATGGGAGGATGGAGGTACAAAGACGTTTTCAGCCCACCCAGCATGTAGTCTTCCCCTTCAGCCTGCACACACACACACACACACACACACACACACACACACACACACACGCACACTGACATGCATATACATATAGGCTACATTTGTTGCAGTCTGACTCAGACCTCCAGATTGTGTCCAAAAAAACTGCTTCTGTATTGCCTCCGTAGTGTCCCCACACACACCCACAAATACTCCTCTTTTTCCACCCACTAGCACACACACACACGCACGCACACACACACACACGCACACACACACACACACACACACACACACACACACACACACACACACACACACACACACACACACACAGACACATGTGAGCCAGAAAAGGGGCATTGATATGCATACATGATCTTCTCTCACTCTCTCGCAAACACACCCATGCAAACATGCATTCACCAACACACACACACAAACACAAAACATACTTACACACACTCTCTCTCTCTCTCTCTCTCTCTCTCTCTCTCTCTCTCTCTCTCTCTCCCTCTCTCTCCCACACACACACACACACACACACACACACAGACATACTGCAATTCCATATTTTTGTAAAACTGTAAAACTTTCATGGTTAATGCACATCCCATGTCTAATTTGAATTTTCAGGGTGGTTGTTTTGAGTCTTTGCTGCCCTTAGTGGACACTCATCCTTCTACTGCGGCCTCAGGCCCTGAGTAAGGACACTCTAGAGGAGAACAACAGCATAAGGAAGGAAGGACAGAAGGAAGGACAGAAGGACGGAAGGAAGGAAGGACATCTCTCATCTGTCCTAGGGCAGCAAGTAACTCCATCTGAGGAGGATCATGAGGAGTAAACACTTGCTCTGTCTGTAGAGGACATTGTGTGTCTGCTGACTTGGGTTGGGAACCAAAGACACACACACACACACACACACACACACACACATGCACATGTGTATGAGTGCGCACACACACACACACACACACACACACGCACATGTGTATGCACGCGCGCGCACACACACAGACACACATACACACACACATTTACAAATTTCCATGGCCAACATCTACACACATTCATTTCCGCAACTTTCCATTACACTAACACATATACAGTACGAACACAAACACATACACTCTCACACACAAACATTTACTCATGTACTCACACACGCACACAGACGTCAGCACCAGACAGGTTGTGTGTGTGGGTGTATGTGGGTGTCGAGAGTGTGTTTGACATCACTTGGTCTGGGTTCAAAACACCCTCCGGTGTCTGGATCGCTTTCTGGGGACAGGAGTTTGCCATGACCCGGAGAGGTTGAGACATTCCAACTGTCAACACACATTCACTCTCTCCTCTCCTCCTCCTCTTCTACCCTTCTTTCTCCTCCCCTCCTCTTACTCCTTCCCTTCTTTTCTCTCTCTCTCTTCTCATCTGCCCTCTCTTCTCCCTTTTTTCCTCTCATCTTCCCTCTTCTCTCTCCCCTGTTTATTTCTCAAAAAAAAAAAAAAAAAAAGCGTGGAGCACTTTCTCTGGGTTTGTTTTTCCATCAAACAGCTTGGAGCTAGAGAGAGAGAGAGAGAGAGAGAGAGAGAGAGAGAGAGAGAGAGAGAGAGAGAGAGAGAGAGAGAGAGAGAGAGAGAGAGAGAGAGAGAGAGAGAGAGAGAGAGAGAGAGAGAGAGAGCAGAAGTGGAGTCAGACTCCGACAGTAATTAGATTGTAAATGCTTCCTGATATTGGAGGACTTGAAAGTGCAAAACAGAAATGACAAATACATTATCCCTAACAAAGGAGCAGAGGCTTATGGAGGAGGCAGCAGCAGCAGCGGGGTGAGCCGAAGCAGGGTAAACACATTTTCATATTTCTGATGTTAAAGGGGTCAAAACAGAAAAACACCCATCTCCCAAACAAAGATGCTCTGATGTATTAAACAAATGCACTGTCACACAAGCTGACAGCACACACACACACACACACACACACACACACACACACACACACACACACACACACACACACACACACATATGCAGGCGCGCACTCACACACACAGACATACACACATGAATGCTCACATATACGTGCACACTCACACACACACACACACACAGACACTGTGCACTATGTGTGCACTCAAAAATATGTGGCGGAAACTTTTGCAGACATCTGACCACCGACGTCAAAATGGAAAATGACATGTCTACTTTTTTCCCCTGCGCAACAAGTAATTTCTGATAATTACTGTTATTTGCAATATTTCAAACACAGCAATTATAGCCGTCTAGTGCCTTTTAATGTATTTTTCTCCTCTCTGGAGTCAGAGACTGATAGAACAAGAGAAGAGGGAGAGAGAACACAAAAACATTCCAAAATCAACTAAAGTAAACTTCAGACTGTTTTCATTACAATTTCCGTCCGCCAACTCATTTTAACTCAAAGTCAAGAACAAAAAAACAAAAAAACAAAACACAAACATACAGCAAGTGAATAACATAATGCTTCTTTCACCATCCTCTAAAGTTCGACAGTTCTGGCCAGCTGCAAGATGATGGTCTAAATTGATCACTTAAAAAAAAAAAAAATTAAGCCAGGTCTTTTTTGGTCTGATTCCGTACGATCTGATTGTTCATGAGTAGCTAATGGGGGTGAAACATATGGAGAAAGCTCAAACACTTGCAGGTGTATTATCCAGAAAACTGTCAGAGCTCCACAGCTACTGGACCCATTGATATAATGGACTCCTTGCACATAAACATTTTTAATACGGCTCACTTACTGCCAGTTACAGTGGCTGCATAACAATTACTAGGCCTGTAAAAGAGAACTCACACAAACTTGCATTCGGGTCTTAGCTGACATAGTCAAACCTCCGTCCAGTTCTATACAGTCTATGAGTCAAACAAACAAAAGCCTGTCATAGTCAAACAAACAAACAAAGAGACAAACAAACAAACAAAAAAAACGCTAACTTTACTGTAAAGGTAGCTATATAATCATTCAAGATTATGCTATCTGCTAGCTACTACCATGACCACTGGTGACTTCTGTGGTCAATATAACCTGGCACCCCAGGAAAAAAATAGGGAGACAAGCACTTTAATACACTTCAGGCACTTTTCCAGGCCGTATTCTTCCTGTGGGTTGGGGACTGACCAGACCACTCTATAGCCTACTGTGGGCTTTGGCTGTGGTTTGCCCTTGAAGATGAGGCCATGTCTGTGGCTTGACTTTATAAGGCCTTAATGAACTAAACAATGCAAATCAAACAAATAAAAAAACATGACAAAACAAATAAATAGACATGCAGTTTTGATGAATAGTAAGTTGAGAAGAGAAAATAATTGCCTAATCGCTAATTGCTGTAGGCTAAATCTCAGCTCATGTTACTCGGAGGGGTCGGGCTAATCATTATCTCAGCGTCTTAATAATTGCCTTGACTTGTTTTAAATGTCTGATCCATCACTTCAGGAGATTCCTGTGAGCTCGTCAATAGAGAAGACAGGCTAGTCCACATATGGGGATTGTTAAAATGTAATCACTTGGCAACATTGACAGCTTAGAGTTGATGTCTTTTCTTTTCTTTTAAATTCAAGTCCACAATTGAGTCTTTCTTTATTGGCTTCATCATCGGTGTTTTGTCATTCCTTGGGACTATCTGCACAGCTGCACACACACACACAAACACACACACACACACACACACACACACACACACACACACACACACACACACACACAGAGAGAGAGAGAGAGAGAGAGACAGAGAGAGAGACAGAGAGAGAGAGAGAGAGAGAGAGAGAGAGAGAGAGAGAGAGAGAGAGAGAGGGAGGGAGGGAGGGAGGTGGCTGACCACTGCAAAGCCCGACCAAATGTGGTTCTCATTTTGGATGTCACTCCACAAACTTTGGCTCGCGTCCGGCATGGAAGTTAGAGGTTAAACAGATTGTTGAGTGTGGTCATAAGCTCAGGGTGCATGATTCACTGCAGAGAGCGAGTGTGCGTGTGTGTGTGTGTGTGTGTGTGTGTGTGTGTGCGTGTGTTGTCATGAGTGGGTTCCTAGCGGCCAGTTTGGATTTAAGGGCCTGTGTTCTGTGGTCAGGATGTTTCCTGCCCGCCTTCCCTCTGCCCTTGTAAAGCATCTGGCAGTCTCTCTCTCTCTCTCTCTCTCTCTCTCTCTCTCTCTCTCTCTCTCTCTCTCCCTCTGTCTATCTCATCTCTCACTCTCACTGTCTGTCACCCACACACACACACACACACACACACACACACAATTGCACCCATACTCAACAGACACACACACACACACACTTTCACACACATAAACGCTGTCATACACATGTACACATATACACACAGACTGAGAGACAGACAGACAGACAGACAGTCACACATACAGAGGCTGTGGTGGTTTCAGCAGTCCAGCCTCAACATCTGTTCTGCAGAGCTGACCGCGAACACGAGCCGTGTGGACAACACATGCAACCCAAACAAGCCCACAATCCCCTCCTGACTCCACACACTCACACACACACACACACACACACACACACACACACACACACACACACACACACACACACACACACACACACTACCACTACCACCGCCACCCCTCATCCCCTTCCCCCCTGCCTTTATGCCTTTATGCCTTTATCTGCAGCAGTTTTAGACCTCAAATCCCCATCAAGCATTTAGACAAAAAAAAAATATGGAAAATAAATAATAATAGTAAGATAAATAAATAAATAAATAAATGAAAATGCTGTATGCTTTAATCCTGAGGACATGGGGCTGCAAATCCGGTCCAATCCCATGAACTCCCGCACTCTTTCGCATGCTCATCGCCGGGTCACTCAGCCGACGCTTCCTGCCATGCAGAGAGAGA
>JAODXP020000026.1:10461901-10466901 GCA_027497455.2 Sardinella longiceps | reverse complement strand
ACACACACACACACACACACACACACACACACACACACACACACACACACACACACACACACACACACACACACACACACACACACCAGGACAAAAACACTTCTGATGCACTTTCATTGGACAGACCTAAAACACCATTTTACCTGTTGTGAACGTAGGCAGGTATTATACGAGGGCAGCAATTTGCTGGTGGAGGGAAGAAGGGAAGAAGGGAAGGAGGAGAGGAGAGGAAGGAGGGATAGAAGAGAGGAGAGGAGAGGAGGCTGCAGATCACTCCTCATGTCACCCAGGAGCTTCTGTCTGAACAGCAACCAGCACTTAAACCACCTGTAATGTCTGTGACTGTCTCTTACAGACATAAAGTATTTCCACACGTGAGTTCTCTGCGGTTGGCTTTATTAAACACTCCAACGTAACATGACATTCAGCCTGTCTGTCTAACTGACTTACTCGTGTATATGGCCTTACATATATTAATGGTACCCCCTATGGGTGAAACCCCTATTGACCTCTTCAGGTTATCACCTGTCATTACATCTCCCCCACAAAGATGTGACACACACTGTTAACTTAAACTTTCAGTGTTAACCATACACACAACTCTTTTAAGTAAACCATTTCTCTTGTTATAGCAACCTGTCTTATTAATCTTCGGATCTGCTTGGTAACAAACTAAAATAAACATTCTCTGTTCATTCTTCAATAAAACATAAACTTTCTTGCTATCTTTGCTTCTGTTTCTCATATACTTCTTGCAACACAAATTCAGCAAAAACCAACATCAACATTTACATCAGTTTTCTTCTCTTTTTTTCACATTTGCATTTTGTTTCACATCACCCATCCCCTCTTTTTTTTTTTTTTTTTTTCAAACCCTGTTATTACCAGTTCAGTTTGTCTGGAGCTTTGCTCACTCTGCCAGAGCGAGTGACCGTCACCATTCCTGGTGTGTGTGTGTTAGAGTCTTGTGTCTCTGTCCCTTGTGTGTTCTCACTATTCCTGACATCAGGAATGACATGGTCAGCGCTCTGACCAACAGGTGTAGGTAGCTCAGGTACGGATTGGAGATGGCGCCTATTCCTACGATAGCGTTCACCCTGTGCTGTCTCCACTATGTAGGACCTGGGAGTAGCACAAGAGCTCTGAACAACAGCTGGCGTTGTCCACTGTTTCTGTCCATCCAACTTTGTGAGCACAGTGTCCCCCGTGTTCAGTGGTGGTAAAACCCTTACTCCATTCCTGCGGTTATAGTAGTAGGCTTGTTTTTGTTTGGCTGCAGCATCAGCCTGTCTAATCTCATCCTCATCCGGCTGGTGTGGTTTCAGATTGTCCGGCAGAGTAGGCAAGGTGGTTCTGATCTTCCTGCCCATCAACAGTTCTGCTGGACTTACACCCGTGCTAGAGGTGGGTGTGGCTCGGTACGCCATCAGTGCAAGAAGTGGGTCGTCTTGTCTCAGTATAGATTTGGCTATCTGGACTGCCCTCTCTGAATGACCATTACTCTGAGCGAAATGTGGGCTAGATGTGACATGAATAAAATCATATTCCTCACTAAAGTCCCTCATCTCAGCTGAAGCTAGCTGGGGCCCATTATCACTCACTAGCACTTCTGGAATGCCATAACGTGCGAATGTGGCTTTCAGCCTAGCTACAACTTGGCTACTGGTAGTAGTAGGTAGATTCAAAATCTCCAGGTATCTAGAGTAGTAATCAGACACCACTAAGTAGTTCTGCTTCTTATACTCGCATAGGTCTATGCCTATTTTCTGCCATGGTCTAGATGGAAGTTCACTGGGCATTAAAGGTTCCTTTCTCTGTGTGCTTCTATGTTCCCTACAGAATGTACATTGCTGTACTGTTGTTCCAATTTCCTCTGACATTCTGGGCCACCATACTGACAGATTAGCTCTCTCTCTACACTTAACTAGGCCCTGATGCCCATCATGGATTCTTTCTAAAATGACTCGTCTCATCTCTGTAGGAACTACAATGCGGCTACCCCTAGTAACCAACCCATCTATCTCAGATAGCTCCCCTCTGACCTGGTAAAAGTCCTTAACTGCCTCAGGTACTTTCTCCAAGTACTCAGGCCACCCATTCCTGATGAAGCCTAGGACTATCTGGAGCTGACTGTCACTGTCTGTGTGCTGTCTAAGCTCTAACATGCGGTGTGGTGTGGCTGGGACCTGGCTCATGACAGCGTCAATGTGTGCTGCCACCTCCTCATGACAGACCCCATCCCCATAACACTGCTCTGGGCTCCTAGAGAGCGCATCAGCTACTGCTAATGTCTTGCCAGGTGCATGCTCTGCTATGGCATTGAAACGCATGAACCTCATCAGTAACCTCTGGCACCTGATTGGCACACAGTCCAAGTCTTTGTTGTTCATCAAAGGTACCAGTGGTTTATGATCAGTCACTAGCCTAAAGCTATCCAGTCCATATAGGTATTTGTCAAAGCGCTCGCACGCCCACACGCTAGCCAAGCATTCCTTCTCGATTTGCGCGTACCTTTTCTCCGCGTCGCTCAATCGTCTGGAACAGTAGGCCACGGGCTTCCACTGGTCCTGGTGCTGCTGTAACAGCACTCCTCCCAACCCGTAGCTGCTGGCGTCGGCTGACACCATCGTCGGCTTGCTGGCGTCGTAGAAGGTGAGTACAGGTGCTGTGGCGAGTGCAGTCTTCACTCTCCTGAAGGCTTCACACTGTGCAGGTCCCCACGTCCACTCTGTGTCTCCTTTCAGTAGCTCATACAGTGGGTGTGCCACTGTTGACAGCTCTGGAACAAACTTGGCTAGATAATTAACCATGCCTAAAAATCTTTTCAGTTCAGTCACATTCTGTGGTTGTGGATAGTTCTCTATGCCAGTCACTTTGGCCGGGTCAGCTCTAACGCCTGACTCGTCAATCACGTGACCCAGGAACCGGACTTGTCTTTGTTTAAATTTGCACTTTGCCCTATTCAGCTTGAGACCTGCTGTCTCAATGACCTTGAGTACCTCTGCAAGGCGATGATCATGTTGCTCCTCTGTCTCGCCATGGATCAGGACATCATCCATGAAGATCTCTACGCCATCCAATCCTGCTAGAGTTTCCGCCATTTTCCTCTGGAAAATTTCGGGTGCGCTGGTAATTCCAAATGGGAGGCGGCGGAAAGCATACCTCCCAAATGGCGTGATGAACGTAGTGAGCGTCCTGCTCTCCTCATGTAGTGGAATCTGGTAGAATCCACTCGCTGCATCCAATGACGTGAACACTTTGGATCCTGCGAGCCTCGGTAGAATCTCCTCTACTGTGGGCATGACGTACTTCTCCCGTCTCACAGCTTTGTTGAGTTTCCTTAGGTCTGCGCAGATCCGGACTTCTCTCTTGTTAGGCTTTAACACAGGCACCATTGCAGCACACCATTCAGTCGGTTGTATTACCTTTTCGATTATGCCTTCACTCTCCATGCGCTGCAACTCCTTTTTCACCAGCGGCACCAGTGGCAACGGTATCCGCCTGGCAGTGTGTACCGCATACGGCTGGGCGTCTTCTCGTAGAGCAATCTTGACTGGTTCAGTTTTCAGCAGGCCACTTGACCCGAACACGCCACTGACCTCATCCATTCTCTTCACAATGCCCATTTTCACCGCTTCTTTACGGCCTAACAAGCAGCTTGTCCCCTCTATCACATACACCTTAAAGGAGTAGTCTTCATCTTTATAGCAGGTGGTACATGAGAACATGCCTAGGCATCTGAGGTCGCCCCCTGGGCTTACAAAACATGTGTCTGGAGACCCTAATTTCACTTTAGGATTCATTTTCTTAAATGTCCCCTGATCAATCACGGTGGCATCGGCACCCGTATCAATCTTAAAGGTAACAGTCACATTGTTTATCATTAGACCTACAGTCCATGTGTCCTCATTGTTCTGCTTGTTAACAGCCCCTAAAAAATACACTTGTTCAGGCGGCTCACTAGTGACCTCTCTCACTGCTTTGGTGCGACATTTACGCTCCCAATGTCCTGTCTTTTGACATTTATTACAGTTACTGTTTAATGCAGGGCACTGCTTTTCTTCAGCGTGCTGTGGCTTTCCACACCTACCACACTCATCCTTTGATTTGGCTCCTTTGCTGTTGTAACCCTGCTGCTGTCCTTTTTTCTTGAACTGTCCTCCCTTTTTCCCGACTGCTTGAACGTTAGCCAGCTGGGCACCAGGTTGGTTGGATTGCAGGTTAACTTGACGCATTACCTCTTCTGCTTGACGCACGCGTTCAATCGTATGCGTCAACGTCAGGTCTGCTTTCAGCTGAAGCTGGCGGGAAAGCTCCTTGTCGGCCATGCCTACCACAAGGCGGTCTCTTATGTGTTCATCCCTTTTATCACCGAAGTCGCAGTATTCTGCTAGTTCATACAATGTCCTTATATACATCTCCGCTGTTTCTCCTGCTTGCTGGCAACGCTGGTAGAAACATGCCCGCTCATGTATAACGTTACGTCGTGGAATAAAGTACTCGTCAAACTTTTGCATGACCTTGCTAAAGTCCTTCTTATGAGCATCCTCCTCAAACACGAACGAACTGAATATCTTCTCCGCCTCACTGCCCATTGCATAGATCAACGAACTTACTTGAATTTCGCCCTCTTCTTTGCTTAGCTTGGTAGCCATACGGTAGCGGCAAAACCTTTGTTTCCACTCCGGCCATTCAGCTGGGCTCGTGAACTTAAATTCGCTCGGTGGGTTGAACTTCGACATGTCCACTGACTGAGTCTTCTTCTCACCAACACACAGGCTCTTCTGACACCATGTAATGTCTGTGACTGTCTCTTACAGACATAAAGTATTTCCACACGTGAGTTCTCTGCGGTTGGCTTTATTAAACACTCCAACGTAACATGACATTCAGCCTGTCTGTCTAACTGACTTACTCGTGTATATGGCCTTACATATATTAATGGTACCCCCTATGGGTGAAACCCCTATTGACCTCTTCAGGTTATCACCTGTCATTAC
>JAODXP020000026.1:10451630-10461801 GCA_027497455.2 Sardinella longiceps | reverse complement strand
CGAGGGCGTAACACCTATTTTTCTGATTCATCTTTCTCTTTTTTTATTATTACTATGTTGTTATGCTATCCTTTCTTCTCTTGGTGTTATTGTGTTCTTTTTTTTACTGTCTCTGTTATTCCATTTTGTTCTTTTTTAGATAAATAGACGGGCAGATGGATACATCTTCATCGTATTTACACAACAGCAAAATTGGATTGTTTCTCCTGTAATGTTCATATTGTGAAAAATGAATGCTAGTGATAAAAGTGTTTTCAATAACAAAAAAAGTAATTAAAAGCACATCCAGACAAGAAGAAGCACACGCTCATATATGAGTTGTGTGGTATATGCACATATGTTCACCTCTGTCATTGGTCATATATTTCTTTAGCTAAAGGTGCTTATCAACTACCTGTGTTATCACATCCATATACCTGTATGCACATGTATTTGTGTGAGCCATTGCGAATAGCTAAGTGTCCCTGTAAAGATGTACACACATGTAAATGCTTATTTCTAGGTGTGTGTGTGTGTGTGTGTGTGTGTGTGTGTGTGTGTGAGAGAGAGTGTGTGTGTGTGTGTGAATGGAGAGATGCGTATGCATGTAATACATATAGACTGCGCATCACTCTTCATGTCACCAGGAGCTTCTGTTTGAACAGCAACCAGCACTTAAACCACCAACCATAGGGCGTAACATCTATTTTATTTATCTTTTTTCACTCTGTTGTTATGTTATCCTTTCTTCTCCTGTTGTTGTTATTATTTTTTACTGGCTGTTATTCCATTTTTTTTCTTTTTTATTCATGTTTGTGTTGTGTAGTTTGTGTACACTGTATGTATATATATATTTACCTGTCATTGCTATCCCAATTTAGTTCCTTTCTTTCTTTCTTTCTTTCTTTCTTTCTTTCTTTCTTTCTTTCTTTCTTTCTTTCTTTCTTTTCTGAAGAAAACACTTCTTAACTGTCTTCTGTCCTTTCATTTTTTTTTAAATTCTCTTTTGCATAACTCCCTGTGAGGTCTCCCTGCAGGCGGAGAATGAAATATTCACACACACTCTGGATTCCCCTGGAGCCCTTTCACACTGACCCCGAGGCTCTTCACACACTCCTGACACACACACACACACACACACACACACAGAGAGAGAGAGAGAGAGAGAGAGAGAGACACACACACACACACACAGAGAGAGAGAGAGAGAGAGAGAGAGAGAGAGAGAGACTCCCACACTTTTCTCAATTAGCAGAACAATTGCTTGCGGTGGAGACTCAGGAGAAGAAGGTGTGTGTTGTGTGTGACCGTATAAATGGTGCTGCATCGGTGAGGCTGAATAAATATTATTCTATTCCAAGATCAAAAGCCCACTGATGCCCTCTTTCTGTGTTCTTTCTGCTCCATTTTTCTTTTTTTTTTCTAACCTGACATGAACCGCCAACCTGAACAAATCCACTTAGGAATTCAAATCACTGCACTGCACTGCACTGTCTCTCTCTCTGCCTCTCTCTCTCTCTCACACACACACACACACACACACATACACACGCACACACACACACACACACACACACACACACACACACACACACACACACACACACACACACACACACACACACGCGCACACACACACACACACACACAGACACACTCCCTCCCTGGGGAAGGTAATGACAGACATTCTCTTCACTCTCCCATTCCCTCAATACATGTCTGTCACTGACCCCAGTGCGTCCCTCGTTAGGAATAATTAGGTTATCGGGCTGATTAGCAAACCTTAATTAGAGTCTGTGCCATGCAACTGGCCTTCTGATAGGTGAAAGAGCGAGGCGGTAAGACTCTAATTTTGAGGTCAGAAATACGGTTGCCAGAATGTGTGTGTGTGTGTGTGTGTGTGTGTGTGTGTGTGTGTGTGTGTGTGTGTGTGTGTGTGTGTGTGTGTGTGTGTGAAAAAAACAAAAGGTTGAGAAGTAAATTTGAGGTAAGAGGCACTAAGTGAGTGCACTCATGCCAAAGTTAAGCTGTGGAAAGTTTTGTTACAGTCATCTAATAGCATGGAAGAGAGCCCCCTGCATGCCTAAACTGCATGCTTCTGATGCCATTACAATGTGAAAAGATGGCAATGACACTGCAAGTGCTGAAGAGTGATCGCAACGCATGCTTTTACAAGCAAGGAAGTACATTGCTTCTTCTCTAGTGAGGAAAATTGTTTTTAGAGAAATATTTAAAATGGATGTTTAAATATTTATATTGATGATATATATTCAAGTTGTCATTCTGTGTTTTTTGCCCAGATTCTATGGGAGGCAGTGATTTTTTTAAGCTAAATTAAGTCTTTTTTTAAAAGAAAATAAAAAAATAAAAAATAAACACCTTAATATTTATTGAACAATGCAACCCATGTTGTGCACCAATACCAAAAATATCTTAATTTGTCTAATAGACACATTTACAGCACTCGAGGCGATTAAGCTGCTGGAGAAAAAAAAAAATATATATTGCCATTGGAAATAAGAAAAGAGATTTCATAGCAGATGTGCTGTTGTAGGACTCTTCCATAGATTAAAAACATTGCATGAATTTAAACTAAATACATAAATTGTATTTAGTTATGTTATAATGTGTGCTGCAAATATTGATTTCCTATCAAACCTTTCATGACATAACAGCAAGCCAACAAACTGTTGATCCGTTGCTGCTGTCTTGAATCCCAATCGGTTCTAACACCACTGTGTGTGTATGTGTGTGTGTGTTTCCTGCGATATTACATGCGTAACTGCGTCCTTGTGAATATGTGTGCACTGTGTATGTGTGTGCAAATGCATCTGCGTCTATGTTAATGTGTGCATGTGTGTGTATCTGTATTTGTATGTGTGTGTGTATGTGTCTGTTTAAATGTATGTGTCTGTATATGTGTGTGTGTGTGTGTGTGTGTGTGTGTGTGTGTGTGTGTGTGTGTGTGTGTGTGTGTGTGTGCACCAGTTGGGAGGCCATAGAGGGGAAAGAACACACGAGGACGAGCAGACGTACGGAACACATTGCTGTTTTTTTATTGGCGCCTTCACTGGCAGTAATACTGAAAAAAGTCAACTCAGAAGTCGGAACAGGTGGCAGCAGCCCACGTCTTGGCTGATTTTCTTTCATTTTTTTTTCCATTTGTACGCTATTTTCTCCTTTTTTTTGTTTGTTTGTAAGAGTACATCAAACTCCTGTTTTTTTATTTGTGGCATGAATAACATCAATCAAAGAGAACAAAGAAATATACAACTTATATTACACTGTGTTATGAACAAAATATAAATCTATACCTCTATGTTATATTTACATAATTATCTTCTTTCGATTTCAAGTTGAGATGGTAGGATAAGTATTCTTTTTTTTTTTTAAAGTACGCTTACTTTTGTATTGATTTTATTAATTGTTTACTGAGCCCCGCGAATGACTGATTGTCTTGGTTCTGAAAATTGCTCACTATTGTCACCTTCCTCATTGTCCATATCGCCTTCATAGTCATCATCATCATCATCCTCCTCATCATCCTCATCTTTACCTTCCTAAGAAATGTCAATTTCCATTGATGGGTCCTTTTTTTAAATTTTCTTATCCACATGCATACTTCCTGTGTTGAACAGTCAGACCGATACACAGTTCCTCTCTCTCTCTCTCTCTCCACACACACACACAGACACACAGACACACACACATACGCGCGCATTCCATCAGGAAGTTCACTGCTGAGTTGTGAGACGGTGAGATCAACTATATGACTAAGCACAAGTGTCTCGCTCGCATCTCAATCTGTCAGTGGTGAAATTCCGGACGGTTCCCGCAAGCGAAACTTAATATGGCTCTATCTGTCAGGGGAGTTCTAGTTCTACACTTCCTCCGCCTGCCTCTGGATGACAGGCTCTGATTGGGTGAGGAGGGTCCCTGGGGATCCAACAGCGCCACCTACTGACTGGAGATATATGGATATGTCACGGCATGCAGCTCAGAGAGACAGAGAGAGAGAACGAGAGAGAGAGAGAGAGAGAGAGAGAGAGAGAGAGAGAGAGAGAGAGAGAGAGAGAGAGAGAGAAAGGTGGAGAGAGAGAGAAACAAAGATGGAGGGAGAGAGAGAGAAAGACAGACAGAGAGAGAGAGAGAGCGTGCATGTTAACCGCCTCACTAGGTGCTTCTGGCCCTTTTCCGGTTCAGATCCGGCCCACGCACGTGCACTAGCTAGGGTGTGAAGTCCAATAAAGTTAAAGAATGGGACTGATGTGGCGATGTGTCCCTCGGTGACAAATGGGACAGCACTGGGGTCAGACACCACCAGGCAGTGGAGCTGGAGCTGTTGCTAACTGAACAACTGTGCCGTCAGCAGTAATGCAATGGAGCTGTCACTCAAACCCAAGCTCCTACATGTTAAACTGGTAGCGTAAGGGGAAAACATCGACAGTGATTCAGGGTTTGATACCCATCTAGCATAATATGCTAATACGTTTACATTAATATATTATACTGTATGTTTAGGCTATCTCAAATGGCACTGAGAGAGACTGTGGACTGTGGATAGAAGCGTGTGTGCTGAATGAATGAATGAATAAAAATGTAGTCACAAGGCCATGCTCCAATGAACACATCTAAAGCGTGTATGTACTGAATGACTACCCTGTCAGTGGCCCTACATTTATTACATAGGGGAATTTCTAGATCGCTGCTGATTGGTTAAGTAGGTGCAGTGGTGGCATCTGCCTCAGCCAATGACATTCCAGTAAGTCTCAAGTGAATTCCGGAACCCAGTAAACATCAAACACACTGCTCTTTTGTTCAATGACAGTGGGGTAAGAATAATAATAATAATAATTATAACAATAATAATAATAATAATTATATATATTGGTGTCTTTCAATATCTTCGAAAGTAATGGGAGAAAGTTAAGGAAAAAAGAGGAAATTTCACATTATACAGAAAACAAAACAAACAAACAAAAAAAAAACAAACAAAAACAAAAGTCATAAGTCATGTTCTTCATCTTTTACTCTGAGTGCTTCAGAGACTGAGTGCTTTCAGGAAAAAAGAGACAGAGAGTTCATTGTGGAATGTGTTCACGGGAAAACGAGAAACGAGAGAGCGTCCGCTTCTGTCGCCGAGGCAAATCCACTGTTGTAACGTCTCGAAGATAAACCAGCGTTGACAAGATCAATAACGAAATTAACAAAATATGAAGTGAGACAGGGGGAAAGGGTCAAATATGGAACAAAAGAAAAAAATTAAACGAAAGCAATAAAGGACACATTAGATCAAAATGTCTACTCACTAAATATAATGCTTCTCTGAGCTCAATTTGATAAAGGTCATAAAAAAGACAAAAGGAAAAATAATAAATTATACTGTACATAACTTACTAAAACTTATGAGAAAAAAGATGACCATCGTTTATAATTAATGTTAATAATATTATTACACTAGAGGCAGTTTGAATAAAATAAAAAATAAAATACAGTATTAAAAAAATGACAAACAAAATGAAAACAAAAGAAACAAAACAACAACAACAAAAAAACACTGCCATGCAGAGTGAGTTCAGCTCCTCTTCCAATGACAACAGCACAGCCACCTTCTGGTTGGTGGAGCTGGTTGAGTGACATCCCACCCAGCCAATGAGGACCTCAAGTGAGGACAGCAGAGTAACCATGAATAAGAATTGAATGAGAGATGGACAAACCCCTGTAGCAACTGTGTGAGAGTTTTGAGAGTGGAGAACAGCAGACACACAACACACACACACACACACACACACACACACACACACACACACACACACACACACACACACACACACACACACACACTGGGGAGCTGGTGTTGCTAACTTGTTAAGTTCACAGATGATGCCAGGATGTTGTACTGTATGTGGCAGCTGCCTCACTGCTTGAGTCAGATCCTATGGTAGGGGTATTTAGAAGTAAGACAGAGTGATTTAGTGAGGCTGAGAGAGAGAGAGAGAGAGAGAGAGAGAGAGAGAGAGAGAGAGAGAGAGAGAGAGAGAGAGGCATTAAAGATGAATCTGTGAGGGGTTTGGGAACTATGACAGCATCACACTGAGCTGCAGCGGAATGCTCCCGTCAGACTGTCCGTCACCGTGGATACGGAGGCGCTGCCGCCGCGGCAACGCTCATCATATCACAGGTGCGGAGAGACGGACAGTAATGAAGTCAGAGTCGCAGCAGGGCACAGAGGGATGAGTGGTGACGGAGGGAAAAAAGATAAAGAGAGAGAGAGCGAGGGACAGAGGGAGAGGAAGGAAGGAAAGAGAGGGAGGGAAAGAAAGAAAGAAGTCCCTGGAAAGGAGAGATTTGTCACTGAGGAAAGGCTGTTTCTACACGGGATAAAGGCTCACACACACACACACACACACACACACACACCCCCACACACACACACACACACACACACATACACATGATTTTTTCCTCTGTGCTTTTACTTATGAATTTGAGGAGCACAGTGATTCTCTAAACACTGTCAACTGGGAGCTTCCTTCAGGGCAGAAGAGAAAGAATGAGAGAAAGAGAAAGAGAGGAAGAAAGAGAGGATGAGAGAGAAGACAAGAGAGAGATGGCATAAGACTATCATCTTAATACCACTTCACTACAGAATGGAGAGAGAGAGAGAGAGAGAGAGAGAGAGAGAGACTGAGAGAGAGAGTTTAAGTGTGTGTGTCTGTCTGCTCAGCACTCTCAAACATTTTCAAACATCTCACATCAAACGTAAAATATGACACATATTTCCTCATGAGGTGAAACTCTCTCATAAATCCACGTCTATGAACAGTGAGGCTTCCAAAACAATAAACACACACACACACACAAGCTGAGTGACTCGAAACTGAGCATGTTTCTCAATTACGTCTCACACAAGTCTCACATATGTCTCCAATACAGTTGAAACCGATACGTTTTGTCAGTTGAAAAAAATCAACACTGTTCTGTGATGTTGTCTCGGAGGATGACCGACTGTCTTGTGTCCGAACTGTACCATGGCAGAGAACAACGACTGGTCCTCGTGGTTAGGTCAGTCTTACGGTGAGAAAGATGCGTTTGACAGAAAGAGAGTGAGATTGTGGTGAAGAGGGGTGGAGGGTTAAAAACAGAGCGATAGAAAATCGCTGCTGACACACCTTGGATCGAGAGAGAAAGAGAGATAGAGAGAAAAAAAAGCGAGCGTCCTTCTTTCTTTTCTTCCGCGTGTCAGGTGCTTTACAATGAAAGAAAAGAACGTCTAGCGAAACAAGAGCACAAAAACAACAAGTCACATTCACAAGCCACTTATTGGCACCGTGTACCTGAGTGAGAATATTAAAGAACCCAGAAAACAAAAACAAAAAAACAAATAAACAATTAAAACCAAAAAAGAAAACAAAACTAAACAAAAAACAAAAACCTCCTGTTTAAAAGTGTCTCTTTATATAACAAACACGCCCACCTTTTTTTAAAAAGTGTTTTTTTTTTTTCTTCAACTTTGTCAGGTCCTCTTGATTTTTAAAATTTTTCCTCTTAAACAATGTCTTCAACAACAAACATGGTCTGCTATTGGTGGTCTATGATTCCACTCCAGTTGGTTTCTCTAAGCAGGGCACAGTTAGCCAGCTGCCTTAACAACACAATGGCTGCCTCCAAAGATGGCCGCCCTGCTCAGACCTGTGTTTGTGTAACAGTCAGTCAATGTGATTGACAGCTCCTGTCCTGTGCTTGGCTTGCTGGTTTGAAGGGGAATTGAGGGGGTGGGGCTTACGTAAAAGGGGAGGGCCCTGGCTCCTATTCAATTGGAGTCCTGCAAAAGTTTGTGGGTGGGGCTTGTGGGTGAAAAGGGGTGGGTTTGTGGTGTGTGTTTGTATGTGTGTGTGTGTGTGTTTGTGTGTGGGGAGGGGGGTTATGCAGAGGTTTGGTGGGTTCTAATTGGCTGATTTTCACCGGACGGCTGTTTCTGATTCGCCACTTCACTGGGCAGTGATGTGGTTATCGCCGTCACTGACGTAGTCGCCGTCCTCGTCGTCGTAGTCAAAGTCCTCGTAGGCGTCGCCGTTGCTGTCGTCCAGACGCAGCTCCTCCTCCTTGATGCGGGGCTCCTCCCCCTTGCCGGCCGGGCTGCTGAGGTAGGTGGAGCCCTGGCTGGTGGGCGGAGCCATGGGCTCAGGGCTGCTGGACATACTGGAATGTTCCGAGGGCATCTGAGGGGACGGCATGCCAGCCATGGAGAGGGCACCTGGGTATACTACGCCCGCAGAGGCCAACGGCAGTTGAGCCTGTTGCCTGCACACACACACAAACAAACAAATAGAAAAAAACGTACTATTAAAATGATTGAATAATGAAGAGTTGAATAATTTAATAATAACACAAAGCATAGAATAGCAAAATTCTGTAACACACACACACACACACACACACACACACACACACACACACACACACACACTCTGTCATAAGTACACACAGCATATACACACACTTACCCCACGGTGAAGTACTGGCGCATCTCCTGTCGACGGTTCCTCATGATGGCCTTGTACTCGCCGATGCGCAGCTTCTTGCCGTCCACCAGGCAGGTGCGCTTGGGCCGGGGCTTGTACTTGTAGTCGGGGTACTTCTCCAGGTGCTGCTTGCTCAGGCGCGCCTGCTCCTCGTAGTACGGCTGCTTCTCCAGGTTAGTCATGGCCTTCCAGCGCGAGCCTGGAGAACGCATAGGGGAAGGAGAATGCAAAGGGATTAGGGTCATAGAAGCAAAAAAAGAGATTGACACATTGACAGTCATCCTACACATGCACACACACACACACACACACACACACACACATACACACACACGCACACACATACAGTCATCCTACACACGCAAACAAACACATTGACACACACACATACACAGTGCACAGTATATAGTGATCCTGCACACACACACACACACACACACACACACACACACACACACACACACACACACACACACACACACACAGATAAATATGTAAATATCTTTTGTCCGTATCCACCCACTGAAGTGTGTGATAAGAATTATGCTACTAATATAGATGTACTGTCATTATGGAGTCATTGTTTCAAATAATCAGTCCTTCATGGTACCATGGAGCAGTGCACAACCAAACATACACTGCATATATGTGTGTGTGTGTGTGTGTGTGTGTGTGTGTGTGTGTGTGTGTGTGTGTGTGTGTGTGTGTGTGTGTGTGTGTGTGTGTGTGATTATTGTTCATGACAGGAGGTTAAGTGGGCCACTCATCTGTTGGCTCTAATTAACTGAGCAGTAGAGGAGTACCTGTGACCTGCGTACTGCTCATTAAGCTGGGTCCATGAACACACACACACACACACACACACACACACACACACACACACACACACACACACACACACACACACACACACACACACAAGGTGGTGTGCACATAAACACATCCATACTCTGTCTCTCTCAACCCCACTCACGCGTGCACACACACAGACACACGCACGCACATACACACACACACACACACACACACACACACACACACACACACACACACACACACACACACACACACACACACACACACACACACACACACACACACACACACACACACACACACTCACTTATACACACAGCATTTATCAATCTCTAAACAAACCCTTGTCACCATGTATCAACACATGTGCACTGAATTTGGCAGCCGAGTTTGTGTATTCTCAAACATATTCCTCTGAGTTCGTGAACACGTGTGTGTGTTTGCGTGTGTGTGTGTCTGTGGGTGTGTGTAGTGTGTATGTCTGTGCTGAATTTACACTCTCCTACTGTATGCTTAATGGGAAAAAGCTGTCACCAACGGCCCTGAAACACACACACACACACACACACACACACACACACACACACACACACACACACACACACACACACACACACACACACCACACACACAGCGAGTTTCCCTGCTAGAGGAAACTCCTTCTGTTAACAATTGTGCACGACTGCAGCAGCGGTTTTGTGCGTAGCGTGCTGGGTCCCGGGCCCCCTTATTAAAAGCAGATTTCCCGGCGTTATAAAACGCTTAGCAGCTCTTTAAAATGTCAGGCGCAATCCCAGAGGTCCGGGGGAAAATGTCAGACAGACTGGAGTGCTTGTTTAATGCATAATGAA
>JAODXP020000026.1:10444130-10446630 GCA_027497455.2 Sardinella longiceps | reverse complement strand
GCTGGCCTCGGACCAGATGTTCCCGACGTGCCCGACGTGCCGATGATGAGTCTGATGGTTATTTAAAGCTGTGAATGTCACAGCCCCCCCGCGGCCAACGCACATGTAAACACAATTAAACTGGCAAATCTGATTTATTTAAAAGCTCGGCGTTTTTAAAAAATTCATCACTGCTTTTCTCTCTCTCTCTCTGTCTCTCTCTCTCTCTCTCTCTCTCTCTCTCTCTCTATCTCCCTCACTCCATCACACCCCCCTCCTTTCACACAATCTCTCTTTGAAAGTGGGATCGAGAGGGTTTTAGCACAAATGGACAACCTCTGTTATTTTTTTTCCCCTCTCTCTCCATCATCATCAGCGGAAAAGCTCATGGAATTCTTTGAAGAGTAAAAAGCAGAGATTACTCCTATTAAAACCCGAAAGCCTGCTAATTTGGAAATCCCGCACAACTAAAAAAAAAAAAAAAAAAAAAAAACATCTGCCTTCTGCCCAGATATATATCAAAAAGATGATTCCGGCGCTTTCTTTAGCACGGCTATTATTTGTATTATTCGCGGGTGGCTTAGCGGGGCTGAAGCGTTAGCCGCATCTGCTATCGGCGGAGCCCATCTCGGGTTAGCATTAGTGCTAACAAAGAGCAGCGCTAAGCCACTGGGGCCCTTTATCTGTTGATAATCCTGCTGGTAATGCCTTCTCTGGCCAGATTAAATTCCCCCATATGAAACCACTGAGAAGTGAACTCCTCATAAAAAAATGTATATATTATAATATCTGGATGGAATGGGTGGGGAAACAGAGCGAGAGAGAGAGAGAGAGAGAGAGAGAGAGAGAGAGAGAGAGAGAGAGAGAGAGAGAGAGAGATACAGAAGAGAGGGAGAGAGACAGACAGAGAGAGGGGGGTTGTGGAGATAAAGAGGGCTTGGTGTTGGCGATGTAATCTATGTGTAGTTTATGTGTTGTGTCAAAGGTTAGGGTTGGGTCTGAGTCTTTCAGTGTGTGTGTGTGTGTGTGTGTGTGTGTGTGTGTGTGTGTGTGTGTGTTTGTGTGGGAATGCGCATGTGTGTGTACATATGGTGGTGAGATCCTTGACCTGATATAGCTTTTGACTGACAGACTTCGCTCAACGCCACTCACACACACACACACACACACACACACACACACACACACACACACACACACACACAGAGAGAGAGAGAGAGAGAGAGAGAGAGAGAGAGAGAGAGAGAGCGCACAGACACAACATGACCTAGATAAGCGGAACTAAGACAGCCCCAAAACCTAACTCCTTGTGTTGGGCATTGACAGAGAGGGACAAAATGAGTGAGAGAGGGATAGAGTGAGAACGACAGAAAAGAGGAGGGGGGGATAGAGAAGGGGGTGAAGAAAAATGAGTGATTGGCCATAGAGGTCACAGTCTGTGACGCTTCATCAGAGGGATGAGGAGATGAGTGGCAGTCAGAAAAAGAGAGAAGGAATGGAGAGAGAAAGGAAAAGAAGGGATGTAGAAAAAGGAGGAGAGAGAAATAGAGATGGAGAGAGGGATTGAGTGATGAAGAAGAGAGGAGTAGAGAAGGATGAAGAGAGGAGTAGAGTAGAATCTAAAAGAAGGATGGAAAGACGATGGAGAGTGACAGAGAGAAATAGAGAGATAGTGTAGTGAGATAGAAGAAAGGAAAAAAGAAGGGAGGCTGAAAAAGATAGAGTGATAAAAGGAACAAAAAACAAGGAGTGGAGTGACAATGAGAAATGGACAGAGAGAGGAGGAGGATAAGGAGTGACAAAACACATCAGATAGAAGTGTGTGTGTGTGTGTGTGTGTGTGTGTGTGTGTGTGTGTGTGTGTGTGTGTGTGCGTGCGTGTGTGAGCGGAAAACATGCACACACACATCTTACTATCTTTCTCTCTTACTCAAAAATACACACACACACACACACACACACACACACACACACACACACACACACACACACACACACACACACACAAACACACACACACACATCGCGTGTCTGGCCTTGACCCCTGTCACAGAGTGGGAGCAGATGGGAGCTGGGAGCTGCAGTGGTTGGAGATGAAGTGACTGTAATTGGGATCTACATGAACAGCCCATCTCAATATGTTCCAGAGAATTCCGACCGGGAGCCAGGGAGAGGAAAGACAGAGAGAGAGAGAGAGAGAGAGAGAGAGAGAGAGAGAGAGAGAGAGAGAGAGAGAGAGAGAGAGAGGGGGGGATGGGGGGAGGGGGGTAGAAAACTTTACACTGTAATCCATTTTTCAGAACAAAAAACATCTGGGCCATGAATCCACTAATCTGCTATTAAATCCTGGGATTTGTTGAAAAACACTGAGATTAAAGAGAAGAAGTCTGAAAATGGCCAACTGCTGGGTGCGTCTCTCTCTCTCTGTGTGTGTGTGTGTGTGTGTGTAGATTATTGTGTATGTGTACATAAGTATACTGTATGTGTGTATGTGTGTGTGTGTGTGTGTGTGTGTGTGTGT
>JAODXP020000026.1:10379130-10381630 GCA_027497455.2 Sardinella longiceps | reverse complement strand
TTAACAGTCTGGCAATCTATGCGAGTGTGTGTGTGTGTGTGTGTGTGTGTGTGTGTGTGTGTGTGTGTGTGTGTGTGTGTGTGTGTGTGTGTGTGTGTGTGAACCCCTGCAGTCAGTTGGTGACTTCATCTTCCTCAGACCCCAGAGAGAAACCATCGTCTCAGTCATGAACCTCAGGACTTTGTGCACACTTCTAAATACCACACCAGGAGGTCAAGAACTATACACACACACACACACACACACACACACACACACACACACACACACACACACACACCATTCTCAATCAGATTTTACACTCTCTTGTTCTTTTTTCCCCTGTCTGTCTTTCTGACAGACAGAGACATTCCCACCCCCTTAGCCACACACACACACACACACACACACACACTCGCACAGACGCGCTTTCAAAAGAGCCAATGGTTTTGTCTGTCAGCCCCCTTCACCTCCAGAATTCCTGTCCCATACTCTATCCAGGCCTGCATTCTTAGCCAAATAAAACTGTTTTATAAACCTCCGCTTCTATAGGACCTAATGTATGGCACAAAACAAGACAGGGTGCTGGTGCGGGAGGGGTGTGAATGTGTGTGTGTGTGTGTGTGTGTGTGTGTGTGTGTGTGTGTGTGTGTGTGTGTGTGTGTGTGTGTGTGTGTGTGGTGTTCGAGTGTGGGTGGTGGAGTAGTTACAGACTACAGTAAGGTCATCTCAGAACTGAATTTCGAAACTTTACAACAAAATAAAATAATATCATTGTGACAAAAGTGATCTTAAAGGGACGGACAGATGGAGAGACAAGGAGAAAGAGGAGAAAAGAGAAAATGATAAGTTTAGGAAAAGACGAAATAAACGAGACAGCCAGACGAGAAGAGACAGAAAGAAAAGAAAGAAAGAAAGAAAGTAAGAAAGAAAGAAAGAAAGAAAGAAAGAAAGAAAACAGTGGACAGAGGGGGGCTTAGGTAATTGTGCTGTGGGCGGTCAAGGAGTGAATGCCGCCTGAAAGGCATGGAACGCAACAATTGAATAAAGAGGGAGAAAGAGCGAAAGAGAGAGTGAGAGAGAGTGAGGCACTGAAAGAGAGAGAGGTAACTTGAATGCGCCTCTTTCATAACGGACAAACAATGCGGCCCTGCCAAACACAATGGCAAGTCAGGTTATTCTCACGTCTAACACTTTCTCAAGCCACCGAGACAGAGGGAGAGAGAGAGAGCGAAGGAGAAAGAGAGAGAGAGAGAGAAAACGAGAGAGACAGAGAGGATGAGAGAAAGACAGACAGGGATAGAGAGGAGCCAACAAAGACCCTAACTGGAGTTCAGTCGAGGCAACTGTAGAACGATAAAGCGACGTGGAAAATCGCTGGTGAAACAAAAATAGGAAAGAGCTTGATGGAGCTAACACTGACACTGACAGCATCAGCAACTGTATTCATATGGTGAGCTTGTCTTGTGAGCTTACTATGCAGCCCGGTCACAAAGATGACAACTTAGAAGAAGAAACGACAAGAAACGAAGAAAAGAAGAAAGAACGGCAGAAAAAAAACGGAGCTCTGCAAAGCGCTCTGTCGCAGCACAAAGAGAATTACAATCATGATCCGATTGTAGTGTCGCTCCAGCGACGAGTCGGCATGACAACTGGATATTAGCCGAGGCCATTGTCTGCTTCTGATGTTCCGCAGCACTTGTTGAGACGATCATTGATATTGACTTTTTTGTGCCCCGTAATTAATTAAAAGTTGTTCATTAAGTTAAATGTGGCTCTTGTCACTTTGAATAAAAGCGTCTGACTGAGACGACTGCAGGGTTAATGGAATAGCCCTCGAGGGAACGGAGTGTAAGATATAAACACCTAAGAAAATTCCATTAAGGTTGTGTAATGTAATTATTTAAAATAATAATAAAATAATAATATATTAAGAAATGGGAATGAGAGCATTTAAATATATTTCTCTCTCTCTCTCTCTCTCTCTCTCACACACACACACACTCACACACACACACACACACACACACACACACACACACACACACACACACACACACACACACACACTCACTTCCTCGTCTGCTTCTTGGCATTTTTGTGTTCTTGAGAATTTTCCCAGAGAGAGAGAGAGAGAGAGAGAGAGAGAGAGAGAGAGAGAGAGAGAGAGAGAGAGAGAGAGAGAGAGAAGGAGGGAGGGAAGGGGGGATAATTATGAACAATGGCAGTGAACTGAGGGCTGCAGCACTTAATGTTAATTTATACAACAAACTAATTACTCCCAAATGCTGTAGATCACATGTGGAAGTTGCCTCTCTCTCCCACGCTCTGCTTTAGACAACACTTGTCTCACTACACCAGGCCCTAACCACCAGTCACAGGAGAAAGAAAGAAATATGAATGTTTGAATATGTATAAATATCAGAGTGCACGCTCCTAAGTCTATATGTGCTTCTGTATGTACGATACACCTGAAAGCTTAGCATTGTGTGTATTTAACTATTGCTAGATATGCGTATTT
>JAODXP020000026.1:10351630-10364130 GCA_027497455.2 Sardinella longiceps | reverse complement strand
ACGCTTTTCCCTTTAGACATATCTCTTTAAGAAATCAACTTTTTTTTATATTTTAATCACATTTTGTGTGTGTGTGTGTGTGTCAAATATAGTGCGACAGACAAAAACTTGAGCATGTTTTCTATTAGAAAAAAACACTGGCAGACGAGACGAGGTAGCCTACCAGCTCTCTGTGTACAAGTAGAGCAACACATGAGGGATTTACTGAGGAATTTGGCTGCCGTGAGGATGAACGCAAAAAAAAAAAAAAAAAACAACGCAGCAAGTGAACGAACGCACACCCTAAGTTGGAGCAGAAATATAAGGCGGGTGTGGATACGTATCTGGAGCGCGCGGAGCTCATTAGGCGAACAAAACGGCATTAATTACAACCTCGCTATTATCACCTGCATGTAAAGGCTTTACCTCCTTCTGTGTTTTAGTGAGGACTTCAATACCGTTATTCACTGTTAAAAAGAAAACCCAGTGGGACCGCGGGGAAAAAAAAAAAAAAAAAAAACTTTGAGAGAGAAAAAAAAAAGACAGGTCCCCCCACCAACTACCCCCCACCCCTTCCACACATAAAGAGAGAGAGGGAGAGAGGGAGAGAAAAAAAAAAAAAAAAAAAACTTGAGACTGGCGGGGACACACACTCCCTCCCTTTCAACTCGGACTCGGCGGCGGCAGCAGCGCGTGGGGATGAAGAGGTCAGTGGCGGCGAAGTGTGCGCCCGCCGTGTTAATTTAGTATGACAAGATAAAGCCATAATCTCCCCCCTCGCTCGCGCCTGTAAACCAGCGCGCTACCCAGGGACACCGAGAGTCGATTTACACTCCATATCACTTTATACAATTGCCGTGACAAAGCCCCATCCCAGTCCTCGCGTGTAAATCTCTCTCTCACTCAACTCTGCTGCCAGTCAGCGCCAGGCGGATTGGGCACTAAAGCCGCCCAAAAAACTCCTCACACATCTCATACATGCTGCCAGTGCCAGCCTCAAAATCCGCACATCCGCGAGATGGCTGCGGATTAATGATCCGCATCAAATAGTCACCCCTCATCATGACTAAACCCCCTTCCGCCCACATCTAAAAACGCAAAATCTACAGCGACAGGAATGCATAGTAGTAGTGGAATAGTAGTAGTAGTAATAAAAATAATAATAATAATAATAATAATAATAATAATAATAGTTTGGGTTATTTTCAGGTTCGCTACTTATGTTATTAGACAAACTAGTGAACTGTTAAAATGTTCATCACTTAAACCCGTGTGTCTATTCCGAAACTTGGAATCCAAGAGAATAATAACAATGTGATCAAGCGCAGAGCCAGAAACCATAAACAAACATCATAAAATCCCTATTAGGACAGACTGCTACAGCAGAGAGAGAGGGAGATGAAAAGGACTTTGCTTTATGACCGAGCAACTATTTTCCCAATGGCAGAGTCCAATGCTGCCTCCTAATCAGCTTGTTAATTATGGAATTAGCTTACCATTACAATCCCATAAGCTCTGTTTCATTGTTTTACTGCGCCACATTGATTCTCAAAGTCTACTGTCTCCGCTTGGGTTTATCAGGGAGATAGGAGCAGGGAGAGAGAGAGAAAGAGAGAGAGAGAAAGAGAAGGAGAGAGAGAGAGAGAGGAGGGAGCAGAGGGGAGAGGCGAAAGGGCAGAACTGCCTGTGCTCAGGCGATGATCAACGTGACGAGGGCCATGCTTGCGGGTCAGAGAGTACATGCACACACACACATGCACACACACACACACACACACACACAAAAGCCAACATTCCCACAAATCCACACAAAAAACACTCTCCGTGTGTACAGATAACAGATAATGTGTTCACAGATAAAGCAAGCACACTACATAACGATAACATGAGATAGACAGCTATCTGTTTCCTGTGTGCACAATGTAGGGGCACTGACTCAAAAAACAGACAGGTTGGGGGGGTCAGTCTACATGCGATAAGAAATATGGTCATTCTGATCTTAGATCGGCCTAACTCAATCCAATTGTAATTACTTCAATCGTTTTTTTTTTTTTCGTTGTTGTTGTTCCGTTGTTGTTAAATACATTAAAGGTGAGGTTGACATTTTGGAAGGCTTCTCTGGGTCTCTTCTGTGATAAGTGAATGGGAGATTGTGTAGCTGAATGCCTATATCTGATGTTGATTATTGATTATTGATGATTAACTAATCTATGCTGGCTATGGGATCCAGCCCGTGAGCAGAATCTAGTTTAAGAAGGGGGGGTGGGGGGTCCTGTATAGAACATCATTGTACGTTATTATGGGAGCAACCTCAGGGGAATTGCACATAGATCATCATAACTAGTGAAGCAAACGTGACTAGTGTCGGCCTATGTAAGTGGGAGCGGCACATTACGTTGCAACTTAAACTTTTCAATTATCTTTGGCATGCTAATGCATAACAGCTTGACTCTGGTCCGTATAAAGGGGGATTTTCATCCCTAACCTTTGTGAAAACACGGAAGCTGTCAAACATTTGTGCCTCTCACTATGTTTTTCTCCTCTTTGTATCTATAGTATTCACAGATGTGTAATAGTCCAGCTTTAGGAAATGTGCTCTAAGCGTTCAGCTAAGAGATGAAATCACCTGTGTTACAGTAAGTAAAACCTGAAGCTGGACTTTTTACTGCCTTGCTATACTTATAAAGGGGGAATTTTGCTTTGGCCAATTTCTCTCTCTCTCTCTCTCTCTCTCTCTCTCTCTCTCTCTCTGGGCATCCTTCGCTCTCCCAAGCACAGGTATGAGTCATCTCCTTCCCGTCTCGGAGGAGCGAAGCGAGTGAGCAAGCAAGCAAGCAAGCGGGTGAGCGAGCAGGCAGGCGAACAACAGAGCACCCGACCAAACGGGTGGGCCTGTCTGGCTGCCTCCGTGAGTCAGTGGTTGATATTTACACATGACCATCAGGACAGAGAGAGAGAGAGAGAGAGAGAGAGAGAGAGAGAGAGAGAGAGAGAGAGAGAGAGAGCATGGCATTGTGGGACGTCGTCTAAATATAGAGCGAAGACAAAGAGTGGGAAGGAGCGAAAGTGATTGACGTGCCGTATTCTGTGGGCAGCAAAAAACGACTGGCAGCCACAAGCCTGTTGTGTGGGGGCGGGACTTAAGATGGCAACATTCTAATTGTGGGAGGGGCTTTGTGCAGCTATATAGGAGAGGTACTGTACAGGCCCAAAACTAGGCCTGATTGGGCAACCAGACTGTCAGTCAATAAGTGTAGGTGGAGTCAAAACCAAGAGGAAGGTGGGTTATCGATTGAGGAAAGACCCAAAGATAGGAGTCTAGACCCCCCTGGATTGTGAAAGAGTGAAAGATTATAGAAAGGACTAAAGGACATAAAGAGAGACACAATATTAGAAACTGTTGACATTGTTTTCATGTTCTTGTACGTTTCAGGAAACAAGTAGAGAAGAAAGGAGAAGTAAAGACACTTCAAAAAAAAAGATTAAAAAAAAAACAAAAAAAAACAATAAAAGACAAAAAAAAAGATAGATTCCGAGTACTTGGCAGAGAGAGAGAGAGAGAGAGAGAGAGAGAGAGAGAGAGAGAGAGAGAGAGAGAGAGAGAGATTGTCGTACCATTGCGCTGTGTAGAGTTGGGGGGCTGTCGGGGGCCCGGGGCGAGCGAGGGGACACCTTGCTGCAGTAGGAGTTGAGGGGTAAGTGAATGACAGGGTGCCCATCACTCTCGCCATCCTCCATGCGCTGTCTGCTGGTCGCCATGGTTACCTCTCCATCTGTTCCCCCATATGGAGAGGCTGGTCGCTTGGAAGACATCCTAGAAAAAGAGAGAAAGAGAAGAGAGGGAGAAAAGGAGTGAGTGAACGGTATTCTGGAGGGAGGCAAAAAGTGAAGGAGAGAGAGAGAGACAGAGAGAGAGAGAGTGATAGAGACATTGCTACTTTAATCATGACTGACACACATCATGGCTTTATATGTAAGGCAGTGGGTCTCCCACAATGCCTTTCATTTCCTGGTCTGTCTCTCTATTCACACACAAACACAGACACCACACACAACAACCATTCAGACACAAACACACAATCTCTCTCTCTCTCTCTCACACACACACACACACACACACGCTGTCTGCCCAGTCTCTCAGACGTGATGGACACACACACTCTCATCACGCTGACACAATAATAACCGAGCGAGATAACAAGCCATGCTATCACCATAGCAATCAAAGCCATCAGTCTTTGCCGCCTATGCTCCCTCCAGTCTTGACAAAAAGAGCTCCCTGTGCGCCATTAAGCATCTATTTATCCTCCCATACGTCTCCTGTCAGGGTCTGAGTCAGGAGACGAGAGCGCGCGAGAGAGAGAGAGAGAGACGTACAGAGCCACACAGAGTCCATTAAGTGTCCAGAGGGCACGGCCCCCATCGCCTGCGTAAATCAAAAGACAGCAGCTTCTTCCAACAATGGGACTAATAGACTGACGGGGGCCGACTGAGTTTGTTTGTCTCTGTTGAGGGAGCGAATGAGTGAAAGTAAGAGTTGGAGAGAGAAAGGGAGGGAGAGAGAGAGAGAGAGAAGGAGAGAGAGAGAGAGAGAGAGAGAGAGAGAGAGAGAGAGAGAGAGAGAGAGAGAGAGAGAGAGAGAGAGAGAGAGAGAGAGCTAACAATGTACTCATGGGCCATACTATTGACAATAGGTAAATGAAAACCTTGTGCGAACAACACCGAAAAGGATCGTAGCCGCCAGAAATGAAACAGGAGTAGAATTGTTACCTATGGAGAAAAAAGAATTGAAAAAGCGGGAAAAAAGAAAAAAAAAAGAAGACAGACTGTGAGGTACAAGGCAAGGGGGATGGGGTGGGGTGGGGTGGAGGGGGTCTTTTATCTGCCCCCCCCTCCTCTCTCTCTCTTTCACTACTCCTCTCTCTCGCTTTCTCACTCACTCACTCACTCACTCACTCACTCACTCACTCACTCACACACTCGCTCTTTTCCTTTTCAGCAAATACATTTTTCTCGCAGTTCAATAGGGAGAGTAGAATGAATATGCCTGAATAATGGGGTTTAATCTGGTTCACAGCACTTCCTAAGTGCTTTCAGGGGCTCTCGCCAGTCTCGAAGCCACTGGTACTATGACCCTGGGTAATCAGGAACCTTCGTTTAGGGCCAACTAGGAGATGGGGGGAGGGTTAACAGCGTGACACCGGAAAAGACTGCCAAAGAGAAAACACACAGATACTCTGCCTCCCACCCCTCACCCCAAATACACACACAGACAGACTGACAGACAGTCTCACACACACACACACACACACACACACACACACACACACACACACACACACACACACACACACACACACACACACACACACACACACACACACACACTCCAGAAAATCCATTGCACTGGCAAACACTGTTCTCACTGTCCCATTCAGAAATCACTGTCAGTGACACTCTTTTACTTGAAGATCAAAGCGAGTTACACTAACTTGATAGACTTAAACTTGTTTGGGATAAAAGCCACCAGATTATGTCAATTAATCATTTGAGCAATCATCAGTTAATCATTTAAAGACATCTACTTTATGTTTAATTACAAACTTGTAGAACAAGCAATGATCGAGGAAAACAGTCTAATCTATTGTATGGCCGGCTGTTATCGCATCAGAAAACAGCTTCTAAACTCTTTGTTGCGGTCAGTTTGTTTTAGGAACACTAACGGACTGCCTGACGCTATCTTACGTGATTTGGCTGAGTTTGAGAAGCTTCGACTATGTGTAATTTTCAGGTGCCTATGGCATCCTCTCTGATTGGTTGGTGGCAGCGCCTGTCCATTTGGCACGAGTTAGCCGGTTGCGTTAAAGTGCGAGGTAAATAGATTTCACCGCGTCTTAATTGGATTTGGGTTGGTGAGCACATCTGGCTCCGATCCTGTCCCTGTTGCCGTAACTAAGTTGAGACCTTCAGCTAATTTATTGCTCGTTTGCTCTGCATCAGGACCGAAAAAGCAAACACAGTATACTGTTTCCAAATCCCAGTGACTCAGAAAAAAAAACAGAATGCAACAAACAAGGACAAAGAGAGAGAGAGAGAGAGAGAGAGAGAGAGAGAGAGAGAGAGAGAGAGAGAGAGAGAGAGAGAGAGAGAGAGAGAGAGAGCATACACACTGTGAAGATTACTGTTAGCTAAATTTGCAGCGCATGATAGGGGAGTCAGTTGTTGATTCTCTGTGTATATACTGTAAACACAACATTTTCCCATTTCACTGCCTGCCTTAACTCTCTCTCTCTCTCTCTCTCTCTCTCTCTCTCTCTCTCTCTCTCTCTCTCTCTCTTGCTCTCTGTGTCTATGTGTGTGTGTGAGGGGTCTCCTGTTGCACCAAGCTATTTTATGCACACAGTGTACAGTACCGTATGACCCTACAGGTCCAGCTGTATAAACGGCAAAAGACTGACACCTCCCCCTTACACACACACACACACACACACACACACACACACACACACACACACACACACACACACACACACACACAGGACCCCCGTCAGCCTACTGCCACACAGAGGCTGTCCTCATCTCTGCCTGTTTACTTTTCCTTCCCTCATTCTCAAACACAGGGGCCTTTTGTTTCAGGCTCCAGTGCCACCGCCCTAGACACCCCCTGCCCTTACACACACACACACACACACACACACACACACACACACACACACCTAAACTTGTGTCCACAAGCGCTCTAACCATCTAATGTCCGCAATCTCAAGCCCAAACAGTCTCTCTCTCTCTCTCTCTCTCTCTCTCTCTCTCTCTCATGCACCCACACACACACACACACACACACACACACACACACACACACACACACACGCACACCTTCAACTTCTGTCCACATCTTGCTCTACAAACTGCCCCCACCACACCCCAAGTTAAGCCACCACCCAACCCCCTTTGCATCAAATGGCCACATTCACATTGCAGTACGTCGCGCACACACACACACACACACACACACACACACACACACACACACACACACACACACACACACACACACACACACACACACAAACCATACCTGGTGTGCTCAAACCCAGTTATTCATGCCCTGTATCAGAGGAACAGAAATCCTGCCTATTCACCTTTCAGTAACACTGCCTTCCTCTCATTTTCTTCAACCACCATTACCACCTCCTAGCCTTCAAAACACAGCCAGCCCTTTCACCTTTCGTTCCATCTTAACTCTTCCTCATCACACACACACACACACACACTTCCTGCGCCACCACCACCACCATTCACTTCATTCACTGCCCGTCGCTTTTTCGCAGCTCCTCTCGAGCAATAAAATGTCTATTTTCCTCCAAGCCTTTGAAGCATAATTACTATACAATTCAGCTCCCCGGGTGAGCAGGTTACAGCAGCTATTTCATTTAAAGTTGGCAGCGGCGGCTTGGTCGCGAGCCGACATGAAACATTTAAAGCATGTAGCGATGCACGGATTAGAAAGAGAGGTTTTATTAAGTAGATAAATTGGCAGCAAAGCTGGTCTCCAAGGTCATAATTAGCCGCCATTAGCATAATTTCACTTCATCCTTCTGTGGCTGCAATAAAGGCAACTGTGCCAAACACACACACACACATGCACACACACACCAGAACACACACACACATACACCTCCCCACTATCCCCTCTCTTTGCTCGGCCAGGAAACTGGACACACACAAACACACAAACACACACACACACACACACACACACACACACACACACACACACACACACACACACACACACACACACAAACATACACTCACAGACACACACCCTCAACAATGGATGCAAATACACTCCAACATATCAATAAACAAATTCATCCTGTGCAGACATACTGTATACCAATACAGACTTGTACAAAGTCCACTTCGGAAAAAGAAAACACCCATTTACATTTAACGGACATACAAATCAACACACACACACACACACACACACATATATACCCACACACACACACACACACACACACACACACACACACACACACACACACACACACACACACACACACACACACACACACACACACTCATTTACAGGTCCACTGAGTGTGCATCTCCCCTGGCGCATCATTACCTCAAAGCTGGCCTAGTGGGCCATCACAGCAGCTTTGTTTGTAAAGCAAAATGATAGACACCCCCCTCCCACCCAACGCCTTACCCCATACACACACACACACACACACACACACAAACACACACTAAGAAACATGTTCCAACTCAGGAGTGGGGGATTGATAGTGTACTTGTGTGTGTATATGTGTGTGTGTATGAGTGTAAGAGGTCTGTAAGGCAAACTGTCCCTTGCCCCTACTGCTTTTTTCTTCAGTCCCCTCACTTAAACACACACACACACAACACACACACACACACACACACACACACACACACACACACACACACACACACACACACACACACACACACACACACACAGTGCTTCCCCTGCACTAAGCTGAGATTAAGTGACACACACACACTCACTCACTCACTCACACACACACACACACACACACACACACACACACACACACACACTTGCAGTGACCCACCGCCTTGCTTGCTGATTTAGCGAGTGCTCTTTTAAGTCCTCTCTCGCACTCCAGTTACACATGTTACACCTCGCTTAAGTCACTAATCGCACCAGCCATTAAATACCAAAAAAATGGAAAGGGGAGGGGGGGTTCAGAGAGGTGGGAGATTGATGGAGAGAAAAAGGGAGAGAGAGAGAGAGAGAGAGAGAGAGAGAGAGAGAGAGAGAGAGAGAGAGAGAGAGAGAGAGAGAGAGAGAGAAGAGGGGCCAGAGTTTAAGCACGGAAATCCCACTGATTTCCCCCTTAATCGGTCATCACCAGTGCTTAACACTATAGGGCAAGGTTTTAATGAGAGAGAGGGAGAGAGAGAGAGAGAGAGAGAGAGAGAGAGAGAGAGAGAGAGAGAGAGAGAGAGAGAGAGGTTGGCACACTTTCATGAAAATGCTGATGACAACAATGAGGTGTCAAGCACCTGCCCTCTATGATTGGAGCATGAAATACTGACACACACTTTGCACGCCTACACGCACGCACACACACACACACACACACACACACACACACACACACACACACACACACACACACACACACACACACACTCAAAGTGGCCCAGCATGTACCGTCAGTGTTGTCTGACAAATTACCCTTCCATGCTGGTGCAATCTAAGAATGCACAGCTACTCTTGAAACATGATTGTGTGTGTGTGTGTGTGTGTGTGTGTGTGTGTGTGTGTGTGTGTGTGTGTGTGTGTGTGTGTGTGTGTGTCTGTTAATGAGTGGTGATGTTGAACAGGATGTGACTTGTTCCCTCATGTCAGTCCATATTACACAGTGGCCCCTCAGAGATGGCTCTGAGACACAATCACAGCTCATCACAAGCATGGACACACACGCACACACACACACACACACACACACACACACACACACACACACACACACACACACACACACACACACACACACTCAAATACACATATACACACACGCAGGCATACACATGTGTAGATGCTCGCATGCACATACACAACATTTTTTTTTCCCCCTTCCAACTGTTTTGTGATCAGAAAGCATTTGCTGTGCGAGTTTCAAATGTAATGATTGGTTGGGAGATGCTGATGTCATCAGAGAGTGACCCTGCCTCTTGAAGGTCAGTATTTCTTTATTAAAAATATGATGTCACACTTTTCCATGGATACCAAATAATAATGTCTGTCGTAAAGTACATTTCTTACTTTTTTGGAAAGAATGTCCCTTTCTGATAAACCGTGGGTGTGTCTCAGTATGTGTGAGTGTGCATGTGTGTGGGTTTTTGGGTGAGTGTGCGTGTGTGTGTGTGTGTGTGTGTGTGTGTGTGTGTGTGTGTGTGTGTGTGTGTGTGTGTTCTTGCACACACAAAAACTCCTAGGAGGGCAGTGAGTACGGTAGGAGAGTTTTCCCTTGCCACTAAACTGCCAGGCCTCTATTTTCTATTTTCTTTCTCTCTACATCTCTCTCTCCCTTTTTCTCCCTCCCTCCCTCTCTCTCTCCCTCTTTCTCTCTCACACACACACACACACACACACACACACACACACACACACACACACACACACACACACTCCCTCCCTCTCTCTGTCTTGCACCCCAGGGACGATGGACGTCAGATAGGCCAGCTAGGCGTCCTCTTTTGCACAATTGTGTGTTTGTGTGCGGAGCTCAACTCCCTCTCTGTCTTCACGTCTCTTAAGGATATTGCCTCACGTCTATATATAGACTCAGTCCGGCATCAGTGGGAACACAGAGACTATGGGAGAGACGGACAAGTACTCTTTCTCTCCTTCCGTCTCTCTCTTTCTTTCCCTTTCTCCCTCTCTCTCTCCCTCTCTCGCTTTCTTTCAGTCTGTATGTCACACTCGCTCCCGTTTCGTTCGTTCCTCTAGTCCTTCAGTCTGTGACGCTTAGAGTTTTTCAATGATGTAGAGTTTTGTGAAAAATGTGAATTCTGTTCAAGAAGATTGAACTATATAAATGTATATGTGCACACACACACAAATAAAATGTTTTTATCTAAATATTAATAACAATATAAAGATAAAAAAAAATATATTTCCCCATATCATATTTACACATTATGCTTTGCATCTAAACTGAAATCGACTGTAATTGTATCTCTATATTTTTTTCCTCTTCCCTAGTTGGTGTTCTGTCCCTTTTGCTACCTCTAGCCTGCTCGATTTCCCTCACCTAGTCAATCATCCTCTCATTCCCACGAGTGAAGAGCACTCGTCTCAGCTACTCCACGCTAGAGTTCAGGCACTCAAGCTAACGTCTCTCTGTGCCGATCTACCTCGGTCTAAGTCAGCTCCACAGGCTCCAGAGTATATATACACTGCCGATAGGGACCAGAGTCAAGGGTGAGGTCCGGGCCTCATCCGGGCCAGATACGGCATGATTGTGGAACCAAAAGTGGACTTACTTTTCATTGAAATAGACAGCTATCTTAACCATCATTACCCTTGCAAACACATTCGCTCCATTTTATGTCTTTTTTTCCCCTCATTCCCTTACACAAACACTCTTTTTTGCTCTCTCTCTCCCTCTCTTCCCCTCCCATTCTCCCCTCACTCTCTGTCTGACACACACACACACACACACACACACACACACACACACACACACACACAAAGCTGTCTCTGTTTTTATTTGCCTCTGACTCCAAGGCTAAAAGGGCCAGTGGTTTCCTGTCCTGTCTCTTGAAAGACACGCAGCATCTAGTGTCAGAGTCATCCATTAGCATCCACACACACACACACACACACACACACACACACACACACACACACACACACACACACACACACACACAAAGCCATAGGGCAAGGGGCAGAGGGTTAGAACCCCGAGGTGAGGCCTGGATGCTTTCAGCACCAGAATTACCTCATGCTTTAGCACACTGTAGCTTCTGTCATCACCCCCGGCCCTCGTTTTTTTTTTTTTTTTTTTTTTTAACTTGTTTTCTTATTTATTTGTTTATTTATTTATTTATTTATTTGTTGCCACTGAATCACTGCCCTGTGACATTTTACCTTGGAGAGCTTCCATGTTGCACTACAGAGGACGGGGGGAGGAGAGCATGAGCAAGAGGCCATACTAGCCAAGCCAAAGGCTAGAGAGAGAGAGAGAGAGAGAGAGAGAGAGAGAGAGAGAGAGATTTTCTGTCTTTTATTTTAATAAAAAAAACAAACAGTCAGAAAAACATTAACTGCGTCTAAAGCTTTTTTTCTCTCTACTATTTATTTTTCTGTTTTTATTTTTATTTTTTTCTATATTTTTATTCAATATCTTTCTTTTTCTTTCCTTTCCTTTCTCTTCTACCTTTAGTGTGAAGCCTGTGCGGACAGGCAGGCAAGTGCTCTGATGCGGTCTGTGTGTGTGTGTGTGTGTGGTGCGCGGTGTGTGTGACAGAGAAGTGATGTTTATTGACAGACGCGTGTGGCGTTTCCATTGTGACGCAGTGGTTAGGACTCCATTTGTCCACTGGGCCATCACAAACGCTGCCATTTGGCCGCTCAGTAAACAGCCCAAACCTCTCCACACCCCCACACACACACCCACACACACACACACACACCCTTCCCCCACTGAGATGCCAGCCAGAGAGGGACACGTACCTGCCAGGTGTGACTCCCCTAAATGCACACACACACACACACACACACACACACACACACACACACACACACACACACACACACACACACACACACGAACACCCTTACCTCTTCCAAAAACACACAAACACACACACACACACATACACACACACACACACCCACACCAACAACTAAGCTCTCACGTAACTCTAAAGCACTAAAATTCTGACAAAAACTAACACCCCTCCCCATGCCAAAAAAAAGGGGGAGGGGGGGAATTCTGATACCA
>JAODXP020000026.1:10346630-10349130 GCA_027497455.2 Sardinella longiceps | reverse complement strand
AGAGAAAGAGAGAGAGATGGAGAGAAAGGATGGGAGAAGTGGGTGGTAAAAGAAGAGTGATAAAGATAAAGAGGTCATGAGGGAGAAAAGAAAGACAGAGAGAGGGAGTGAGGGAGAGGGAGAGAGTGAAAGAGTGTGAGTGTGTGAAGTGGAGGAGGACGAGACAAATGGCTAAGTGTTAAAGCCTCATTCTCACACTCTTCCTCTGGTCGCTCCCGAGGAATGTATCAGTTTGACCACAGAAGGCCCTAGGTCCCTGCGCTGTCCACAGACTGGACAAACCCCATCAGTCTCACACACTCACACACACACACACACACACACACACACACACACACACACACACACACTTACTAACTCACTTCACTATCGCTCAGACCTACATTCCTACCAGGACCATAATCCTCTTTTTCCCTCTGATTTTCCTTTATTAAAATTAATTTTATTTCAAATTATTAACAACCCATAATCCAGAAAAATACTTTTTTTGTTTTTATTTTTAAGCTAAAACTATTTTTGTTAATTTCTTCACAATACAGACTATAGTGACAAATTCAATTAATTCTAAACCGCGATAAAAACACAGACTAAATATCCAACATTAAAGGGATACTGATAAATTGTTCCAATAATGTGAATATGAATATCACTAGCAATATTATTTAAAAATAACAAAACCTTTAAATTTCACAAATAAAAAACACAGTTTGCTAAAATCATGTCAATCAAAAACAACGAAACAACTTGAAATTCAGCACCTATTCTAAACAGTCACCGCATCTCATATCAACATAAAGAGCATTTTTACGCTGATCACATCACTCATTCCATATGAATGCAACAATATAGGACATACAGTATATAACATGACTAATATTTCAAGAAATATTTTGTGAATGTGTGTGTCTCAGAGAGAGAGAGAGAGAGAGAGAGAGAGAGAGAGAGAGAGAGAGAGAGAGAGTAGTGTGTATGTGTGTGTGTGTGTGTGATTCCCTTCCCTGCTGTCCATAAAACACACACACATTTGCCTGGCCTCAGGAAGCGTTTGGCTCTCCTCTCTAAACATTATCATTACCCCACAATCCTCTCTCAGCACTTTCCCCGTCTGTCCCCAAATCACACACACACACACACACACACACACACACACACACACACACACACACACACACACACACACACTCACACTTTCTCTGACACATTTTCTCTCAACATCTAACCAAAGCTACTCCACAAGCAAAACAAATAAGTGTGAGAGAAAAAGTGAGTAAAAAAGAAGGGAGAGAAAAAGAGTAGGAAGAGGAAAAAAAGAAAAGACTTACGGAGACGCGGTCATGTACAAAAGCATTGGGAGGAGGAAGGAGCCTTTTGCGCTTGAACGTCCAAACACACATCCACGCGAACACACACACACCCACACAGTGGCCTCTCACATGCGCTCTCTCTCCGTTTCTTTCCTCTCTAAGCTGAGTGGACCTGCACTATTGGGCGTTCGAAACGCACACTCACACACACAGTGAAACACACACTCAAATAGAACTTAACCACAAGCACACACACACACACACACACACACACACACACATACACACACACACACGCATTCCATGAGCACTCGGGCACACTTTAAGCACTGATAGAATGCATTACTGGAAAGCAGACTTTTAACCACGCTTTGGCCTAAGTCATTGTAATCCACCACTTTATCACCATACACTCTGCTTTTTGGTGTAATCCCTTAATTTTTTTTTAATTCCTCATAGCTGTTGTTATCTTTTTCTCTCTCTCCCTCCCTCCCTCTCTCTCTCTCCCCCGCTCTCCCCATCTCCACTTTTATAGGATGATCATTATTAACGTTTTTTTATGACATATAAATGTGTTCCTAATTCAGGGATAAAAAGCATAGAGTTTATCTCTGAACAAAAGATTAGTTTCATCTGGCAAAACAGTGGCATACTTTAGTGGAGTAAATGGAATAAAGAGAGAGAGAGAGAGAGAGAGAGAGAGAGAGAGAGAGAGAGAGAGAGGAGGGAAAAAAGCGCTTGCATTAAAACGGAGGGTATTATGAAGTAATCTTTCTTTTAGGGCATTAGCATCAAACAGACGTTATTGCCGCCACGGCAGAAGCCACTTCTGTTGACATGTCAGAGGAGGTGACTACATTTTTCACCTCGTAACACTCATGAGGACTGACAGGGGGGGTCACACACACACTCACACACACACGCGCACACATACACACACACAATACACAACACAAATACAAAACACAAGGCTGGGTAAGACATCTGTCTTTTACAAACAACAGGATCAAAACACAAATAAATCCGTAAATAAATGCGGGAAATAATTAGAAAAGCTGTTGTTTTTTTCCCCTCACTGGTAATCTAGAGTGGCAATAATGACAGAAATAAAGAAAAACAGCTTAAGATGTTCTCTAAACGGAGAACACTAATGTAGTTAAAGAAAGCAGTGTGCAATTTGTCATTTAGTGACACAT
>JAODXP020000026.1:10319130-10326630 GCA_027497455.2 Sardinella longiceps | reverse complement strand
CCAGGCTGCTAACCCCATGGTCATGGCTAGCGAGCTTGTTTAGCAGGCCCAAGGACACCTCCTCAAGTTTTAATGCCATGGCCCAAATTGGGTGCAAGATTTAAGGAAGGTGTGTGTAATGGCCTGGACTCATGAGTTTTGACATGTCCCAAACTCCTGCATACATTGTTACACCATAACCTGTGTCTAATCCGGCACTGGAATTCAGTGAACCGGGTGTATAATTTATGCTTATGGTACACAATTTTAAAGGGAAGCCTATTAAACCACCAAAAAGTATTTTCTTAAATCATGTACTGTACCTTCTTGGTGTGATGTAACATGAGTTGAAACACATTGCACACTTCTCCATAGTTAGCTGTACAAGCCATCATAATGTAGGCCTACATAATAAACCGAGCACAAAAAGTAAGGAAACTTGACTTTGGCCCATTATATCTCCCCTTTAGTAATACCAATCTGTTAAGTGATTTATATCATTTTCATCGTTGTTTTCTTACCTTTACAATGAGATATAGCTTGTAAGCATTGGGCTATCATGGAATGAGCAATGCAGCCAAACGTGTGAGTAGTGCAAACCAAAAATGTGCCAAAATGGCCTGTTCTGTTGTTATAGCCTTTGTAGCTTGGAGCATTGAAGATTGCACTTTCCCACAGAAATGAGACTTCTTGGTCTGTCTTTGACTTCCATAGATCTCATAGAACTTGGTCCAAAGTTTGTAAATGGTACCAGGACTGACGCCAAATGATGCTACCGCTCTGTATGCTGGGATACCAGCCTCGGATTGCCATATTGTACAGGCCACCTCAGGTCATCTTAAAGGAACAAATTTGGCATCTTTCCACCAGTGTTGCTGCTTAGAGAAACCACAAACCCAACAAGTTGCATGCTCAGGGCACACCAGTGACTGGCACTCACCTGGCAGCACTTGAAGCCCAAAATAAGACGACAGGCAGCAGAACACCAATATTGGCCATTTTGGCACATTATTGATTGGCACTACTCACACGTTTGGCTGTGTTGCTCATTCCATGATTGCCCGATGCCTGCATACTATACCTCATTGTAAAGGTGACAAATCAACGATGAAAATTATAAAAGAGTCTTTACTGATTGGCGTTACTAAAGTGGAGATAATGGGTCAAAGTCAAGTTTCCTTACTGTCTGTGCTCAGTTTCCTAACTTATTGTGCACGCTTTAGTTATAGCTAAATCAGACATTTTGGTCTGCAATTTTAAAGGTAACCCTAACCAACCCCAAAAAATTCTATCCATTCTGCTCTCTACGTTCCCATCAAGTGGTATTCTAGATATGCAGTTGTAACATCATCTTCATACCATAGCAGTAGCTGTAAGTGGCCCAGGTCTATGGACAGAACATTTTCACATGTACCATTAAACGGAAACTAATAACCGGTAACAGCCAGTCTAATAATAGTCAGAATTTTATATTTTCTGACTGCATAGTCTTTAGATGTGATGTAACAGGAGTTGTATTTTCTCTTTAGACTGCCTATCAAGGAAGCATATAGGAAGGGATTAAAGCTTAAAAATTCAAAAGGGCAGAATTTGGTCTTGTCAGAATTTGAGCCTTCAAAATTCCTCCACTCCATTCATTTAATTGCTGTCCATCAGAATCCGCAAAGAATATATTTAATAAAATAGATTGACTAAACTAGGTGCAAGCTTGGTTGCTAGAGTTATTCCCTGCTGTATAATTCAAATGTAAGAAAGCTCAACAACAGTCTAAGAATAGGTCAATGCCATCCATTGGGCACGATTACACTAGACACATCTCATTACTAGTGTATGAGAGATAAACCACAGGATCACCTTTTCAACCATTTCAGACATAGGGCCCTATATTGATGACGCAATGTCAAACATTCTCAGGCGAAAGATACATCTTGTGTTGGGGGCATGGCGTAGCATAGCGTAGAAAACAGATTTTTTACTAGCGCAAAGTTCTAAAAGGTTGGACTTATGCCCACCTTGACCTTTAAAATATGACCTCTAACGAAGTTCATTATCGACATGGCACATTGAAGAGAATTAATGTGGAATCTGGAGTGAGGAAGCCAGGAGAAATAGCAGATACAGCTCAATAGAACAATACGGTTGAACATTTGTGGGAGTTTTTTGGTGTAATTTGTGTTAGACCCCATGCAATCTTGACCTTTGACCTTGTAACAATGATCACCCATTGAGTTAAGTTACCCCTGATGGTGATTTTGTGTTTTAGGCTTGTAAAAAGTTCATCAATGTGTTGAAATGGTGTACAAGCAATTTGTCGTAGCTATATTTAAAGAATGACCTCATTTGACCTTGACCTTTGACCTCATCACCTTGAATGTTTGACCATCCGATTATGCCATAGTGGTGATGAAATCTACCAAGTTTGGTATAGATACCTCAAAGTATTGAGGAGATATTGCACAAACACTACGGAGGGGATTGGAATTTCAATGTATTTCAATGGGAGAAGCACTAGGACATAAGGGGCTGTAAAATCGCAAAGCTGCCAAATCCAACTTGCTATCATGTCAAAATATACTCCAGAGATACATAGCTTTCAGAAAAATATAGTGGCAATTTGCCCCCCCAGTGATACCGACAACCCCATTTTTGGCCCCTTGGCTCATGGACTACATCAGTACTGTTGGATGTGACCTAGTGAAGGGTTATGCATGCAGTAGGCTAATATCCCTGATGGTTAGATTGGCAGTGGTAGCATAGCGTAGCGGCTAAGGTAACTGGCTAGCTGGGCTAGTAGCATGGAAAGTGTGGGTCCGTATCCTGGCTGCTACCATTGTGCCCTTGAGCGAGGCACTTAACCCTGGTCCCCTAGCGAGACTGGCCCTGGAGGACAGTAATTGATAGCTGACAAATAAGTCACAGTGGATAAAAGTGTCTGCTGAATGCATACAGTAAATGTAAATGTGGTTAGTTAGCATAGCTACCTTGTCTTAGCTTTGACCTCATTAGCACGTGAGTGCTATTTTGATGCCATTATTTATAGGCATTATCTTCCAACTCTTACAACCCTACAGGCAGATAGTTCAGGTCTTCATCTATAGATCTGGGACCTGTTCAGGGTTTGCTCCTTTTTTCCCTGTGTAGCATAGAACTTTCAGCCTCTTTCACCAAGCATTCTTGTAAAGGAACTTGTCCATAAATCTCAATTTAGTAGTTTTCGTAGATTCTCAAATAATGGTGGTACAGGCCTATTAAGATTATAAGGAATTACTTATCCTTCTACAACACTAATTTTTTGCTATAGATGCCATTTTTCTCCTCCCTAGTTATTTTACCCTCTCATTTTTATTAACTTCTCAATTTACCTGTCTTCTTAAGCCTCCTTTGCTTCTTCTTCACTTCCTGATTTTCACTCCATCTCTCTCTCTCTCTCTCTCTCTCTCTCTCTCTCTCTCTCTCTCTCTCTCTCTCTCTTTCCCTTCTCCATTTTCCTCCTAATCCTACATCACCACCAGCACCATCACCCCCTCTCTGACATGACCTCTTATCCCCAGGAAGCCCCTTACCTCCCCTGGCCTCTCCTTCTAATTCCTCTCTGCCTAAGCTTTCTTTTCCTGGATCAGCACAACCCAACCACTGATCCCAGCGCAGCTAAAGCATTCCCTCCCAATGAGTTAAAGGGCAGCAAACACACCCAAGTCCTGATCCAGAGGCAGGGCTGAAAATAAAGTGTAGGTGAGTTGGGGTGGGGACTGATCAGGACAAGCTGGTGACAGTAGAGGTGTCAATAAAAGGTCAGTTCATGACCTTAAAAGTGAACTGGGTCAGAGGTTTTGGACTTTTGTGTGTGTGTGTGTGTGTGTGTGTGTGTGTGTGTGTGTGTGTTGTGTGTAGCTGTGCTTGTGTGTGTGTGAGGACATCATGGTTATGTCACATGCACATACACAAATAGTCCAAGACATGAACCCTAATCAGTGTGTAGCCTGCAACAATAACAGCATGCACATTTCTCATGCTCTCGGACTGACAGCATAAAAAATGATATTCAAACACAGTAGGTCATTTCCATGACTCCTATATTGTGTTGTTTGCATGTCAGTCTATGGCATGAACTGGCGGTGGGGGTTCGGCCCTTTAGCAGCGGAGAAAAGGGTCCTTATTGGCCTGCATGTGCAAAAGGTCGGAGCGGGGAGTCTCACAATGGCTCATCCTGATAATTGACAATGGGCTATAAATGTTTCCTATTAGGTGTCCGCAGCCTTTTCAGCTCGCTCGCCGACCAGGGGTTACCATGGAGACACCAGCGGTCACTCTGGCGACGGGGCGATGGGTGATTATTCGATTCTCCAGCACCCTGGTGACTTTTTCGGCCACACACTGAGGCCTTGCTCTCATCTGTATGTCTATCCATCTATCCGTCCATCTATCCATCCATCCATCTATCTATCCATCTATCCATCCATCCATCCATCCATTAATCTATCCATCTATCCATCCATCTATCCATCCATCCATCCATCCATCCATTAATCTATCCATCTATCCATCCTTCCATCTATCCTTCCATCCATCCATTAATCTATCCTTCCATCTATCCATCCATCCATTAATCTATCCATCTATCCATCCATCTATCCATCCATCCATTAATCTATCCATCCATCCATTAATCTATCCATCCATCTATCCATTAATCTATCCATCTATCCTTCCATCCACCTCAGCTTCAACTTCACCTTCTCAATATTCAAAATCACTTGGTCACATAGAAACAACAACAAACAAACAAGACACAAACAAACCCTCAATGGTGTTTTTTTTTGCCCACAACAACACCTTCCAGGCAGCACAGCCTAAAAGGCACTACCTTTAACCTTACTCTAAACCTAACCCCCTCAACCCTCATCCTAACCCTAAATTGGGGGGAGAAGTGCCTTGAGGGCAGAGCTGCCTGGAAGGCACCGTTGGGGGCAAAGAATACCAAAGACCCAAACAAACATGTTCTCGGGGCCTAGCATCATGGCAATGCTGAAATTATCATGGCAATGCTGACCTACAGTACAGACTTGTTCATCTATTCAATGCAAGTTTCATACTGTATGGCCAGTTGTCATGGGTCATGCATTATGGATATTGCAGATAATGTCAGATGTAACAAGGGGTAATAACATGAAAGATGATGATTGTATCTGGATCAGCTGCTGTATTGAAAAAGAAAAAAAATGGAGAGAATCTGATAAAGGGATGTGAAGAGTTGTCATTCAATTGATGTTAATCTCAAGAAAATTGGCCAAAAATCACTAAGGGGAATAGAAAAAAATAAATAAATAAGCTACCAATTTTGCCATCAGAGCATCAAGAAAGGCTGGAAATCATAGACATATACATACACACACACACACACACAGAGAGAGAGAGAGAATCACACAGTCCTTCAACCAATTTGTTTGCCATTGTTTGAGGCTTGAACAATGCAAATGGCTGGGGCCATTGTGTGTGGGGTCTGAGTGAATGTGAGATTGGCTTCCAGCTCCAATGGCTGAATGGAAGGAGAGAAAAAAGACGCCGGCAAACAGCAGCAACGGCGTAATGAGCGTGTTTTTTTTCTTTTTTCTTTTCTTTTTTTCTTTTTTTTTTTTTATCCAGGGCAAACGTGGACGGAAAAAAATCGAAATGAAACGTAAGAGTGAGCATGAGCGAGATAAACGAAAGAACGAACCAACGTACGAACGAACGAGCGGCACACAGCGATCTAGCAGATGCACTTTAGGCAGCAGATGTGTGCTGTTGGAGACACATCTGAAAAAAACACACAACTCCGGCGTGTGTGTGAAAAATGTGGTGCCCGTTCAGATGCCCGTTTTTTGTGTTTTTGTTGTTGTTTTTCTTTTTTTCTTTTTTAATCTGGCACAGTGCGAGGGAGCAGGGAGGGAAAAATTCCCAGAGCAAAGCAAAAGGGGGAAAAAAGGAGCAAATCTTTGGCACGGGACTCATCTTTGAAGTGATTTGGAGGGAGATGACATGTAAAATTTAGAAGTGTATCGTCAGCTCTTTCCCGCCACTTTGACGACACATGAAACACAACAGAACTAATTTTTTTTTCTCTCCTCCTTCTCGACAGGTTGATTTTTTAAATTTATTTATTTCATTATTTATGCTAACACAAAGATTAGACTACGACGCTAGCAGATTTCCCGCTGTCGGAAACCTCTTTTACCTGACTTTGGCTGTTTTTAAGATGCTCACAGAAGGAAAAGTTTTCATGTGAGACTTTGTCAATACTAAAACTTTGCACAAGAAACATAAGTTTGTAAATAAATAAATAAAAACACAAATCTACCCACATCTATGAACATTTCGATAGATTCATTTGGAAAACGCAATTGAAATGTTCTCAAAAGGGAACCTGTTGCGAAGTGCCTATGTGAAATATGTGAGGTCACCGAGCCATTGTGTCCCCGATGAACACGGCAATGTGTTAATATGCACGAGGCTTTAGAGAGGGCCCCAGAATCGCAGCTTTGTAAATGCCTCTCAATGGGGGACAATGAAAGGGAAATAAGCATCCGTGAGCGAAGCTTCGCCATTGGATGGTGACATTGAGGAAGTTAGCAGAGATTTCGCGTTGGATGGGAAACGTATCGGGTCAGGACAAACAAAACGAGACCAAAGCCTGGAGCATGCAACCACACAAAGTCGGGTGCAAGGACAGGCAAACACATAGGCCTACGCACAAAATTGCACACATTCAATCATATGTCAAGGACATATGCACACGTAAATGCACACAGACACACACACACACACACACACACACACACACACACACACACACACACATACAGTACAGTACCCACACGCACATTCATAAAAAACAATGGACATGATATGAAAACAAACACACACACACACATAAATTTCTTGAGTGAGGACCTACATGCACCACACACACACACACACACACACACACACACACACACGCAAACACACACACAGTGAGCTGAATGCATTTGAACAGTGTCTCCCCTAGTAAGCAGTACAGGAGTATGATCTGTATTGATTTTTATTGTCGTGCCCACAGGAGCAGATGTCTCTGCCACTGCCTAATTTGTTCTCTCTCTCTCTCTCTCTCTCTCTCTCTCTCTCTCTCTCTCTCTCTCTCTCTCTCTCTCTCTCTCTCTCTCTCTTGCCACATCACTTTTTTTTCTCACACACTTTTTTTCTTTGTATCTTTGTATCCTCTCTCTCTCTCTCTCTCTCTCTCTCTCTCTCTCTCTCTCTCTCTCTCTCTCTCTCTTTCTTTTCTCTGGGAACACCAGATGGTGGGACTAGTGCATGTTTTGTGCAGCAGAACTCTACTTCAAGATGAACACACACACACACACACACACACACACACACACACACACATGTGCGCATAGGGACTGTCATGTTTTTCGCTCCTTTAAATTTCTCATCTTCTCCTAACTATACTCCTATGTATCCCTAAGAGATCTAATTTTCCATCTTTGTTTTTGTTTTGAT
>JAODXP020000026.1:10301630-10304130 GCA_027497455.2 Sardinella longiceps | reverse complement strand
TGTGTGTGTGTAAGGTAGGTTCGTAAATAAAAAGGAAGAGAGAGAGAGAAAGAGAGAGAGAGACCAATATGTGACGGAGGCGTGGAATTGTCCGTCGTTTCTTACTCTGAAAGTCTGAAAGCCAGGGGCCTCTAGCACCAACCAACAAATAACAACCTGTAAAAACTCTTAACAGCCACCTTTGAAGTGACAGCCTACTGTTAGAGAAATGGCATCATGGGGAGAAAAGAGGGGAAGAAAAGAGTGTGGAGGAGGACGAGAAGGAGGAGTGCATGTCAACGGACAAAGAAAACAAAACTGACGATACCTAGCAAAGGACACAGCTCTGATTCACAAAAAAAGTTTTTGAAAAAATAAAGAAAAAAAACAAAAAAAGAAAAGAGGTTATTTTTGAAATGTTCACCATGACATACACAACGTCCTCAATAGAATCCAATATCCGGTTTATTCTGAATGGATTCGGAATTCGGAACTCTATAAAGAAAGGTGACAGAGGGGGTACAGCTATGCAGCGTGGAGGCAGGACAAAAAAAAAAAAAAAAAGAAAGAAAGAAAGAAAAGAAAAAGAAAAGAAAAGAAAAAGGATAAACAGCAAGTTCTGAATGGAGGTGTCAGCCTCAAAGGTCGGGGTGCCCACCTACAGTACCAGGCGAGGTTCCATCTAAATCTCCGAGCGACGGCCAGGTTCAAGGTCTATCGGCATCACGAAAGACAGTCTATTAGCCTCCGGTAGAGAGATACAATGGGCCAGCCCTTATGAACCAGAGGGCCTTCACTTTGTGTATCCAACAGGCAGAACTCGCTCAGCCAGAGAGCATCATGGGAAGGGTGGACGTGCGGTGGGTGCTGCTGCTTTGACTTGTGGGGATGTTCTGGTTCAAATAAATCTTGTCTTATTCTTGTTAAAAAAGTGCTGAAGTCCAAGGGTTTTAGATAATGGTGAAGCTCTTACAAGAAGTAATGTTGAAACCACAGACAACCCAATAACCACAGAGGTTTGACTGAATTTGAGTGAATGCTGAGAGGAGGTATAGAGTATGGTGTAAAGAAACTCTGTTTCTGGTTATTCAAAAAAGGAGAGAAGTTACATTCTGAGTTCTGAGGAAGAATTAAGTTTATGTGGTTATGCATTTGTGTGTTATGTGCTGTAGCTGTTTAATATCCATATTTATGACTGAAAGCAGGCTTTCTGTATGACTTTTCTCTGTCTTATGTACTGTACCCCAAGGGAACTTTTTTTGAACACTTTCTTCCCCCCCAAATACTCTCTATTCACAATATACAGTAGAAAGACTCCAAACTCTCCCTCTCCTTTTAAAATCTCCATCACTCTCTTTTTTCCCTCTTTCCATCTTACTCACTTATTTCCCTCTTCTTATCCGTTGTCTACCTCTGAATCACCACAACACTAACGATAGACTGTTTCCGTGGAGACAACATCTCTGTCTTTCAGTCGGGAGTTATTTTTCTCATGGGGTTATGTGGCATGAAAGACACCCCTCCCTCTCTAAAGTCACCCTGTTATGCACAGCATACAATGAGACACACACACACACAGACACACACACACACACACACACACACATGCATACACAGTGTATTAGCTCAACACACACAGTACCTCATTCTCATACACATGCCACACACCCAAAGAGTCACAAACACACACACACAAGCACACACACACACACACACACACACACACACACACACACACACACACACACACACACACACACACACACACACACACACACACACACACACACACACACACACACTCTATTTCGAAGGAGCTAATCGCTGGCTCTGTCTCCCTGACCACTTTAGCCCGTTGTGTAGAGACACAGCAGGTTCCCAGAGAGGGCTGGCACCCTGTACTGAGATTACACACACACACACACACACACACACACACACACACACACACACACACACACACACACACACACACACACACAAACACTTTTTTACAGAGTCTCAAGGCTCAGTGCCAAATGGACCCCTGCAAAGGTTCTGTCTTACAGCCAGGGGAACTGTAGGGATCCGGTTCTAAACGAAGACCCATGGAACCAACTGATCAGAGGGACTGCCATCACAGAGACCTGGCAAGGGCTTTTGACAAGGGTGAGATGGCAGACCACAAAAAAGAGTTTGTGTATGTGTATATGAGAGAGAGAGAGAGAGAGAGAGAGAGAGAGAGAGAGAGAGAGAGAGAGAGAGAGAGAGACAGAGGGCAAAAATGCAAAAAGAGAGAGACATGATGTTTTCAAACACCTTTGTTGTAATCTATGGATAATTCTATGGACGGAGGACTAAAAAAGACTTGACTACCCAAGCTATCCCTGGATGTAAACATTCCAAGAACAGCAGGTAAGCGACTGAGTTGGCAGAGAGTGAGAGAAAAACTGGCACTGGGGAGGAAAAGAACAGAGAAGTAAAGTGAAGTAAAGTGACTCATACATTGCTTTCAAATTCTGTTTGTTTTGTTGTTGTTGTT
>JAODXP020000026.1:10271630-10279130 GCA_027497455.2 Sardinella longiceps | reverse complement strand
CCCCTCACTGCCTTTGTTTTCCACTTTTTAACTCCACTGACTCACACTGTCACACAGGCTCTGTCAGGCCACTGGCCTGTGTGTGTGTGTGTGTGTGTGTGTGTGTGTGTGTGTGTGTGTGTGTGTGTGTGTGTGTGTGTGTGTGTGTGTGTGTGTTGTGTATGTGTGTGTGTGTGTGTGTGTGTGTGTGTGTGTGTGTGTGTGTGTGTGTGAGAGAGTGTTTTCTGTCATTATGTGATTATACAGCAAGACCATGTTTTAGAATTTTGTTTTTACATACAGAAGAGTCTCTCTAGATGTACACATGGTTGTTCTTTGTATGTACTTCTATGCATGTGTGTGTGTGTGTGGTGGTGGTGGTGGTGGTGGGGGGGGTTATGATGTTTTGTTTTCTGCATTTTAGTTTTCAGTGTGTGTGTGTGTGTGTGTGTGTGTGTGTGTGTGTGTGTGTGTGTGCGTGTGTGCGTGTGTGTGTGTGTGTGTATGTGCTCCAGAAACAGAGAGAACATGTAATTGTTATGTGCATCAAAGAGTATTCTCATTGTGTAAAAGATTGTTGAGGGTTGGGTTGGGAGAGAGGGTCACCGTTATTTATTTATTTATTTATTTTATTTTATTTTTCTTCTTCTTCTTCTTCTTCTTCTTCTTCTTCTTCTTCCTCCTCTTCCTGGAAAGCCATTAAGTCCCTGCACGGCGGTGTAAAAAATTGCCAGCAGCAGTACCAAGTGAAGTCTCTTTTCTGGCCCCGTCATCTGTCAGGCCTAATGACCAGTCCATGTCCTTATCAGACCTAATGTGCAATCTCGCACACAGTTAATTAAAAGACAATTAATGAGCACCAGGTCTTATCACCGCTCCTGTGCCCCCTCAGAGGTTCATTGTGTGTGTGTGTGTGTGTGTGTGTGTGTGTGTGTGTGTGTGTGTGTGTGTGTGTGTGTGTGTGTGTGTGTGTGTGTGTGTGTGTGTGTGTGTGTGTGTGTGTTCATGTCTGTGTGTGTGTGTGTGTGTGGGGGGGGGGGTGGTGGTGGAGTGGGGGTGGGTTGTGGGGGGGTCATATTTTACTCTTGCAACTCTAATGAACTGGTCTTAGTCTTATCGCTGTGGTGCTTGTTCCCAGTAAAGCCAGTTCCATGATAGAGATGGAATATGTGTGTGTGTGTGTGTGTGTGTGTGTGTGTGTGTGTGTGTGTGTGTGTGTGTGTGTGTGTGTGATGTAAGAGCAAAGGTCAGCCTGTATCTTTTTGTGGTATTCTCTCTCTCTCTCTCTCTCTCTCTCTCTCTCTCTCTCTCTCTCTCTCTCTCTCTCTCTCTCTCTCTCTCGCACACACACACACACCTCTGTATTACTCCATTCACTTTTAATCATATAGAGGTTATAAGCTGATGTAACGGAGGCCAGCTAGCTAGCTCGGTGGTAGTGTGTAAATCCTCATCACCCAATTCCATGGGCGCTTCTAACACGCTGAGTTAGAAGCTCGGGCTTTTAGCTCAGTTGGTTAGAGCGTTCCACTCCCACGCCGGGAGTTTGTAGCTTGCGGGGTGGCGGGTTCGAGACCCGTGTGCGGTGCGGACCGCCACCGGCTACACTGACCCTTATGTTCCTCATAAATCCATACGTGAGCAACACACGCACACACACACACACACACACACACACACACACACACACATACAAATTCTTCCCCGTCCTTCCCCCCAACCAGACCACTAAGCAGGCAGGTCCTTATAGCATCTCAATATGTAGCATGTTACGCTGCAGCAGTACTCAACCTTGACTTCCTATGTCAGTCAGAATGTTCCCAGACAAGCTGGAGCTTCTCATAAGTCTACTGTATGTGTGCAAGCAGATCGGATGATAGCACTTCTAAGAAACATGGCAGGAAGGCACGCTGACAATAGAAGTGACAGTACCCCTATTGGCGCGGGCGCACACACACACACACACAGAGTACGCACACACACACACACACACACACACACACACAAAGAGCACACACACACTATATAAAATGTGGTGACACATGACACATTTTCTTGGTCTCGGTATGTGAGATCTTTCCCAGCATCTGCGTCCCAGCCCCTAGTTTTATCTGACACCAACACTTCTCCTTTTGTGTGGTGGTGAAACAACATGCTAATGCACAATGGTAGATCCCCTTTGTTGAGCACCCGACTTCTCCTTTTTGGGGGGGGCGCAGCATAGCTTTTTAATGAGACCGACATCTCAACCCAACTTCCTCTTTCTGGACTTTATTCTCCCAATAGCCCTGAGAAAGCCTCAACACTCTCACACACACTGTCATCTCTCTCTTACTCTCTCTTTTTTTTTCTCTCTCTCTCTCTATCTCTCTCCCTTCCCTCTATCTCTTTCACTCACCCTCTCCCACCCTTCCCTGTCTCTTCGTCCTCATCAGTAAACCTTTGGGGCCCATTTTACACTTTTCCAGCAGGTTTTAAGAAAATCTAATCAGTAGTTCATAGTACATTATAGCCCTGAACACATAATGTAAATACAGCCTCAACACTCTCACACACTCTCTCTCTCTCTCTCTCTCTCTCTCTCTCTCTCTCTCTCTCTCTCTCTCTCTCTCTCTCTCTCTCTCTCTCTCTCTCTCTCTCTCTCTCGCTTTCATTCACTCAATTTCTCCTTCCCTCCCTCTCTGTCTCTTTATCCTCATCAGTAAACCCTTGGGGCCCACTGTACACTTTTCCTGCAGGTTTCAAGTGTGAACATTAAGTCTGTAGTTTATAGTACATTATAAATACATATATAAATACTGAGCAATCAAGAAATAAAGAGACAAACTGAGTGCTCGTACAGGGCTGTTAGAATAAGGTGTCTTCCCGAAAGCAGTTTTTAATCTGTAGTTTATCCTAGATAAGTTCTGTATTGTGTTTTCTTCTGTATGAGCAGACATTGACATTAAAGGCCAACAGTGAAATGTTAAACTGTCTGTGGCCCTGTGCATACAGATTACAGTAATATCCGGGGCCCAGATAGCTCTGTGATCACACCTAACCGCTCTTCTTCAAACAGCCCCACCCAAGGCCTCTTGTGGTTTATCGATTATTTCACTTACACCTTGCAGAGAGAGAAAAATAACACTGACTTCAGTTAACACTGGGGACTTACCACGGAGGGAATTACAGTAACACACTGACATAACACTGGGCTATTAATATATAAAACAGACCTCATTAACACCTCTATCTACCACACAACAATAGGGGAACCTCATCAGTGAAGAGAGCTACAATAGGCGACACTCAGGCCTTAGCACACTGTATTGTATCTCATTCACGACAGGCATGGATTCCCCCTGAGACCACTAACCACAAGCACTGTCATTGGGGTCCAAGAGGAAACACTTCACCACAACAGCTGCCCCACTGACTGCTTGTGTTAAGTTGTTTGGACCCTGTTAAGTGCCACTTTGCCTAATAATTTATAGCTACATCCAATCGAGTAGGCTAGCAGATGCTATTACCCAGAGTAGCACTGCGTAAGAGAGGGCAGATATTCTTGCTGGCTTATTTGAAGATGTTAGTGCTGGTTCATTTTGTCTTTGCCTATTTTTTAATCCAAAGGCCTTGCAAAGTGCTGAAGACCAACACAGGAAAAACAAACAAACAAAAAAAAACCATGAAAGAGTGAAACAAAAGAGAAAAAAGTATGGTATGGTGGGGTATCCCACAGATGAGTGCGAACAGACCGAGTCTTCAATTGCAGTTATATGAATATAGACTGGATTAATATGTTCCTGTGCTCCAGTGCTCCCATTCAGTCAGCTGAACCCATCTCAGTCTACAAATACCCCATGGAGGCCCATCTGCCCACAGATCACATACTGATCTGATCCGATCTACTGTCACAAGCCTGCTCACAATCAAAACAGACAAAAGGGAAATGTCTCGTAGTGTAGATGCATGCTGCTTAAAACTGTACTGGGTGAAAACTGATTTAGGATTTTCGAACAACTTCTCTGTTGCTGAATGTGATACAGCATGTCGGACACTCAGACTCAAACAGATCTGGCTTGTGTTTCCCAAAGCCTTCAAAATGCTAATTAGTGCTTGTGTACTGTAGGTATCACTACCAAGGACTAAAGGTGCCTACAGACCAAAGATCCGCAACGAGACGGGCTGCGACGTTCTTAAAACCTGGACGTTTTAAAACTCTGAAACTGCGATTTGACATGTCAAATCTTTTGCGACAGCTTGCAACTGCCTGCAACAACCTGCGACGATTCATTCACACCGCCGCAACTCCGTTCTAAAACCGTTTCATCTCGTCGCGGATCTTCAGTCTGAATTGAGCTTAAGAACTGCTCATATTAGCTTTAAGAAGGATTCAGTAAACATGACAGAAACACCCAGATCACTAACTGTACATTTTACTAAAAGAAAACACATCGCTGCTGGCTTGTTAATGTGCGGCTGGTGTTTGACCATCAATATCTCACCCAGTTTCACCATGATGTGGTGGTATGACACATGACTAGCAGATAGACACATTCCGAAAGACCTCGAAACGAATGTGATAAAATCCCACACACACAGAAATGTAATAAAATGAAGGTCACTTAATGCTACTTCAAAAAAGGTGATAAAATATAATCCCACATCATCAGACATTCTAAAAATATGTTTCTTTTAAAAAAAAAAATGTCCACGAAGTCAATCCCTTCATGAAATCCGTCAGCGTAAGTAGACGAGGAAATGGGTAGACTGGTGTATCACAGTGGCATAGGGTGGCATCACGAGCATGCTGGCACAGAGAGTGGTGGGTGAGGTGATGCACGCTCGGTTCCGCTTCGCTCTGTTCTCTGCGAGCGCCACACGAGAACCAGGAAGCGGGCCTGCCCCGCAATCGCCAAAACTCACGCCGCATGTGAGCACTTCCATATGGACTGTGAAGCATTCCTTACATACGATTCCTCATCCAACAAATTTGATCTTCATTCGCCTAGTATTATTTGTTCACATTATTCTTCATTCTTTCCATGTGAAAGCACCTCCTTTATTCCTGGTCAGAACCTGTACATTGATGTCTTTGTTTTGTTTCCACTAAAAGAGATGCATCTCAGTAGGTAATGTGAGTCAATTAAAACTACCTTGCTATCTGGTGAGCTTTTGTCATGATTTGTCAGTTAGAAAGTCTTGTTTTATGACGTTTTCTATGATTATTTGACGTCACACCAAATGACAGTGTCACGCCATATGATGAAATGCACCAAATCACAATGTATCAGCGCAAAAAAAGGTATTTCATGAAAATAAAATCATTAACAATGAATTTTGAAGTCCACTGAAAATAACTTTAGGGATAACATCTATTTTTTAACTGCATATTACATGTGAAACATGGTGACATGGGGGGAAAATGGGAAAGGGAAATATAAATTGTACAGATCCTATTTTGCTAAATTCTTATCACAGATTTAATATATTTCATATATGATTTTTAAATTGAATTTGTGTTTTTACATATATTTCAATATAAAAATGCAGTTTGGTCATAGAGTGTGACAGAAATGTCATATAGTGTGACTGTACATTTTCAATGTCCCAATGTAATAACAATGTAATAACAATGTCACTCCATATGACATAGTGTCACTCCATATGACATTTTGACAGTTTATCTAATTTATTAGACAACTAAATACAGCTAGATATTATTTAGCATGCAACTGACCACATGGCAGCAATGCTTTCTAAGAATTCATAAAGAAGATTTGTGAAAAATAACAATTTTTATTGCAAATGATGTCACACCATAATAAAGACAATTTTTTGGCCACTATTGATGATGTTGGATATGGAGCGTTTTATATAAAAATCTAAAAGGCAGACCTGACCTCCTGACCATGCCAATCACTCCTGACATGCTATTGTAACTTCCTGATTAAGCAGGGTCCGTGTCATGGCAATGATGTCCAAATTAATGCCCGATGAAAATATTAAATATAGTGTCACACCATATGACGTCCATTGTAGGGACAAAATATATTTGATTAGAACTTAGTTGGACGTTATGCATGGGCATCGAAACTTTCTGTGGTTATAGAAAACATCCACTTATTTTATTTGCCTGGTAAAATTTTAAAGTATTTATACTTTATATGGATACATTCTAATTAGGAAAATCACACGCATACCAACAACATTTCCATATAAATTCTTAACAATTACCATTTTTTATACGTGTGTGACAAAAGGACAGTCTGAATTTTGCTATCCGTCATCCACCCACACACACACTATGCAAATACACACAAACACACACACACACATAAGTGCGCGCACACACACACACACACACACACACACACACACACACACACACACACACACACACACAGGTGTTTTTATGCCAGTCAAGCACACACATAACACACACATCCATCCTGCAGGTTACCATAACACCCCCCACCTCCATGCCTGCCTCCCTCTCTCTCTCTCTCTCTCTCTCTCTCTCTGACCTCATCAATAAAAGCCCTTGAAAGAGCCCCTCTGACAGTAAGAGGACAAAGAGAACTCAACTTATTGATTCCCTTGTCACAGTCGTTTACGCTCACCGGCTTCCAGGGAGGCCAGCGTTGTCTCTGTCTGACACAACACAGCCGGTCCCTAATGAGATGGGTACATAAATAAAGAGGTACAGTAGGACTACTAGAGTCTATGGCTTCTTTTAGAATGGCACATGGAGAGAGAGTGTGTGGGTGTGTGTGTGTGTGTGTGTGTGTGTTTGCATGTAAGGATGGGGTGGATTTGGTACTGGGACTGGTTGGGGGGGGGGGGGGCGCCGCCAGCTTTGTTCTCTTTAAGGTAGTGTAATTGTTGTGGAGTCGTCGGGAGATGACGTTTGTCTGATAGGATGATTAATCTGCTTCTCCATCTGGGATGATCACGGAGCCTCCAGACGGATGCTTGACACGCCGGAACAGAGTGACATGTGTATAGGCGCATATAAACACACACATGCGCACATAAACACACACACACACACACACACACACACACACACAGACGCACACTCTAAGAGATGTACCTCAGTATGCCCAAAATAAGTTCTCCAGAACTAATTGTCACAAGCACAGCTACAAAACCCATCCTTTGAATAGAACAGTGGGATAAAAACCTTTTCTGTGTTGGAATGGGGGGAGTGTGCTATCTACTGTTTCACTTTTAAATTCTTGTTTTTTTTTCTCTCTCTATTTTCAGTGTTATTATATTTAATATATATTTACTATTATATTTATTCATTACATATGTATTTATTAAAAGCTTTAATATTATCACTATTATTATTATTTTTTAATGAAGTTGTGAATTTCAACAGTCGCAGCAATAAAGCACATTTGAATTGAAATGGAATTGAGAGAGCAGGCCCTCTTGGCTCACTCAAACAACCCTTCCGAGCCACTGATCTGTCAGTGACACACACACAAACACACACACACACACACACACACACACACACACACACACACACAC
>JAODXP020000026.1:10264130-10266630 GCA_027497455.2 Sardinella longiceps | reverse complement strand
TTTGAATCCCCTATTTATCATCGCACTGGCTGGCGAGTGCCTGCCTCCTTTGGGGTCTGTGTGAGATGGAATGGATTTGGCCGGTGTCTGCACAACAGTGTGAGTGTACAGTATGTGTGTGTGCATGCATGGTTGTGTGTGTGTGTTTGTGTGCGTGTCTGTGTGTGTGCCTCAGAGTGTGCGCGTGTGAGCATGCCTGTGTATGAGTGTTGAGTATGTGAGACGGCGCCTGTGAGCTCTAGTGTTTTGCCCCCCCAAAGACGTGAGAGTCACTGCCAGCCACGGAAGAAGGTGTCAGGGTCTCGACACCTGTGCTGAGTCACAGCATGCATCCTCCAATCCCGTCTGAAATGCAGCTTGTGTCAACAATACACAAGTACCACAATTAAGTGGTACACTTCAGTAAAATATGGTTAAAAAAAATTACCCCCGGGGGCGCCTTGGCTCAGTGGGCTAGAGCGTTGTGCCATTACTCCGGGGACCCGATTTCCTGATCACATCCCATCTCTCTCTCTCACTTGTTTCCTGTCCATCTCTATACTGTCCTATCCGAGTAAAGGCAAAAAGGCCAAAAATGTCTTAAAAAAAGAAAAATCCTGAGTGAATCAACACATAGACCTGCTATTTCACACTGGTAAGTGCTGTCGAAATAGCGAAACAGCAGCCAATGTTAACAGATGCGGGCATGTCGTTGTCGTATAGATTAAGTTTTTATAAGCCCGCATCTGTTACAGTTAGCTATCGTTTTGCCATGTCAGTCTGCATTGCATGTAATTCTCTTACCTATTGACAGCACTTAGCAATGTGAAACAGCAGGACTATATGTTGATTCACTCCAGATAATTCCTTTAAAGGAGAGTACCGGAGTGAATTCAAGCATAGCCCTTTTGAAAGAGCTTGCTAAATGCGCTAGTTAGCGAGTGGAACAAAATAATTTGGTACAGCACAGACCGAACGCGAACGCAGAAGCGAACAGGCACTTTACACTGAATAAATGGGACCTGACTGTTGGAAACCGAAAGTAGGATCTGAGGTTACATTGACTCAATGTGTTCGCGTTCGGTCTGTGCTGTTCGAAAATCTTTCATTTCATGCGAAATATATTGCTGTTGGAAGGATCGTGCAGCAGGACTATGCTTAAACTTACTCCGGTATATTGCTTTAAGTAGCGCTTCAGCAAGTATGGTGTTAATGTGTGCTAAACAGGGACAGGGTCTTTATATTTCTGGGTGTCATCCTCTCTACATTCATCCTGTCCCTCTAGCACACAATATCAGTATACTACTTAACCATATTTTACTGAGGTGTACCACTTGAGTGTGGTACTTAAGCATACTACTTACTGTAAGTATGCTACTTAACCTACCCACTGGCTGTGTTGACAAGGAGGAACTACTTTGGAGGGCTAAGCAAGAGATGTAATTACACTTGAGTTTAATTAATTTATCAGGTGTGTTTGAAGTTCAGAGATTTAAAGGTAAGGCATAAAGTACAACTCACTCACTCTCACTCTCTCTCTCTCTCTCCCTCTCTCTCTCTCTTTCTCTCTCATCAACACATCTTTTCCTCCGTCTTTTTCAAAGCCATACACTCTTACATAATTTTCTTATGCACAAGAAATATATAGTAAAGGCACAAAAACATGAACATATGGAAGGAAACACTGGATGGTCAAACACTACAGTTTCGCAAGCATCCAATTCATACAAGCTCCAAATGAGTTGGGTCTGCTACCATCTGACACATCTGATTTTTACAAGTGAACTGTTAGAGGTCCAGAAAGCTCTAAATTGTGTTCTTACAACAACTGATTTTTACTAAATTTTTACTAAGTTAACCTAACACAGGTTATCTTTTTTTGTTCTTCCTGCCTTGTCTATCTTTTTTCTTTCTCATGCAATTTCACTACATTGTCTTACGAAAGTATTTCTATGTATGTGACAAATAAACACCTGAACCTGAACCTGAAGCATTCCTTACTACAAGTTGAAAATCAGGGCAGCTGTTTTTGTATAATCCTGCAAACAAGCTAATCCAACTAATCCAACCATCCAACTAATATATAACAAAAATTCCAAGTGCAAAACAGTAAATAACCAGTGAAAATATAACTTTGGCAGACATTAACAAGAGTCTCATGACCAGGATGACAGTCATTATAATATAAGACTCTATTCATCTCGAAGGACATTTTTGTTTTGTTTAATTTTTTTTTCAAAAAAATAAATACATTAAATAGTGAATAGTAACGAAGTTCACTGGTTCTGATGTAGAAGCTATGAAGAGCCAGACGGCCTCGAAAGCGGGCATAGAAGCGAAGCAGGCACAAGTGTCACAACGAGGTCTGTGGAGGTGGCAACACTGGTGCAATGGCGTGAGCCCTGGCGCTACTGCTGTCGCTTTGTGCTCCACGGTGTCTGTTTGGTGAAAATGTGACAATGCCCGCACCATGCAGGGGGCATTGCTAGCGGCACAGACGCTAACGCTAGCACCAGAAGGC
>JAODXP020000026.1:10236630-10239130 GCA_027497455.2 Sardinella longiceps | reverse complement strand
GGTGGGGCTGTTGACCGCTATCTCAAACATGAGTATCGGCTGCCAACTCTGAGATGACAGTGGAAAGTAGCAGTAATTGTGTTTATCCAAGGAATAAAAGTGAAATAGAAAAGCTCTCAGAAAGGGCAGACCTCTGCCAAGGCAATGTGGTCACAGACACAATATAAATCCCAGATCATGTTCTGGATCACCGATAGCCACCAAAGTCCAAATTCAAATCATCCAAATCCGTGCAGTACTTTTCGAGTTATCCTGCTGACAGACAAACAGACAGACAAACAAACAGACAGACAAACAAACCAACTTGACGGCGGAGGTAAAAATCATTTGACTAATGTGTCATACTCTAAACCAGGCTACTCATGAGTCGGACAGCAGTGATCAATCTGAATGTTAGTTTGAGTTGTCGATTTAAATGGCGGTTACATCTGTCACCTCTCCCTTGTGATATAATGCAGCGATCCATTTGGGAGTGTGCAGTAAGTGCTCACTTACTAATAAAAGTGTGCGATTTGTGACACAACCCCAGTATTGTTCCTTTACTCTTAGTCTGCCTTGGTTCATCTGTTTGTTATTCCCTCGTTTAGCCGTATATATTTTTAAATTTTCATGTTTCCCTCAGTCATCTGTCAATCACTGTTCATGTTTGTATTATGTGCTGTTTTTATGTCATAGTGTTTCGTGAGTAAACCGTGAGAAAAGCTTTTCTTGTTTTACAAACTGTTCTCATTAAGAAACATTACACAAACACAACAAAAATTACATTCGGTTGGTTAAAAACACACTCAAATGGTGTTAACAAAAGGAATGCTAAATTGTCAGTATAAAAGAGTTGTCAAAGATATATATATATATATATATGTGTGTGTGTGTGTGTGTGTGTGTGTGTGTGTATGTGTGTGTGATATGTATTTGGCTTAGCAACGTCAAGGTGCATAATGTATGGATGAGCAGAAGCAGGTTGATGGCTGTCAATCATTCTTATGGGCTCCACCCGAACTATATTTAGAAAACAACATGTTAGATCGACAGGTGGATGGTTTAAAGGCTGTCTTCTCTCTGTCTCTCTCTCTCTCTCTCTGTGTGTGTGTGTGTGTGTGTGTGTGTGTGTGTGTGTGTGTGTGTGTGTGTGTGTGTGTGTGTGTGTGTGTTTATTTACAACAGTAATTTCCAATGAGATCAGTGTGACCTGCAGTCATGTGTTGACTGATGAGAATTATTTGTATATTTTTTAAAAAAAATCCACTTACAATGTCTACTGTTATGCATGTCCACTGTTATTCGTGGATTAACCTGGGGCAAGAGTACAATTAGGTTTAAGGTATCCATTCCCATTATTCTACATTACTGAACTCATTGGCATCTGGTAGTCGGGGGAAATGGGAGAGACGTTGTTTATTATTATACAATTACTTGTTGTTCATCACTGCAAAGGTTACAGTGCTGTCCTGTGATTGCACATTACTGTTTAGAGAAAAGCCAAGTATTCCTGTTAGCACAAAAAACTTTTGAAATGTGTTATAATACAAATGTTTTAGATTAGATTAGATAGATAGATTCACTTTTGTAGGCTGTATAAATATATTTCTTGACTTGGTATAGGCCTACTACTTTTTCCTACTGTAGTTCCTAGTTCCAATTCATTACAATCAATCAATTTTCTTTATGGGCTGTTTTCATTCCCTGAACCCAGATGCTCATCTAGCAAATCTGCATTTTCTCTGCAAAGTCATTAATATCTCTCTGTTCATCCATGGGTTTGTGTTTTCCTTCAAATAAAGTAAACAACTGCAAATACAACCGTTGTTTACATGAACAAACATTTTTGGTAAGAGTTTCATGCCTCAACTTTTTTACTTCACATCTCAATGCTGGTTGCACAAAAGGGGGATTGATGAAGAGGCTACAATGGAAAATATTTTTATTGAAAAAGAAAGTTGACAAATTCAACAATTCCTTCTTCTGCTGTATGTGATTTTGTGATCAACCCGAGTGCATACAAAGCCCAGTTCTGAATCCCATACATTCACACAGGAAGTATGTGTGTGTGTGTGTGTGTGTGTGTGTGTGTGTGTGTGTGTGTGTGTGTGTGTGTGTGTGTGTGTGTGTGTGTGTAAGTGCATGGATGAGAGTACACAAAAGGTCCAAACTCCCTCCATTCTCCAGCATGTATTTACATTACAGGGCAAAGTGTAGGTAAACATGCCCTTTGTTAAGCAGCACAGAGAGAAACAGTGTCTCAGTGTGTGTGTGTGTGTGTGTGTGTGTGTGTGTGTGTGTGTGTGTGTGTGTGTGTGTGTGTGTGCGTGTGTGTGTGTGTGTGCGTGTATCTGTGTGTGTGTGTGTGTGTGTGCGTGTGTGTGTGTGTGTGTGTGTGTGTGTGTGTGTGTGTGTGTGTGTGTGTGTGTGTGTGTGTGTGCGTAAGATGTCTGTAAGATACATTCATGGCTTAAGCTGACCAAAGGAGCCTATTTCAAACAGTTGACCAACACACACTCGC
>JAODXP020000026.1:10199130-10209130 GCA_027497455.2 Sardinella longiceps | reverse complement strand
ACCTCCCTTTGGCAGTTTCCTATGGCGTGTGTGTGTGTGTGTGTGTGTGTGTGTGTGTGTGTGTGTGTGTGTGTGTGTGTGTGTGTGTGTGTGTGTGTTAACATACTCACTTACGACATCACTCGACCTTATTGATCACCCCATCTCTCACATTATTACTAATAGTTTTTACCATTTGGAATTACTTATTAGATTAATAGTGTTCCTGAAATCATTACTCATTGCAAGAGCAGATCTTAGTCAGACTACTCCTGTTCCTTGATGACAGGAAATCATTGCCCTCTGACCAATGGGTGGCCTCCCCCTGCTCTCTCCGCCTTCGTCACTCACTTCCTGTAACAGTGGAAGTCCCTTATCAGTCTGTAATTCAACATCACAACAACAAAAAAAACAGGGGAGGGCATATCAACAACACCCTCGAAAAAACACACACACAGACACACACACACACACAGCTTCAGTCAGGCCAACAAGACAGCTAGCAAGCTATAGCGTGCTGGGGGAAAATTGCAGTGCTAACTAATTGTTATCATTACCCGTGTTTGAAAAGTGTTTTCAAACAAGCAATCAAAGTCAGGTCGCTGTAATTAGCTAAGGCAGCCGTCTCCAGCGCGAGGGAGGGCCCCTCCCCGATCCTGGGCCTTCCGACGCATCGGATCGCTTTTCCCCCGCAGATCAGAACCTGTGCGCACACTCGTCTGCTCTCTCTCTTTCTTTCTCTCTCTCTCTCTCTCTCTCTCTCTCTCTCTCTCTCTCTCTCTCTCTCTCTCTCTTTGTCTTTCTGCATGCACTCGAGCGCTGTGGAGACAGGCTGACGGAAAACAAACTGACACAAAGCATTTGAAGCAGAAAGGGAGAGGGAGGATATGGGAGGAGGAGGAGGAGGAGGAGGAGGAGGTGGTGGGAGGGGAGGAACGACAAGAAAAGGAAAGAGAGAGAGAGAGAGAGAGAGAGAGAGAGAGAGAGAGAGAGAGAGAGAGAGTGGTGGGGAGAGGAAGAAAAAAAACCAGGAGAGAGACAAGAAAAACACAACAACCTGTCAGGAGCAAAATGCCTCTCTAATTTATCTGTCATCTGCCAGCAGTTTAACAAGAGAGGGAAACAGGGAGAAGAGAGAGGAGAGCAGGCAGGGGGTAAGAGAAAGAGAGAGAGAGAGAGAGAGAGAGAGAGAGAGAGAGAGAGAGAGAGAGAGAGAGGGAGGGGGGAGAGGGAGAGGGAGAGAAACAGAGAGACAGAGTGAGAGAGAGAGACTGTACTGTCATACAATCACAGTGAGAGGCAACAAGGGGGGAAAAAAGGAAAAGCGAACAAGTCAGCGTAGGAGAAAGCAGGGAGGAGGGAGGGAGGGAGGGAAAAGAAAACGGAAGAGAGACTTTCCCATCCTTCCTCTATAACAACAAATCATCACTTCACTCATGAGACCAACAGACAAACACAGACATTGACAGACAGATAGAGACAGAAAATAATAGAAAGAAAGAAAGAAAGAAAGAAAGAAAGAAAGAAAGAAAGAAAGACAGACAGGTAGACTCGTACAGATACAGAGATCCCAGATTGATTCTGATTCTGCAGCTCGTGCATGGATTTCTTCTCTTCTATGCCATTGTGAATGTTCTAAAGAGTTCATCACTTTCACGCCTTCACTGGTGGTGCTCTAAGTAATGCTAACAGCACTGCAGTACTCAACGAGCCTTAAAGTGGTGTGTGTGTGTATGTACATGTATGTTTGCGTGTGTGTGTGTGTGTGTACATGTATGTTTGCATGTCTGTGTGTGTGTGTGTGTGTGTGTGTGTGTGTGTGTGTATGTACATGTATGTTTGCGTGTGTGTGTGTGTGTGTGTGTGTGTGTGTGTGTGTGTGTGTATGTGTGCACGTGTGCAGTTACCGGGAGCCTCTGTTGTCGCCCTCCCTGGCAGATTAAACCTCTGCTGCTGTCAGCTTGTGTTACCGCGGCAGTGCGGTGCGGCGAAGGCAAATTGGCCCGGACAGAGAGAGCGGGAGGCAAATGAAATATTTAACGCCGCTGCCGCCACAATGCCCCGCAAAAGGCACAACGCCTCCTTTGTTCTGCTAACTAGCAGTTAGAGAGAAGATACAGTCACACCGGTGGGACAAAACGTGTTTGTGTGCGTGTGTGTGTCAGTGTGTGTGTGTGTGTGTGTGTGTGTGTGTGTGTGTATGTGTGTGTGTTTGTAATGGACATACCTGGTTTGCTTGTGTGTGTGTGTGTGTGTGTGTGTGTGTGTGTGTGTGTGTGTGTGTGTGTGTGTGTGTGTGTGACAGTAAATAGTATCTCTATGTATCTCTTTGTATGTATTGTATCTGTTTAATGGTTGTTATGAGTCTTATAGTATTTATGCGTGTTAATTTAGATCTCTATCTGCATCTTCCTCTACCCCCCCCTTTCTCTCTCTCTCTCTCTCTCTACATCTTCCTCTATCCTCTGTTCCCTTCTTCCTTTCTTTCCAGCTCTCTTCAACTCCCTTTGTCTCTCTCCCCACCTTTTTTTTCTCCACTGTCCTCCCCTGCCCTCTTCTCTTACAACATCCATGTTCTCTCCATCTCGCAGATCTCACAAAGACCTTAAAAATAAAGAGAGTAAGACCATAAAAAAGAAAGAAAGAAAGAAAGAAAGAGAGAGAGAAAGAAAGAAAGGTTTCTGGCTCAGCTGGTTTAGTGAAACTGTTATGCAGGCACTTTTCTCAACTTAGAAGGTTACCGTGTACAACATTGATCAAAGACAGACAGATAAACAGGCAGAGGAAGAGACAGACTGATGGTGCTCTCCTTGTTTTTTTTTGTTTGTTTGTTTTGTTTTGTTTTGGTTTTTGATTTTTTTTTTTTCCCCTGCTATTTGCCTTGTCCTCGTCTAGGCTTTCAGCTCGGTAAAGAGCTTTACTGTACAAAATACCAACAGAATTGGTTCACAATGGCATAATTGCACAACTATTCAACCAAGTTGAAATTCTCAAATTCTGCACAAATTCTGCACAAAAAAACTGCACATGTAGACAGATAAACACATATGTATAAATGTACAATGTACATATATTACATACATGCATATATACAGTACATACATACATACATATATACAGTGCATACGTGCATAGATACACAGACAGATTGATAAATGGATAGGGAAAGAGAGAGAGAAAGAGAGAGAAAAGAAAAGACCAAAGGAGAACGGGAGAAGTATAGACTGCTCCAGTCTGGCTCCAGTCTGGGATGAAGTCTGACAGGTTGCGTGCTTAACCTGTAATCGTTAAGGTTACCGGGAGACGGGGGAAACATAAGGACAGGTCATCTGAGACCAGCTGCACAGGCAACAGAGAGAGAGAGAGAGAGAGAGAGAGAGAGAGAACTTTGGAGCATCACTGAGGCCTGGGACCGAGAGAGGAGGTCAGGCCAACAGCTTCTGGTTCAGCTCAGCAAATGGTGCTCACATACACACACACACACACACACACACACACACACACACACACACAGTCACATTCACGTTCACTCTCACACTCATCTCTCCTTATATAGGGCAGATTCTCCTGCTGATAATATAGGAGTCCAGTCCAGCGGATTATAGCGAATCATAAATTAGAAAGCGAAGGAGAGAGAGAGAGAGAGAGAGAGAGAGAGAGAGAGAGAGAGAGAGAGAGAGAGAAAGAGAGAGAGAGAGGGGAGGGGAAAGCAGTCTTGTGATCCAGGAAAACAGGAGTTTAAGTCAGTCTGCTCTTATTCTGTCACACCAGGGTCACACATACACACTAAATGGAGAGAGAGAGAGAGAGAGAGGAAGAAGAGACAGAAAGAGGAGAGAGAGAAAAAGAAAGAATGAGACAGAGGAAGAAGAAAGGGATGAGAGAGAACAGAGAGAAGGAAAGAAAAGGAGAAAGCAGACAATGCTCCATGACTGTCGAAACAAGGGGTGAAGAACTGATAGAAAAGGTAAACACCATGAGGGGCTGGAGGGAAAGGAGGGAGAGAGAGAGAGAAAAAAAAAAGAATGTGGGGAAAAGAAGAAGAGAGGAGGAAGAGGAAAGCAATGGCTCATTGCACTACATCACCCAGCAGGCATTAGTGTGTTACTGCTGCTGTTGCAATCGGTCAGACACACACACACACACACACACACACACACACACACACACACACACACACACACACACACACACACACAGAGTCGCAGCTGTGCAACATTCAGTGGAGTGACTAAAGACTGTGTGCTGAACCAAGTCTCTAGAAGCACAGTAGTTGGTAGACTTGTCTGGTTTTGACAGATTGGCACCAAAGTGTGAACGGGTCCACGTGACTGTCTGAGGCATTATCAAACAGAAGTGCATGAAGCCTGCATGAGGTTTTTTTATACTTTATAGTTCACAGTTCACAGTGGAAGTGATGACACATGGGAAGAGAGGGTGAGTGCAGAGGCTTGTATGGAATGTATGAGACTGTGAGTAAGAGCCTTGAGAGAGGGGTAAGGGTCTTAGGGTCAGAAACCTAAGAGAATTAAGCATGTCTGAAGTGTGTTTATATTGTATTGTCTGAAATGTGTTTATTGTAATGTAACACTTAAAGATCTTTATTTGTGCGTGTGTATGTGTGTGTGTGTGTGTGTGTGTGTGTGTGTGTGTGTGTGTGTGTGTGTGTGTGTGTGTGTGCGTGTGTGTGTCTGTCTGTTCGCGCAGGCCGAAAAAGACCGCTTGCTAGTTGTAGCTTCCAGGGACACCCAGCTGGGTGTTAGTGGCCAAATCGCTGTTTTAAGCAAGCCATAGAAAGGCTCAAAATACAAACACTTCATTGATAGTATAAGGACAGTTCCAACATTTACATCCAGGTATTGAAAACAAACACACAGACACAGTCATACATACACACAATACACAATACACACACACACACACACACACACACACACACACACACACACACACACACATATACACACACAATAATACAAAGACTCATGCACTCTCAAGCACACAAACACACACACACAACACACACACACACACACACACACACACACACACACATACAGTACACAAACAATAATACAAAGACTCATGCACTCTCAAGCACACCCACACACACACACACACACACACACAAAATCACTCACATTCACACACACACACACACACACACACACACACACACACACACACACACACACACACACACACACACACGCACAGCATCTGTCCCTTTAACCTTGGCAGTGCTCCTCTGTGGCAGTGCTGATGCCTAATCAATGGAAGGGGAGTGACATTTGAGGCTAAATCAGATGACATGGAAATGAAGACCGACTGGTGGTCTGCTCTAATGCTGACACGCACTCCCAACACACACACACACACACACACACTAGGGGTGGAACGGTACAAAAAACTCACGGTTCGGTACGTACCTCGGTATGGACCCCACGGTTCCGTACGTTTTCGGTACAGCGCAGAAAAAAAAATAATAAAATGACCAAAAGGCTATCCTGAAAGTCAGCTTTTTGTTATTTAAATTCCCAGCTGAGATAGTCGTAACTTTCTGTTAAACAAGTGAACAAGCACCACATTGTCAGATAGTAATTATAGTATAATGCAATAATAGCCTAATTTATTATAATAATTTATTTTTGAACTATTATTATTATAGAATTATAATATAATTACTGTTATTATTATTATTATTATTATTATTATTATTATTATTAACAGATGGGGTTTGACAAGGCATTGAAATGACTGTTTGTCTACCTGCAATACTAAAAAACGCCTGCAGGTGGTCGTGTCAATATTGCAATATAATAGGCCTACTACTGCCCATCCACATACAGTATTTGTGATCAGGTTGAAAAATTATTAAACTGACTATAAATGGTATTCCGTAGTGAGTGCAATTGAATGCGCAACTTTTAGTAATTCCTGTTCCACAATTTCTCTCGTTCTCCGTGGAATATGGGCGCATAGCAGATGCGATGTAAATACAGCTCCGGTAGCCTAATTTTATTATTTTTTTGCTCTGCAGGTATTCGTATCAAGGGGTGGTTGCAATACATTTGAGAGACGTAATTGAACACTTTTCTTCCGTCTCGTCCCGGTGATGGGGATATCTGGGTGGTGTCGTTTGATATATGTCAACATATTTGAAGTGTTCCCAAGTACGTAATGAACAGGTGTCGAACAACGACGACAGACTGTCTTTGTTTTGTCAACCACTCGCTCTCCATCGCTATTATACCTCACAGGGAACCCGAAGTTATCCCACACCACTGACTTGAATGATGATGGTGGGTCTTATAATTTTTCGCCACTCCCCATTGTTAGCACTCTCCCGCAACAACGTACAACAACCCAACAGCGGTACTTTTAGTGCAGTTTGTATTTTAAGGTGGAGTTTACTATCTAGACCAATCCAGGCATGTCTATATGTCTACGGTCCAATCAGAGCTTGCAGGTGGCAGTGGTTAAATGGGTCCAAAAGAAAACTCTTGGAAAATAACAGTTCCGCGTCCAGATCAATATTTAACTTCCGTACCGTGTGTATTCTGCGTGGCATTGCGCGTGCCGAACCGTGACCCCCGTACCGTGACGGTTCGGCACGAATACATATACCGTGCCGGCCCTAACACACACACACACACACACACACACACACACACACAACAATCTCTCTCCTCCTCTCCTTCTCCCCCCCCTCTCTCTCTCCCTTTCTCATACACACTTGCCCATACCAAATAAGTCCTTCTTACTGTACTTGCCTCAACAGAATACACTTATGGTCAATATCTGCATAAACAGCTGTTGCACACTCACACACTGCAATCAGCTCTCAAGATGAATACATGTACACATGCTCCTCTCTCTCTCTCTCTCTCTCTCTCTCTCTCTCTCTCTCTCTCTCTCTCTCTCTCTCTCTCTCTCTCTCTCTCTGACACACACACACAAACACACACACACACACACACACACACACACACACACACACACACACACACACACACACACACACACACGCACACACGCACACACAAACTTACACATGCACACAAAACACAAGATCAAAAGCATTGAAACCATCTACATCAAAAGCTCTCATACAATGCTCAGAACACACAGTTACCAACCAAAAGCAGACAAACACAATGTAGCGTCCACAACACAGCGTGCATATATGCACATATATACATACATATGTATAGCAGTGGGCAATAACACAAATGGCACTGCGTAGAAATAAACAAAATCACATCACATACACACAGATAGAGCCATACATACACACACACACACACAGTATACCGCACACACAGATATGGACACACACATAACACACAAACACACGCGTGTGCACTTGCACAACTCACATACGAACAGAGACCTGCATTCACACACATGTACAGGTATATAGGGACAAAGACACTTTACACACTCACATACAGACACACACACACACACACACACACACACACACACACACACACACACACACACACACACACACACACACACACACACACACACACACACACACACACACACACACACACACACAGAGAAAGAGAGTCCATTCCCTTCCTTTTACAAGTCCCTCTTGTCTCTTTATTTCTCTCATTTCTCAGGAGCTGAGGGAGCACATAGAGACAAACGACAGGCCCATAAAAGCCCAAGAGAGCACAAGTACTGCACACTCAACCAGTGCTTTATACTAGCTGGGCTGTGGTCACACACACACACACACACACACACACACACACACACACACACACACACACACACAAACATGAATAAAAGCATGCACGTACGCACACACACAATATATACACTCACAGACACACACACACACACACACACACACACACACACACAAACACACAGTCAGTTACACACAGCCAACATACACAAGTACATGCATACATTCACCCCCTCACACACACACGCACACAATACATTGCTTCTATCTGTAAGACCTTCACTGATACTGAACAAGACTTGAAAATCTTTCATAAACATGGGATGAACTTTGCAAATGAATCAAACAACAAAACACACACACACACACACACACACACACACACACACACACACACACACACACACACACACACACACACACACACACACACACACACATGTTTGCACAAGGTGAAAAATGTTCAGTGTCTTTTCCTAGTCCTTCATAAAATGTCATTATGCTGGGCTGCCATTATCCCCCATGGCTTCCTCTTCACTAATGAAGGTCATGGGGTCAAGGCTTCGGTTTCAACAAATAAGGCATTGGGCTCAAAGGACAGCCAATAAAACACACACACACACACACACACACACACACACACACACACACACACACACACACACACACACACACACACACAAACACAGACGCACACACATGCATACATGGATATTGTGTATCATTTTGATAAGGGTAAATCTATTGGTCTATTTGTAATATTTGCCATACATCACGGCGTGTGTGTTTGTGTGTGTGTGTGTGTGTGTGTGTGTGTGTGTGTGTGTGTGTGTGTGTGTGTGTGGGTGTGCGTGCGTGCGTGCATGATAAAATGCATTTACAATACATACATTGTAAACTTGTATTATTTTTAACTACTACTACTGTAATCTACTGTATCAGTGGCTAACCCGTGTGTGTGTGTGTGTGTGTGTGTGTGTGTGTGTGTGTGTGTGTGTGTGTGTGTGTGTGTGTGTGTGTGTGTGTGTGTGTGTGTGTGTATGTGTTTGTGTTTGTGTTTGTGTGTGAGTGTGCGTTTGGTAGGAATAGATCTCTAGACTATTGTCAGAACATGACAAGACATGTAATCTCAATTTTCTTTGGTCCCATGACTTCTGTGTCTTCATACATTCTGACCTCACGAACACACACACACACACACACACACACACACACACACACACACACACACACACACACCAAACACAAACAGACAAACAGACACATACACTCACAAAGACACAGATGCACTCACACACACACACACACACACACACACACACACACACACACACACACAGGTTCTCATGCATGTCAGTTATGGGAGTAGAATGGAGATGACCAGTAGTCAGTGATTAGAGTTCTGAGACTCCTGCCCTGGAGATACTGTCACTTTGATGCCAAAACCAGCATAGTGAGCCAGAACACCTGGACCTCTCTCTCTCTCTCTCTCTCTCTCTCTCTCTCTCTCTCTCTCTCTCTCTCTCTCTCTCTCTCTCTCTCTCTCTCTCTCTCACACACACACACACACACACACATACACAGGAACATACATACAGTACATAGATTCCATACATATATCTCAGAATTACAAACAAAAAGCAGAGACACACAAAGATACAACACACATTTGTATAGATATTATAGGCAGAGAGAGAGAGAGAGAGAGAGAGAGAGAGAGAGAGAGAGAGAGAGAGAGAGAGAGAGAGAGAGACATTCACAGACAAATGTTGGGATGAGAAGATTGGGCAAAAAGTCACACAAAGGAAGAGAGAAGGAGAGAATCTGGCAACAAAACAAAACAACAAGAGCACAAGGCTCTGGGAGAGCAGCAATCAAACCTGTAGTTTAGGTGAAGTGACAGTCCGTCACATCATTCAGGTCTACTCACCCAGTGCCCACGTCACAACATACCCAAAACAGGCCAGACCTTCCCACAATACAGTGTGACTACACAGCTGCTATAGAGCCAAAACCGAACAAACAAACAAACAAATAAACAGCGCAAACAAATAAACATGATACAAACACATCGACAAGCAACATCATTTCACAAAAGCATGACATTTGTCTACAAACACTGAGATAATCAGACCCTGTGCAACAAACAACCAGAGAAGGCCTGCACTCAAACATAAAAAGCAAACAGCGCTGTTTTGCACAGCAATAGAATATATGAGAAACATTTGACCACAGTAAAAAACACACACATGGGTCAAGAGCTTCTAGAGACACCAAAAGACACTTGAGCTGTGACCGCAACAAATGACAAAATGA
>JAODXP020000026.1:10191630-10194130 GCA_027497455.2 Sardinella longiceps | reverse complement strand
GAGTAAACCGTCTGATTCCCCCTCACAGACTACACTAAACAATGGCTTGACATTCACCCACCTAAAGAACAAACGACTTGTATAGACTCAGCGCGTCTTTATCTGCCAGGGCTTACATGCTCAGAGCAGAGGACAATGAATGATGACAGACAACAATAACAACAACAAAAAAATACAATTGTCTTCTCTCTTGTCGTGGAAAGAAATTATAGCACATCTGAAGCAGTGTTATCACACCGGCTGAGAGAAAGTCTGAGGGAGAAACGAAACGAGGACGTTTCTACCTAAGTATAACAATGGCACATTTGTCGCTACTGAATACGGGTCACCACCACACCAATATCAGCTATATTTTGCCCTGCTTTGCCTTGGAGACTGTGATACATTTTTAATGCATTTGTTTCTTGGCTTCACTTACTCTGGTCATATCCAGAAACTCAGATCTTTTGAAGTCGCACAAGTCCTACACAACACTCTGTCTGTTTAATCAATCATCACTGAGCAAAGCAAGGATAAAATTATTCTATAGCATCTCTGGACAGACATTGACATTAAAATAGGCCAATTCTGGTTTATGTTGAGGGAAATGTGCAACACCAGCTAAAGAATAAAGACCAATGAGATCTATGATTCTATATATAATATGACAATTGAGAGTGTGTGCTTTTAATGTAGGACTACATGAGAGATAAAATGCTGTCTGTGTGCCACAAGCATACAACTCTCTCTCACACACACACACACACACACACACACACACACACACACACACACACACAGACACCGGAAGCGGTGTGCAGAGAATCAGGTCACCACTGATATACCAAGGTCCTTAATCACCCAATGAATCGCATTTACCTCCCAAAGATGACTACAGAACCGCAACCGTTTCTCTGTACAGAGTACAAGATTAAGAAGGAAAAGACAATGAACGAGAGAACACCACAAAAGGCCATATCCTTTTGTTCCCTTTACAAGGTGTTTTAGTCATTTTGCAAAGAGTCCTGATGTTCTTTATCATCTTTTTTGGGGTGGGATGAGGGGCTGATTTGTGTGTGCATGTGTGGGGGAGGGTATGAGTGTGTGTGTGTGTGTGGGGGGGGGGGGGGGTTGAAAATATCACATAGCACATAGCCCAGACTAACGAAGTAAATGTAATGATCTCCGATGATCAAAGGCAATCGGTGTTAGGCATGTATAGCCACCAATTAGTAGAATAAGCCCAGGAAAGGGACTAAAATATGCACCCAGGTCTCTGATGAAAAGACGAGGTCAAAGGCACTGTGCTCATTTCATAAATGAAACACTTCTTTTGGGGTGGGATGTACCAGCAATGGGGCAGGGGGGGTTGGGGGTGTCACACGTGGGATAACCCCCCCCCCCCCACACACACACACACACACACACACACACAGAAAGAAATCATCTCACCCTGATACAAAAACATACACACCAACCCCACTCCACCCTTTCTCTCTCTCACACACACACTCACTAAGTCACCCCACCCAGTCACACACACACACACACACACACACACACACACACACATACATACATACAGTACTTTGTCACATGCACAATAGGGTTGTTCTGTCTACTCTATACACTACACACAAATAAACAAACTCACAAATGCATTCACTCTCATGAAGTCCTTGCACAGCAAATACCTTACATGGATGGACATTCATTGAGTGCCAGCACTTGAGAGTGTGTTGTGTGGTAAAGACTTCACTCTCCCAATAACATGCTCACATAAACACTAAACCATCAGTCAAGAGGTAGTCTGAGAGCAACACTTACAATATACAGAGAGAGAGATAGATAGATAGATAGAGAGAGAGAGAGAGAGAGAGAGAGTTGAAATGTTTTACTCTATATGAGGGGGAAAGAAAGATGGATGGATATCAGTATATTTGGCCAATAAATCTGGATAGAGAGGTAAGGGGAAGGAGGAGGAAAAAATAAAAAGATAAAGTCAGGAAATGAAGAAGAAAAGAAACAAATGATTGAGAGCAGAGAAAGGAGAGGAGGGAAAGAGGAAGACAGATGACAGATAACAGAATAACGGACGAAAGAAAAGAGAGGGGGAGAAAAAATGACCGAAAAAAGAGGCAAGAGAATGAGAAGACAGGAAAAGAAATTGAAAGAGGACAAGCAAAGGACCCTTTAAAGTGAGAGGAAAAAGGGGGGGTAGAATAGAAGAAAGAGAGGAGGCGAGTCTCACGCTGAGATCCTCAGCTAAAAGAAGAGAAGAGAAGAGAAGAGAGGGAACTTCCTCTTCCTGAGCTACGTGAAGAACAAGTAAAAAGAGGGAACTGACAGAGGAGGCCTTCTCTCTCTCTCTCTCTCTCTCTCTCTCTCTCTCTCTCTCTCTCTCTCTCTCTCTCTCTCTCTCTCCATCCTCTCTCGCTCTCTTTCTTTGCAAAGCTGCAGAGAACTGGAGATCACTGTCTTTATTGTGCATTGTGGAGTGGACATCAGTCCATGGAGGGCT
>JAODXP020000026.1:10151630-10186630 GCA_027497455.2 Sardinella longiceps | reverse complement strand
CTCTCAAAGACGGATGACGGACGCGACGTTAGAGGGGTAAAGAAGGTCGGATGCTTTATTTCTGGTCTGTTATGCTGGTCTCAAGGACGAGGTGAAGTCCCTGGGCTGGTCATCGGGTGGCTTCAGACACAAACAACAACGCGAGAGCAAATTACAAAAGGCAAGGACTTGGGGGAGGAGAAGTCAATTTCTTTCGTGTTCAAAATTGGGCTGAAAGCCAAGAAGGCTACCTTCGCCTTTTAAGACTCGCTGAAGCAGTAGATACAGTGTGTTAAACTACCAATCCGACCACATTGCCGCTTCTCTCAAATGCTCTCCCAGTTCAAAGGCTTTTCATCGGTGCGTCGAGTGTGGCGCGGCAGGGCAATAGGTAAGGAGGCACGCGAACTTAAAGGCGCGCCAGTTAGCCTACTGTCAGAACAGGTAGGCTACACTTGTCCCACTCGGCTTTCACCGGTAGCCAGATGTTCGATAACCTAAAACATAGACACGTGAATCGTGAAGACAAACTCCTAGGGTTTTAGGGTTCCTCAAATTAGTAAAGATGTTATTAATTAATATTCCCATCCATATGCAATGAGGAAGAGTGTGAGAGTGGAAAGTAAAGTTTGGTTTAAGGGCAGCCGGTGTGCACTTTCTGGACTATGTCAAATAGCGGAACATCTAAATTGAGAGACGCTGGGTCATCTTTGACACACTTTATTATTCATTTGGGAGATGCCTGTCCCAGTCTGCTCCCGCGTTCGTCTGAACTAGCGCCTCATCAGCTTGCACAGTGCAGCGGCGTCCCCCCAGGTGCTGCTTTCACAGCGCTAACACTCTGGCGCATCCCAGATGTCAAGAGCAATAACTGGGATGTCGTCCCAGAATTCCCCCTTCCTCTCCAACTCTCCAGAGTTGGGTAGAAATATGCTTGACGAAAACGGTATGAAAGTAAAACTGAAAAAAGTAATTCAGTTGTTTGATATGGATGTATTTGTTAGAGCTTATAGGCTACCTTACCTGCTTGATCCATGGCTGGAGGCGCTCGAGGAAGCACAGGTGTTAATCGCTGAGTGCACATGCAGAAGCATGCGTAATTGGCTCGCGCAGTCGTCAGGACAACCCTCCACCCCTCGCTGCCTTGTTTGTTTTAATTCACCTGTCACATCTGGTGAACCTCCTCCGCTAAAAGGTGCCGCTGGAGCATAGGCATCTCTGTTACGAAATGTGGTGTGTGTGTGTGTGTGTGTGTGTGCGCGCCTGCCTGCCTGCTAGTTTGGCCCTACTAATTAAAGGAGACAGTTCTGATAGAGCAATGGAACATTTGCATTATTTGTAAATCTGAAGATGCATTATTTATCACATTCTAAGCAACATTTGCTTGAAATATCATGTTTGGTTTTGTTGAAAGTACCATAGTCTACCCCAGAGAGACAAAAATGATTTAGACGTTCTGCATTCAAGTCAATTTTCCTAATTTATATATTAAATAAAGATAGACGTGAAATTATAATTAAAAGGGTAAAGCGTCCGACATTTTCTTTAACATCTATTGTAGTCTTTGATGTTTTAAATTCTTTATTCTACATTTGTTAGGCCTATATCTCTCCAATCCTCTCAAACATCCATGGAGTATTAAAATGTTTGATGTAATTCATTGTGTGACTGGGAAATTGCATTTCATGCAACTTTCTAATCTCCTTTATTGAATAATATAAAAGACTTAACTTAACCTTCAATATTTCCTTCGAACTTGAGACACAAAGAGAGTCTTTTCTTTTCCGACATGAACACAGAGCGCAGTTCTCGCATCCGGCCCTGGTCCTTGAATCTCCACTGTGATATTATTATAAACCACAAGGCCGTACAGAAGAAACCAGCGAAAGAAACGACAGCTTCTCAGTAGCGAGGCGTGTATTGTAGGCTACCCGAGCGTCCTTCTGTCCTTCTCGCTCACGCTCATGTTTTAAAGGCCTGCCTACTTGGTGGGAACCTGTCAGACAGTGTATTAAATTGATTCAGTAGTGTTGTTCTCCAAATAATAAAACATAAAACATACAGCAATTTGTTTTACAAGCTGTTTGTCATTTAAAATAGGCTATGAGCTATAAGAATATAGATGTACACTCATGTTTGAAAAAATCACCTCATGCAAAGATAGATTTCATGATAGGCCTGTCATGAATGTGAAGTGAAATTTGCTATGTAGACTGCTCATATCGTATTACATAGCCTATCTCCACATCTCCACACCTATATTTAGGAATAGCCTACAGTCAGCCGTTGTAGCATCTCTGTAATAATCGACTTTGTACAGATTTATTAAGGCCTACTGTTTTAACAACTGTTCTGGAGGAAGTTTGCAACAGACAAAAAGAGTAATGCAGCGTTTTCCAGTAGGCTAACCTGTCATTAAAAGTAGCAGATTTCACTCACATTTCAAATAGAGTGTCAGCATTCACTAATCACAACAAAATTTAATCTCATGCATTGACCTACAAAGTAAGTCTTAGTTTACTTTAACTGCCTGCCTAGTTTCAAAGGTCGGTAGTAGTCTACCTGTTTGTTCTAAGTAAGTAAGTTTGCAAACTCAGACCGTGAAAAAAAAACTGTAAAAGACGGCTACAGAAAAGATAGCCTACCACGTCCTTTATGATAAACTAGTTAATGTGTTGGCGACATGCCAGGTCGATCATCCAAACTTTGTGTATGATAGCATGTTGTTATTATTTTGGTGACGCAAAGGAATTTCACACATAGGGCTAATTAAAATGGTAACCTATATGTTTTGAACAATTGGTAGTCTAGATGTTTCCCAGTAAATCGTGTACTGGAATAGTTAATTATCTCCATTTCATCCTAGTCTTCGTCTTAATTATGAAAACTCAATAATCGAACGCGGCACAATTAAGAAATCACAACAATATTCTGCTAGAACGTTTCCCCCATCTGCTGAAGTCTTCCTTTTTACAACCTACTTACAGGCTTAACTGACCTCTAGCGGTAGCGTTATGTTATTGCCATCAAGTCCACCACGTTCTCAACCGGCGGTACCGAACCAAGTAACCAGTAACCTTCTTTCCCCAGCGCACAATAATGTATCACCATGCTGCCATGTCGGAAGCGCAAATCCGTCTGCTCTATTCTTGGCCAAAGAATGAAGGAAGTAGTTGAAACATAAACAATGCTCCATGACGGAAGTGAAGTTCAAGGCAATGTGCCCCCTTTTAGCACAGAATTACAGCCTGATCCCTTCAACTCAAACAAGTCTGACCTCATATGAATTACTAGCACCTCTTCTCTTCTCTCCCACTCAACATTGTTTTGTAGCCTCAAACACATTTACACACTACAAAAAAAGTACAAGTCTAACTAACCAATTTTCTGCACTTGAAATAATCTGCTCATTTTAAGTTATTACTGCATTTTTACAATATTATTTAAAAAAATCTTTGGCATTGAAAGCTAATTACAGAAATGTATAATAAACTCTTGGTTTGAAGAGATTCTTTTTCAAAACAGATATGAATCATACTTTGTACACCATTTGAAGCAAGCACACATTTTGACCTTTTTAATAAACCTCCTCTCTCCCTCTCTCTCTCTATGCAACCACAAGAGTTTAGGTCCCTGTGGATGTCTATAATTAAGGTGTCATTGGATTGTTTATTGCAGTTTGGTTGCGGGAGCTACTATTAATTTAAAAAATATATATCTGGATACATTCTGGATAAAAAAAAAAAATCTGGATGAACTGTGCATCTGACTTGAGTATTGTGGTAGATTAGTTTGCCCCTTAATTACATTTTTCCACTTACATACAGTGAATAAATTCCAGTAGACAGTTCTTCATAGGATTTAGGGGAATGGGATATTTCAAGTGGACGTCATTTTTTTTTTCTTGCCTCCGGCCCACCTTATCTAAATAGCCCATCATTCAGAGAAGCGGAGGGACTAATACTAGAGGGGCTTTAGAGAGGATGCAGCCACACTGAAATGTCCTGAGAGATGTGTTAATATGTGTGTATTTGGTCCCTAGCTTACATCTGTCTGCTTAAAGCTTTATTACTTAAAAATGATTTGAAATGGAAGGAGGGGGGTTGGTGTGTGTGTGTGTGTGTGTGTGTGTGTGTGTGTGTGTGTGTGTGTGTGTGTGTGTGTGGAAGGGGGATGTACATCTCTCAACCGGGTGAGTGACTAATAACTAAAGCCGACAGTGCACACAAACAGACAGTCGTTCAAGTACACACACACACACATGCACGCACAAGCAAGCACACACACAAACACATGCTCACACAGCAGACTAAATCCATAAAAAAGCTATTGCTACAAGACAGTTAAACATGGTGCAACAGAGGAGTCAAAATGTGACATGCCCCCCCCCCCTTTTCGGAGTCGGATAAAACTCAATCACACTAAACCCTCTAGCTATATCCCGCCCTGCCGTCTGAGGCACACACACACACTCACACACTCATACAACACACACACATACACACACTGTCACATACTTGAGTACACAAAGATATATCAATACACTCATACTCAGAGAGATGCAGCACAGTACACACAGATACATTTACACACACACTGCATGAACCTACTATAAGCTAATAGACAGTGCAAATGCACTTAACTCCTTGGGTAACATCTCCAAGACAGCTGTATGTGCACAATGTAGTAGTAGGCACAGATACATGGGGGCATACAGTATACACAAAGACCAAATGCACTGACAGACTTCTTACACTAGATTTTCCCCCCACACTAGTACATGGGCAATATCCCCATGACACAGATTTACATGGTCAAGGAAGAGCAAGCAGAGAAGGCAAGCGTGTTAACTGCAAAAGCTCAAGCCAACCACCGTCACAGCCAGACATAGTCCCAAATGACGGCTAACCTGGAGATGGACCGCTCCCGTTTCTGGTCTGGATTTAAAGCCAGATTCAAATCGGATTTAGTCCGGATTAAATGTGTTTTCAACCTTGATTTGGTCGTCTGAATTCAGTTCAGATTTGCATGTGGCCCTGGTGGTCTGGACTTGTCGCAGTCACAGCCTCAGTGTTTGAAAGCAGCATCAGGATCGAATCCAAACCAGGTTATCATCTCAATCCATCAGACACGGCTCTTAGAAAGCTCAACAACTCATGCGTCAGTGCCAGGAACAGTAAAATTACCCTCTCTGTTTGTTCACGGAGAAGCCCTTTTGCATCAACAACAGCATCCCCTTGTCTTTATCTTCCAGACATAGCCTCGCATTTAGGTCACATTCCAGATGCTTCCACTAATTGACCACATCCATGCTAAAAAAAAAAAAAAAAAGAAAGTCGTCTTTTCTTAACACCAGCATTGTGACTGAGGCATCACAGCATGCATCACCGCCTAGAAAGCCAGATGCATCCCTACTGGAACAGATCTGGCACTTTTCTGGCTGTGGCTCGGCCCATTGCTGGCCCAGTATCGGGAAGAGGCTGGGGAGTTTATTATAGCCCAAGAGGAGGGACACGGCTGCACGGAAAGTCACCGTGGATTAAAACGGAACAACGGGAGCATTCTGTTGACATCAGATAGTGCAGAGTCGAGCCTGGGAAAAGCTGGGAGCGATTTTTTTTTTTTTTGGCGGTTTTATTTTTGCTCTTCTCCTCTTACTTGTTGTTGTTTTCATTTTCATTCTTTGTTTTTTGTTTTGTTTTGTTTTTGTTTTTGTTTTTTCCCCCTCTTCTCTATATTTTGCATTAGTTTTTCTTTTTTTTTTTTTTTTTTTGTCGCACCCGGGCGCCAAGACCTCGTCAATCTCTCGCCACCCCGGCCCTCTGAAAAAAGGTGGATGATTAACGGTTGTCGCCGACGCAACGACTGGAGGTGAGGTCACGCCGTATCGGTGCAGGCGACAATGCCCATTGTTCCCTCCTGCCTCACAGGAAGTGGGTGCGAGGGACTTCCTGTGGCCAGTGCAATTGTTCCAGGTAGGGACCCAGCGGTCCTCTGGGGCGCCTTTAGTTTCCTTGCCACGTGACACACACACACACACACACACACACACACACACACACATACACAGTGTAAACACACATATAAACATGCAGTACAGTAAGTCACATATAACATTTGCATATACAGTATGAAATTATGCACATGTGTACACACAGCACACTCTCATGCACAAACAAACAACACACACACGCAGAGACGGACAGATTTGTCAGGGCCTTAATATAGAGCTCAGTGCAAAGCCGTATCTATGATCACACATTGTTTTTTCCGTCTGTGAGAGAGACGTATACAGGCCTACTTGAAAGCACACACTTGCACACACACACACGCACACACACACACACACACACACCCATGCACACAAACATCTTACAATAGCAGGTTTCTACCCACATCAGTACAGGAGGAGAAGAAAAAAAAAAAAACAGTTCCAAACAGGAACTTCTTATGGCCAACTAGTCTGCCAGTTAAAGATAAATGGTGTGTTTTTGATCCAAACTGCTGTCATTTATAGATTACCCATTCACACGTTTTCTTTCATTCTTTCTTTCTTCCTCCTCTTTCTCTCTCTTTTTTTATTTTTGTTTGCCTGACAAAGTCTGAAATGCAATCATTTCCCAGCAATGTGTGAGTGAGCTCTCAGGATAAATGGGAAGATAACAACTTAGTTCCGCCCTCATTGACCAAATACCCATTTTTCAGAGATTTTGAGTCGTAATGGGCACAATTCTAAAGCGTTAGGTCTCTTGACCGCACACACACACACGCACACACACACACACACACACACACACACACACACACACACACACACACACACACACGCCATGGGAGGCTGTTTGACCTGTGATCCAGGGGGCTTTGTCGTCAGATTGTAGCTAGCTGGCACACTGACATTAGTCTGCTGCGTCGCGCCATCTCATCCACACACATTACTACACATTGACACACACATGTGCTCTCTCTCTCTCTCTCTCTCTCTCTCTCTCTCTCTCTCTCTCTCTCTCTCTCTCTCTCACACACACACACACACACTCACACACACACACAAACACCTTCACATTACTGAAACACAAAAGGACACTCAGACAAACAGGCTCATACACTGAATCACACAACCAGACACACACACACACACACACACACACACACACACACACACACACACACACACACACACAGAGAGAGAGAGAGAGAGAGACACACACACACACCGGGATGGCAACAAATGCAGGGGAATTTTCCCAAATAGCCCCTCTCTCCCTGTGGCCTTCTATTCCAGAAGGGAGTCATAATGGCAGTGCTCTCCACAGTCGCCCGTGGGGGCATTGTTTCCGTGGCTGCGCTTTTCTACCCCTGCCGAAATTTCCGATTAACCTCTCCAGGCCTGGCGCTGCGAGAGCAGACTGCACTGCTTTTGTACTGGGATTGGGCCTTATGTCAAAAATGTGTGTGTGTGTGTGTGTGTGTGTGTGTGTGTGTGTGTGTGTGTGTGTGCATGTGTATCTATCTGTGTGTGCGTGTGTATGTGTGTGTGTGTGTGAGTGTGTGTGTGTGTGTGTGTGTGTGTGTGTGTGTGTGTGTGTGTGTGTGTGTGTGTGTGTGTGTGTTTTTCTCTGTCTGTGTGGTCAAATCCTCCATGACCTCTTTTTGAATGAGGTGTCCGCTTGTCCATACACTAGCATCCAGGTCCATTTTCCAAAGTGTGCCCTGACCTCTCTGTATGTCAATGTGATCATGCTCACCTATGAGGACATATTAAATCTGATGTGAAAGGGGTTAAATCGGAGCTCAAATTGTAGCTGTTGTAAGTCCCCTCAGTTCACCAAGCACACACACACACACACACACATTCACGTCCACATGCATGTGCAATGCACTCACAAACACATGAGTCCCTGGCATGTACATCTACACACACACATACTGTACACACACACACACACACACACACACACACACACACACACACACACACACTCATTCAAACACACAGCGGCAGCAGCTTCAATGATCACATAAGTGAAACAACAGGCCAAGCCAAGCAAATAAACACCCTTGACATTTAGCACTGGCCTAGAAATAGACCATTCAGAACTGATTCATTTGACACAGAAAACACACTCATAGACACACATACACACACACACAAACGCCAGATGATCATCATCCTAAGAATTGATGTTTTTTTGGCTATATTTAACAACTTTAATGCATTCCTGCGCAAATATCTGTTTTTGCTGGGTGGTTATCACTCTATCAGAACAGACAGTGGGGAAAGACAGACAGAGAGAGAGGAGAGAGAGAGAGAGAGAGAGAGAGAGAGAGAGAGAGAGAGAGAGAGAGGAACGATGAGGAAGAGGGTTGTACCAGATTGCAACTCTCCCCACCGCTTCTTTGTCTTCCTGCCAAACACCAGACACTAATATCTCTCTCTCTCTCTCTCTCTTGTTCTGTGTGTGTGTGTGTGTGTGTGTGTGTGTGTGTGTGTGTGTGTGTGTGTGTGTGTGTGTGTGTGTTTCCAAGTATGTCTAACTAGTTTATAGCTCCATTAAGTGAAGATTTGTGTAATTCATTTAACTACAGGTCTGAACAGAGACACAGTGTGATAACACTCATGGGTGTTTCCAAGCCACACAACCCCAGTGTCTTTAGGAGTGAGCTCAGGACACAGAGAGTGTGTGCAAAATTCTTTTATGTGTGTGTGTGTGTGTGTGTGTGTGTGTGTGTGTGTGTGTGTGTGTGTGTGTGTGTGTGTGTGTGTGTGTGTGTGTGTGTGTGTGTGTGTGTGTGTGTGCATGTGTGTGTACATGTGTGCGTCTCTCTGTATACCTGTCTGTCTCTTGGTCTTCTGTGTTGGTGTGCAAGCCCTCTTTTGTGTGTGTATGTGTGTGTGTGTGTGTGTGTGTGTGTGTGTGTGTGTGTGTCTGTCTGTCTGTCTGTCTGTCTGTCTGTCTGTCTGTCTGTCCGTTTGCCTGTCTGTCTCTTGGTCTTCTGTATTGGTCTGTTTAAGTGAATGAAAGCTCATACAGTTGAGGTAAGACCTTCTACCACATTTCACATAAATACACGCCCCTGGTTTGATGGAGCAATGTTTTTTGCAGGGGCTAAGGCCTTTGCTGCTTTCAGAAAAGCCCCTATGTATGGAAAGGGGGACCCTCCATGTGTGTGTGTGTGTGTGTGTGTGTGTGTGTGTGTGTGTGTGTGTGTGTGTGTGTGTGTGTGTGTGTGTGTGTGTGTGTGTGTGTCTGAGGAGGCTGGGGGGTGGCAGACAGGTCTGAAAGGGTTCTTTGTGTGTGTCTGTGTTTTGACAGGAAATAGCTGGCCTTTATGCCCCTGCTGGGAATATGAGGCTGTGATCACCTAATCAAACTCAAACGCATGGTGGCGGTGTGTGTGTGTGTGTGTGTGTGTGTGTCTCTGGCGTGTGTGTGTGTGTGTGTGCTCTGGCGTGTGTGTGTGTGTGTGTGTGTGTGTGTGTGTGTGTGTGTGTGTGTGTCTGACGTGTGTGTGTCTTTGGGGGGCACCTTTAGCCCTACACCCGCCCCTTCTCCACTTTAACCCCACCCTGTTTAAAACCTCAGACACACAATAGCTTACTTATGTCCTCTCGCTCTCTCTTTCTCCCCCTTTCTCTCTTTCTCCCTCTCTTTCTCTTTCTCTCTCTCTCTCTTTTTCTCTGTGACCCCCTCTCTGTCTGTCTGTCTATGTATGTGCCCCACATTCATAACTCTAGCCATGGCGACAGTCTGTTGTTTTAGTGACATAGTATATAGGTATGCAGGCTCAGTTACCCCATCAGGAAACACTGCAGAGGCTTTCCACTATAACACACACATGTACACACACACACACACACACACACACACACACACACACACACACACACACACACACACACACACACACACACAATCATTGCTACACACCACACACATGCATACACACACACATACACAATCATTTCTACACACAGACAAACCCATGCACAATAAGACACTGAGTGTCTCACACATTTTTACATTCAAGATAATTATATTCACACTTATTCACAGATGCAAACAAACACACTGCATACACACACACACACACACACACACACACACACACACACACACACACACGTGCATGCACCCAGAGATACTCAAACACAAAATACACAAATACACAGTCATTTCTCATCTCTCCCTCTCTCTCTCTCTCTCTCTCTCTCTCTCTCTCTCTCTCTCTCTCTCTCTCACACACACACACACACACACACACACACACACACACACACACACAGAGAGAGAGAAGAACAGACACATTGGGGGGAAAAACACATTGAATCTGACACACTCCACTTAGGCTCCTCACACAATTAGGCCCCCCCACACACACATTCACGTTCACACACACACACACACACACACACACACACACACACACACACACACACACACACACACACACACACAGAAAGACACACACTTGCTCTGTTTCCCTCTCTCCTTGGTTTCCATCCTAGACTGAAAGCAAGACACCTTCTGATCCCCCAGCAGGGATTAGCAGCATGCTCTGAGCCAGACCCGTGGATTAACACTCCTGCCAATCCAGACAGGACAGCAGAGAGAGAGAGAAGCAGAGAGAGAGAGAGAGAGAGAGAAGTGGAAGGAGTTATTGAGAGAGAGAGAGAGAGAGACAGAGAGCGAGAGAGAGAGAGAGAGAGAGAGAGAGAGAGAGAGGGGGGTGAAGGAGTGAGAGAAAAAGGGAGGGAGAGAGAGTGTTGGAAGGAGGAAGAGAGAGATGGAAGGAGGATGAGAGAGATGGAAGGAGGAAGAGAGGGAGGGAGAGAGAGAGAGATGGAAGGAGGAAGAGAGATGGAAGGAGGAAGAGAGAGGTGGAAGGAGTGGAAGAGAATGAGAGAGAAAGAGAAGGGAAAGGAAGGAGAGGCATAGACAGAAAGGGATAGAAAAATAGAGAACGAGGGATGGGAGACAGAGGGAAGAGCAGGATGAAGGGATACGAGGGATAGAGGTAGAGTGGGGATGATGATGACAGATAGAGAGAAAAAGAGAGAGAAAAGCAGAGACAGAGAATAGGAAATTAGAGAACTAAAACACTCAGAGAGTGCAGAATTCCACCAAGGCAATACGATCACTGATGCAATATCACCAACAAAATTTAATCATTCATTATCACCGTGGCCTACCACCTATGTCTGAACAGTCAAAATCCATGTTGTCTGAACAGTCAAAATCCATGCAGAAAATCCATCCAAAATCCATGTTGTCTGAACAGTCAAAATCCATGCAGAACTTTTTGAATTATTCTGCACACAAAAAGCAAAAATTCTGCACAAACAAGCAAAGCAGAATTAGAAAGATATGAAGAAAGACAATAAAGCAAGATATGGAAATTTTGTGAAAGCGAGGAAGAGAGAGATGTTGACAGATGTAGGTCATGACATGAGATAGCAAGCTTTCAAAAGGATCCCCGGCTACTTTGGCATGTTAACGTTATAAGATTAGTAACGGCGTCAATTTTAATTTACGTTACCCCAAAACATTAAAAATACGACTGTTTTAAAGAAAATGTTTATTAGAACCTGAAAATCATTTCTTTGGTAAAGTTCTATTACGGTTACGCCTCAATGACTTATGGGTAAATCGTGACATCAAATGGTTGTCCAGCAAAATTCTATGGCTTTACAGGACCAGTTTAGGACGTTATTGCAAAGTAAAATACCTCTTCTGTTAAGTTTGCCGTTTAAACCAACGCCACCATGAATTAAGGGAACAACGCAGAAGACAGTACACGATGTTGGAAGATGATCGGAGAGGTGAGGATACGATAGAGGATCAATATTTACGTTGTCCATGTGTAGCCCCAGCTTGACTGAAAGCAGTGCAACCATTTGTCCTCACGTTTTACCCATAAGTCATTGAGGCGTAACAACAATGGAACTTTACTAGAGAAATGAATTTCAGCTTCTAATAAACATTTTCTTTAAAACCGTCGTATTTTTAATGTTTTTGAATAACGTCAATTAAAGTTGACGCCAATGCTAGTCTTATAACGCTGACATGCCCAACTAGCCGGGGATCCTTTTAAGAATACATAACATGTTTCCGGTTCTGGATTTAGTCTCAGCAGTCCAGCAGTGACCAACCGACACAGGGGGGAAGCTGTTGGCGGTGTGTGTGGCATTGTTCCACACACACTCAGATCAAGGATGGACATACCTAGACTGCTATAAGTTGGCATGATCCAGATGTGATGGGGAACATGGTCAAAGGGTGATATCCAAATAGTCCCAATAAGGCATTGTGTGTTCACAAATTTTCAATGTTCAATGTTCAATGTTCAAATTTTCAGTGTTGTGAGGTGCGCCGTGGCTCAGTGTGCTAGAGTGTCGTACCATTACTCCGGGGACCCAGGTTCGAGTCCAACCTGAGGTCCTTTCCTGATCCCATCCCATCTCTCTCTCTCTCTTGTTTCCTGTCCATCTCTATACTGTCCTATCTGATTAAAGAATTAAAAATCAGTAGGGCCTATTGTCTTATCATACAATGAAATAGCCTACTGTTTTCCTGATTGGTTGACAGGGTGTCTGTTATTACTGTACTTGATAACAGGACACCTGAGATGTTTATCTGGTTGAAAGTTCCACCACCGTTCCATATCAACTAATAGTAACTATAACAACAGTAAACAGACATATGGATCTTCTTTCATATGAAAATAGCACCCCTACCGAGCAGGTTAACTTCTTTCAAAACAGAGCCATATGTTTCATTTATATTTTAAACACTTGTTTACCGTCTATACGTTTGAATTGCAACTGGGTGATAAGCAGGAGAACGGCTTTCAAGGTGTCCCGATATAGCCTTCCACGTCAGTCTGTCATTCCCTTCCTCCTCATCAATTATTGTGGCACCTCGGCAGCCATTATCCATAGCATATCTAAATAAAGAAAGTGAGACATAAATATGTATAGCATTTACAGCACTGCTAAAACAATAAATAAGAAAAATGGGAGGAAGGAAAAGAGGTGATTTAGGAGAGAAAGTGGGAATAAAGGCATGGAATTACTGTACCTGAAAAAGTATGGCTGGCATAGAATATAAGAGGCATTATGAAATCAGCGGACATGTGATGGGATATTTCAGAGAGGCATGAGGACGCACATGTAACTACTGACAGTAGTGGATAGAATAAGACGTTTGGAACACAAAAAGGCAAAACAGAGAGAAAGAGAAACAGAGAGAGAGAGATAGAGAGAGAGAGAGAAAGAGAAAGAGTGAAAAGTAAAAATGGAAGAGAAGGTAAGGCCTTATGAGTGTGTAACACACTGACAGGAGGATGTGTGGCAGTGGTCTGACGGCTGAGTTAAGTTAGACAGTACAGAAGACAGCAGGGGGCTTTACATCAGAAAGTTTAGTTAGAGAAAGAAAGAAGATAACTGTCCCCCCTCATGAAGTATGTTTCTCTGCCATTTTGCACAGACAAAATAAAAAATAAAAATGGTTGGAAGAATAAATAAATAGAAAACATGGCAACACTCTACTTGATGGGTAAGTGCATAACATTCATAAAGCCTCACGTGAAGGTTTTTGTAATATATTCATCAATCCTTCACCAAATATGACCCATATGACACCATGCACAAAGTTGCAGAACTGCAGAATGATATATTTTCAAAGTAAAAGTTTTAGTTCATAAGTAGGCTGGAATATCGCAAACTACTTTGTAGTTGGTGAGATTTACAGACGGGCCAAATCTCATCAGCAGTAGACCAGAGAGCATAGTGTTCTCTCTACTTTATTCTCATTGCTTGCCTCATCCTTACACCTTGTCCTAGCTGCAAGTGACTGGCAGGTTGTTGTTTAACATTGACTGTTCACTGTCTACATTGGGTCTGTTAAATATGGCATTCTATTCTAATTACAGTAGATTCTCCATTCAATCTAGCCGAGCAACTCGATTTGTGCGACTAAAATAGAATCGGACCAAGCAACTAGAATGTTTTTAAAAAGTTGCGTACCAACATGATTGGTCGCGTTACTTCGAGTCACGTTCAGTTAGGACAGTCAAAAAAAAAATTAAGTGATTGAACTGATTTTGTAGCACACACTCTTGTCACACGCTTCCAGTTTGGACACGGCGTTGCTATGAAATTATAGAAATACTGTATTACACTGAAAGACTATCCTTGTTTTTTTGTTATATGCTAGTCTTATCTACTCTTTACCCAGTGCTTTATGTTTTCTATTCTAAAACATTGCCATGTCATGCACTCACTCGTCAAGTAAAGTGACATCAAACACATGAAAGACATTGCAAGAAAGGATGAAATACAGAATAAATAAAAGTGATTGAATTTTAAAAAGTGACTGTGGCCTGTGTGTGTGTGTGTGTGTGTGTGTGTGTGTGTGTGTGTGTGTGTGTGTGTGTGTCTTCTGCCTACACCTTGATTCATCTGCGCAGGAGTGTAAGAGAAAAGCAAACTAGCTAGCCCTGACCTCTCCTTCTTTTTCCTCCCTTCTTTCTCCACCACTCTCTCTCGCTCTTTCTTTCTCACTCTCTCTCTCTCTCTCTCTGACTATTCTACACCTTTTGAGGGCGAGGCAACAAAGACACAGGGGCATGGTCGCAGGAGCAAGCGCTTAGACAACACACTCCATCTGTGTGTGTGTGTGTGTGTGTGTGTGTGTGTGTGTGTGTGTGTGTGTGTGTGTGTGTGTGTGCGTGTGTGTGTGTGTGTTAGAGCGACCTCCCAGTTCCACTAAGCCAGGTCAAAACAACACCTTTCACAAAAGCACGCAAGCCGGCCTGGAAAATAAAGGAAGAGATTGTTGGGGGCGGGGTCACAGGGGTACAGGTCTCCCATTCGCCGTCGTGTCCACTGGCCACAAACAGCGGTCAAGGACCAACCCCTTTCCTTTTCTAAAAGGGAAAAACCTTCATATATTTTTTTATTATTATTATTGCTTTAGCATCCTCCAACAATGGAGCCTCGCAAATGCAAACACCTTTAACAACAACACACAATGAATACCCTCTGAGACCATTCACTCAGAAGAACTATTATGCACTTCTTAGGTTTCTGCACAGAGAGCGAGAGAGAGAGAGAGAGAGAGAGAGAGAGAGAGAGAGAGAGGGAGGGAGTAAGAAAGCAAGGAAGTGAAGAGGTGGAAAAATAAGGAACAGAGGTTATGTGAGAGGGGAAGGAGAAAAGCGGAGGAGCAGCGGGATGGGAAAAGGAGAGAATGATAGATGGACAAGAAAGAGAAAGGAGAGAGAGAGAGAGAGAGAGAGAGAGAGAGAGAGAGAGAGAGAGAGAGAGAGAGGAAGTGGGGAATGAAGAGACTGAGAGGCCCCCTTTAACGCCTAGGGGCTTTGTGCAATATTAATGTGATGGGTGAGAGACCTCACACACACACACACACACACACACACACACACACACACACACACACACACACACACACACACACACACACACACACACACACACACACACAGTAAAGACCCATACAACCATACACACATTTTCACACACATACACTTACACACAGAGAGACATACAAAGTCATACAATCACACATTCATTCACACATGCAGATACGCATTTGACCACACATTGATGCAAACACACACACTGCATACCAACGCCACACCCATATATCTATAAATGCAAATGCCACTCCGATCAGAGATCATGTCCTTGGTTAAAGGACAACTTTGGTCAATTTCAAGAAAGAGCTCTATTAAGTTTCTTGCGCCTGACTATTTGAAAATGACCGAAGTTGTCCTTTAAGTAGCTACAAATCTTGAAAAGAAAAATGTCAATTTTCAACTTCTAGCCCAAACACAAGCATGGACGCCAAGAATGAACTTTTAGCCCTTGAATTTTATTATGGCCTGTGCATACTGTCATTCATTCAGTCTTTTACTCTCACAGATATCCTTACACACGCACAAATACACATACCACACACACACACACACACACACACACACACACACATTCTCTCTCTCACACCTACATACGTGTATTAAGATGCAAGCCTTTCCAAAAAAACACCACCCTCCACCACTCTGGGAGGCCTCACAGCATGCTGTCTTTGGCCACCGTGTGTGTGTGTGTGTGTGTGTGTGTGTGTGTGTGTGTGTGTGTGTGTGTGTGTGTGTGTGTGTGTGCAGACTCCTGCACATCCTGCATTTTTATTCAGATTCCAAGCGCCATGCTTAGCCTCAACATGGCTACAATATATCAAACATGCTTGCCCACCAGGGGGTGAAGAGATCCCAGCGTGTGAAGAGAGTGAGCGGATGAGGACTACGGCAAGCAGGATGCCAGATCACTCCTTAGAACAAAGTACCGGAGAAAGAACCCATTCCGCTTTGCAGAACCGAGGTCGCCCACACAAGGAGACCAGTACGTAATTGGCATGCCAATGCGACATCAAAACTATTCTTCCCCCTCAAACCCCATGTGTTTTCACACCCTGGGCATGTAACCACACACACACATGCACACACACACACACACATACAAAGACACCTGTGGCGCCTGGCTTGGAAAAAAAAACCCTGCTGTGAATCTGTGGCATTCGCAATCGCTCAGCAGGGTTTCAACATTTCACTTTAACAGGTGCACAGGTACAGGTCATGATGATTGCGACCTGTGGGAACAGCATCAATGCTTTTATTTTTATAACGCTCCGAAATCGTCTGTATCGACACTTAAAGAAGTGTTCAAATATGACAGGTTTTTTTTCACAGTCTCCTTTTTTTTCTTCTCTTTCTTTTCTATTTCTTCGTTGTGGGTGCAGAGGCATCACTCATTCCACCCCTCTTCCTCTTCCTCCTCCTCCCTTCCCCTCTTCCTCCTCGTCTTCTCCTCTCCCATCCCATTCTTGCATTGGGATTGTCAATACCAGTTGTGTCAAGCCTTGTGAAGTGTGCCTTTATCATGGCACTGTCAAAATAATAAACACGCTTAGATTAGCACTATGCCTCGGCCGCTCATTAACTCAACAGCGTGAAGAGAGAAAGAGAGAGGGAGAGAGAGAAAGAAAAGAGAGAGAGAGAGGAGGGAGAATGGGAGAGGGATGAATGGATGGAGAGAAGGGAAAATGACAAATAAGAAAAACAGAAAGAATATGAACAGGCATATAGAAAAAAGACAAGGATGATAGAAGGAAGCGAAAGAGGGTGATGAGTAGAATAACCGGAGAGGAAGTCTGATGGAGAGAGAAAGAGAGAGAGAAAGAGAGGGATGAGAGGAATGGAGGAGAGGAAGTCTGTGTCAGGCTTTCCCAGTGGAAGACTAGGAGCCGCTGGCTGAGATGCCCACTGGCATGGTGTGTGTGTGTGTGTGTGTGTGTGTGTGTGTGTGTGTGTGTGTGTGTGTGTGTTGGGGAGGTGGGGGGGGGGGGCTTGTTGGCTGGTGTTACCACAGCGATCTGGGTGGCTGGGCTGGCAGTGCTAGGGCAATGTGAGTCACCCCCAGCACCAACCACCTGCAGGGAGGAGTGTGTGTGTGTGTGTGTGTGTGTGTGAGAGAGAGAGAGAGAGAGAGAGAGAGAGAGAGAGAGAGAGAGAGAATGTGTACATATCTGTCAGGGCACAGCCTGTGCCCAATCCCCCACCCCAAAGAATATTACTCACCATTAAAAGAACAAGACTTCTATGCTTTTGTCTTGCCTTTTGCCTAAAATAGAAAAAAATACTTTCCATTATTGCTTTTGTTTATTTACTTGAACATAAATAATTGATTTTATAAATTAGTTAAAGATGTATTTGTCCTTATTTGTTCTTAATATCTAAAAATGTGCAAGCATACCCAAACACAGAGAAGCACAGGCACATGTTTTCTATAAAGGGGTGACTATAGGCCTACTGAATAGCCTACTCAGATTGAAGGGATGTTTGAATGAAAACCTTATCCAGAGGAAGGTTTGTCTTGTCAGTGTAATTGGCAAGTAATAAATTGGCAGTTATAAAACCTAGGGGCAGTAGGGTAGCCTAACTGGCAGTTGTAAAATTGGATGCAGGGAAAATTAAGTGTATAAGTAGGCCTACTTTTATAAATCTCTCTGGCATATTTTGAATGTGAAATGAAGCACAATGGACTCAGTAGTCTGCTTTGACAACGGTTGGCTGCCTTGGATCGGAAATGTGATTGAAGCGCCATCTCTTCGTTTCCTCCTCATCCCCCAACCCCCAGTGGGGAGCTGGGATGGCGAGGCAAGGGCTAAGAGGGGTGAGAGCCTTCTCTTAAGCCCGCGGACGGTGGAGCTGTTAAAACAGTCTAAAGACAGATAACACGTGTGAGGAGAGGATAAGACAGATCTAAATGTCACCGCGGCGACTGACACCCAGTGTTTGCGAGGGGCTCACGAGGATAGAAGGGGGGAGAGAAAAGGCGGCAAGTCTGTCTGTCAACCCCTCACGCACAGTGGGCCACCGCTGCACTTAATCGCGCGCTGTTATTTAAACATTTAATGCAACAGTGGAGAGGAGAGCGAGAAGAGGAGGCAGAAGATGATGGCTTGTGATTAAATGATTTCATCTCTGTATTAGCGGATTAAGACGTCCATGAAAATAGATTAGTTCTACATCCATTTTCACTGTGATTGGCAGAGATCCAAAGCTCGAAGATGGCGGGCGCAAGCGGGAGGATAAAAGAATGAGGCCTTGTGTGTGATTATGACAGGCGGATAAAGTAAGTGGACTTATCTCCCAGCGCCACCTGCCGGCGTTGAAAAACATTGAGAGTTCAGAACAGACAGAAGGCTCAAGTGCGTTTCGTGGCAGGTCCGGATAATTTGCTGTCCTTGCTTTTCCACCAACTTGCTCTTACTTTTAAAAGTCACAACTGTATTAATTTAGGGAAACTAATGCTAAATTATTTTATTATATGCATGATGCCCAACTCGATGCCCGGTCTGACAAACATCATAGGACTGGCGGCGTGGCCTATGGGAGACAGTGTAAGCATAGTTATCTGCGAATTATCTGCACTGTTCTTTTAATATCGCCCATCTCAAAGACCTACTGAGATTTTGCTCCTCAGCGGGGTCGGAATGACTCGTTGCGCGGGTTGTTTTGCTTCCTTACTGTGGCAGGTTTAATTAAGACAACGAGCCCCGCGCTCGGAGATCATCCGAGGTCTCGCGCCGTCTGAAGTCCCACAAACTCAGCCAGCCAGAGGGGTCAGATGACCGCGTGATAAAGAAAAGACAAATAGAAGACAAACGGCCAGGCCACGGCATTAGCAAGCAACAAGAAAAAAAAGAGAGAGAGAAAGGAATAAAAGAAGGGAGAAGAAATCACACGCGGCACAAAGTGGCTGCGAGTTCATTAATTAGACTTTCAAATTGGACAAACGGGAGATGACAGCGCGGCGCTTGTCAAATCAGATCATGACCCGCCGGAGCGGAGAGGAGAGAGGAGGAGGGGAGATTGCCCAGTCCCTGCAAGCCAAACGAAGGCACGGAGACGGGGGTGAGGGGCATCCACACACACACACAAACATACAAACACATACACACAGACACACGCATAGATGCAGTTTCCAAATCATGGCACCATCCACCCACCACCTCCCTCTTCCTCCTCCATCATTTTCTCTTCTTTCTTTCTTTTTTTCCCCTCCTTCCATCTCCGTCTTCATCTCCTCTGATTTCGCCCGACCCTCCTTGCCTGTCAGCCAGGCCGTGTCACACCACCCGCAAACGAGAAGTGACAATTAAAACATCATCTGCGGGCTGCCTCGCCAGAACACTTGGCCAGCCAGCTCCCCCCTCCCCCCTTCCTTGCCCAGAGAGAGGAAGAAGGGAAGAGAAAGAGAGGGAGAGAGAGAGAGAGAGAGGCAGAAAGAAAGTGAGCGAGACATGAAGATGGGGAGGTTAAGGAGAGGCTAAGGAGAGTTCCCTGGGCTCTGGTAACTGCCAGCCAGTAGCTTATATGAGGCTCTTTTGCGTAGTAGCCTAGCTACTGGAGAGAGACTATAGCTATAGCCCTCCTGGGCATTGCGCCATAGGGTAAGGCATTAAGACCACAGTTCTCCAGAGCTGTGTGCTATACTAATCCTCCAGACAGAGAGGGGGCTGAGGCAGGGAGATGTGTGCACGATCCCTCTCTGGGCTGGGGTTGACTTCATGCTGGCGGGGGGTTGGGTTTGGGGCCTGGAGAGGCTTCATGTTGGAGACTGATGGTTGGGAGGTCCAGCAACGGTGGCCTGAATGAAGCTCATAATTGCTGGGAGAGCAGCCAAGGAGCCGGGAGCCCAGACCTACAGGACCCGAGGGAGCAGGGTTTGAGAACTAACTTCCCCTTGACCATACTACACACACGCGTGCGTGCGCACACACACACACACACACACATAAACACACACACAGACGCATACAGTGCATTCATACAAATACACAACATGACCGAGACAGACGCATACAGTGCATTCATACAAATACACAACATGACCGAGGCATGCTTTACATGATTTTCAATTACCACAACCAAGGTTCCTCAAAGTCATTTTGGAGCCATCAATCCATTTCTGTAAGTGAGTAGACTACCAAGGAGATTTAAATCTTTTACAATGGTGATAGCAGAACAATTTGAGGCAGTTTGTGTGGTTTGAAATGTCATCTAAGTTTTGAAAGTGCAGTCTATTGTAGTTCCACATACTTTATCAAATTCAGATCATTGCACCGCATACTTCTGTCAATTTAGTGGTACATTAATAAAAAAAAATCCAATGTCCTTATGCAGTGCTGGCTCTTTGAATGAGAAAGACATCCAGTGGCCTTGACTGGACAAATCCATCAATCTGCCAGTTAATTTATCTGTTTTTAATTTATTATTATTATTTTTTTTTTTTAACAATGTAGAAGCAGAAACTTTGTGCTGCAGTGGAACGTGCACAGACATACATAATAAGAGATTATAGCATCCGTACTGGTGGACTTGTGTTATCTTTGTCCATTCTCTTTATCTCTTATCAAAGCACCCTGTGTTTTATTGTCTAGTATGAGTCCAACAGAACCACACACTGAGCCTGTACTGTATCTAAAAGGTGGATGTACTGTATGAATAACGTGAGGATTTTACTACAAATTTTTGGAAGCTCAGCCTACAGTACAACTGCACATGGGGACAAGACAAATAAAGTACTAATGGCTAATTAAATAAAAAGCTTGTATTTAATGATTCAATGTGTATGTCTCTTTGTGTGTGTGTGTGTGTGTGTGTGTGTGTGTGTGTGTGTGTGTTTTGGGAAGATGCCCTTGGGTGTGGTTGGAGCCAGAAGGAATGGCGCCACCCGGTGGGACGTGGTGGTGTTAGCCCGAGAGCGTCAAACTAACGGCTTTCCGCTAAACGAGTCTGCACATCCCCATGTTCCTACTGCGCTACTTCTCACTTCTCCGCGTGTTCTCTCGTTCTCTCTCTCTCTCTCTCTCTCTCTCTCCCTTCCACAGGCTGCAGAGCACTTCACACTTACACACATTTCACACAACTCAGCGGGGGAGAACGAGAGAGACGGAAGATAAGGGGGAGAGAGGAGTGTGAGAATAGCCAAGAAAAAAATAACAAGGCAGAAACATTTAAGGGGGTTGTACAGAAAACATGCACTGTTCATATTTATCTATTAGTTTATACACCTCAACACCCCCCTTCCCCCTCCCAACACACACACACACACACACACACACACACACACACACATAGCCAACGCAATCTCACACACAAGCATTGTGTGGGCAATTTTCTTGTTCAGACGTCAATCTCATCAGAATTAGACACACAGTTGGGTATTTGATACATATTTATTACTTGGATCTGGGTGACAAATGCTCAATTCAACACATCCAACGCTTCACATAAATAACTTCATATCACACCTATATAAATATATAACTCTATGTAAAACACAATTTATGCATCACCCACAGATCACAAATAATGTCTGTCAAGGCAACAGGGGTCTATGAACAAGAGCTACAAGAAAACAATTTGGATACACATTATCTACTCTTAAATATTTTATCCTAAACAACAGCATTGAAGCACTTGGTATTGCCATTAGAATGAACAGAGACCTACAGTGTACAGTACATCATCAGTTTAACAAAGAGAGTGTAAGGGCATATTTTTATTTTTCTGTTACAATACTTGGTGCAGTAGTGAAGTTTTCAGAGTTAATTTGAATGAATTGCCTGTGCAGTGACATTATGTACTGTCTCATCTATAATACAATAGATTATGAAAGTGTTTTACTAATTTAAGTCCCTTTGCACCCCCCCATCCTGACCCCACACCCCCCCCCCACACACACACACACATACCTTCACACACACAGTACACACAGAAAATATACCTCACATGTATACTGTACATATACTTATAGGGCACTGGCGAGGGAAAAAAGTGCACAATATAGATGATGGTGCTTCAAGAATCATGGTGTACTTTCAAGTATACTACAGGTACTGTATACACTAAGCCATGCTGTGCTTTCTATCTCATACTGTTTGACTGTGCAAGAGTCGTTCTAAGCCATTTGGCCATTCTCATAGTGCGAATATTGGGAGGGCGAAGTTGAGTTTAGATAATGGCCGGACGATAATGGGCACCGAGACCCATGCATAGTAAAAGACTATAGGCCAGGGGTCTTCAATGGGTAGCTTGGGAGTTCAACAGTCACAATTGATATTAAACCTTTACAAATCTTTGTTAAGCAAAAAAACAAAACAAAACAAAAAAAAAAACGAATTAAAATACCCTGCACTGTCTGGACCAAGCCCTGACTGATAGCCTATCATATTCTCACACTGTATTCTTAATACATTGTCTGCATCGTGCCCGATCCAAGTAGCGAACTTTAATAGTTATATGAAACACCTTAGTGGTGCAGCTTGTTCATCACCGAGGATGTGTCCAAGCTGCACCACTAAGGTGTTTCATATAACTATTAAAGTTCGCTACTTGGATCGGACACAATACAGACAGTGCGAACAATGGCAATGGCCACAATCCAAGACTGAGTCATGGAGGGAAAAAGCCTAGAAATCTAGACATACTCTAGCGGTAGCAAATTGAATCTGCTCAGCGGTACGTCTAGCTATGAGCCATAGGTTGTACTCAGACATCGGTGGTGTCTGACCTTTCTATCCAATGACAACGCTCTAGGTTTTATTCAGACATTGTGGTGTTTAGCCACATAACATTCTATCTTGACAGGGAGTCATTGGGCGGGCTTAGCGTTGTTTGAATCAGCTTGTTAGATGCTCTGATTGGTCTTCGAGTGATAGGCCGAGTGATCCGAGGGTCTATCACTTGTGGTCAGACAATACATTTTATGTGATAGTCTGGCTTGTCAGGCTAGGAGGGAGATGAAATCGGAGCAGAATTACATCGGAAGGCAATCAATGAGGCTACATTTTCATTGTCATTTGTCTGGTAGTTTGTCTATCTGTAGAAAAACTGCACATAAATCACCTGCCAGACTTTCATGAAGCTTGAGTGTGAGCCAAGAAAAGCACTCATTACATTTTGGAGCAAATCCAGATAAAAGGTCGAAAAAAAAACCAAGTAAAACAAAAAACTTTCTTTAACTTTACAGTAGATCAATTTGGCCTTTGCTGACTTTTGATATAATCAACCTGTGGATTTAAAAAAAAAACAATTTGACTCAGCTATTGTAAGCAGCTATCGTTTAACCATCCTGAAGGTTCTCATTAATCTCTGTGCGGTTCCTTGGAAAGTGCTGTTAGCGCATAAGTATATTGCTAGAATTCCCACTGCAGTGCACAGTGTGTGTGTGTGTGTGTGTGTGTGTGTGTGTGTGTGTGTGTGTGTGTGTGTGTGTGTGTGTGTGTGTGTGTGTATGTGTGCAGACCACATCTGTGCAGGACAAAAAGTGCAACTTTACTCTTTACGGGGCTGGTTCTTCATCTTAGTAAAGTGCTGGTTTGCTTTCAAACAAAATGCTGGCAAAATTCCACATTTTGTTTCTCTGCCAGCAGAAGATTCTATCTATACACTCCATGTTATTATACTCATTAACAATTTCAATGAGCAGAAACATCAACAAAACAAACAAAAAAAAACATGAAAAAGTCATTCAAGTCTGTGCTTTTCGTTCCCGACTCAGGCTGTACAAATACCAAGCTTTACTTACAATACCTGTTACCTGTGACAGAAAATGTGAGATGTGTATTACGGTAATGGTTTAACCATATAGAATATATAGTATAGCAGAATAGAGTATAATACTACACACTGGACGGCTTAGACGGCAAAATACACTGTGCAACATGTTGACTTAATTTCTATATAACAATCATGTCATCCTATATTTGTTCTTTGGAGTTTTAAAGTTCTCTGGATCTATACTGTTTATATTTCACTGTGTCTTTATTAAGCTCCTTCATGTTAATTTGTAATCTCTATTGTTTTATTCTATACTGATGGAGCGTAATATCCTAGACTAATCTTGTGACCATTAACCGGGAATGATGTAGAAGTTAAAAACACCAGCAAGTGATGTAAGCAGCTGTAGAGCACTCTATTGTGGATAAGATTTAGGTGGATCAGTAAAGATCAAAGTGAAAGATATATTATACTATTTTAAAGAGGGGACGACTCAGGCATATACAGAACAGCCTCTGTCTCCTGTGAGCTTACAGATAATAGTTCTCAATAGTGCTTTAACACAACACTGGCATGGACAAAGTGAGAGAGAGTACATTTTGGTATGTGTGTGTGTGTGTGTGTGTGTGTGTGTGTGTGTGTGTGTGTGTGTGTGTGCGTGCATGTTCGTGTGCGTTTGATGCACTTGTCTGTAGGTAAGTTGATGTGCATTCCCGTCCTATGGATGTGAGGTCCACCTTCTCCATCCTCAGGTTACACCAAAAAGCTCCATTCGCTCGGTGTGCGGCCATACTGAAACGACAGGAGAAAAGGTCACCAAGAGGTCAAAAAGAATTGAGTGCAAGAATAGTTCACAGCAAATCTTCACACACAAGAAACAGAACTTTCTAGCTAGGCTTCTAATCTTCAGTGCTAAGTATGACAGTCAACACGCACATGGACACACACACACACACACACACACACACACACACACACATACACACAAACAAACATGCACACACAAAATATGAGCACATCAACACACATACTGTACGCGCGCACACACATATGGACACACACACACACACACACACACACACACACACACACACACACACACACACACAAACAGCAAAACAAACAAAACAGAACCTAAATCTGCACGAAGCGCATCAGTAAACTCAGCCGAAGTGACAAACGAAGGCGGAGGGCTCCCACTCCGCGACAGCCGTGGCTGCAAATCCAATTATTTGCGTCTCATGTTGCAAATTTGTTCTAATGGTCCGGACGTGGAGCAAATACGGCATCGGCCCAGGGAAACAAAAGGAATGCGATTTCTAATTAACATGAAAGGAAGAAGAGGAGGAGGAGGGGGAGGAATGGAGGGATGAATTAGTGAAGCCATCTTTCATTCCTCTCTACTTCTCTCCTCCGTTCTTACGCCTTCAAAAAAAAAACGACTGCTTTTCTTCTGTTTTTTGTTTTTGTCTTTTTTTCTGTTGTTTTCTTGTTCGTGATGTCTCTCGTGTGGTGCGAATCTCCTATTTTTTTGGCATCTCCCTCACAAATGAAATGTCAACAGATGTAATAACATCGCCTCACACACTTTCAGAATAACTCTATCCTCCCCCCTTCTAGTTTCCTCACTAATTCCTGTTTTTCTCTCTCTCTCTCTCTCTCTCTCTCTCTCTCTCTCTCTCTCTCTCTCTCTCTCTCTCGCTCTTAATTCAAGGAACGAAAACACATTTTGTTGATTTCATAGTTCATTAGGCTTTTGTCGAATCTCTTAGCACCACCAACTCCCCCACTCCTATTCTGCAGTCGCTCTTTATCTGTCCTTTCTATGGGCTTGTCTTTGCCATGCAAACAAAAGACACCGCTAAAGTAATTAGCTTTGTGTGATTATGGCCTTGGTCTAACGAGAGCTCGCATCGCAGGAGCCTTGCCAATGTCTGCGCTACGTGGCACTACCTACGTACTACACTTTTACACACAAACAACAAACACACACAAACAACACACACACACACACACACTCCAAACTACACACACACACACACACACACACACACACACACACACACACACACACACCTCCAAACAATAACATGCATGATCATATACATGCACACAAACACATAGAGATGCTCATATTAGTCAATCCCAGACACAGCCACATAGGCCTACTCAGTCATACGCAACACTCCCACACACACCCCCAAACAAAAGACAAGCTCTCTTTAATCAAGCCTGCCTGACTTGTTTACTGATTGCCAGGAAAGTAACCCTGTTGATGTGAGTACAGTAAGCACAACCAGTAGAAAACCAGTAGAAAAGTAGCCCTATTGATTTGAGTATACTGTACGAAATAAATGAATGCACAACCAGTAGAAAAGTAGCCCTATTGATTTGAGTATACAAACTAAATGAACGCACTACCACCAGTAGGAAAGTAGCCCTGTTGATGTGAGTATACTAACTGAATGCACTACCACCAGTGGGAAAGTAGCAATCTTGAAGTGTGTATACTAAATGAATGCACTACCACCAGTAGGAAAGTAGCCCTCTTGATTTGAGTACACTAATTGATATGAAAACCAAAAAGAGATACAGGAATTTTTCTAACATAAGCTGCAACATAAACTTCAAGTCAGTGTTTCATGCAAACTAAAAACCATGTATCAACCACAGTTTACTAAACATTATTTATTATTAGAATTACAATCAAAAGGAGAGAGCTGGAGAATGATCCTGCTGAAATTGTGTGTGTGTGTGTGTGTGTGTGTGTGTGTGTGTGTGTGTGTGTGTGTGTGCACTTGCTGCCACACACTCTCACCTGTAAAGATTCTGCTGAAATTGTGTGTGTGTGTGTGTGTGTGTGTGTGTGTGCACTTGCCGCCACACACTCTCACCTGTATGTCTGCCAGGTCCTTCAGAAGCCTGGAGGCCAGGGAGTTGTCTGCCTGACACGGGATCTGCAAGTTCTGAAAAACCAGCAGACCAAAACAATGATTACACTCAACCACAAATGGCCTACCGTGCCAATCAATCATACATGATTAGTCATTAACGTTCAATTACTCCTATTGTCAAGAGATCATTAAAAACCACTAACATCACTTCATACTAGCATGAAAATTGGTCATTAAGGAGATTACCGTAATGACGATGGCATTGATATCCTAATATGACATATGGTAATTGATGTGCATGAAAAACATAATGATGCTATTTGTCTGAGTAATATTTAATGATTAGATAAGAATATCGACCACTAATGACCACAGACAATAATTACACAAGTACAAAAATTAAAATACTTAAGAGTCAGAGAGACTGGATTAATGACAGTGTATTTATTATAGCACACTTGTCATGTTCTTAAATTGTGTATTACAGTAATTATTGACAAAACAATTCTGTTGAATGTAAATTATTTTTATTATGTAAAAATAAATCATGTAAAACCAAAGATATACAGTATCTTTTATAGCATTATAGAACCAATATTTACGATTGGTGTACAGTATGTACTTTACGTGTGTATGCATGCATAAGTATGTACTACATATCTAATATTTGTATGAAGACTCACCTCTCCCTGGTACAGGACTCGTCCGACTGGGCTGACCACACAGGCCGTACCAGAACCAAACATTTCCTTGACCCGGTTCTCCTTGAGTCCACGCCGCAGGTCTGACATGGTCAGGTAGCGCTCACACACCTTAAACTCTTTCTGAGAGGAGTTTCAGAAAGGATTTGTTATTTTTCACTATAATAATGTATGGCCTAATGTTACACAAACTCATACACACACACACACACACACACACACTACAGTGCACTAACACAAAGTTCAATTCATCTCTTAATAAATATACAACAAATTGCCCGTTTATAGTATGGAAGGTCAACATTCGGTCAGTCTAAAAATAAAACTGAATCCAAAGTTTCAAGTTCATCCAACTGGGTCAAGAGACTGGCTAATTAAGAGAGTGTGGTCTCAGTGAGGTCTCCATGGTGATGTGTGAATGCCTGGGAAATGTACCCATTTTATTGCCAGCTCCAGGATGCTCTGTCGAGTGATGCCGGGCAAGATGATGCCATCCAGGGGGGGTGTTGCCAGCTCCTCCTCTGAAGTAAACAGATAAACAAGTAAACAAACACACAGGGAAAATGACCATCTGCTTCTCCAGACACTCAAACTACCAACAGAGACCCTCGCAGTGCAACTCAACTTGGTCTGACCTTAAGGTCAGTTACGTGATATTTCCACAAGAGGTCACTGTTGTCTCCAAAATGGCAGATCCTCAAACTCCTGACCCCTGCAGTACACAAGATCACTTTTCCCTATGAGAACACATGGGGTAATGACTTTCTATACGGCAAAGCTATTTTTCTTATGAGACAAGGAAGAGTCAATACCACACCCTAGTCTATTTACTTTACTATATTGAGCAATGTGTTGCACATTCTGCTCCATCAGGCTCTATTCTCAAGTAAGAACAAATATACAAGTGTACTATTTTTATTCTTTTTTATTTTTTTATTTCAATTTCCTTTTATTTCTATTTATTTCAATATGTTCAGCATCTGTGGGTTATGAGTTTAAACTTCTTAATGTACAGTTTATTTTCTTCCAAAAAGAAACATAAACATAAAAAAAGTTATTATTTGAAATTATTTAAAAGTTATTTATTGTCTTTGTATTCATCTTTAATGAGGTTATGATAATACATAATAAAATGGTACTTACCTCCTTTTTCATTAGTCCAGTAGAGGAACAGGTTCATGGTTCCCACCTCGGTGATCTGATGGTCCTCCCCATACAGCCAGAGGACCTGCTGGCACCCATAATCCACTGCTTCATACTGGGCAAAGATGGATGCTCCATAGTTCCTGTGTGGACATGTTTTTATTGCAGGCTTGCACATTTGTCACACATTTTCACTTTCCAACCCAGAAAATGCACAGTTTTATGTATTTGCTCACAGTAACAGTATATAGAACAAGGGAGACAAAGTTAATGTGTATTCTCTCACTCTCCACCTCAAGCTAGTATGTGGTGAGTATTCTGGTGGATAATGGCTGTTGTGCATCACACAGGTGGGTGCTACACATTAGTGGTGTTTGGTGAGGTCCCCTTTCAACTGTAAAGGACTTTGGGTATCTTGAAAATGTAAGTAGAAGTAGTGGTAATGGTAGTAGTTTAAAAATGGCTGCCATCACCCAAGAAGGTCATTATTCAATGTTTTGAACAGGTGCACTTAAAAGCCAATTCCGACTGAAGATCCGCAACGAGATTAGACGCTTTTAGAGTAGTTGCGGCGGTGTGAATCAATCGTCGCAGGTTGTTGCCAGCAGTTGCAAGCCGTCGCAAAAGATTTTAACATGTCATATCGCAGTTTCAGAGTTTTAGAACGTTCCTGGGTTTTAGAACGCCCTAGCCCATCTCCTTAAAGGTATAATCTGGCGTGTGCATCGTAGACCGAGTTTGCGAAACGGCAGCTAACACTAACTGAATGAGGCATGTCAAAAACGAAACCTAATCGATTTGCTTTCGTTTTGAAATGCCCCATTCTGTTAATGTTAGCTGCCGTTTCGGTATCTCAGTCTGCCTTGCATGAAATCCAGTGATTGAGGTGGCTAACAATAGCGCTTGGCACTACAAAACAGTAGGACAATGTGTTGATTCACGCCGGCTTTCTCCTTTAACCCTTTCAATGTTCAGTGTAGTGTAACTCAATATGAGCATCTAGCACCTGCACTACATACTGTATAAATGTAATATACTACACATACTGTGTAAATGTAATGTGCTGTTGATTGGAGCAGCCAAAGAGGGAAAGACAGACCAGCCAAGCATGAGTTTTTAAAACTACCAGTAAGACCTTGCTTTCTTAATGAGGGCCGGAAATGAGTAGTAAATATTCCAAATCCTCCACAAAGTCTCTGAAAGAAACTGTGTCAGATGTTGGATATTTAGGTCAGTGTGAATGCAGGGACAATGGACTCTAGTCTATGGGTCATTGGTTAATGAATGGCGACGTCCATGGTGGCGCGATTACAAATGGATTACGATTATAAGCTATGTTATTACACTCTGACATGCCTTTGAATGTTTCCAAACTTCAGCTGTGGATTTAGCTGGTTAGCTTGTTCCTGGCCAGTGTACGTGAGCTGTGTTTGCCCAGCATAAGCATAACCTTTATGCATCATTTGCACAAAAACTGATTTTAACCTTCAATTCAATCTTGAAAGTTGATGAGATTGTTTTTAAATATTTTCCTTAGAAGTCCCTAGAAATGTAACAACTATTAGCTAAGTAGCAATCCTTTCATATCCCATTTAGAAGTAATCACAAATAGCTAGGCGATGTCATTGAAATTCCGCTCACTGTTTGAACTATAAGCTTTTGGAACAGTGAACTCAAGCCACTCCAGAACAGTAGCCTACTAACCAAGAGTGAGTAGATATAAGTCCTTAATTTCACTCACTTTGTTAGAACTTATTTTCTAGTTGTTTTGTTGATCGTGAAATTTCATGCAGCAACAGGGAGTATGGTAGCCTGGGCGAAAGCGACCAATTTTGTGAATGTAATTCGAAAGTGGGGGGGGGGAATAACAAACGCGTTCCTATCCTGTAGGACTACAAAAATTTGAGACATTGCTCTAAACTGTGTGCTGATTGGCTAAACCGTAGAGGGAAAGGCAGCTAGGGGGGCTTGGTCCAGACTACGTATGGAGATAAAATGTTAAAATGATAAAGCGGAGGTACGTAGGATGGCATCGCCAGGCTAGGAGTATGGACGGGCCCAGGCTAATATAGCATAGCTTTCTGGGTGAGATTTAGAGGATGTTAAGACACAATTAAAAGTCCTGCCTCTATTGATTAGCTGTCAGTGCTAACTCTCAGTTCAAAGAGCTGAGTATCTTGAGCAATACAGCCATGACAGAACTGTCCTTTAAAAGGCCCACTCATACCCTACGTAAGATACAGATACTTGCAGGGTATCATACGTTCTATCCGACGATTTCATCCATATTCTTACATGAAACTGGGGAGCTTACGATTACAGACGAAACAGATGAAAGCCACCTGGAATGATGGGACTTTAGCGCAACCCAACACGAAATACGGATGAAAGTATGAAGTAACAGCAATACAGAAAAAAAAATGTGTTTTGCGACCTCTCACGTCCACGTCATAACCGGAGTAACAGCAATATAGACGTAAGAGCGCACATAGGACCTTAAGAAGAGGAGAGGAGAGATCCCTACCCTCCCATCTTGCAGTCCCCCGTGCCTCCTTTCCAGGAGCGGATGTACTTGGAGTCGGCCCACAGGGACACAGGCTTGGCCCCGGTGCTGAAGTAGGAGCCCACAGGGCTGAGGATCACATACAGGAGAGCCTGGGACGGCTTCTTCACTCCCAGAGACGGCTGTGGAGAAACAGATCATGCATGTGAGCATGCTCACCTCTCAACACACACACATACACAAGGAGAGAGAGAGAGAGAGAGAGAGTTAGAGAAAGAAAGATGGAAGATAAAGCACACAACACCTGTATAAGTGAAACCAAAAGGTAATAAAAACACGCTAATATACACACACACACACACACACACACATACACACACACACACACACACACACACAAACACACAGCGATGGGAAGAGAGAGAGAGAGAGAGAGAGAGGCTCACAAAAAATTATGAACCAACAAACAAAACAACTAACACTCAGCCTCAAGACCTTGCCACCCTTGCCCAAACAATTCAACCCAACAAATTGATTAATACAGAAAAACAAAACTACCTGTCATATTGGACTAAGACAACACAAACCCAAAACAAACTCCAATGTTATTTGGCCCTAAATAGAAACTACACTGTGGCAGACTACCTTTCTACAGTGAAAAATAGCAAGCAGCGCAAAACCTTGACTAGGTACAGGTTAAGTGGTCATACCCTGGCCATAGAGAAGGGCCGACACCGGCAGACCTGGCTGCCCAGGGAAGACAGGATCTGCACCCACTGCAACCAAGGCGCCATTGAGACAGAGTGCCACTTTCTCAATGAATGTTGCCAGTGGAAAGATATACGGGATCAGTTCTTTCCCAGATTTAAAAATATACACCCAGACTTCCATCAACTTGCTGAAAACCAAATCCTACCAATATTATTGGGTGAGGGAAAAGGAAGTGCACAAGTTGCAGCAAGATATGTAGACGCTTGTCACATAAAAAGAGAATCGCTCCATCAGTTAAACACCTGAAAGCCACTTGCAATGCACAATGCACACAATAAAGCTGAATTGAATTGAATTGAATTGAGAGAGAGTTAGAGAAAGAAAGATGGAAGATAAAGAAAGAACTCACAAACACCCATATAAGTGAAACCAAAAGGTACAAACACACTAATACACACACACACACCTCTGTGCCTAAGAAGGTGGGACGGATGTAGAGACTGGCAGAGTCTGAATGGGGAACCCACTCCTGATCCACCTCCACCAATTTCCTGATGCACTCCAGCAGCTCAGCCTTGTCAAAGCTCTACATGGAGCATGGACACAGACAGACAGACAGAAAGAGAAAGATACACATATACAGTATATAGAGAGAGAAAGAGAGAGAGAGAGTCAGGCAATGTTAGAGTTTATAATGTGCATCAAGGGGGTGTCGGCAGGCTCCATATAAAGATCAAACAGATACTGGGGTCTGCAGGCCTAAGGGCCTACAGCAAACACATCATCCACTGTCAATATTTGGTAAAATGCAATAACATGCCTATTTAAAATTGTTGTGGTATTTTAGCAACATGTTTTCAGAATTCAAGAGTTCAAAAGTGTCAGAAAAAAACAAACGGCTATAAATGTTGTGAACATGATGGATCCCTGAAAAAAAAAAAATCCTAGACAAGTGTGTGTGTGTGTGTGTGTGTGTGTGTGCATGTCTCATTATCCTAGTGTGTGCATAAGTTAGCGGTCTGTGGACAACACATTGGAAGGCTAAATTAAACAAAGGCCAAACAACTGGCATATTGTTCTATATCAGCAATTACAAGAAAGCATGTCTATTTCGAAGAGTATATGTTTCTTGTATCCATGAACTTTAAACACATAACGTGTGAACTGTGTTAATCTGTTGGACAATTCAGAATATTTCATTTCTGATGAAAAGTTAACTTTTAAGCTGGAACCAAATAAAGTATGTTAAATTGTACCGGCAGACATGCTCTGTGTGCAGACTTCAACATGCGGTTCATGTTGAGATCTGGTCTGAAGAGACGGACTCTGTTGTCTGGTCCTCTGTAGGCTTTCATTCCCTCAAACAGCTGCCAACACAAAGCACAAAGGGGTGTTTCTCAGAGACATCTCACAGATTTTAGCATTGCGGATCAGGACAACTGAGCATGCAACAGCCCCAATAGTCCTTACATAGTTCCAGTCCATAAAACATCTATGGCAATTTTTCACCACTGTTTGAGGTGTCCTTTGCCTGGTCATGACCAACCCATCAGTCTATGTTTCTCTTTGTACAAGGGATTTCGACTGTTGAGAAATGTTTTTTGCTATCAGACATCATTTACATGTTCACTAGATTTACAGCAAAAACTGCACAGTGTCCCTTTAAAAACTGTGTTTAGAAAAGTATGCTGATGTCTACCATACAACAGGATATAGGCCTATACTAGAGAGTTTGGTAAGGAATGTAAATAGCCTGAGGTACAGTATACAGTATGTACCAATCCCTATTGTATCCTGTTTGGATACATAGTGTAAGATCAAACAATGGCTGAGCATGCAACATCCCCTACAAACTGTAATCCCCAGCCATAAAACATCTTTCAAAGCAGTATTAGAAATTTATGTTGAAATCCATTATGCATACAAACAGGAGGGTTACTGTACTGTACCTACTGTATGGTCTGTTGTTCAGTCATAGGAATGAATTTAAACTGATGCACTTAATTTCAGCTAGGCCTATAAAACATTAGGCCTGGATCAGAACACACTTAGACAATAACATTCTTCATGTTCTTTGCCTATGTATGATGATGGGTATAGACCAATGGGATTGGTGAGAGTACAGTAGATGGGATTACCCACCCCCACCCCCCTTTTTATTTTTGTTTGTTTGTTTGTTTGTTTTTGTTTTGTCCGTTTGTTGTCTGATTTGTGAAAAAAAAATGTATGCGTGATGTCCTGTTTTTATAATCTGTTCTGTGGAAATACCGTTTGTCCGAATAAACAGTTTTTTGAATAAAGAATTTAAACTGATGTAGTCCATCTGGGATAGAACCATGCAGCTCCAGCTCACCTGTACTGCATAGTGCAGGGCGGAGCAGGCTGGGTGAATGGACAGGTTTCCAAAGGGCTGGATGCGGGGTTTCTGCCACCCTCCCTGGCCGGTCCATTCCACCGTTAACATGTGGTCTGTGAAGACGGTACCAAACGCCAGGCCTGCAAGGTCCGGCTTGGGTTTGTGGGTCTGGACCAGCTCAATGTCCAGGTCGGACGCCTGTGGGAAACAAATTTGAGACACTTTCATCACAAGAATGGTAACTGTGAAAGTCACAGTAGGTACTGTATGTCTGACAATTATAGTCTAACAGAATATTGTTTTCTTTTTTTTATTCCTTTTTTGTAGATTGTGGCAATAAATTAATCATAAACATTTTTTTTCAGTAATACCTAAAAATGCTACCTAAACACTGCTCCTGCCAAAGAAAGAAAGACTGTGCTTTCACTGAATATGACTAAAAGTTTGTCTGTTGTTGCTCTTCAGAACGGTTACATGCAGTGCATTACATCTAAAAGACACAGGTGTAAACACACAACTGCTAGGTGCACCAACTCAACCAACAGGTGGCGCTCACACTC
>JAODXP020000026.1:10136630-10149130 GCA_027497455.2 Sardinella longiceps | reverse complement strand
TTGACCTGCAGTGAGGGTAGGTGAGTGGAGTGAACCCTCGGAAGGGAGAGTGAAGAGAGCATGCTTGGAGTCAGGCCTCAAGCCTGATTGACAGAGATTAGCGTGATCTCTGAGCCTGGAGCTCCATGGACAGTCAACACGGGACCTTCTGGACAAGCCAGAGGCCCACTGCTGACTATGTGCCTTTGCCCCCCGTAACCCCCCCACAAAGGGGGGTCCTTTGGGTGCATGCATGCAAGAGATTGGAGTATACTGTAACCCTCAAAGCAAGGACAGAACGCGGCAAAGTATGGATTACTTTTGCAGGATGGAAGTCACAAAATGTCACCTGGACAAACTTTGGAAGAGAAGACCTTCAGCTCACTTGTGCATTGATGCTGTTGATGCATGCTTTTGAGCAAATGTTTTGTTTTCAGAGGACTAACAAAAGAGACATAAGGCGATGGATTTAAACCGATTCTGATTCTGCATGTCTGGGAGTTTTATGAGTATCTAAGGCAGAAATATAGTTTTTATCTTTTTCTAGAAAACGAGGGAATCTCCAAAATGCTGCCACTGGTACCACAGCTAAAGGCAAGTAACTGACCTCATGCAATACACTCTCTTAGCTTAGCAGGCATGTTAGCACTCTGCTTGCTAACAGGTAAACATCAGTCAAGTTGTACAGGCAAAGCTATCTTGCAAAGATAGCATTATTATTATTATTATTATTATTATTATTGCTGCTAACATATTGAATTAGCCTCTCATTTGTCTACTGCTGCAACTATTCATGGTGGAGGACAGTTACCTTGAAGCTGGGGATGCTGTCAGCCAGGCCATTACCTAAGACCTCTCCACTTGTACCCTGTAAAAAGCAAGGAAATTATATTAACACAGTCAGTGTTCACTGCAAAATGATCTGTTAACTATCATTAAAAAAAACATTATGTATTTATGTCAGTGTGTAAGGGCTGACATTTAATCTCAGATGTGATGACTATAGCATAGGCCTACTGCTTTTTATGTGTGTCTGGCATCTCTGCAAAATTTATGAGCTTCGTCCCTGTCGCCTCCCAAAATGTGCGCCAGTGTATCCTTACGCCATCACAAGTCAACAATGATACTTGTACAATAACTGAGTTGCATAACAATGCCACTAATCCCCGCAGCTCCCCACTGGAAAAGTAACGTTTCTGTGTTTCTTGAGAGACTGCCATTTACAAGATTATTACAACAAGCATTCTCAAAGCATCCCGTTAAGTTGTTGTTTAAACCGCTCAAGGACGCACTGGCGTAGGCTGTGACGCGTTAAAACATCACCTGCCAGTGGGACACCTTGGAGGGGAAAAAAAAACTATTTAAGCCGCAAACCGTTGATTGGAAATAATTAACGTTATATTACAAAACCATGTAGACAAAATACTCATTATTGCTATACATATAAAATCAGATTGCATTCAGCATCCTCCCCATGCGTACTGCGCGTTTTTCTCTCACACGGACTAATCGAAGATTACGGTATAGGAAAGGCGAGGGAGCTGGATCGTGTGTGGTCACGAACAGACCCTATAGCCGACACACAGATCCCCCGTTAAGCGCTCCCGGCTTTCCATGTTTACCTTGAGAGATGGAGCGCTCGTGGCCGATGCGGGCGCTGGAACACTCGCCATGATGAATATGGAAACACGAGCCGCCCGCTCTGTCACACCGAGATAAACCGCTTACAGATTAAACATTGTCAACCCTGTTGTACTATTGAATGTCAGAACTCAGTTTAATGCCAGTTCACTTTTTTTACACGCCTACGTTTTAACAGCCATTCACGTGTAATGACTTTGGCCTCATAGTGTCCGTTACGTTCGTCGGGGGCTCGAGTCAGAGTGGCCCAGTTGGAAATCGTGCTTGAGTAGACTGTTAGGGATTGTGTGTAGGCTACGTCTATGTGTGAGAGAGAGACCATTATATAACAATTCTGCTTGCTTCTTGGTACCATTGTACCATTGTACCATCAAAGGACTAGGGGACTATTCTTGGGAATAAAACAGAAGCATATATTTTGCCGTAGACTCATACTGGAATAAGTGGGGATTTTATGCTACTTGAAGCCTGATCCATTAAAACTTGACAAGTTGAAGCTGTCTGTGTCCATTTAGCGACCTATTCACAACCTAAGATAGGTTAGGCTAAATGTGTCATAGGAAATTGTCTGCAAGTACTTGCAAACGCATCACTGTACATTTGGTTAGATTCTATGAATGAACATTATCAAACCACCAGTCCATCTCTCATTCTATTCAATTGTGGGAATTGTTACATGAATATTGGTCACACGAGGGCGCTGTTTACCCAATTGTCAGCGCCCAAGGCCTTTTAAATCATGAACGTCATACTTGCGCGCTTGATTGAAGTTGGCCAGGTGAGGCGAGAGTTATCAAATCAATTAAACAAATTCAAAATTGATTCGTGAGGTCGTGTCTTTGTCAGGTCGGAATACAGTGGCAAACACGCCCAAATAAGAGGACTAGAGCTGAACGGTGAGTGACATGTCAGTAACTTAAGAAAAAAGTTCAACTTGAGGCCATTTGCCTCAACTAATTTTAATGAATGCCTTCTTTGATCTAGCCTCTATGGCTCCACGATTTTGACAATAAAATGAGAGAGCTGAAACCGAAAATGAAACGAGGAGCTGTGGAGGTTCTCTTCTTTCTCTCTTTGCCCAGTTGTTTGACCTTGTTGTAAGAGATTCAGTTCAGATATTTTGTTGTTTCACAAGGGGTAACTGTAGGCCTTGCGTGAAACACCAACATTCCAGTCGTTCTGTCGCTACCGATTTTCACATGAATACAGGTTGTAAGTGGTTGGCTATTTGATCGGACGAGCAATCAGAAACGTGCGTCTGATATGATATAGATTGATTGCATCCATGAATCATCATAATAGGCTGTCAGTCTCTGGTGAGTTGCATGTGTTACGGTGTCCTCTGGTATGCTGAGTTTTGTTTTCTGGTTCTATTACAAAGATCACTTTTTCATCTGTTGGGCTGTGGGGACACCTGTAACGTTACTCTGAGTCTCCCATCAGGAAAAATCATGGACATAGTTCATGTGTTACAAATACAAACAGTCAAACACGCACGTTTTGTGAAAAAAAAATGAGTTTTGCTCATTGCATGTTAAAGGTCATTTCGGTATAAAACCCCTGAAACTAATGTTAGTACTCTTCATGTAACGTTAGGTGTTTCCAAAGTTATGGTTTTGGTCTAGCATTTGCCCTGCTAGGACTGCATTTTAAATGTTAACATATTAAATAGTCTAATTGAAATTACTTTACTCCTACTCTATGTTTGAGAGTATAATGTGATTATTTTAAATAAATATTTAGTGACCCCCAAACTGTGTACTGTTCACATCCATGGATACACACATTATCCGCTTGAATGTAAATAATAACACAAATCCCCTCAATATTTTTTTTTTGTTATGTTATGTTTTTGTTATACTTTCTACCTGATCGTCTTAGTTGCTTTCCATGGGGACTTGTGACTTGGTGACTTGGACTTGAGTCGCTATTTTCATGACTTGAGACTTGACTCGGATTTGGAACTTAAAGACTTGGGACTTGACTTGACTTGACTTGACTTGAGACATGATGACTTGAATGACTTTAACTTACTGATCAACCTATTTACTTATTCACCACCCACTGTCATGGACCATAATTCTCATCACTGTTCTCCCCCCAGCAGATAGAGGTCTGTGCTCGTCGTCTGCTCAGCCATGGACCTGGCCGTGTCGCAACGCCACCGCCACAACCCTGTGGACAGCATCTGCCGCAAGCTGAAGACCATCCAGCGCCGCAACCAAGAGGCTGACTCCTCCCCTTTCCACATCCCGCGTTTCCAGTCCAGCAGCTACGACAGCCCCCAACCGGGGCTACGCTGCAACCTGGAGGCCATCCTGAAGAAGCGCACCGTCCGTTCTGACCACCCCGACACCCCTGCTGTCGTAAACTCTGCGTCTGCATCCGTCGGGTTGTCCACACCTTCCTCGTCTTCTTCCTCGTCCATCGCTGCTGCTGCTGCTGCTGCCGCCGCTTCAGGCATGTTGACCCCAACAGGGTCTCCTGGAAGGCCACAGGCACGGCGGTTGACCCTTGGTGCAAGTGGGGCGTCACCACTGGTCACCCCCTGCCCAGTCAATGCCACCTATACCATCACCAGTATGTTGACAGACCGGCGGACGTCATTCGGTCTGGGTCAGAGGCGGGCTTGGCAGCGAACCTGCTCCACGCCCGCTCCCACCCAGTCCGAGACGGACGGGTACTTCACTTTTGGACGCAGTGCCCCCTATGGGCAGCCTGAAGAGAGAGAGACGCCTGCTCCTGTTAACCCTGTGGAGGCAGAAGGGGAGAGAGACAGGGAGAGGAGACGGAGCCCATCCCACAGCCTGCTCTCCTACAACCTGAACTTCTGCAACTCCGAGGCCTCCACACTGCTGGATGGGGATGTGGGCTACCCTGCCCTGGTGGTGAAGAGGCTTTCTCTGGGGGATGGTAAGATTCAGTAGAAGACTCACAGGGAGGCTACACTGGATGTGTTAAAGGAATACTCCACCCTTTTATGAAATTGGGCTATTCACCCCTTTAGCTGGCGTTACATATGTGGGTAAAAGCTTTTTGATCTCAGTGCATGCATTTTCCTAGTCTGGCAACCCCAATTTTTTAGCTTTATTTTAGCTATAGCACTGGTATGTAAAGTTGCCAGATAGCAACTCTTTGGCAACATTACATTCTAGCGCCTATGCTAAGCTAAAGCTAAATTTGGGTTTGGCAGACTAGCAAAAATACAGGCACTGAGACCAAAATGCTTTTACCTGCGTATATAACTCCAGGTAAGAAGATGAATAACCCAATTTCATAAAAAGGTGGACTATTCCTTTAAGTCAAAGCCTTATCTGCCGCAACGGTTAGCTTCCATTATAAACAATGGGACTGGCTACACCAGACACGGCAGCACAGCCAATATATTTTTTCTAAAAATCACCATTCGTTTCAGTGTATTTTTGATGGAACTTAACTTTAACACATACCACATAACACATCTAGTGTAGCCCTAGCATTAGACGTCTGGGATCTAGGCCTTTGCATTGTGAGCATCTCCCTCAAGCAATTGAACAAATATTTATTTTCCAATTATGTGTTATTCACTGCCCTTTTTATTTTGTTATTTTGGCTTTATGTATTTAACAGAAAAATGTCTTGGTAGTCAACTGCTCACTGGCCCTCAACTGATTTGAATAGCAAATACCAAACATTGCAGTAATGCTGATTCTAGTCAGACGTCCCTTTGCAAATTAGCAGGAAAAGATAAAATACAGTATGTCCATATCCATGGTTGCGATATTGAGCACTTTGTGTATAACCACCGATACCGAGCTCACTGGTTTGGCTTGGTTGGCATCAACCATGTGTTTTTCTTTTTTTTTTTTCCCCCCCGACACTTAGGTCTGTTGTCCTCAGAACCCAGGAAGGAGACCATGGCCGAGATCAGCCTCATCTGTGAAGAAGATCTTCTGGACACCATCTTCCATGCCTGCGATACTCAACGCCGAGGTGTGGTGATCACGTTTTTATTTATGTACAGTATCTATAGAGGCTTATGATTTTAACGTACAGTTCATTTGAGAACAAGTGAATTGTGACTGAAAGCCCTCCAGCGTACAATGTGTAACACTTTTAGAGCTAAGTGGTTATTTGGTCTCGGTAATTGCGCTGTCCTTATTGAGTGTAAGTCATTATAAGTAAGTAATTAAGTAAGCTTTATTTATATACCACGTTTTTCGGCACCAAGACCACTCAAAGCGCTTATAACGAAGACAAAGACAGACAGACAAAACACAAAACAGTCACTCAGTCCATCATGAAATTGAATTGAGTGCCTTTGTCAAATGTACAGGGCAGAACATTTCTTAGTTTGTTATCCATCCTATCACAGTATGCACCATTTGTTCTATGTGACTTGTGGCTTGCATCTGACCACAAGTGTAGGGCATGCGATCAAAGCCACAGGTCTCCAGTGTCTCCTACAGGCATGGTTGCTATAGTTTTATAAGAAGAGGATGACCTAACAAAAGTCTAGATTCAGACATCCTCCTTGAGTTAAAGCTCTTCCACACTACTGCTCTGTAATGCCTCTGGCTCTGTAGTCTTAACAAAGAAGGCTTTTGAAATCTGTTCCTTTCTCCCCATGTAAGAATTTCTGAGTAATGTTACATGACTGACTGATGATCCTCATTTAAAGTTTGTTCACCAAAGATCCAGTCTTTATCTTGTTTGCTCATTCTAATATTTTAAGGCTCTGTTATCTCAGTTTTCACACACAGTACCCTGAAATGCCTTGTGCCCTATAAGGATTCACTTTATTAAATAGTTGAGTTCTGAAAAGCATTCTTATAGGTTCAGCTCTTTCAAAAATCCAACAATCTCAAAGCTTGTGCACATTATAGGTGTGTGTGTGTGTGTGTGTGTGTGTGTGTGTGTGTGTGTGCGCACGCGTGCATGTGCACACGCAATGGTTAAAGTGGGATTTGGCAGGAGAGGGAACTCTCAAATTTTGTGTTGGCACAAATAAAGAAAAATATATTGAAGGAGAATGAGGTGATACTCTTCATTTATCTGAGGTGCCTGTACAGCGATCCCCCACATTCCACCCCACTTTAACCCCTTTTTGTGTGTGTGTGTGTGCGACTGTGCGTGCGTGTGTGTGTGTGAGGGGCCTCACCACTGCCCTCTGCTCCCCCAGGTAAGGTGTACGTGTCTCGGATCGTGGACTACCTGCGCCACACCACCAGTCGGAGCTCGGAGGACAGCGGGCTGGAGGAGCTGTGCAACATGCTGGACCCCGAGCACAAGGACATCTCCATCGACCTGGACACCTACCACGCCGTCATGAAGGAGTGGATCGAGGACTGCCGGAATCAGGAGTACGAGTATAGCAAAAGCATACACTATGCACATTTATACAGAATGCGTAAGAACTGAATGAAATTGACTAATGAATCAGCTCACAGAGTCTTCATCAGAGTCAAGCCTATTTGCATGTACTTGTTTGTGTGTTATGTGCTTGTGTTTGCATTCACTTGTTTGTGTGTTATGTTTATTCATGTTTATATCAAGGTGTGTATTATTCTGTTATTTGTTTTCTTCCCTTAACAAGAAAGTGTTTTTTTAATACATCAGGCTGTGGTCATGTTTTACTAGATCATTATCTTATTTTGGGTATTACATTTACATTATTTTAGACTTGGATATTTCCAAGATATATTTCACTTTTTTGTAGCCTACTTGGTTGGGGGTAGTGTACAGTAGTTCCTCAAAGCCTGACCAGACATGCCCCCCGTTTGAATGCTGATAGTGGTACATTCCACCCAAGTGTGATAACCCTGAGACAGAAGCACATGTGAGGGCGTTTTAATGTTCCCATGTGTTTATGTTTTATTTTTTTCCCCTCTCCAACACAGGGATGATACAGCGGAGAACGTGACGCAGGAGTCGGTGAAGGTCCCAGACAGTTTAGCAGGTGATGTACCTACCCTTTGACTACTGAGCGAAAGCTTTCTTTGGAGGCCTATATTGTCTGCTTGAATGTATGAATTATTAACAGTGGTAGAAGAAACTTTTGTGTGTGTGTGCTCTGTGTGTGTGTGTGTACTTCACAATCTTGATTGAACCTAACTTGAAACGCATGTTTAGTGTTATTCTTGCCCCTCCTTTTTCTGTGTGTCTTTTCTTACTTATTGCTGAACACTCTCACTCCTTCATGTTTTCATTCTGTTTTCTTTTGCTCACTTGTTTTTTGTCCTGTCAATTTTTCACTCCTCAGCGAAGAGATCAGCTCTTTTAAACATGACCTCAGGGAGCCTTGAAGCGTTTGGTGGAGAGACGACCAAAAGTGACCTGTGAGTGTCACGCGTGTGTGTGTGTGTGAGTGACTGTGTGTTCTTGTATTTTTCCCTAGTTCACCGAAAGCCCTGTGTGTGTGTGTGTGTGTGTGTGTGTGTGTGTGTGTGTGTGTGTGTGTGAGACTTCTGTGTGTTCTTGTATTTTTCCCTAGTTCACTGAAAGCAGTATGCATGGAAAGTGTAAATTTTGTGTGTGTGTGCGCGCGCAGAGCATGTGTTTCAGACTTTTACTCAAACATGTACGGTATGTTAGTAGTGTATTTCTCATGCAAGTGAGCATTTATTCCCCCCCCCCCCCCCACCCACACACACACACTCACACACACACACTCTCACACACACACACACACTTGCCCCCTGCAGGGAGACCTCTGACCTGATCTACTGCGTGGCCGACCTCCAGTTCACCAATCAGAAGCTGCAGGATGAGATCCGCAAGCTCAAACAGGCTATGGAGGCCATGGAGGACACCAACCAGAAGCTCATCGAAGAGACCGAGGACCTCAAGACTCAAGCCAAAGTGTACGCAAAAACATCTCTCTCTCTCTCTCTCTCTCTCTCTCTCTCTGCTCTCTCGCTCTCTCGCTCTCTCGCTCTCTCTCTCTCTCTCTCTCTCTCTCTCTCTCTCTCTCTCTCTCGCTCGCTCGCTCGCTCTCTCTCCTGTTTCCACTTGGTCTAACTTTTCCCCATGTTTTTGAATTTTTAACAACTTTTGCGACACCCATATCCTCAGCAGTAGGTTCACTGACTGTGCAGTGAGATTGGGCCGCCTTCTGCCTCAAACAGTGCTGGCAGCAACAGTGTTCACACCGGCCAAGCTGTGAAATTAATTTCAATCAGATTCACCTCATACATTGGAAGTAATATCATGCCATTTGCAAATCCTAGAATATCTGTTCTGCATGAATTTGTGACACTCAGACATAGTGATACTGTATGTCAAACTCAGTGAAAGCTCCAATTGAAACAGAAAACTCTATCTCGCCCCTTTCAATGTTCCAACATCCAGGTTAGACATTCATCACTGTAGCTCCCAAACAAAATCATATTAATAATCTAGTCATAGCTTGCACTTACTGTATGCTCATATGCTAACCTAAGGCACATGATCTCACTCCTCTACATACTGTAAACTGTGTGTGTGGGCGTGTGTGTATGTGTGGGTGGGCCCAAAGCTATGTGCTGATTGCAGCTGATCAGTCTATTTTTGAGGAGATCATGTGTGAGTACTGTATATGTTGCCGGCCTTCAGACTTCAAAAAGTGGTTGGGGGATTTTTCAAGACTTCAGTTTGTTTGCTTTTTGCCTTCTCTTTTTTTTTCTTGGTTATTTTTTTTTTTTTTGCTGTGGAGGAAGCCTATGTCAGGAGAAAGGGAAGCATTTATTCTTTTGTTATTAATTTCTCAATTTCCCAATCACTGACAAGTGCCTGCACTTTAAAACCTACTTCAGTTTTTGTCATCTGTTAGTCTCTGTAAATTCCAAATGAGCTGTCCCTGATTTCTGTGCCTCAAAGTACAGGGAAGCTGAGAAATAAGCCCAGAAATTCTAAATATTAAGTTTCTTGAATTTAATATTCAAGGCCTTATGGGACCCTGGGTGTCATACTGTGTTGTGCCCCACAGGGGGCAGCAGCTGCTGCAGAAGGAGAAGATGCTGAAGGAGGAGGTGGAGGAGATGAAGATGACTCTGAGCTCGTCAGAGGAGAGCCGCGCTCGGGCTTCCGCCCAGAGCAAACAGATGGTGAGGGGGAGACCGGGACCCACGGGGGTGCCAGACAGATGATGATGATGATGATGATGATGATGATATCATAACAAAATATGTATATTTTATGTAGATGCACATTCAACCCAGGTCACTTCATGTAATTAGAGTTATCGTGCTTTAGCATCAGAATAGTTTTGTTCTGAATTTTGATGATGGCTTTTGGCACTGATGGTAACTTGAACTGAAGTTCTTGGAGTACGCCTAATGCTCTCCCAGCCAATGATGGGCAAACTGACAAAAAGTGATCCCAAGTGCTAGTGATAATGAGGTGTTTACATCGTCGTGGTAACAGGGCTGATTGGCAGATCCCTATGTTCCCTGGCGCAAAGTGAACTGATATATTTCTGGAAAGCTTACAGTTCACAAGTATTTTTTTTTTTTATCTGCCAGGTTGCTGACTCACTGTTAGATAGCAGGCACAGAACTGACTGCCTATGAAACAGATGACAATCTTATATCACGAGATGGGCTTTTAAACTACAGGGGTACATTATTTATTCTACTAAACAGATCAGATTTAATATGAAAAAGACATCTCATGGATGCCGGCCTCACGTAGAGACAGTGTTCCGCTTAACAGTAGCAGTTTGCAGTGTTACTGTTCAGTCACTAAATAATGGAATTTATCATCTCAAGCATATTAAAGCATCCAAAACAGAAATCACAATAATATGACAAGCTTTTGAAGTCTGGGTTCTAAGGTTTGGGAGATGGGAGTTCTACAATACTCTAAGGTAGATTCTCATAAACCTCATGCTATGTTTTTCTGCCCCTCAGGAGCGAGAGAACCAGTCTCTCATTTCAAAGATCTCTGGCCTTCAAGAAGAGGTATGGCCTATCTCATACTCTTCTTCTCACACCTCCTAGTCCTCCCCAACCTACTCCCATTGCCTTATTCAGTCGGGAGGAATATACATTTGTCTAAATGGACTCCCAAACCAGTGCTAATGATATACCCACACTTATCATATGAATGCATTGTTTATACTTACATAAACACTGTTACGCTCACTCTTATATAAATGTAACAGTGTGGTTGCGCTAATTAACTCCATCAAGGAGGTTATAGGTTCGCCTATGTTTGTTTATTGTTTGTACATACAAAATAGCTTGAAAAGTACTGCATGCTTTCGATGAGGTTATTGGACAAAGTGGGTATTGTAACCAGGAACAGATGATTAAATTTTAATCATCCGCAACACCATAGGGGATTTAAATTACGTCGGTGACCATATTGACTTGTCTGCACTCTTTCATTGCTTTTTAGTTTGTTTTTTATTTTTGTATACCGGTAGTTCCATCTAAAAACGGCAACCCGGTTCTTATGTCATTGGTGTAACTACAAATACAGTAGAAGGGAGTTTTTCGTTGCCCCTGTTACTCGACTGCCTCACACTGTCTGTAAAGGTGACTACAGACCAAGTATCCACGACTAGACGGGCTGCGACGTTCTATAAACCATCGGCGTTCTGAAACATGTTAACGGCTTTTGCGACTGCTTGCAACAACCGGCGATGATTAATTCACACCGCCACAACTCCTCTCTAAAACCACCTCATCTCGTTGCAGATCTTCAGTCTGAATTGGCCTTAAAGCACCACAAGGCAACTGTATTGTATTTGGCGCTCTACAAATAAAAATGAAATTTAATAGAATCATATTATTGGTGTTTAAAGATTTATTCACTGCGGTATGTGATGTAAGCCTGTAGATGGCTTGCTATCTCATAGCCCACCCATCTAATCCCAGTCCTGATCAACCTCTCCTCTTCTCTACCTTATTCAATTCCCTCTTCATTGTTTGCCTCTCCGTTCATATTCAATCACTATGGCTGTGGTCTGTTCATCAGAACATCAAAGTCACCGTGGAGATGGATGACCTTCAGAAGAAGATGGGCGACCTGTGTGACCTCAATGCCGACCTCCAGGTTTGTCACACATTCACAATCATTGGACCAATGAGGTTTGTCACGCATTCACACATCACTTGTATATTGGTCCATCTTTGTTTCTCACTTTAGTGACTACTTTAGTAGTCTGCTTTTTGGATCTCAATTTCTGGATGTGTTGATCCTGATTCTATTTCTCTCTCTCGTAGGTGCAGATCCATTCGTTTCACGCCGTTTTGAGGGAAAAAGATTCTGTCATTCTTGAGGTCAGTTGCTTACATGTCTTATTCAGGTTTTATGTCACCCTCGCCTCTGTGTATTCTTCAGGACTTACTGCCTCAAAACCGGTTGTTATCATGTTCATGTGATTATTTTCTCAATCTTTCTCACCGTCAATATTACAGTCATTTTTTTAATATAAACCTCAGCAAAACATTAACTGCACTCTTTTCATTCTTTTTTAACATTACATTGATAAGGCAGAATCCGATGAAGGAAAGACTCGTATTGCAACCTAGAGCCCTCTCCTATGTGTTTAACCTCACAACTGAACATATTTTGCAAAATAAATATATTAACCTCTGTTAAAAGTTGGAGAAATTAAGGTCTGGACTTTCCCTTTCCTTGAGGGTTTAACCAGAATCCCTCATTGTTGTTTCTTTGTGGTTTGTAGAAAGACAGACAGATAGAAGACCTGAAGGCAGCTATAGTGGAGTACTCCTCAGTTACTGAGGTAAGAGTCTTTGGGGATGGAAGAAGATGAAGATTATTGATGAACAATATTAAAAAGATGAATATTATTTTTTGTATACTGTACTCAAGGCTATATTGTTGCTGCTGTAACAACTTGTGTGTGTGTGTGTGTGTGTGTGTGTGTGTGTGTGTGTGTGTGTGTGTGTGTA